>OZ017742.1:173820235-173847735 GCA_963969285.1 Odontomyia ornata
GATTCTCGCCGGTCTTTAGTATGGAAATTACTAATTTTAGATTTCTGGGCATATGCTATTATGTATAATATTAACTGGAAAGTAACGAATCAACTCTATAATTTGAAATCACTGAGTCCTTATTATTTCTTCGGGGAGTTTTATAAATCCTATATTTAACGTTTACATCTAAGGATGTAAGAAGAATCCTTTACTAAGCTCATCAGTAAGCAAAGGATGACTTTGGAAGAGAAAAGCATCCTGAAATGTTCCCTCTAACTATTGTTGAATTGTATTTATGCCACATTTAGAAGTAATTTATTGGTTATTTCCGGTAGAAACGATTGAATAAAATGTACCGTTTGTGCAGAAAATTAAGGATATTGATAATTTTTATCATTCGCTACCAAAGGACTCGGTATCTCCGTCAAATCCTTGAACAGTGCCAACTAATTGGCACTTTTCGTGCGAAAAATTATTTAAACTCAATTTCTCGACACCAATGTATCATATTGAACTGATCGTATTTAGAGAGTCCTTGGAAGGATTAAAATTCTGTTCCGATACATTTTAGACCAATATGTTATCCTTCATTTGAAACCTCTACAATCAAAATCCTTACACGCGTCGATGTGTTATGCTGAAAAATCAGGGTGAAAGTCGGAAATTTTTTAGTTTTAAGGATAAAAGTCCTTTACCGTTACTTGAATTTCTTATCCTTTAAACGGGACCTAACTGGAAGAAAGACGTATCATTTGCCAAAAACAGGACTCTTCTATCTATCTCCGTTTAAAAGTTATGCGTGAACATACAAAAAATAAGCAAAAAAAAAAAATATACGCGATGAATTGATAACCTTCTTTCTTTTGGAAGTCGGTTAAAAATCTTATACACGTATTCATTAATTATTTAAATGAGTACTTATCAATTGAACAATTCCTGAACAAGGGCAAAGTACGAATTGGGTGGGTTGTCTGTAGGATACGACGAAGAGCAACGCGTCTTCAATGTTTCAAATTCCTTGGTTATGGTCACACCACACAAGTATGCAAAGGACACGATAGGAGTTCCCTATGTTACAAATGCGGTGAAATGGGACATAAAAGAAAAGAGTGTGCGAAGGAGGTACACTGTATTCTTTGCAAGGATCCTGATCCAAAACCTGATTTTGGACACGTCTTGGGATCAGGAAAATGCCGGGTGTTCCAGGAAGCCCTAGCCAAGGCAAAATCAGAACTCCGATGACCCACATCCAACAGCTAAACCTACACCGCAGTTCAATCGCCCAAAATCTGCTTGAGCAGTTTGCGAGGGACATGAAAATCGACTTCTTGCTGCTGAGTGAACAACGTCATGAAAAAAGTTCAGCATCATGGTATCCTGATTAAACTGGTACTGCCGCCATCTGGGTTTGGAACAGTGACTTTCAAGCAGAGAGTTGTGGACGGGGGGATGGTTTCGTGTGGGTCCGGTGCTCAGGGACCACCTTCTTTAGTGTGTACCTAACGCCTAACGAATCGATATCATTTTTCCAAGCTAAGCTTAATGCTTTGGACGGCGCTGTCTCGAACGCAGAGGGCAAAGTGTTCGTTTGGGGCGACTTCAACGCTAAAGCAATCGTATGGGGCATGCCTCAGACGGATCCGCGGGGAAAATGAATCCTGGAAATGGCGACCAGGACGGCCTTCGTCGTACTAAACTTCGGAAATACGCCGACTTTCCGCCATATTGGCTGTGAGGGAACCATACCGGACGTGACATTCGCCTCGGAGTCCTTAGTACGGAGGATACACAACTGGAAAGTATTAGAGGACTACTCAGCCAGTGATTATCAGTGCATTCTGCTTGAGATAATTGATGCTGTCTCCCGACATCCGTGCTCTCGGCCTTCTACAACTGGTAGAACATCGGAAGGATGGACGTCCAGAGGTTCGTTGAGGTGCTCACAGCAGGTGAGCTGCTGCAGGGAGCTTCGGAGTGAACGGAAGAACTGGCAGCTCAAGACGTGGTGAACTCTACTATGAGCATCATTACGACTGCTTGCAGCGCTTCTATGCCCCGCCGAAGACCCCGACACGGCAAGCCCCCAGTGTACTGGTGGTCAACTGAAATCGCTGAAAAACGAAGGGAGTGTCACAAGCTTCGACGTGAGGCTCAACGGGCGCGGAACGGTGACGAGGCATGCAACTGGGTGGCAGCATATAATCGGCCAGGAAATGCCTTCGCAAACTGATCAACAACAGCAAGGCTCGCTGCTGGCAAGACCTAGTGGACAATGTGAACAAGGATCCGTGGGGCCTTGGCTACAAGCTGGTCATGCGGAAGCTTGCTGCCCTAAGGAAGCCTTGTATACATGACGCGGAAAAGATGGACGCGATGGTGCGGGGACTCTACCCCGCCCATCCGGTCCGTGTTGACGCTGTCCATGGTGAAACAGCAGTCGAGTGCTCACTCTTCACACAGCTGGAACTGGAGGAGGCAGTCCTCTCATTGAAAGCGAGAAAGGCTCCAGGTCCAGATGATGTTCCGGCTGAGGTGTTGCTGCTCGTCTATCACCATTGTCCTGACTTGCTGCTCAGCACATTCAATGCTTGCCTACGAGACGGGGTTTTCCCGGTACGATGGAAGGTGGCGAGACTTGTGCTGATCAGCAAGGGGAAGGCCGTCTGCATACCGCCCGTTATGCATGCTAGACACGGCTGGGAAAGTGCTAGAGAAAATCATCAAGGGAAGACTCACTGACGCGATTCGTGCTGCTGGGGACCTATCTCCTCGGCAGTAGGGCTTAAGAGCAGGACGTTCTACCATTGATGCGATTGCAGAGGTGGTGAACGCGGTCCAAAAGGCAGAGGCATATAGTCGCACCAAGCGACGGATCGTCCTGTTGGTGACACTCAACGTCAGGAATACCTTCAACTCCGCTGGAAAATCCTTTTCAAGTTCCAGAATATCTAATGCGACCTTTGAGGAACTACCTGAAGGACCGAAGCCTGCTCTACGACACGACACAGGGCCAACGAAGGATGGAAATTACATCGGGTGTTGCCCAGGGATCTATCCTTGGACCTGTGGAACGTGTCTTACGACGGGCTACTGAGACTTGAGATGCCAGCTGAGTCGCGCTTGGTCGGCTATGCGGATGATGTTGCGGCTCTGGTCGCTGGACGCACCGTTGAACAAGCGCAACTTAAACTAGGTATGCTAATGCGTCGAGTGAGGAACTGGATGACTGCTTGCGGGCTGAGGTTAGCACTGGAGGAAACCGAAGTAGTCATCTTGACAAAAACGAGAATCCCTAGAATAAGGATGATCTGTATTGGCGACTTACGAATCGAATCGAAGCCAGCGGTGAAGTACCTGGGGCTACTGATCGACTTCAAGATGAGTTTCTCTGAGCAAATCAGAGCAACGGCTGAGAAGGCTTCTTCGGGAATAACGGCTCTGAGTCGACTTATGGCCAACGTAGGGGGACTCAGCCCATCAATAAGACGCCTCTTAATGAGTGCTGTAGGGTCAGTGCTACTGTACGGAGCAGAGGTATGGGGCGAAGCTCTCAGCAAGGAGGCATACCGAAAACGTTTGGCACAGGTACAGAGAAGAGGAGCACTGAGAATTGCATCTTCGTACCCAACAGAGAGTTATTGCAGGCGTGATACCTGTCGCCCTCTTTGCTAGAGAGTTCCACGCTATTTACCTGCACCGAAACAAGGATACGAGGGAGATGGCTGTCCGCGAGGAGAGACAGCGCTCGCTCAATGATTGGCAGCAGTCTTGGGTCGATTGCACGAAGGGAAGGTAGACTGCGCGCCTCATCCCGGATGTGAGACCGTGGCTGAATCGAAGGCATGGTGAGACTGACTTCTATCTGACCCAGCTTTTGAGCGGGCATGGGTGTTTTCAGTCTTACCTGCACAAGGTCGGTAAGTCACGGTCCCCCGATTGTCGGTTTTGCCCAGGAGAGGAAGACAATGCCTGTCACATATTTTTTGCGTGTACAAAATGGGTCAGGCTGCGAAGGGAACTCTACAGGGAGACGGGAGAACTCACCCCGGATAATATAGTTGCGGTGATGCTCGAACCGATTGACAAATGGAACCAGGTGGCACATTATGCTCGGGCAGTCCTAAAATATAAAAGGGACTCACAGAAGCCGGGGGCGCTGGGGCTGGGGGATCGCTCTTCTGGCATTTCCTCTTCCCCTCTCCCCTCCCACTAGAAAAGGGACTCCCCAGCTTGAAGGCGCAACAGGGCGTAACAAAACGAGACCTGGCCCGAAGTAATGTGTCAAACGGTTCCAGGCTGGGTTCTCAGGTTGACAGGGGAGGTGTTTAGTGGGTAGTCCAGTCGCTTTCTTGCGAGCATGGGAGTCCCACACTCTGTGCATAAATAGCATTCGCCTCCCTACCACAAAAAAAAAGTTCGCCGTGAATTGGAAGCATCAGGAGGCGATACAGAATCGGTCGCAAAACGCAAAAAGCACGAACGACGTTCTGACACTGTCCGATCTGCAGAATTTTGAGAGCAAGTGCAAGGATCATAGACGAGGGCCCTTCAAAATCAATGAGGGTCCTTGCGAGTGAGGTTCATATTTCTGAGCGCCTTATTCGTAGAGTTGTCCAGGAAGACCTTCGGTATAAGTCTTATGTGATGCGCAGAGGACAGTTCATGTCGGAACGAACACGGGAACAGAGAGTTATGGTTTTTTTCCGACGAAAAAAATTTAGACCAAGATCAAAAGACCCATCGCAGAAATGACAGATGGCTATGTTCAAATCCTACGGATTTTCCTGTTGTTACGCACACAAAATTTCCAGCCACTGTTATGGTTTTAGGTGTTGTCAGCATCAAAGGACATGTTATGCCACCACACTTTTTCACTCAAGGACTTCGAGTGAACTCTGCTGCATACATCGAGCTTTCGGAGACGGTAGTGAAACCCTGGATAGACAATGTAAGCGGAGACAGACCATACATTTTTCAACAAGACTCTGCTCCTTCACAGAAAGTGACGGCGACACAAGCTTGGATGGCCGAAAATTTTCATGACCACTAACACCGAACCTAACATATGGCCCCATATGGAGCATTGGATTCGGGCATGCAATCATTCCCGGACCCGGATCGAAGAGGTTATTGCTGCTAATGGCGATTTTATTGAATAACTTTATAGCCATATATTAATTTAACGTTGAATAAAAAATGCCTGAAATTTCCTCAAATTTTGTTAAAAATACAAGCTAATTAATTTTACTCTCAAGGTGTCCTCAAACACCGTACGCACCCTATATATATATATATATATATATATATATATATATATATATATATATATATATATATATATATATATATATATATATATATGTATATATTTATATATATATATATATATATATATATATATATATATATAGATATATATATATATATATATATATATATATATATATATATATATATATATATATATATATATGAAGCATTTGATCACACTTTGTAACTCGCATTTGATCACACTTTGTAACTCGCATTTGATCACACTTTGTAACTCGCATTTGATCACACTTTGTAACTCGCATTTGATCACACTTTGTAACTCGCATTTGATCACACTTTGTAACTCGTTTTTGCACCACACTTTGTAACTCCTTTTTTGAGAAGGTTCTAGAAACTCTAATGTGTACGAAATTTTAACTAAATCGGCCTAGTAGTTCAAAGCAGCTGTAACAGAGTGAGCGTATAAAAATTTGGTTTTTGCATTTGTATGTGCGGAACCCTAAAATTTAGTTCCAATCCCATTCTCCAAGATGCGCAGGATGCCAAAATCACTTCAAAGATAATCATAGAATTGTTCTGCTATTTTACAGTGCACAATCAATATTCTTGACTTGTAGTATAACTCTTCGAACGAACTTATTCTCGTTAATATATTACAATTAATTAAAATAAGAAAAGCCAAAGTGCGTCTCTTACCTGTAAGCTAGTCCACATGGATCGATGTCCAAAATTAAATAGCGGGGCTGCTGTTCTCCGGCTCCATTTGCAATTGTTTGAGGTGTAAGTGTAACACCGATCGATTCACCGGTAACTATTCGTTCCAGTTTAATTTGCCGAAAACGTCTTCGTATCGTTCCATATTCATATTGTTGGTCTGCGAAACCATTACTGGCCGGACGTAGAGATGCTGGTAGGCTTCCACGTTTTAATGGATCGTCTCCATTTCTTCCACCGTCACTGTCATATCCCGACTCATTTGAACTTAAACAGCTACTTAATCTTTGGTAGAGTGGTTCCCAGTCCTTGGAAGAGTTACTGTTGTTTCGAGAGATATTTGCTTGGGGCGAGTAGCTGCTTATTGTACTATCGTCGGAAGAATATCGTTTGATTGCTCCGCTACGATATTGAGTTCGATTGAGATTATTAGAGCTTGTGTCGGTTATTGATATGCTATCATCGTTGGAGTTTGAGTTGGTTTTCGTGACTAAAATATGGTCTTCCACTTTGTGTATGCTATTCAAAGATGATTGATAGTTTAACACCGAACCCCCATTCTCTTCTGGTAGAACTGACAATTTTGATCGAAGGAAAGCATATGGAAAGTTCCCTCGTCTTGGTTGTTCGCCGATATTGCTAGTGCTTACTTTCGCGATATCATCGCAACTTGAGGATTTCACTGACTGAGCATTAATAGGAGTGTTTTTGCTGGAATTTTCGCTGACCATGCTAATCCCGTCGGTAGGATCGTCACATTTAACATAAGAACAGGTATTTAATTGGCTAGTTGAACTACTTCTGTATAATTGGTTGTTATTTGGTATTTTAGTGAAATTGTGTGATTTGTGGTTGAGCATTCCGGTGGATCCAATGCGGTGGAAGAATGATTTGAGCGTTTTTTGACGGTCCTTAGATAATGTTCCTGATTTAGTTTCAGCTGTATCCCCATGGAAAGTGGCGACATCCATAGGACCTGATATACTCTTTTTCAGTATATTTTGCTGCGATTGCTCTGCACACTGTCGGTCAGGTCCCCCGCGAACAGGCGATTTGTTGGAATTGTGCGGAACTTTATTAGATTCATGTCGTTTGAGAATATCAAGTTTTTTGCTCATTCGTCGGCCCCATGTGAACACTGAAATGGAATAATAATGGTTTTTTTTTAAGTATTACTTTTAAGCTGAAATAAAATACAGAAAAAATTGAAATAGTATACGGCAGAAGTACCAAAAACTTGTACGTTCAGATCGAGTAAGTTGTTGATCTATTTTTGCATCATGAAACTCCAATTACGGCCCTTGCTCCAGAGAAGTTCAAACACTCAAAATCTTTGCCACGAAAAACAACTTATTTTATTTCAGAAAAACTTTTCATGTCGTATTTGTATGTGGGAAAGTTTCTGAGGCTACGGTGTTTTTTTTTTCTGCTGTGGTAGAGAGGTGAATGCCCATTTACGCAGAGTGTGGGACTCCCATGTTCGCAAGAAGGCGACTGAACTACCTACTAAACACTTCCCCTGTCAGCCCGAGAACTTAGCCTGTAACCGTTTGACACATTACTTCGGGCCAAGTCTCGTTTTGTTAAGCCATGAGGCGCCTTCAAGCTGGGGGATCCCTCTTCTAGCGGTAGGGGAGAGCGGAAGAGGAAGTGCCAGACAAGCGATCCCCCAGCCTAAGCATCCCCGGCTGCTGTCAGTCCCTTTTATATTTTAGGACCACCCGAACATAATGTGCCACCTGGTTCCATTTGTCAACCGATTCGAGCATAACCACGACTATATTATCCGGGGTAAGCTCTCCCGTCTCCCTGTGAGGATACTAACAATCGGGGGACCGTGACTTACCAATCTTGTGCAGGTAAGACTGAAAACACCCATGCCCGCTCAAAAGCTGGGTCAGATAGAAGTCAGTCTCACCATGCCTTCGATTTAGCCGCGGTCTCACATCCGGGATGAAGCGCGCAGTCCACCTTCCTTTCGTGCGATCCACCCAAGACTGCTGCCAATCGTCGAGTGAGCGCTGTCTCTCCTCGCGGACAACTATCTCCCTCGCATCCTCGTTTCGATGCAGATAAATAGAGCGGCGCTCTCTAGTAAGGAAGCTGACAGGTATCACGTCTGCAATGACTTTCACCGCCGAATCAGAGACTATCGGGTACGAAGATGCAATCCTCAGCGCTCCTCTTCTAGCCCAGTCATATTAGGTAAAAAAAGGGGTCAACCTCGGAATGAAAGATAATAAGCTGCAAATTGGTATGAACCTTTGTTTTGTCATTCTAAATGTTGTCTCAAAAGTCACAATCGTTATCGTGTTCGCGTCTCAAGATATTCAAGGTCAAAGGTCACAAAAATCGGTTTTTCGCGAATATCTGGCTTCCTATCGGTTAAATGAGATTTGCATTTATTATAAAAGTTGTAGGCTATAAAATTCCCTACAACTTTTGTTTAAACTTTTTTTTCATACGACCAACCGTTTTGAAGGTAGAGCGCGAAGAGTGCACATCGTACAGTCATATACGGCCTAATGCAAGGTCAAGCGTGAGTTATGGTTATCAGTACGTTATAAAGTCAATTATTTACTTGGAAATTATAATTATTAAACAATGCCTATTATTTATGTACTAACTATTAATTATTTATATTTAATTAAAGTAAGTAACTTGATTTGCAACGGTACAATTTCAAACTAACGAATAATCTTGACTCATACAAAGTGGAGAGAGTGGCCTTGAATACTATAGAACATCTGTCCCGGCAATGAATAGAAAAGGGCATAGGGTAGGGACAAGTATTTCCAGGTATATAAGTATTGAGAAATTTACGCGTTTTAAAGAAAAGATATACAATGTCGTGTTAACTTAAAATAAAACTAAAATATATAATCCAGAATTAATAATATTTTATACTTAAATAGTTAAATATGAATAATTATATATCAATAATCAAGTTACTTACTTTAATTAAATATAAATAATTAATAGTTAGTACATAAATAATATATATAATTATTCATATTTAACTATTTAAGTATAAAATATTATTAATTCTGGATTATATATTTTAGTTTTATTTTAAGTTAACACGACATTATATTGCATTAGGCCGTATATGACTGTACGATGTGCACTCTTCGCGCTCTACCTTCAAAACGGTTGGTCGTATGAAAAAAAAGTTTAAACAAAAGTTGTAGGGAATTTTATAGCCTACAACTTTTATAATAAATGCAAATCTCATTTAACCGATAGGAAGCCAGATATTCGCGAAAAACCGATTTTTGTGACCTTTGACCTTGAATATCTTGAGACGCGAACACGATAATGATTTTGACTTTTGAGACAACATTTAGAATGACAAAACAAAGGTTCATACCAATTTGCAGCTTATTATCTTTCATTCCGAGGTGAAAGCCCTAATATGACTGGGCTATCAGTCGTTGCCCCGATTTGCTCAGAGAAACGTATCTTGGAGTCGATCAGTAGCCTCAGGTACTTCACCGCTAGTTTTGATTCGATTTGTATGTCTCCAATACTGATCATCCTTACTCTAGGGATTCTCTTTCTTGTCAAGATGATCACTTCGGTTTTCTCCAGTGCTAAACTGAACCCGCGAGCAGTCATCCAGTCCCTCCCTCGGCGCATTAGCCTACCTGGCCTAAGTTGCGCTTGTTCAACGATGCGTCCAGCGACGAGAGCCGCAACATCATCCGCATAGCCGATCAAGCGCGACTCATCTGGCATCTCCAGTCTCAGTAGCCCGTCGTAAGACACGTTCCACAGGTCCGGACCAAGGATAGATCCCCGGGCAACACCCAATGTAACTGCCATCTTTTGTAGCCCCTGTGTCGTGTCGTAGAGCAGGCTTCGGTCCTTAAAGTAGTTCCTCAAAGGTCGCATTAGATATTCTGGAACTTGAAAAGGATTTTCAAGCGTATCCAGAATATCCACAGATCTAGCGGAGTTGAAGGCGTTCTGACTCCGAGTGTCACTAACAGGACGATCCGTCGCTTGGTGCGATTATGTGTCTCTGCCTTCTGCACCAAGCTCACCACTTCTGCGATCGCATCGATAGTAGAACGTCCTGCTCCAAAGCCGTACTGCATAGGAGATAGTTCCCCAGCAGCACAAATCATGTCAGTGAGTCTTCCCTTGATGAGTTTCTACCACGTTGATAATGACAGGCGCGTTATTCATCACCCTTCTTGTGAGAAAATTTACTCGCGTATCAAGAAAGCCATGATGATGAGAGACAACGTACAAGTTCGGTAAGTTATAGGTGGTACTAAATATCCTTTTTCCCGTTTCCCTCATTATAGTTATATATATACTGAAGAATATAGAGCATAAAGAAATTGTAATATAAATAAAATTTCTAGCTGGAAAATATCTTACGGCGTGTTTTGGTATCAGAACCCATCAAAAGACAGCTTCTAGTAAAGAAAACTTTTTCTTAAAAGCTCTTAAATTGTTTTTTTTTTTTGTGGCTGGGAGGTGATAGCCCTTAACGCACTGATAATGGAACACCCATGTTCGAAAGCGACTGGACTACCCACTAAACACCTCCTCTGCCAACCGGAGAACCCAGGTTGGAACCGTTTGACGCATTACTCGGGCCAGGCCTCGTTTTGTTACGCCAAGAGGCGCCTTCAAGCTGGTGGAATTTCTAGACAAGCGATCCCCCAGCCCCAACGTCCCCGGTTGCTGTGGAGTCCTTTTATTTTTAGAACTGCCCGAACATAATGTGCCATATGGTTCCATTTTTTAACCGATTCAAGCACCACTGCGACTACACTATCCGGGGTAAGCTCTCCTTCCCTTATAGAGGTCCCTTTGTAGCCTGTTCTATTTTGTGCACGCAACAAATGTGTGGCAGGCATTGTCTTTCTCCCCTGGGCAAAACCGCCAATTGGGAGACCGCAATTTACCAATCCTGTGCAAATAAGACTTAAAGCACCAATTTAAGCTCAAAAGCTGGGTCAGATAGAAGTCAGTCTCACCATACCTTCAATTTCGCCACCGTCTCACTTCCCAGATGAGGTGTGCAGTCCATTTTTCCTTCGTGCAATTCATCCAAGACTGTCTCCCCTCGCGTCCTCGCTCCGACGCAGGTAAATAGTGCGGCCGCTCTAGCAAGGAGGACAACAGGTATCGCGCCTACAATAACTCTCACTGCCGAATCAGAGACTGAAGGGTATGTAGATGCGATTCTCAGTGCTTCTCTTCCCGCACCAGTGCCAAGCTTTTTCGGTATGGCTCCTTACTGAGAGCGTTGCCCCATATTTCTGCTCCATACAGTAGCATTGATTCTACAGCACTCATTAAAGGCGTTTTCTTGATGGGTTGGGTCCCCCTACCGATACGCCCGAGAAGCCTTCTCAGCCGTTGCATTGATTTACTCAGAGAAACTCATCTTCGAGCCGATCAGTAGCCCCAAGTACTTCACCGCTGGCTTCAATTCGATTAGTATGTCTCTAATACTGAAACTCTTTTCAAGTTCCAGAATATCTAATGCGGCTTTTGAGGGACTGCCTAAAGGACCGAAGCCTGCTCTACGACACGACACAGGGCCAACGAAGGATGGAAACTACATCGGGTGTTGCCCAGGGATCTATCCTTGGTGCGGACCTGTGGAACGTGTCTTAGACGGGCTCTTGAGACTTGAGATGCCAGATGAGTCGCGCTTGGTCGGCTATGTGGATAATGTTGCGGCTCTGATCGCTGGACGTACCGTTGAACAAGCGCAACTTAGGCTAGGTATGCTAATGCGCCGAGTGAGGGCCGACATGGTCATCTTGACAAAAAAGAGAATCCCTAGAGTAAGGATGATCAGGATTGGAGAAATATAAATCGAATCGAAGCCAGCGGTGAAGTACCTGACGCTACTGATCGACTCGAAGATGAGTTTCTCTGAGCAAATCAGGGCAACGGCTGAGAAGGCTGCTTCGGGAATATCGGCTCCGAGTCGACTTATGGCCAACGTAGGGGGACCCAGCCCATCAAGAAGACGCCTCTTGATGAGTGCTGTAGGGTCAGTGCTACTGTACGGAGCAGAGGTATGGGGCGACACTCTCAGCAAGGAGGTATACCGAAAACGTTTGGCACAGGTACAGAGAAGAGGAGCACTGAGAATTGCATCTTCGTACCCAACAGAGAGTTATTGCAGGCGTGATACCTGTCGCCCTCTTTGCTAGAGAGTGCCGCGCTATTTATCTGTGCCGAAACGAGGATGCGAGGAAGATGGTCGTCCGCGAGGAGAGACAGCGCTCGCTCAACGATTGGCAGCAGTCTTGGGTCAATTCCGCGAAGGGAAGGTGGACTCCTGGATGTGAGACCGTGGCTAAATCGCAGGGATGGTGAGACTGACTTCCATCTGACCCAGCTTTTGAGCGGGCATGGGTGTTTTCAGTCTTACCTGCACAAGATCGGTAAGTCACGGTCCCCCGATCGTCGGTTTTGCCCAGGAGAGGAGAACAATGCCTGTCACACATTTTTTTGCGTGTACAAAATGGGTCAGGCTGCGAAGGGACCGGGAGAGTTCACCCCGGATAATATAGTTGCGGTGATGCTCGAATCGGTTGACAAATGGAGCCAGGTGGCACATTATGCTCGGGCAGTCCTAAAATATAAAAGGGACTCACAGCAGCCGGCACCCGATATAACTTCCATCCCGATATAACTTCCATCCTGCGTTGGCCTGGTATCGTGTCGTGAAGCAGTCTTTGGCCCTTCAAGTAGTCCCTCAGAAACCGTATTAGATATTCTAGAAGTTGAAGAGGCTTTTCCAGCATATCCAGAATATACATCTATCTAGCGGAGTTGAAGGCATTCCTAACGTCGAGTGTCACCGACAGAACGATTCGTCGCTTGGTGCAGCTATATGTCTCTACCTTTTGGACCGCACTCACTACCTTCCCGATTGCATCAATTGGGAAGCATCCGGTTCTAAAGACGTACTGCCGAGGAGATAGGTCCCCACAACAGCACGAAGCGCGTTAGTGAGTCTTCTCTTGATGATTTTCTCGAGTACTTTCCCAGGAGCTTCTAGCATGCATAACGGGCGGTATGCAGACGGCAATTCGGGGTTTCCCTTCCCATTGCTAATTATCACGAGCCTCGCCACCTTCCATCGTACCGGGAAAACATCGTCGCGTATGCAATCGTTGAATATGCTAAGCAGGAAGTCAGGACAATGGTGATAGACAAGTTGCACCAACTCAACCGGAATGCCATCTGGACCTGCAGCTTTCCTCGCCTTTAGTGAAAGGACTGGCTCTTTCAGTTTCCTCAGGGTGAAGTGTGGGCACTTGATTGCTGTTTCACCAAGGACAGCGTGGACATAGATGGTATGGGCGGGGAAGAGTGCCCGCACTATCTTGTCCATCTTTTACACATCATGTATGCAAGAATTTCATAGGGCATCAAGCTCCCAGGTAACTAGCTTGTAGCCAGGGCCCCACATGCTGGTCGGGGGAGACTTCAACGCTAGAGCCATTGAATGGCTTATGCCACAATCCGACCCAAGGGGAAAGCAAATCTTGGACATGGCGGCCAGAACAGCGCTTTTTGTCCTAAATACTGGTAACACCCCTACTTTCCGCCGCTGGGGTTGCGTAGGAACCATACCCGATGTGACACTCGCTTCGGAGTCCCTGGTACCTAGAGTACACAACTGGCGAGTACTAGAGGACTACTCGGCTAGTGATCACCAGTACATAGCGGTTGAGATTCACGATGGTGCCACTCTGCGTGCATATGCCCAAACTTTAATCCTTGGATGGAGGACTGGGAGGATGGACGTTGAGAGGTTCGCTGACGCGCTTACGGCAGGCGCACTGTTGCTGGGGGCTCCGCCGGGGAGTGGAGGGCCTACAGCCAAGGACCTCGTGAACTCAACTATGAGTACCATCATAACTGCTTGCGAGTCTTCCATGCCCCGTCGGAGACCCCGACACGGTAAGCCTCCGGTATACTGGTGGTCAAACGAGATCGCCGAACAAGGAAGCGAGTGTCACAAACTTCGGCGAGAGGCCCAGCGGGCGGGAACACGGGAGGAGGCAGACACTAGGCTAGCAGCATACAGGTCCGGCAGGAAATATCTTCGTAGGCTTATTAACAAGAGCAAGGCCCGATGCTGGCAAGATCTCGTGGACGATGTAAATAGGGATCCGTGGGGCCTACGTTACAAGCTGGTCATGCGAAAACTTGGTGCCCTACGGAAGCCCTGCTTACATGAAGCAGAGAAGATGGACGAGATCGTACGGGCACTATTCCCCACGCACCCAGTCCGTGTCGATTCAGCTCATGCACAAACACCAATAGAATGCTCACCTTTCACAATGATGGAACTGGAGCAGGCAATTCTATCCATGAAAGCAAGGAAGGCACCGGGACCGGATGGCGTTCCTGCTGAGGTTTTGCAGCTTGTCTACAAGCTTTGTCCTGACTTGTTGCTCAGTATGTTCAACGCTTGCCTTTACGAAGGTGTATTTCCGGAACGCTGGAAAGCGGCGAGGCTCGTACTGATCAGCAAGGGGAAGGGAAATTCCGAGTTGGCGTCTGCATACCGCCCGTTATGTATGCTAGACACGGCTGGGAAAGTGCTCGAGAAACTCATCAAGGGAAGACTCACTGACGCGGTCTGTTCTGCCGGGGACCTATCTCCACGGCAGTATGGTTTTAGAGCAGGTCGCTCCACTATTGACGCGATAGCGGAAGTAGTGAGCGCGGTCTAAAGAGCGGAGGCTCACTGCCAGTCAAACAAAAGGGTTGTGTTGCTCGTGACGCTTGACGTCAGAAACGCTTTCGATTCCGCTAGATGGGCGGATATTCTGGAAGCACTGGAAAACTCTTTTCAAGTTCCAGAATATCGGATGCGGATTTCGAAGAACTACCTGACAGACCGGAGCCTGCTCTATGAGACGAAGGAGGGTCGGCGGAGGATGAAAGTTACATCGGGTGTTGCGCAAGGCTCCATCCTTGGCCCAGACCTGTGGAACATCACGTACGACGGGCTACTGAGAATCGAGCTGCCGGATGAGTCGCGCTTGGTCGGCTATGCAGATGATGTCGCGGCGCTAGTTGCGGGACGCACTGTTGAACAAGCGCAACTCAGACTGGGTATGCTAATGCGCCGAGTGAGGGACTGGATGGCTACTCGCGGGTTCAGCCTAGCTTTGGAGAAAACCGAAGTAGTTATCTTGACAAAGAAGAGAATCCCTAGAGTCCCACCTCATCAAGAAGAAGACTTCTGATGAGTGCAGTACAATCTGTGCTGTTGTACGGATCGGAGATATGGTGTGAGGCTCTCAACAAGGAGCTGTTTCGAAAGCGCTTGGCACAGGTGCAACGACGAGGAGCGCTGCGGATTGCATCTGCATATCGGACTGTCTCGGAGTCGGCAGTGCTGGTCATCGCAGGAGTGATACCCATTGCCCTCCTTGCCAAGGAGCACCGCAGAATCTACCTGGGGAGTAACGAATGCAACAGAGATGCTGTCGCCCACGAAGAACGAGAACGCTCACTCAGTGATTGGCAACAGTCCTGGGTGAGCGATACAAAAGGTAGGTGGACCGCACGCCTTACTGGTGACCTGAGGCTGTGGCTCAATCGAAGGCATGGTGAGACTGACTTCTATCTAACTCAGCTATTGAGTGGACATGGATACTTTCGGTCTTACCTGCACAAAATTAGTAAGTCACGGTCTCCTGACTGCATATTCTGTGCTGGAGAGGTCGATGATGCCTACCACACATTTTTTGTATGCAAGAGGTGGGAAAGGCAGCGCGGTGACCTGATTGAAGAAATGGGAGATCTCTCTCCGGATGAACTCACTAGAGAGATGCTCACATCCGTTGACAAATGGAACTGTCTGGCACATTACGCTCGGGCAGTCCTTAAGATAAAAAGGAACATATTTGAGCGCCTGGAGGCGTCCAGGGCGGAGGGGTCTCTTTTCTAGGAATCCCTCTCCCTTCCCCTCCTTCCGTTGGAAAAGGGATCCCTGTAGCCCGGTGGCGCCTAAACGCGTAGAGAAATGAGGCTTAGCCCGAAGTAATGTGTCAAACGGTTCCAGGCTAGGTTCTCAGATTGACAGGGGAGGAGTTTAGTGGGTAGTCCAAGGGTATCCTCCATGGGAGTCCCACACTGCCAGACTCGGCGGGCGTAAATGCCTTCACCTCCCTACCACAAAAAAAAGGCCCAACATATCCTTGTTCACATTGTCCACTAGATCTTGCCAGCAGCGAGCCTTGCAGTTGTTAATTAATTTACGACGGCATTTCCTGGCCGGCTTATATGCTGCATTCTGGTTGCATGCATTGTCACGATTCTGCGCCCGTTGAGTCTCATGCTGAAGCTTGTGACACTCCCTTCGCTTTTCAGTGACTTCAGTTGGTCTCTACCACACTGAGGGCTTGCTGTGCCGGGGGTTTCGACGGAGCTTAGAAGCGTTACAAGTAGTCGTGATGATGCTCATAGTCTAGTTGACCACGTTTTGAGCTGCTAATTCTTCCATCCCCTGCGAATCTGTTTGCAGCGGAGTGTCTGCCGTGAGCACCTCGACGAACTTCTCGACGTCCATCCTTCCGATGTTCCACCCGATTGTAGAAGGTCGAGAGCACTGACATCAGGAGATAACCTCACTGATCTCAACCAGAATACACTGATGATCACTGGCTGAGTGGTCCTCTAATACTCTCCAATTGTGGGCCCTCCGCATTTAGGACTCCGAGGCGAATGTCACGTCCGGTAAGGTTCTTTCACAGACAATACGGTGGAAATTCGGCGCATTTCCGGTGTTCCGTATGGCGAGCGCCGTCCTGGCCAACATATCTAGGATTAATTTTTGCATCGGATCTGTTTGAGGCATGCCCCATTCGATTGCTTTAGCATTGAAGTCACCCAACGAGCTGGTTGCCATCTGCGTTCGAGACAGCGCCCTTCAAAGCATTAAGCTTGGCTTGGAAAGACGATATCGATTCGTTTAGCGTTAGGTACACACTAAAGCAGGTGGTCCCTGAGCACCAAACCTACACAAAACTATCCTCCCGACCACAACTCTCCATCTGTAAATCACTGTTCCAAACCCAGATGGCAGGAGTGCCGGTTTTATCACGATACCATGATGCAGAATTTTATCATGGTGTTAATTACTCAGTAGCAAAAGTCAGCTTACATGGCCCTTGAAAACTGCTTAAGTAGGTTTTTCGGCGGTTTAGCTGCAGGATACGGATCATCGAAGCTCTGGTTTTGCCTTGGCTAAAGTTTCCTGGAAAATCCGACATTTCCCTGATTCCACGACGTGCCCAAGATCCAGTCTTGGATCAGTATCCTTGCAAAGAATATGGTGTGCCTTCTTTGGACACTGTTTTCTTTTATGTCCCATTGCACCGCATTTGTAACTTCGGGAACTCCTATCGGATCCTTTCATTTACTTGTGTGGTATGACCACAACCAAGGGATTTGAAGCATTCAAGAAGCACTGCTCTTCGCCGTATCCTGCAGACAACAAACACTTTTCTTACTTTTTCCTTGTTCAGAAATTGTTTGGCGTCCTTTTCTGTCAAGTCAATGATCGCCAAGCGTTCTCCCCTATGGCTTTCTGGTTTCAGCCTCGCGAGGGAGCCCCTTTTGATGACCTCTTCTACCTGTCGGCTGCCTGGGTCTTCACTGGGGCTTCTTTCTCTCCTAGTTCACAGCAGGTCTTTGTTCTTGTTGGGCGACCATGTAAACTTTATTTTCTGGTACCTTTTTAAGGAGTTTCTTTACGGCTTTATTCGCTCCTTTTACAGCACTGTCTGGAACCCCTGATTTGACATTCTTCTTTCTTTCTTATATCCCGATCTGCTTTGATTGGGCTCGAGTCATTGTTTTATTGATGTTTGATGGTGGAGCTATCTGCACGTGCCCTTTAGGCTTAGCCCTCAGCACTTCTTCAGTCTCCTGCTCTTCTTAGGCCTTCTGGTCCTCTTTGGCCTTTAATCAGCCTCTCCTGTAATGCGCTATGCGGTATAGGCGCTCCTCTAGTTCAAGTAGTCCAATCTTTACTCTTTTGCTGATTTTTGGCCAGTCGCATGGAGATTGTGTTCTTTTTAAAAACATCTCCCGTTTTTCGGATTAGCCTTTCTTCTTCGTATCACTGGGCTGCTATTGTGCTTTACAATCACCTTTCTTGTGAGAGGTTGTCGGGTTCCATATCTGAGTGCAGTACTTAGCTGCTTACGATGTGCTGTAAAGATCGGGGTAGCAGCCGCTGGTTGCATCGTCGTTGTTGTTATTTGTGGTTTCTTCTTTTGGGTTTTTTAAAAATCTTATTTTATGGTTTTTAGTTGCTCCAGTTTTATTGGGTCTCCCCTCGAAGCCGGTTTCTCCGTTCGTGTGGGTAGTCGCCTTTTTGGTCCCATGATTATCCTGCAGAGCAGGGAGACCATACAAGGGTCGGCACAAGTCCTTATGGGAACAAGAGGTAGTGGCCCGGCCAGCGCTAACCGGGAATCCGTTTCAATCGAATTTACACCACCAACCCAATGGTGTAAACTTCGAACGTACTCCGAGACCTGCCAAGGTTTTACCGATACGAAGACGTTATGATAGTTCAATTGGAGCCATTGACGCACGAGTGATATAACTCAATAAATGTTATCTTCTTAAATCTACATATATTAATTACCATATTTTAAGCTTCTTCTTCTTCTTCTTAGCACTGCAGCCCCTTTCGGGCCTCCGCTTCCTGCAAACAGCGCCTCCAACTGTCTCGGTCCGTTGACCGCGTCACCCAATTTCGAAATCCGAGCAGCGATGAACTGTCTTCGTCGACCGAGTCAGACCAGCGTTTCCTCGGTTTCCCCACTGGCCGCCGGCCTTCAGTTCTCCCAACGAATACCTTCTTGGGTATCCGTTGTTCGTCCATACGATTCATGTGTCCAGCCCATCGCAGCTTTCGCAGTCTTACAATCTTTAAGAACTCCGGTTCGTCAAAAATTTTATACAGCTGATGGTTGCATCGAATTCGCCATTGGTCCCCGTCTAGCTTCGCTCCGATTATTCGCCTCAGGGCCCGTCGCTCAAAGTCGTTCAATATATTTGCGGATGCTTGGGTTAGGGTCCATGTTTCACACCCATAGCATAACACCGGTCTTATCACAGATTTGTATACTTGGAGCTTTGTTATCCTGTGTATGCAGCTGGTCTTCAAGATCGTCAATACTGAATAAAATATTTTATTTGCGAGCTGTATTCTTCGGCGTTTTTCGTCTCTTTCATTACCCGTTTTCGTTATTTTGGCGCCTAAATAGACAAATTCGCCAACATTTTCGATACTGTATTCGCCAAGTGTGATATTTTGTGTATTTGGGGTATTTTTCCTCGACTGCGTCATGAACTTTGTTTTATTTTCATTGATTTGTAGCTCTACTAGTTTTGCTTCGCTGTCAAGTTTCAGGAAGAGTTCTTTGGCAGTTGTTAGTGACCGTGACAGAATGTTGATGTCCTCCGCATAGGCCACTACCTGGCTTAACTTGTATAGTCATGTACCTCGCGTATCAACAGGTAGCTTCCGTATGACAAATTGGATAGCAATGGGGCCAGCCTATCTCCCTGCTTTAGTGCGATATTTGTGTCAAAGGCATCGGTGAGTTGGTCGACGTCATTGTCATTTTGGTAAGACGGACTACTTTGGCTGGGATGTCGAAACCAAGCATTATTTGGTACAGTACGTTACGATCAATACTGTCGTATGCTTGCTTGAAGTCAACAAAAATTTGGTGTACGTCTATGTTGAACTCGCAGCATTTTTCAAGTACCTGCATGACTGTGAACAATTGGTCTGTTGATGCTCCCCAATAATACTGTTGGCGTATTTCAGAAAATATTTTATACGCCGTACAAAGTAGTGATATGCCTCTATAATTTTCGCACTGTAGCCTGTCACCTTTTTTGTGGATAGAGAATATAATTGATTGGCTCCACTCTTTCGGCATATGTTCTTGTTGCCAAATGTACTGGATGGCTTTGTGAATAGCTTGATGAACAATACTGCCACCATGTTTGATGAGCTCCACTGGAATCTCATCAATACCCGGCGCTTTATTATTCTTTTGGGCTTTGATGATGGAACAAACTTCATCCAGAAATGGTGGGGCCAATGGAAGCTCTCCGCAGACATCTATAGGCTCCGATGTTCTGGAGCTGTGCGGAGGATTAAGGAGGTTCTTGAAATATGATGCCCATCTTTCCTTAATCTTGATATCATCAGCGATTACATTGCCGCTGTCATCATGACAGAGCGTAGTTTTGGGCTGATAACCACGTTTCAGGCTTTTCACTACTTTGTATGCTTGTCTTGTGTTATTGCTCGTTAAACTTACATCGATACTTCTCAATTGGTCCTCATAGTATTTTCTTTTCTTAATCCTAATTATCTTATTCGCTACTCTTCTGAGATTTTCATAGTGTTCTCTCTTCGTCCTGGTTTTCCTACCTACTTATTGTTTGTACACCCGATTCTTTTTATCTAACGCATTCTGGCACTCATCATCGAACCAATAATTCCGCTTGCGCCGGGCTTGATGTGCGATCGTCTGTTCTGCCACGGTTCTGATAACCGCTTTCACTTCCATCCAGCGCTCGTTGCTCGTCTTTAACGATGCGTCTGATAAGTTGGGAGCCAGCTGGTTGTCGAGGGTCTCCGTGAAATTTTCGGCCACAGACGCCGTTTGGAGTCTTTCGATGTCAAATTTTTATAGTGGGCTGGTCTTCGCTGATTATGCCTTTGACATACGACATCGATAGTTTAATTTGATCAAGTAATGATCTGAGTTACAATTGGCTCCTCGGTATGTAAGGACGTCAAGTATGCTCCCGGCCCAACGTTGTTGGATCAGAACATGATCAATCTGGTTTTGTGTGTTGCCATCCAGCGAAGAAGATTCATTAACAATCTTTTTATTATTTATATATTATTTAATATGTCGAAAAATTCCCTTGGGAATTGAGGAGTTTGAAATATTTGAAAATGCCTAAGCTTAAAATGTAACTGCGGCATAGACGGTCCCAAGCCCGTTTGAGAAAGCAGGAGGGAACCCCTTGTTTCCCCAACCATAGCTTCCATGATTCCTCATCCCAAGCCCCCAATTAAACGGTAGTAAATTCTTTCGGGGGTGCACATTGAGTTTACTGGTTCCTCAATAATGTAACATCAAATGCTGAGAAATGCTAATAGCTGTAAATACATCTACAGCTCTGCTATCCTACTTACACCTCCTTTGTGAGGACGTAAGGGGGTGAAGGCGAATCTTCCGCGCCTGACAAAGGAATCGACGTAATAACCATGCCACCGGAATGGAAGTTGGGCGCGGGCTAACTCCCCGTCCCTGGAAAACATTTAAATGTTTCGAAACCTGCAGATGGGCCTCGGAATGGATTGGACTCACGGTAACAACTTCGCAAACGAAAAAAGGACTATGGCATTAGATCCTGGAACACTCGATCACCCTGGCGCTGTTAAGGACCTTTAACAAAAGGACAGTTAATATCAATTAAAAATACTGGCAGCCCAGGAAACAAATTGGACTGGAAACGATATTCGAGACATGAGAAAGTACACAATATTCAAAAGTGGCTAGCCTCCTGGATGATGAATGTTCACGCCCTGTCCGAAGTTAAGGACGAAGAAACGAAAGAAACGTTTTACAATTACCTGGAAAGACTTGTCGACTCATTGCCCACAAACGACATAAAAATAATTCTGGGTGATTTCAACGCTAAGGTTGGCAATGAGCTATCTCATCAGGGAACGACTGGAGGATATAGCCTTCACGATGAAACAAATGACAACAGCCAGCGTCTGATTGACTTTGCATGTAGCAGAAATCTAGTCATACGTTCAACTTGCTTCCCACATCGACGCATTCATAAAATGACCTGGATATCACCGGATGGCAACATACAAAACCAGATCGATCGATCGTTGATCCAACAACGTTGGGCCTCGAGCATAGCTGACCTACGGACGTCAGTCCAATTGTAACTCAGATCATTACTTGATCAAATTAACGTACCGATGTCGAATGTCAAAAACATATTTGGCGAAGACCAGCCCGCTACAAAAATTTGACATCGAAAGGCTCCGAACAACGTCTGTGGCCAAAAATATCTCGGAGACCCTCGACAACCAGCTGGCTCCCATCTTATCAGACGCATCGTTAAAGACGAGCAACGAGCTCTGGATGAAAGTGCAGGCGGCTATCGGGACCGTGGCAGACAGGCGATCGGACATCAACCCGGCGCAAGAGGAATGATTGGTTCGGTGATGAGTACCAGAATGCGTTAGATAAAAAGAATCAGGCATACAAAGAATATGTAGGTAGGAAAACCAGGACGAAGAGAGAACACTATAAAAATCTCAGAAGAGTAGCGAATAATATAATTAAGATTAAGAAAAGAAAATACTATGACGACCAATTGAGAAGTATAGATGTTAGTTTAGCGAGCAATAACACAAGACAAGCATACAAAGTAGTGAAAAGCCTGAAACGTGGTTATCAGCCCAAAACCACGCTCTATCGTGATGACATCGGCAATATCATCGCTGATGAAACCAAGATTAAGGAAAGATGGGTATCATATTTCAAGAACCTCCTTAATCCTCCGCACAGCTCCAGAACATCTGAGCCTATAGATGGCCTCGCAGAGCTTCCATTGGCCCCACCAACTCTGGATGAAGTTTGTTCCATGATCAATGCCGATAAAATTCCAGTGGAGCTCATTAAATATGGTGGCAGTGGTGTTCATCAAGCTATTCAGAAAGTCATCCGGTACATTTGGCAACAAGAACTTATGCCGAAGGAGTGGAGCCAATTAATTATATTCCCTATCCACAAAAATGGTGACAAGCTACAGTGCGAAAATTATAGAGGCATATTACTACTATATACGGTGTACAAAATATTTTCTGAAATCTTAGAAAATAAAATCGGATCATACGCCAACAGTATTATTGAGGAGTATCAAGGTGGTTTTAGGGCAGGTAGATCAAAAACAGACCAATTATTCATAGTCAAGCAGGTAAGTAAGTACTGGCTCGAAAGATAAAATAGAAAAAAATCACAATAGAATGGACAAATAACGCAACTCTTTTTTTGTCTTGTGGGTTAGGGAATTGTGAGATAGGTATTCTCGGTACATTCCAAGAGGATTTGGTTGTCAATAAGTGTTTCGAATTACTGTGAATTATAGTGAAGATATAGTAAAATTTATAACAGATTTATATATATTTCGTATTCTCTCCAGAGAAATCATACCCTGAGTGTTATACCTGATGAAATTAGAGTTTACATTGCAATAATATTACTGACGATATGTTTGACTCCCAAATGCATGACGATGTGATGGAGAAAACAAGGCGGATTCTTACAATGCATTTGTATCTGTCAGTATTTTTCCATGTTTAGCGCCGCTGAACTATCCTTTATTTGATATAATTTTTTTTTTCGGTAGATATGTATCTCGAGAGTAACTTGCTCCCTTCTTAAATATCAAGAAAATAATTGATACTCTCGCACTTGAAGTAGGATTCATGGGTCCACAGAATTTGTTTCATCGATATTAGTGTGCGTTCAAATCCGATAGAACTTCAACCATCTAGCAGAATTACCTTCTCGGAGACCTGTAATAACTATCAAAAATCATAACTATGCGACAATTACACTTCCTTTTAAAGGTTTTGTAAAAATACCCTATTAAAATCGGTACCTGCCCGTATGTCACAGCAAATTTTCTCAGGGACTCTAGAAGCTACAGTCACCAAATTTTGTGAACAGCTCAGAAGTTCCCGGCTAATGATAGTTTCCTAGTCAAAAAAAAAATTCAAAGGCTTTTAAGGGGGGTCTCCCCATACCATACAAAGATATGGACTCTTAAAAAAATTTCACCAAAGATAGTCGAGAAGGGTATCAAATGAAAGATCTTGATTAGATTTTTTGTTATCCTGAAATGATGTTCCTCCAGTCGTTGGACGTACCATTGAATAAACGCAACTTAGGCGAGGAATGCTAATGCGCCGAGTGAGAGACTGGGTGACTGTTTGTGGGTTCCGTCTAGTAAACTGAAGTGATCATCTTGACAAAAAAAGAATCCCTAGAGTAAGGATGATCAGTATTGGAGACATACTGATCGAATCGAAGCCAGCGGTGAAGTACCTGGGGCTGCTGATCGACTTGAAGATGAGTTTCTCTGAGAAAATCGGGCCAACGGCTGAGAAGACTGCTTCGGGCGTATCGACTCTGAGTTGACTTATGCCCAAGGTAGGGGACCCAACCCATCAAGAAAACGCCTCTCTATGAGTGTTCTAGGGTCAGTATTACTGTACAGAGCAGAAATGTGGGGCAAGCTCTCAACAAGGAGTTGTAATGAAAACGCTTGGCACAGGTACAGAGAAGAGGTGGACTGCGGATTGCATCTTCATATTGGACAGCTTCAGATTCGGCGGTGAGAGTTGTTGCAGGCGTG
Source organism: Odontomyia ornata (assembly GCA_963969285.1). Classification (NCBI taxonomy): domain Eukaryota; kingdom Metazoa; phylum Arthropoda; class Insecta; order Diptera; family Stratiomyidae; genus Odontomyia; species Odontomyia ornata. Next base: position 173,844,707 of record OZ017742.1, read on the forward strand.
ATAACAGTTGCCCTCCTGGCTAGAGAGCACCGCGAAATTAACTTACGTCGAAGCCAGGACGCGAGCGAGATGGTTGCCCGCGAGGAGAGACAGCGCTGACTGAACGCTTGGCAACAGTCTTGGTTGAATTGTATGAAGGAAAAGAGGACCGCATGCCGAATGTGAGAGCGTATTTAAATCGAAGGCTGGTGAGACTGAGTTCTTTTTGACCCAATTTTCGAGCGGGCATGGGTGTTTTCAGTCTTACCTGCACAAGATTGGTAAGTCAGGATTCCTCTTTACCGTTGCCAGTAACATCTATTCTTGATGTGCATCAATCTTATTTTAGTTCTGGTAGATGTCTTAGATATTTATAATCAATAGTTCGAAATAAGATTGTTGTTTTGGAACAGTTTGTACAAGATTGTCTCCACTGTTATATTTTCTATTCTTCAGCCATTAGCCTTATATACATAGTTGTACCACGGTGAAGAATTGCTGGCAAGATAGATGGCGCTACGATGTCGATTATAGCATTTCCAGCGAATGTTTCTCTCGGCGAATGTGTCTTCGATCAATGTGTGTCGCTTTAACGAGCTTTGTTGCACTGTGACTAATGATTATCTTTGCTTGGGAGGGAATTAATTTAACCATCGCATTGTAGGTACTATGAATGAATGAATGAACTAACTACTCGTACAATATTATAATTTCAATTTAGTGTTACATAATTCACATGCATGATTATCAGATAAGAACCAGATGCTTGTAAATTAGAAACAATTATTCTATGCAAGTGAGATAACTAATGCATTTAATAATTTAATCTCTTCTAAATTCACTTGCAAACGTATTTTCTAGGACTCAAATGAACTTCATATTATGGATGCCCCTTAACATGAGTATGAAACTACTGAATTAGACGTAGACGGTTCCAAGCCCGTTTGAGAAAGGAGGAGGGAACCCCTTGTTTCCCCAACCCACAGTTTCCATGATTCCTCATCCCAAACCCCCAATTACATGGTGGTAAATGCTCTCGGGGCCGCACATTGAGTCTACTGGTTCCCCAATAATGTGACATTGAATGCCGACAATTGCTAATAATTGTAAATACATCTACAGCTCTGCTACTAAATCATACCAACACCTCTTTGGTGCGAATGTAAGAGGGCGAAGGCGAATCTTCCGCGCCTGATAACGGAATCGACGTAATAACCATGCCGCCGAAATGGAGGTTGCGCGGCGAAAAACCTGGAAAACCTTCAAATGTTTTGAAACCTGCAGAAGGGCCTTGGAGTAGATTGGAGTCACGGCAATGACCTCGCAAACAGAAAAAGGACTATGACATTGGATCCTGGAATGTTAGATCACTCAATTACCTTGGCACTGTTAAGAACCTTTTACAACCAGCCAGTCAATGTCAATTAAAAATACTGGCAATCCAGGAAACGAGCTGGACTGGAAATGATATTCAAGACATGAGATCACGCACAATATTCAACAGTGGGAAACCTACTGGAAAACGAGAATTTGGAGTGCCTTTTATTGTGGATAGGAAGCTCAAATCTCACGTTATTGATTTTAAAGCAGTCAATGAACGGTTGTATGCGATCCGCATAAAAGCGAAAATCTTCAAAATCTGGCTGATTAATGTTCACGCCCCATCCGAAAAAAGGACAAAGAACTGAAGAAAACGTTCTACAATCACCTGGAAAGACTAGTCGAATCATTGTCTACAAACGACACAAAAATAATTCTGAGTGATTTCAACGCTAAATTTGGCAATGAGCTGTCTCATCGGGGAACGACTGGAGGATATAGCTTTCACGATGAAACACATGACAACGGCCAACGTCTAATTGACTTTGCATGTAGCAGAAATCCAGCCATACGTTCAACTTGCTTTCCACATCAACGCATTCATAAAATGACCTGGATATCACCGGATGGCAACATACAAAACCAGATCGATCGATCGTTGATCCAACAACGTTGGGCCTCGACCAAACTTGACGCCCATCCATACCGAGGCGCCAATTGTAACTTACGTCATTACTTGATCAAATTAACCTATCGATGTTGTATGTCAATGGCATATTCGGTGAAGACCCGCCCTAACAGCGTCTGTGGGCAAAAATTTCGACAACGAGCTGGCTCCCATCTTATCGGACGCATCGTTAAAGACGAGCAACGAGCTCTGGATGGAATTGAAAGCGACCGTTAAGACCGTGGAACAGACAATCACACATCAAGCGCGGTGCAAGAGAAATGATTGGTTCGATAATGAGTGCCACAATGCGTTGGACAAAAAGAATCAGGCGTAAAACGATTACGTAGGTAGGAAAACCAGACGAAGAGAGAACGCTATGAAAACCTTAGAAGAGTAGCAAATAAGATAATTAGAATGAAGAAAAGAAAATACTGTGACGACCAATGGAGAAGCATCGATTTAAGTTTAGCGAGCAACAACACAAGACAAGCATACAAAGTAGTGAAAAGCCTGAGACGTGGTTATCAGTCCAAAACACGCTCAGTCGTGATCATCGCTGATGAAACCAAGATTAAGGAAAGATGAGCATCATATTTCAAGAACCTCCTTAATCGCCCGCACAGCTCCAGAAGGTCGGAGCCTATATATGTTTCCGAAGAGCTTCAATTGGCCCCACCAACTCTGGATAAAGTTTGCTCCACCAACAAATCCCAAAATAATAATAAAGCACGAGGCATCGATGAGATTAAATGTGGTGGCAGTAGTGTTCATCAAGCTATTCACAAAATCATCCAGTACATTTGGCAACAAGAACATATGCCGAAAGAGTGGAGCCAATCAATTATATTCCCTATCCACAAAAACAGGGGACAAGCTACAGTGCGAAAATTATAGACGCTTATTACTACTTTGTACGCCGTACAAAATATTTTCTAAAATCTCATAAAATAAAATTAAAAATGCAGGTTAAATAAAAACTGGTTTTTCGAAAATCGTTAAATGATTCTCAATTCTTTTAATTCCAGCAGCCAGGGAAAAAAGTAAGGTTCTTGATAATTAC
>OZ017742.1:173852735-173857735 GCA_963969285.1 Odontomyia ornata
ACCAGCCGATGTCTGCGTGCCAGAAGCTGTGGTATCTGAAGGTTAACCTTACAGGAGTGGCTGGATCCTTGATCAGAAACTTTGCGTTGTCAGACGAAAATTATCAAACTGCCTGGAAGACACTTAATGAGAGATTTGACAATCGACGACTCTTGGTGTCGGCCCTCATCAACAAATTAATGGGGCAGCCATCTCAGGCCAGTGAAAAACCGTCAGCAGTAGCCATAAAGTCGCTGCATGACACCACACAAGAGTGTCTCAGAGGCCTGGAAAACCTGCAAATATCCACAAGGGTTTGGGATCCATTGCTACTGCACATTTTGCTGCGAGAATTGGATTCGACAACGCATGCCCTTCATCAGCAATCTTTAGCTAACCCGCGCGAGCTGCCACCTTTGAAGGGTTTACTGGATTTCCTACAAGTGCGATTCCAGGCACTCGAAGCGCTTGGTAGTACGCCTAAGGACCCAGACCGCAATCACAAGAAGGTTACCAAAGCTACCGTGGCCGCCGTGGCTGCATTGCGATGCCCAAGGTGCTCGCAGGATCACCCGCTATACTACTGCCCTGAGTTTCTCCAAGACAACGCTGTGAAAAGGCTAAACCTTGTACGTTTAAAGAAGCTATGTGTAAATTGCTTGCGAGAAGGTCACCAGTCTTCCGGCTGCGCGGCAAGAAGCTGCAAGGAGTGCGCCGGAAAACACAATACCTTGTTACATATGACGGGAAGCAAAATCTCCAAGCAGACCAAGATGACAACGCCTGGCTCCACAGTCAAGAAGCCAGACATTCAGCCGCCACCTGTGCCGCCCGCCCTCACGTTGACGGCTCTCATGCAACCTGGAGCGAGGAAAAATGTTCTGTTGAGCACAGCCGTTGTGAAGGTGGTTGCCAGCAATGGAAAAGTGACCGACTGCCGAGCAGTATTGGACCCTGGCTCGCAAATCAACCTAGTAACCGAGCGCATTATCAAGAAACTAGGGCTAGCGGCTTTGCCGCAATTCGCACTGATTGAGAGAGTGGGTGGAAACATCGAGAAGGCGCATCGTAAGGTGGAGCTTGGCCTAAAATCCAGAGTGTCTGGATATGCCGCGCAGTTGGAGGCCTACGTCCTCGATCAAATCATATCTCCTCAACCTTCTCAGAGTCTGGACACATCGGAATGGCAGATTCCTGGGAATATCAAGCTGGCGGATCCTGAATTCCATCGAACGGGGCGAATCGACATGCTGCTGAGTGCGGAGCATTTCTACGAAGTTCTTGCCATCGGGCAAATCAAGTTGGGCCCTGAACAACCTGTGCTCCAGAACACGCTCCTCGGTTGGATTGTTGCCGGAAAGGTAGTAACACCTCAAGGGCTACCAGTAACGTGTGGAGTCCTCACGGAAGAGACTCAGCTGACTCAAGCTATCAAGTGATTCTGGGAGGTTGAGGAGGTATCGGATCCACAACACAATCTCACAGCGACTGAAAGAGCGTGCGAAGTACATTTCGCCCAGACGACTCAACGTGAATCCGATGGCCGGTTCTTGGTACGGCTCCCCTTCAAGGAAGATCCCAAAGGGCTGGGTGACTCGCAGGACGTTGCCATACGCAGATTCATGGCGATAGAGCGCAGACTGGAGAAGAACCCCGACCTAAGACGGCAGTATTGCGAATTCATGGACGAATACGAACGACTGGGACATATGGAGCAAATCACATGGTCAGCGAATAAGAAAGCACATTATTTTTTGCCGCACCATTGCGTCCTGAAACCAGGTAGTAGTACCACTAAATTGAGGGTGGTTTTCGACGCGTCCAGCAGAACATCAACGAACGTTTCTCTGAACAATATCCTACATACAGGACCCACGATTCAGGATGATCTATTTGTGATTTTGATCCGTTTCCGTTTGTCACGCTTCGTTTTCACTGCCGACATTGTCAAAATGTATCGGCAAATAAGGCTTCAGCATGACGATTGCAATTTTCAATTGGTGATTTGGAGAACAAGTCCAACCCAGCCTTTGCGATATTATCGACTCAAGACCATTACGTACGGCACAACGTGTGCCCCGTACTTGGCAACTAAATGCCTCCAGGTTCTGGCACAAGCCGAACAAAATCGAGCACCCTTGGGCAGCAGCGCCTTGCAGCATGATTGTTACATAGACGACGTCATGACAGGGGCAGACAGCTTGACGGAGGCAATCCGAACACAGGAGGAATTGCGTCAGATTCTTACCAGTGCAGGGATGCATTTGCACAAATGGTGTGCCAATCATCCGCATCTTCTACAGCAAATCAGTGTCGAGGATCAGGAGGTCCAGCTGGATTTTGGTAGCTTGTCGGAAGACTACATCAAAACCTTGGGGGTAATTTGGCTCCCGAAAACGGACGATTTCCAAATCGGCATTAACTTGGACCTCGCTGAGGTCAAGTTCACAAAACGGACGATCGCTTCAGACATCGCCCGAATGTTCGACCCATTGGGTATCCTAGCGCCGGTTATCGTAACCGCAAAATTGTTCCTGCAGGCGCTATGGCGGTTGGAATTAGACTGGGACGCAGCTTTGCCACTCGAAATACATACACAGTGGGCCAAGTTCCGCAGTGAGCTACCATCATTACAAAGGGTTCGCTTTCCCCGACACGTTATCGCTTGCGAGAAACCAATTCAGCTGCAGCTACACACTTTCTGCGATGCCTCGGAGAGGGCGTATGGCGCTGTGATCTATGTTCGCTCAACTTCCCCGAGCGGTCAAGTCAATGTTCGACTGCTCTGTTCCAAATCCAGGGTAGCCCCCATCAAGGGGTTGACAGTACCGCGTTTGGAGTTGTGTGCCGCCAAGCTTGGAGCGGAATTGACGAGACGAGTCAAGAGAGCGCTCAGTCTGCCGGATGTTTTTCACGTTCTCTGGTCCGATTCAGAGGTCGCATTGGCGTGGATTAACTCAACCGCTTCATCCTACAGCACTTTCGTGGCCAATCGTGTTTCGACCATCCAAACATTGTCACGACCAACTCAGTGGCGACATGTGGCGTCCCACGACAATTCTACGGATATCCTTTCCCGTGGCCTGGCGCCAGCTGCGCTAAGGGACTGCAAGCTCTGGTTACAGGGGCCCTCCTTCTTGACTGGACCTGAGGCGGACTAGTCGCCTCCATACAAGGGCACTGAGGCCTGCGAAGTCGAGCGAAAACAATTCAGGATTGCAATGACAACAACAGCTAGTGCAAGCAACCATTTTGTTTACGAAATTCAACACGGCAACTCATTTGGAAGGCTTCAACGGGTGATCGTTTATATGCTGCGTTTTGTAACGCATTGCAGGACAAGCTCCCAGTCTTCTCCGGCGCGCAGCCGTGCAGTAACAACTCACGAACTCTACACAGCAACCGGAGTGATCGTAAAATGTATTCAGCAACACGATTTTCGTGAGGATCGGCGAGACATCCAACTACACGGGCAGGTCAGCAAAAACAGCCCCCTATCGAGTCTGACTCCCTTCCTGGATTCGGACGGAATCCTGCGCGTTGGCGGGAGGCTAGAAGCGTCACAACTTGCTTTCGAGGCCAAGCATCCTATGTTGCTGCCGTTCGCGAATCCACTTACTAGACTACTGATGACGGATATTCACCGCAATAATTGCCACCTCGGAGCTCAGGCACTGCTAGCTACCACGAGACAACGCTTTTGGCCCATCAGGGGGAAGCAGCTGGCCCGGGCGGTTGTTCAAAAATGCGTGCGATGTGTTAAGGCAAGGCCACAACTGTTCAATCAAGTTATGGGAAATCTACCAGGTGCTCGCGTGCAAGCGACTCGCCCTTTCATCCGTTCGGACGTCGACTTTTGCGGGCCAATGCTGATACACTACCGGGGTAGAGGCATGCGGCCTCAGAAGGGATACATCGCTATATTCTGCTGCTTCGCTACCAAGGCCGTCCATCTGGAGTTGGTGAGCGATCTCAGCACAGAAGCCTTCATCGGTGCTCTGAAGCGTTTCATCGGGAGACGAGGTCTCTGCAAGGACATCTATTGTGACAATGCGATCAATTTTGTAGGTGCGCAACGTCAACTACGCGAGCTGTCTTCATCACTTCATTCAGTCGAGGGTCAACACAAGGTGACCGACTCTTGCAGCACACGGGGAATACAATTTCACTTCATCCCCCCTCGCGCCCCCCACTTTGGTGGATTGTGGGAGGCGGCCGTCAAATCAGCCAAGAACCTGCTTCGCCGGGGCGCTTCATCAGCCACACTCACGTACGAGGAACTGCATACCCTGGTGGTCCAGGTGGAGGCCATCCTCAACTCCAGACCTTTAACTGCGATGTCCGACGATCCCAATGACCTGGCGGCGTTGACTCCGGGCCATTTTATTATCGGTGAGCCCCTCACGGCCATGGTGGATGCTCGGGCGGAGCCGGTCGCAGGCGAACTTCATACCCGATGGAAGCGGGTAAATCATTTGAGGAACGAGTTTTGGCGCCGATGGTCCCGCGAATATTTGAATCAACTTCGCGTTAAGTGGCAACAAGTTCAACCAAATGCTACCCGGGGAACCATCGTCATCATCAAGGACGACAACCTACCAACTATGAAATGGCCTCTGGGACGAATCATTGACACGCATCAAGGGGCTGATGGCTTTGTCAGAGTTGCAGACGTAAAAACAGACACTGGAATAGTAAGAAGGCCCATTCATCGTCTAGCGCCACTACCAGTGACGGAGAACACTATACCTGAAGCAGCTGGGTCTGAAGCGAATACTCAAAACCAACCTGAGGCACCGCATCAAGCAGACACACCCCATACTTATCACACCGGGCTCCGATCCGGGAGCAGAAGGACGCCTCTTCTATCGCCCCTGCTGGTCTGCCTACTGAGCCCTCTAACAGTAACCAACCCCATCAAGGTGTCATCAACTGGACCACATACAGGACTGCATTTTCAATCATTGGGAAATGCCTTCCTGTCGACAAGCGAGTGGAAACTCTTGGTCTACTATGACCTA
>OZ017742.1:173862735-173897735 GCA_963969285.1 Odontomyia ornata
AACTGGTGTATCAGCACTAGAACCTTCATAATGCATCACATCAGGAACAGTGGACGATGTCCTCAAAGAGCGTATGTAACACCAAAAAAGCTGAGGCATGTTAGCTTTTAATGACTTCTCAATGGAAAAGTAATAGTTTTTCATCGCAGTCTGAATCTCAAGTTTAGCCAAAGCTCGGAGTCTTGAAAATTCTGCAAGACTCACTGACGCCATTCGTGCTGCTAGGGACCTATCTCCTCGGCAGTACGGCTTTAGAGCAGGACGTTCTACCATTGATGATATTGCAGGAGTGGTGAACGCGGTCCAAAAGGCAGAGCCATATAGTCGCACCAAGCAACGGATCATCCTGTTGGTGACACTCGACGTCAGGAATGCCTTCAACTCCGCTAGATGGGTGGATATTCTGGATACACTGGAACACTCTATTCAAGTTCCAGAATATCTAATACTACTTTTGAGGAACTACCTAAAGGACCGAAACCTGCTCTACGACACGACACAGGGCCAACGAAGGATGGAAATTACATTGGGTGTTGCCCAGGGATCTATCCTTGGTCCGGACCTGTGGAACGTGTCTTACGACGGGCTACTGAGACTTGAGCTGCCAGCTGAGTCGCACTTGGTCGGCTATGCGGATGATGTTGCGGCTCTGGTCGCTAGACGCACCGTTGAACAAGTGCAACTTAGGCTAAGTATGCAAATGTGCCGACTGAGAGAGAGAGTCTCTAGAGTAAGGATGACCAATATTGGCGACTTACGAATCGAATCGAAGCTAGCGGTGAAGTACCTGGGGCTACTGATCGACTCGAAGATGAGTTTGTCTGAGCAAATTAGGGCAACGGCTGAGAAGGCTTCTTCGGGACCCAGCCCATCAAGAAGACGCCCCTTGATAAGTGCTGTAGGGCCAGTGCTAATGTACGGAGCAGAGGTATGGGGCGACGCTCTCAGCAAGGAGGTATACCGAAAACGTTTGGCACAGGTACAGACAAGAGGAGCACTGAGAATTGCATCTTCGTATCCAACAGTCTCCGACTCGGCGGTGAGAGTGATTGCAGGCGTGATACCTTTCGCGCTCCTTGCTAGAGAGCGCCGCGCTATTTACCTGCGCCGAAACAAGGATGCGAGGGATATAGTTGTCCGCGAGGAGAGGCAGCGCTCGCTCAACGATTGGCAGCAGTCTTGGGTCGATTGCACGAAGGGAAGGTGGACTGCGCGCCTCATACCGGATGTGAGACCGTGGCTAATCGAAGGCATGGTGAGACTAGCTTCTTTCTGACCCAGCTTTTGAGCGGGCATGGGTGTTTTCAGTCTTACCTGCACAAGATCGGTAAGTCACGGTCTCCCGATTATCGGGGGACATTTTTTGCGTGTACCAAATGGGTCAGGCTGCGAAGGGAGCTCTACAGGGAGACGGGAGAGCTCACCCCGGATAATTACTTGCGGTGATGCTCGAATCGGTTGACAAATGGAACCAGGTGGCACATTATGCTCGGGCAGTCCTAAAATATAAAAGGGACTCACAGCAGCCGGGGGCGCTGGGGCTGGGGGATCGCTTTTCTGGCATTTCCTCTTCCTCTCTCGCCTCCCGCTAGGAAAGGGACTCCCCAGCTTGAAAGCACCTCACGGCGTAACAAAACGAGACCTAGCCCGAAGTAATGTGTCAAATGGTTCTAGGCTGGGTTCTCAGGTTGACAGGGGAGGTGTTTAGTGGGTAGTCCAATCGCGCATGGGAGTCCCACACTCTGTGCATAAATGGCATTCACCTCCCTACCACAAAAAAAAATTGGACCATTTACGACGTAGTAGCGCTTAACATTTAGAGAAAAGAACTTGAAAAAATAATTGTCAAAATTAAATTTTTCTATAGAATTCAACTTTAAGCCCTTTATTTGGGATTAAAAACCAAACCTTATAATGAATTCCTCTATATCACTGTGATCTTAAGGGACTTTGGGCCTTTTATCCCTTATAGAGGCTTTTCATTTATTTATTAATAGAAGTTACCGCTAAAAAAGATCGAAACGTACCGTTTTTCATTTATAGAGGTAAATTTATAGAGGCTGATAGGGCGAAAATTATGTCATTATGTATTTATTTTTCAAAATAATACAAAACGTATGGCGTAAAATTGGTTTAAGGGGTTTCTCCATGCATAAATTTGATCAAATATACCAGGATTATCAATATTTGATTTATAAAAATATTTATGTAAGGTTTCGAATAATTTTTCAGTCTCACGCTTTGATACTGTTTCTAAAGTGTCGTCACAACTCTCTTCTTTTTTTCTATTTCCAAAGAAGAAAAAGAGCACATAGAAACAAAGTTGTCGTCAGTGTTCTCTTGCGAAGCTGTAGTACAAATTCGGTTGCTGGTCATTTTCGTAGCAACAACAAGTGGTAATAACCTGGTTCCATTCGGCGAATGTTTCACTTTTCTCGATCTCATCTTGAATGCCCTCAGACTCACGCACTTCTGGCATCTTGAAGCCAGATTTCGAAAATCTCGGCATGGCAAGCCCCCAATGTACTGGTAGTTGACTGAATTCGATGAAAAGCGAAGGGAGTGTCACAAGCTTCGGCGTGAGGCTGAACGGGCACGGAACCCTGACGAGGCATGCAACCGGGTAGCAGCATATAAGTCAGCCAGGAAATGCCTTCGCGAATTGATCAACAACTGCAAGGCTCGTTGCTGGCAAGATCTAGTGGACAATGTGAACAAGGATCCGCGGGGCCTTGGCTAGCTAGTCATACGAAAGCCTAGTGCCCTACGGAAACCTTGCATACATGATGCGGGAAAGATGGACGAAATAGTATGGGCACTCTTCCCCGCGCATACAGTCTGTGTTGACACTGTCCATGGTGAAACAGCAATCGAGTGTCCACTCTTCACACAGCCGAAACTGGAAGAGGCAGTCCTTTCACTGAACGCAAGAAAGGCTCCAGTTCCAGGTGGTGCTCCAGCTAAGGTATTGTAACTTGTCTGTCACCATTGTCCTGACTTGCTGCTCAGCACATTCAACGCTTGGCTACGGGATGGGGTTTTCCCGTACGATGGAAGGTGGCGATCAGCAAGGGGAAGGGAAATCTCGGATCGCCGTCTGCATACCGCCCGTTATGCATGCTAGACACTGTTGGGGAAGTACTCGAAAAACTCATCAAGGGAAGACTAGCTGACGCGATTCGTTCTGTTGGGGATCTATCTCCTCGTTCGTACAGCTTTAGAGCAGGCCGTTCCACCATTCATGCAATCGCAGAGGTGGTGAGCGCGGTCGAGAAGGCAGAGGCATACAACCATATCCAGCGACGAATCGTCCTGTTGACGACACTCGACGTTAGCAACGCCTTCGGCTCCACAAGATGGGTGGATATTCTGGCTTCGCAGGAAACCCCCTTTTCAAGTTCCAGAATATCTAATGCGGCTTTTGAGGAACTACCTGTAGGACCAGCGTCTACTTTAAGATACGACACAGGGCCAACGAATGATGGAAGTTACATTGTGTGTTGCTGAAGGATTTATCCTTGGTTCAGACCCGTAAAACGTGTGTTACGATGGGCTACTGAGACCGGAGATGCCAGATGAGTCGCGTTGATCGGCTATATGGATGATGTTGCGGCTCTGGTCACTGGACGTACCGTTGAACAAGCGCAACTTAGGCTAGGTATGCAAATGTGCCGAGTGAGAGACTGAATGACTTGTCGCGCGTTCAGTTTAGCAAAGAAGAAAACTTAAGTGGCCAACTTGATAAAAAACAGAATCTCTAGAATAAGGATGATCAGTATTGGAGACATACGAGTGCTTATCGAATCAAAGCCAGCGGTGAAGTACGTGGAGCTACTGATCGACTCGAAGAAAAAGGTTTTTTGAGCAAACGCCTCTTGATGAGTGTTGTAGGGTCAGAGCAACTGTATGGAGCAGAAACATGGGGCGACACTCTCAGTAAAGAGGTTTACCGAAAAAGGTTGGCACAGGTACAGAGAAAAGGAGCACTGAGGTTTTGCATCTTAGTATTCGACAGCCTTTGATTCGGTGGTGAGAGTTATATCAGGCGTGTTGCCTGTCCCTCTCCTTGCTTGAGAGCGCTGCGCTATTTTTTTTCGTAGCAGTACAACCCGTACTCGCGGACATCCCAGTCGAAGCGTTCCAGAAATGTTACGAAGTATGAAGGGGACTACTTTCTCCTCAATAAGTATGTGAATTTCTCTCGAGAAATTGACCTAAAATGATTCGAAGCCATAGACAGGACATTATAAGACTTGCGAGAGAACTATGAAGTCATAGGAGCTCTGCTCATACTCACAGAATATATTCGACAAACATTTTCAGTTATCCCCAAGTTAGCAATAGCAGACGAGATCAAGGTATGCTTAAAATAATCACATCTCTGGCTACACATACAAATCCTTCGACTAACGACAAAGATTTGAACTATCGAAAGACGAAATAACCGCACATTTTGCTCAAACACTTTCACAAATAGGCGAAGGCAAATATCCTACTGATCAGACGACTGATCTCATTCAACTCAACATTGATTTCTGTAAAATAGCCCCTACTGAAAATGAACTCAGCGACCAAATTTATCCAGACGTTGTTAACAACTATACCAATCCGGAGCGACTATTTGAACGGAAATTTTCGCAACTAGAAATAATATTGTCGACAAAATCAACTTTAATATTCCAAAGAAAATTGACGGTGACCAGAGATACTATTGTACAAATCGATCGACACGATAGTGCTAGTGCCAGGAATGCCATTACACTGCCTCCGACTGAAAATTGGATCTCCGATCATGCTACTCCAAAATCTCAACTCATAAAAACTGTGTAATCGATCAACGATGATCTTTTAACATCATCGAAGCCGAAATTATGATTGGAAAGGACAAAGGACACTGAGTTGATTCCTCTGAATACCGCTGATCTCTACTGAACTGCCATTCCAATTTAAAAGACTGCGATTTCAAATGTAATAAGTCTAATTTGAAAAATTTGTATGTATATTCCCCGGATAATAAAACGAAAAATGTTGTTATAAAGATTTATTGTAAATAGTAGGAATATGCTTTCAATAAAATTTTGTTTACCCCTTATGTTTTAAAGTTTATCCATTTATTCCAACTACCGTACAGTCTCATATCAACTCCCTAAACAAGCCAGCTACCCCAGGTGGTTATTTAATAACAAGTTGGGTAAACAGACCTACGCTCATGTCAGAAGGGTTTTGTATTCAATTTACAAAATGCAGTCACCAGATCGAATCAAATCAAGAAACATGTCAAAGATGATTTTATTGGAGAAAATATGAAATTCGAAGATCATACTATTATTAACAAAGTTGAACGAATTTCGACTTCTGAGGTTTTTAGTATTGTTATACTCATAAATATCTCCCTTGATAATTATTTCAGATGTCCATCCGCGACGGAGGAAACACATTTTTCATGTATTTCCCCCTGTGCCCCCACTGAAGCAAAAACTGACAGTTTAACAACTGTTTTGAAAAGCTCCCATGAAAACTTTCATTTCATACTCATATCGGCTACGTTTGATGAATTTTTTTTTCAAGGGCCACTCTCTTGTACTGTTATCATCGATTAATGGCCAATTTTTTCGAATCCTAGAATGGTTACAAAACCCTTTTGCTAGGAGCTCTCTCCCACCTCCTTGACTTGTTTCACTTATGAGCATTAATTGTAGGTATTCATCTTCAGTCGTTCATTAATTTGAATCAAGTGTTCAAAGCATGCACCTTAAATGTTGAAGTTGGGAAAAAATAACTCACAATTATTCAATGTTCGCATCATGTTTTACGATTACTGATACCACTAGCTGAATCGATTCTCAAAGATATACATGACACCTATCATTCCTGAAATGTTTATGCAAATCCTAGCAAAACTGTAGTGTCTGAGTCGGTAGCAAGCGCATGTTGTTCCATAGCCATATGTTGCCATAGTAATAAATGCAGCGCATATAAAAGGAAAATAAAACCGCTATAACTTCGCTAAATATGATTCAAGGATTCAGGATAGATCAATCTTATAAATAGACATCTACGTACTGAATTTCATTGAATTTAAGGGTACCGTTAAGATTTTATTCAAGAAAACATAAAATCGATAAATCATACTATTACTAACAAAGTTGAGTGAATTGCGAATTCTCACGTATTTGTTGTTGTTGTACTCACCAAGGCCTAAATTCCTGATTTTTTTCAGATTTTTCGGATCACAGGTGTCCAATCGCGAGGGGGGGGGGGACACAAATTTTTCGTGTATTTCCCCTTCCTGTGCGCCCCTCGAAGCAATTAAGACCTGTTTTGAAAAGTTCTCATCAAGACCTTTCATTTGATACCCATATCGGCTACCTTCAATGAAATTTTTTTTTCGGGGGGTCACTCTCCTGTATGGGGAGACCCCCTTAAATACCTTATAAAATTTTTTTGTAGTTGAACTTTGAAGAGATCACCACTTTACACCTACGCACAGAATTTGATGTTTCTAGCTTAAGTAGTTTCCGAGAAAAACTGCTGTGACACACGGACGGACGGAGGGAGGGACAGACGGACGGACGGACGGACGGACGGACAGACTGGTTGCGAAACTAGTAGGGTTTTGTAAAATTATTTTACAAAACCCTAAAAACGCAAAAAGTAGGGAAGAAACCTTGCCATTCTCAGATAGTTAGTTACTGAATTGTTTTTAAGAACACATATGTAAGACACAATTGATTAGAGAAAAATATATTTATTACAGTACTTATAAATACTTTTCAATATTCTAGGCCCCTATTTAAGAAGCGAAAGTATTTACAATATATTCGAACTCAAGTAATACTATATCAAACTTGCATTCATAATTAAAACTGAGTCTGCTGCGTGGAAACTGAAAATTTATGTTAATTAGCCGGATCAAGCTTGATTTCATTGAAAAGTAATCAGACCGAAATTGGAATTTCTAAGACTTCGTCTAAATTGAATGAGCGGCCTACTAAAATGTTTCACTTGAGCTGGCAGAGTTTGAATAATTATATTTCATGATTATCTATTTCATGCATGCTGCTTTAGTAAAAACGGTCAATATAAATTATTGTAACAGGCAGACCCACATGACTATTGCATGTATCTAATGCATATGTATTCTTTACATTACCCTGCTTGAATCTATAAATTTACGAACAAGTGGTGTGAGGTAATTGGGCATCTTATTATAGTCGCAAACGATTAAATGCATTCACGGGAGCCACAGCAACGTAGAAAACACGGAAAATAATGAAAGCCCTTTAAAGCATACTAAAAGTTAATGCATTAATCGGATCTCTGGAGTAGATGATTTCGTTTTGCATTGTTTTAATTGGGTTTTCTAGGCGAGATTTAAATCGAATAAAGTGGCACATTTGACAAGAGATCCACCAAAGTTTTCACAAAATGCATGTCCCCTTTTCAATGTTGAGTCATTATTCCCACGTCCCATTTAAAATTCATTTCACAAAGAACTAAAAAACCACCCACATAACAATTCGATTATTGCATCAGCAGCTACTCGTATAGTCATCAAACTTTATGGAAAGGTCAGAAAGTGTGTCCTTTTAAAAGTTTTATAGTCAACAGATTTTCAAAGGATTTTAACTCTAAAAAAGTTTTATGTTGCGATCCTTTGTGTATGGGCAAACCCTGCAATGCCCCTGTTTCGAAAGGGCAGGAGGTAAAGATCAAGCAATATCTAGAATATCTAAAGGATATTCGTGTATAAAGTAAGCCGATTTCTTGGTTCTTCAAGCCAAGGTGCAAAATTTTTTAGGTAAATTCTTCTATTGACTATATTTTCTTTATTTTTACCTGAGCTGAACGTCAGCAGCATCATCGAGTTTATACGCACTGCATTGAGAAAACCACAAAACAAGTATAATGGCCGACGTTACGTCTTTCGGGACGCTAAATACCTGTGGCAGAGTGGTTGAAATGTATCAACTCTGACCTTATCAGGCAAATTATGCATTGTAGATAATATGTGCACTATCTTCTTTTTACTACCTTTAAGTTGACAGTATGATCATCAACTTAGTGGTCCTCTAAAAGCAAACAGCCGAATTTTTGACAAATTGTGCTGAACGGCTGAATTTATTTTTTATTCTATCGTGGACTTAGCGTAGCAGTTTTTTTTTCACGTACAAAGGTAGGTACTGAAGATATGTACATATGTAAACCAATTATTACTAGTAAGGTTTTTGTTCGATCTATGAATAGGTTGGAACAAAGTCTGTAGATAATAATAATTGTAATTAATTTCTAGGCGTTGATTCTTTACCCAAATATACTTCTCCATTGGTCATATAATGCGTTTTTTCGTCACAAAGTAACATTATCTTTATACGGTTTTTGTCAAGTTTATTTGGAATATAGTTCCTGAAACGGCACCGCCCATAAAGCGCCAGTAGTTGCTCATCCATGGTACAATAATCAGTCGCAGCATATGATTCCTTAGATTTGTAAATTAAATTATCAAAAAGTTCTCTTATAGGTGTAAGACGGTCAAATAATTAATATTTTGATACGGTTTTCATGTTGAACACACCGGACAAATAGTACAAACTAATTAAAGCTCGTATTGCATTTGCTGTTATATCACGGGTAAATGATGATGAAGTATTACCCGGGTCCTGATGGTCGTCATAGTTGCATGCGCTGCTTGGTGCAATGGAAGCAGATATAGACAACATAGGTAGACAATCTAATTTTATAGAATATTTAAAAACTAAAAATAAGAAAAAGAAGTTGCTGCTGGTTCTACTATAAAATCGAACAAGAATACCGAAAAAATTCCTCCGCTTAACGTCTTCGGGTATCGCGGACGAACGTGGTTCGGCTATTGGCATCCAAACATAAGATCAATAACTTTGAAGTTAAAACAATAAATGCAGAGAAAATCTCAATAAAAACTAAATCACTGGTTGATTTCAAGTTAGCCAAGGAAACTCTGAGGTCTGGGGAGGTTCCGTACTTTACCTATACAGCAAAAACGGCAGTGGATCAGACCTTGCTGCTGAAGGATCTGGACTGCGGAGAGGATACAGTCTATCTGTTTGAGATGCTTATTGAAGTTTCACAAGTGATTGATTTTCTTTCTGTAAAGAACTTCGCCACGAGAAGATCGACAGTTGAGAATAGAACTTTGCATTTCTATATAGCACAAATTTCTAATAAAAGCAGTCCAAATCCTCTTCAACAAATAAGGTACTTGAATTTCAAAGTGGAGAGGTGGGAACACTTTTAGAAAAGAGAAGCGAACTAATGCTACCAGTGACAAAGATTTAGCCATTCGGCTGCCAACTGCGTCATGCATTAACGATGCGTGAAATGCAATGATATTCATGCTCTCGGTGAGTGCAAATTGGGTAAGATTGATTCTAAGAAAAAATTTTACTGCGTCAAACACGATATATTCCGTCACCCTGCATCATATCGAGGATGTGCTCAATTACAAGAATGTAGAAATTAAGTTTACACCAAGCCTAACCCAAGTACACCATAATACTATACCTTCTAGCTCCGTCAAGCCCGGGGTAACATTTGCACCCGTCGCTAGACGATCAGCAGGCAATACTGTAAATAATGGAGGCAGATAAAGTTATTATTTTTTAAATCTACCAACAATTTGATTTTCTATCGAAAAGAATAAAAAATAAGGATAAAAAAAAAAAACCAGATTCGAAAATTAACTTTCTTATTCAACGCTTAAATTTTTCAAATGTCTCAAAATAACTTATCATTCAGACATATTCCCATGGATGAGCTTCATCTCATCTTGATCAAGGCCAACTCCATTGTTACTGTACCTCGACATGACTATCTTCTGGGTACTTTATTCCTACTATAGTACTGCGACATTTGCCTGCAGTTGCTGTTAGGAATTATTGCTTATTAGTCAACATTGTCCTGACTTGCTGCTCAGCACATTCAACGCTTGCCTACGGGACGGGGTTTTCCCGGTACGATGGAAGGTGGCGAGGCTCGTGCTGATCAGCAAGGGGAAGGGAAATCCCGGATCGCCGTCTGCATACCGCCCGTTATGCATACTAGACACGGCTGGGAAAGTGCTAGAGAAACTCATCAAGGGAAGACTCACTGACGCGATTCGTGCTGCTGGGGACCTATCTCCTCGGCAGTACGGCTTTAGAGCAGGACGTTCTACCATTGATGCGATTGCAGAGGTGGTGAGCGCGGTCCAAAAGGCAGAGGCATATAGTCGCACCAAGCGACGGATCATCCTGTTGGTGACACTCGACGTCAGAAATGCCTTCAACTCCGCTAGATGGGTGGATATTCTGGATACACTGGAAAACTCTTTTCAAGTTCCAGAATATCTAATGCGGCTTTTGAGGAACTACTTTAAGGACCGAAGCCTGCTCTACGACACGTCACAGGGCCAACGAAGGATAGAAATTACATCGGGTGTTGCCCAGGGATCTATCCTTGGTCCGGACCTGTGGAACGTGTCTTACGACGGGCTACTGAGACTTGAGATGCCAGATGAGTCGCGCTTGGTTGGCTATGCGGATGATGTTGCGGCTCTGGTCACTGGACGCACCGTTGAACAAGCGCAACTTAGGCTAGGTATGCTAATGCGCCGAGTGAGGGACTGGATGACTGCTAGCGGGCTCAGCTTAGCACTGGAGAAGACCGAAGTGGTCATCTTGACAAAAAATAGAATCCCTAGAGTAAGGATGATCAGTATTGGAGACAAACAAATCCAATCGAAGCCAGCGGCGAAAAACCTGGGGCTACTGATCGACTCGAAGATGAGTTTCTCTGAGCAAATCAGGGCAACGGCCGAGAAGGCTGCTTCGGGAATATCGGCTCTGGGTCGACTTATGGCCAACGTAGGGGGACCCAGCCCATCAAGAAGACGCCTTTTGATGAGTGCTGTGGGGTCGGTGCTACTGTACGAAGCAGAGGTATGGGGCGACGCTCTCAGCAAGGAGGTATACCGAAAACGATTGGCATAGGTACAGAGAAGAGGAGCACTGAGAGTTGCATCTTCGTATCCAACAGTCTCCGACTCGGCGGTGAGAGTGATTGCAGGCGTGATACCTGTCGCCCTCCTTGCTAGAGAGCGCCGCGCTATTTACCTGCGCCGAAACGAGGATGCGAGGGAGATGGTTGTCCGCGAGGAGAGACAGCGCTCGCGCAACGATTGGCAGCAGTCTTGGAGGAATTGCACGAAGGGAAGGTGGACTGCGCGCCTCATCCCGGATGTGAGACCGTGGCTAAATCGAAGGCATGGTGAGACTGACTTCTATCTGACCCAGCTTTTGAGCGGGCACGGGTGTTTTCAGTCTTACCTGCACAAGATCGGTAAGCCACGGTCTCCCGATTGTCGGTTTTGCCCAGGAGAGGAGAGCAATGCCTGTCACACATTTTTTGCGTGTACCAAATGGGCCAGGCTGCGAAGGGAACTCTACAGGGAGACGGGAGAGCTCACCCCGGATAATATAGTTGCGGTGATGCTCGAATCGGTTGACAAATGGAACCAGGTGGGAGTCCCCGCACTATCGCGTCCATCTTTTCCGCGTCATGTATACAAGGCTTCCGTTGGGCACCAAGTTTCCCCATGACCAGCTTGTAGCCAAGACCCCACGGATCCCTATTTACATCGTACACGAGGTCTTGCCAGCATCGGGCCTTGCTCTTGTTAATAAGCCTGCGAAGATATTTCCTGCCGGACCTGTATGCTGCTAGCCTAGTGTCTGCCTCCTCCCGTGTTCGCGCCCGCTGGGCCTCTCTCCCAGTCCTCCATCCGAGGATTGAAGTTTGGGCATATGCACGCAGAGTGGCACTGTCGTGAATCTCAACCGCTATATACTGGTGATCACTAGCCGAGTAGTCCTCTAGTACTCGCCAGTTGTGTACTCTAGGTACCAGGGACTCCGAAGCGAGTGTCACATCGGGTATGGTTCCTACGCAACCCCAGCGGCGGAAAGTAGGGGTGTTACCAGTATTTAGGACAAAAAGCACTGTTCTGGCCGCCATGTCCAAGATTTGCTTTCCCCTTTGGTCGGATTGTGGCATACCCCATTCAATGGCTCTAGCGTTGAAGTCTCCCCCGACCAGCATGTGGCCCTCTGTGTTCGAGACAGCGTCCTCCAGGGCATCGAGTTTGGTTCGAAAAGATCGCATTGCCCCGTTAGGCGTCAGATAAACACTGAAATATGTTATCCCTGAACACCGCACCCACACAAAACCATCCCCGCGTCCATGGCCCTGCACCTGAAGGCGGGCGCTGTCTCGAACCCAGATGGCCGAGGTACTAGATTTGTCAGGGTACCACGCTTGCGAGTCCTTGTTATGATGTTTCTCGCTCAGCAACAGGAGGTCAGCTTTCTTATCCCTCGCAAACTGCTCAAGTAGGTCCTGGGCGTTTGTGCTTCGGTGTAAATTGACCTGCAGGATACGGATCATTTGAGTATCGATTTGGCTATAGTTAGGGCCTCCTTGAAAACCCAGCATCTCCCTGTCCCCGGCTCATGTTTGAGGTCACCGGGTGCTAGCTTAACATCCTTGCAAAGAATGCATTTTGCCTCGTTCGTGCATTCCTTCCTTTTGTGCCCCGTTTCACCACATTTGTAGCACAGAGATCTCCTGTCGGGTCCCCTACAGCCATACGCGGTGTGTCCGTGTTCGAAGCATCTGAAGCAGCGGATAGGGATCGCTCTTCTCCGTATCCTGCAGATCACCCAACCTATCTTAATTTTGCCCTTCGCCAGGATTTGCTGGGCGTCTTTATCAGCTAGTTCGACAATAGACATGCGTTGCCCCCTTGTGTTTTCACGTGTCAATCTTGCCTTGACTTCACTTAAGCTGGGGAACTCCCTCCTAATGGCATCCTCTACTTCAGCTTTGTCCGTGACGCAGTCGAGGTCCCTGATTTCCAGGGTGGCCATTGGTTCGAGCGAGGCAACCGTTGCCGCATCTCCAAGAACCTTTTGAACCGCGTCACGGAATGCATCTTTGTTTGTGGCCTCTGGCCCGAATTCCACCAGCAGGCCACCGGTCCGGGTTGGTCGAACTGCTTTGATGGCAGTTTTTGTGTCGTCTGGCTTGACCGCTCCTTTAATTTCACGGAAGACATCTGCGAAGGTTCGGCCCTTAGTGGGTTGAATAAGCAGTGCCCCTCGCAAGGGTTTGCACCGCGGTTTGCTTTTTGTTTTCTGCGGTAATCGTTCCACCTTACCGACGGGCACATTGAGACCTGTTCTCACCAGTAGTTTCGTACTTTCAGAAGCATTCCTGTATTTGGGTACGATTCTGATAGTGCCCCGATTATATATCATGTATCATATATAGATGGGCCGCCAATATAAAGATAGAATTTCTTCCAAATGAGCTCACGGAATTAACGGTTTCAATGGAGATACTCATTTACGGTGTTTGTTGAGGCTTGTCGAGCTAGGACGAAGCAGTCTAGGTTTTGGCGACTAAATGGCAATTACTAAATTATTGGTGGTTGCGGTTCTTCATTTTTGTTTTTTGCTACAGATTTTTACTGCTAAGCCAAATGCTTTTGTAATTTGTTTGCGTTCGTTATTTTGAACCACTAGAGATAAGTTTAACATGTTGATGTTGATTTATTAGGATATGTTAACCTTTTTTAATAATATTTATCAGAATTTAGTTAATGCATAATAGTCGGAAGCTCAAAGTACACTTTTTTGTTGTATTTATTATCTACTGATATGTTGGTTTTTAAAAAATTTGTCTGGTTTGTCTCTCTTTTTCGAATTAATTGATAAGATTTAGTAATTTTAATGTCAAATTATTTGATAATGTTTTTTGCTTATTTTTTTGATTGAATATTGTTTAAATTTAGTGTGTCATTAAGTTTTTTTTTAAGTGTTTAATGACTTGATTTATGTTGTTTTTATAATAGTTACATGATTGAATTAGCAAAGTGCATTTGGATTTGAAAAAAAAATTTGAGGGATTAAATGCCTCGTATAGCGGAAACAATTTCACAAGTTTTGCATGAAATTATCAAACAGTGGTGTCTATCTTGGTAAAACTGCCAGAATTTCGTTCAACGTAGTTGCATAAGCTGGGAAAATGCTATGTTCGCCATTTTGTTGTCGCATTACTAATACTACTGACAGGGTAGACTTTTAAAGATGTTTCTTCATGTAGCAATATTATTCAGTATACAGGGTATCAAAGGTAGTTAAGTTATTTTTTTTTCCGGGAATTTTTAAAAAGAACTCATCAGTAATCCATAGAGTAGGAAAATCGTGCATTGTTATTGTGAGTTCTGAAAATGCCAATGGGTATAACTTCACTGTCTACGAGTACAGTTAGATTCTAATAAAACTTACAGGCTAGGAAATTTTATAGTAAACCAGTCGGATTTATAATTTCAAGTAATTTAAGGGCATCCAGCCATTTTTCTTTGCGAAAATGTGAAATTCATAGATCCAACTAGCATTAATAAAGTTGAGCGAATTTTGACCTCTGAGGTATTTATCGTTGTTTTATTCAGAAGGAACTACTTCCATGATTTTTTTTCTTGAGATTTTTCGGCCCACAGGTGTTCAATTGTGCGGAGCAGACACAATTTTTTCTTGTTCTACCGCGTGATATTCATAGATTTTATCAAGAACTTTCATTTGAAACCCTACTCGACTATCTTCGGTGATTTTTTTCAAGAGGTCACATCTTTATATGAGGAAACCCCCCCTAAAATTCTATCGACTATGAAAATTTCATGAACCAACCACAACTGAACTGTTTTCAAGATTTGATGACTGTAGCTTCTCTAGTTCTTGAGAAAACGTACCGATTTCAACAGTGAATCGTAAAGATTTTTTTTGCAGAACCCTAGAAAATTATTATTTGTCCAATATTAATCCAGATCGACATTCTGTTACCAGCTAAAAATCATGAAATAAAAAAACTTTTAGAGAAAAAGAAAACAGACTTCAAAAGTCTCAAAAGAGTATGAAATCAAATGTTTGGAATCAGTGCTGAATCAACTGCTCCATTTCGAATGATTTATTAATCCGTCGGTAATGATTAAATTGTATTGATTAAAATTGATTATAACGAACTAAAACTTATTGGCACTGGTTTAAAACATTTGATTTCATCCTTTTTAGGGTGTTTGGAAGTCGATTTTGTTTTGTTTGAAATTGTAAAGGTATTAGTTTGAGTCGTTCTGAATATGAATAATGATATGCCATTTTTCATTTCTCTGAGTGATTTAAGCTTTCCGGTCTCTCTCCCATGATATGTGTGTGTATGTGGTGCAGCGTGGGAAGAGAGGTCTCTGAAAAGAATTCGCTGTGGCGAATGCGGTGACACAATTGACGAAATCGCTGAAAAATTTCCACTGGTTTCTTATAGGTCGAATATTCTACGACTTTTCATTTTCCTTCAAAAGCAGTCGGGACTTGCTTTATTGAGACGCGTTTTGACTCGTTTGAGTTATTTTTAGTGTCTAATTTATAATAATTATCACTTTCTTCTGGTAAATTTTTAAAATAAGTGATCGTAGCTTTTATAACTTCCGAGAAAAATTGCTATAACTATACGAGTATATGAAACAAATATATCTTTGAAAATCATGTCATGTGCATGCAACTTTTAAATAAAAGAAGAAGGACCCAAGATGCTTCTTCTTAATATTAATTTCATATCATACTCGGTTGAAAGCTGAGTTTATTCATGAATAGCCCTGTTTTATCAACTGATTAAATTTTTTTCTAAGAGCCCAAGGTTATTTTGGTTATCGATTTATCGATAGTGCCCTCAGACCGGGGAACCCCAAACGCGTCCCCAGGGTTGCGGATAGGGGCAGACCTTTCTCGAAAGGTTCGCTGCGAATAACCAATAAGCAGCCGTGGACAATTGTCGGCAGTGAAGGGAGAGTCTCAGGACTAATACCTGAGTGTCAATGATCTTCACTGTGACATGACGAAATATATGGCGTCATCAATTATCCATATATCCTGGCAGTAGGTAAAATGCTATGGGAACGGAAACCCAGACAGAAAACCAAACTATGCAGGTCCACAAGGGGATCCAAATTACGGTGCAGGGGGTCGGATCCCCAGTATCGGCGGCAGAGGGTAGTGAGCGAGCAGGCTTCCGGCCGTCGTCATCCAGCGACTGCAATGTTATAGAAGTGGTGAACTCGGCTTCTGTAACAGATATAACTACAAGCAAACAGGGCGCTAGCACGGAGAACCCTTTCAGGCAAAAACCGCTGTTGGCAAGAACACCGATAAAACAAGTCACCGATTGCGGGGGGAGGCAGCAAACCCCAGAAACACTGTCAAAGTCAACATCACAGGTTAAATCATCGGAGACAGACCACAGACGGACTAACGAACGAAAGAAGGCAGAGTGCGTTGTGCAACCTGGCATCATTGCGGCCTTTGGGCGCAGTAGAAGGACTACGCGCACCCCGGAGCGCCCAGTGCAAGACGTACACAATCCGGATCAAGCTGCGACACCAACAGAGGCCAGTGTAAGCCTGGGGGAGGGAGAAGTTTTGCCGTTGGCCGACGCCACTTCAAACGTCACCCAAGCGATAGAAGCAAAAGGGCTAGGAAACGGGGGCCTCTCCCAAGAGGTGGCGCCAAATAACACAATCGCCCTTGACCGCGCCGAAGAGGAGCGGCTTACTCGGAAATCGGGGACTATCGTTAAACAACTGAGGGCTGCCTGCGAAGTGCAGGAAAAGATAGGCAAGAGTGTCAGGAATGGCATTCTTGAACTGGATGAGCTTTTTGGCCGCATAACGCACTACAGGCGGAGGTGGCTTGCAACCGAAAAGCACCAAAAAGACACGCTCTCCCTCGAGGCATCAGTGGGTCCTAGCAGCAGCAAAAGAATGGCCGGTAGCCCAATTGAAGGCGACCGTGAGAAAAGGAGGAAGGACCATAAACGAAGTTGACACTCCAGGCGAGGAGTTTCATGTGGTGCGAAACAAGGCAGCGAAAAAAGCGGCCAAAAAGCTGCTCCTAGAAAATACAGACAAAGAGCTCAACCACGAAAAGAACAAAGAACCCCCCGATATACCGCAGAAAACAAAAAGCAAACCGCGGCGCAAACCCTTGCGCGAGTCACTGCTTATTAAACCCACTAAGGGCCGAACCTACGCAGATGTCCTCCGTGAAATTAAAGGTGCGGTCAAGCCAGACGACACCAAAACTGCCATCAAAGCAGTTCGACCAACCCAGACCGGTGGCCTGCTGGTGGAATTCGGGCCAGAGGCCACAAACAAAGATGCATTCCGTGACGCGGTTCAAAAGGTTCTTGGAGATGCGGCAACCGTTGCCTCGCTCGAACCAATGGCCACCCTGGAAATCAGGGACCTCGACTGCGTCACGGACAAAGCTGAAGTGGAGGATGCCATTAGGAGGGAGTTCCCCAGCTTAAGTGAAGTCAAGGCAAGATTGACACGTGAAAACACAAGGGGGCAACGCATGTCTATTGTGGAACTAGCTGATAAAGACGCCCAGCATATCCTGGCGAAGGGCAAAATTAAGATAGGTTGGGTGATCTGCAGGATACGGAGAAGAGCGATCCCTATCCGCTGCTTCAGATGCCTCGAATACGGACACACCGCGTATGGCTGTAGGGGACCCGACAGGAGATCTCTGTGCTACAAATGTGGTGAAACGGGGCACAAAAGGAAGGAATGCACGAACGAGGCAAAATGCATTCTTTGCAAGGATGTTAAGCTAGCACCCGGCGACCTCAAACATGAGCCGGGGACAGGGAGATGCTGGGTTTTCAAGGAGGCCCTAACTATAGCCAAATCGATACTCAAATGATCCGTATCCTGCAGGTCAATTTGCACCGAAGCACAAACGCCCAGGACCTACTTGAGCAGTTTGCGAGGGATAAGAAAGCTGACTTGCTGTTGCTGAGCGAGCAACATCATTACAAGGACTCGCAAGCGTGGTACCCTGACGAATCTGGTACCTCGACCATCTGGGTTCGAGACAGCGCCCGCCTTCAGGTGCAGGGCCATGGACGCGGGGATGGTTTTGTGTGGGTGCAGTGTTCAAGGATAACATATTTCAGTGTTTATCTGACGCCTAACGAGGCAATGCGATCTTTTCGAACCAAACTCGATGCCCTGGAGGACGCTGTCTCGAACACAGAGGGCCACATGCTGGTCGGGGGAGACTTCAACGCTAGAGCCATTGAATGGGGTATACCACAATCCGACCCAAGGGGAAAGCAAATCTTGGACATGGCGGCCAGAACAGTGCTTTTTGTCCTAAATACTGGTAACACCCCTATTTTCCGCCGCTGGGGTTGCGTAGGAACCATACCCGATGTGACACTCGCTTCGGAGTCCCTGGTACCTAGAGTACACAACTGGCGCGTACTAGAGGACTACTCGGCTAGTGATCACCAGTATATAGCGGTTGAGATTCACGACAGTGCCACTCTGCGTGCATGTGACCAAACTTCAATCCTCGGATGGAGGACTGGGAGGTTGGACGTTGAAAGGTTCGCTAACGCGCTTACGGCAGGCGCACCGTTGCTGGGAGCTCCGCCAGGGAGTGGAAGGCCTACAGCCAAGGACTTGGTGAACTCAACTATGAGTACCATCATAACTGCTTGCGAGTCTTCCATGCCCCGTCGGAGACCCCGACACGGTAAGCCTCCAGTATACTGGTGGTCAAACGAGATCGCCGAACAAAGAAGCGAGTGTCACAAACTTCGGCGAGAGGCCCAGCGGGCGCGAACACGGGAGGAGGCAGACACTAGGCTAGCAGCATACAGGTCCGGCAGGAAATATCTTCGCAGGCTTATTAACAAGAGCAAGGCCCGATGCTGGCAAGATCTCGTGGACGATGTAAATAGGGATCCGTGGGGCCTACGTTACAAGCTGGTCATGCAAAAACTTGGTGCCCTACGGAAGCCCTGCTTATATGAAGCAGAGAAGATGGACGAGATCGTACGGGCACTATTCCCCGCGCACCCAGTCCGTGTCAATTCAGCTCATGCACAAACACCAATAGAATGCTCACCTTTCACAATGATGGAACTGGAGCAGGCAATTCTATCCATGAAAGCAAGGAAGGCACCGGGACCAGATGGCGTTCCTGCTGAGGTTTTGCAGCTTGTCTACAAGCTTTGTCCTGACTTGCTGCTCAGTATGTTCAACGCTTGCCTTTACGAAGGTGTATTTCTGGAACGCAGGAAAGTGGCGCGGCTCGTACTGATCAGCAAGTGGAAGGGAAATTCCGAGTTGGCGTCTGCATACCGTCCGTTATGTATGCTAGACACGGCTGGGAAAGTGCTCGAGAAACTCATCAAGGGAAGACTCACTGACGCGGTCCGTTCTGCCGGGGACCTATCTCCACGGCAGTATGGTTTTAGAGCAGGTCGCTCCACTATTGACGCGATAGCGGAAGTAGTGAGCGCGGTCCAAAGAGCGGAGGCTCACTGCCAGTCAAACAAAAGGGTTGTGTTGCTCGTGACGCTTGACGTCAGAAATGCCTTTAATTCCGCTAGATGAGCGGATATTCTGGAAGCACTGGAAAACTCTTTTCAAGTTCCAGAATATCTGATGCGGATTTTGAAGAACTACCTGACAGACCGGAGCCTGCTCTATGAGACGAAGGAGGGTCGGCGGAGGATGGAAGTTACATCGGGTGTTGCACAAGGCTCCATCCTTGGCCCAGACCTGTGGAACATCACGTACGACGGGCTACTGAGAATCGAGCTGCCGGATGAGTCGCGCTTGGTCGGCTATGCAGACGATGTCGCGGCGCTAGTTCCGGGACCCACTGTTGAACAAGCGCAACTCAGACTGGGTATGCTAATGCGCCGAGTGAGGAACTGGATGACTGCTCGCGGGTTCAGCCTAGCTTTGGAGAAAACCGAAGTAGTCATCCTGACAAAGAAGAGAATCCCTAGAGTAAGGATGATCAACATTGGGGAAGCACTCGTTGAGACCAAACTAGCAGTGAAGTACCTGGGCATTTTGATCGACTCGAAGATGCGTTTCTCCGAGCAAATCAGGGCAATAGCTGACAAGGCTGCAGCGAGTGTTTCGGCTCTCAGCCGGCTAATGGCCAACATAGGGGGTCCCACCTCATCAAGAAGAAGACTCCTGATGAGTGCAGTACAATCTGTGCTGTTGTACGAATCGGAGATACGGTGTGAGGCTCTCAACAAGGGGCTGTATCGAAGACGCTTGGCACAGGTGCAACGACGAGGAGCGCTGCGGATTGCATCTGCATATCGGACTGTCTCGGAGTCGGCAGTGCTGGTCATCGCAGGAGTGATACCCATTGCCCTCCCTGCCAAGGAGCGCCGCAGAATCTACCTGCGGAGGAACGAATGCAACAGAGATGCTGTCGCCCACGAAGAACGAGAACGCTCACTCAGTGATTGGCAACAGTCCTGGGGGAGCGATCCAAAGGTAGGTGAACCGCACGCCTTATTGGTGACCTGAGGCCGTGGCTCAATCGAAGGCATGGTGAGACTGACTTCTATCTAACTCAGCTACTGAGTGGACATGGATACTTTCGGTCTTACCTGCACAAGATTGGTAAGTCACGGTCTCCTGACTGCATATTCTGTCCTAGAGAGGTCGATGATGCCTACCACACATTTTTTGTATGCAAGAGGCGGGAAAGGCAGCGCGGTGATCTCATTGAAGAAATGGGAGATCTCTCTCCGGATGAACTCACTGGAGAGATGCTCACATCCGTTGACAAATGGAACTGTGTGGCACATTACGCTCGGGCAGTCCTTAAGATAAAAAGGAACATATTTGAGCGCCTGGAGGCGTCCAGGGCGGAGGGGTCTCTTTTCTAGAAATCCCTCTCCCTTCCCCTCCTTCCGTTGGAAAAGGGATCCCTGTAGCCCGGTGGCGCCTAAACGCGTAGAGAAATGAGGCTTAGCCCGAAGTAATGTGTCAAACGGTTCCAGGCTAGGTTCTCAGATTGACAGGGGAGGTGTTTAGAGGGTAGTCCAAGGGTATCCTCCATGGGAGTCCCACACTGCCAGACTCGGCGGGCGTAAATGCCTTCACCTCCCTACCACAAAAAAAAGTCCAAGGCTTTATGCCTTGGACTTTTTCTAGTTATTTGTACATTATGTACGTTTCATCGATCCACTTCATTGTAAGCTTTCGATGATTTGAAGGACAGTCGACGCTAGGCGACACACCAAGAAAATCAATGAGTTTCTCAAGAATACTTAGAATAGGACAACTGCAGGCTAGTTACATTACAAATATCCGCTCATATGTACAAGTACACCTAATCAATCTAGCTGAAAATCATCACCATGAAATGTTTAACCGGTTTCTAGTGACATTCATTTGATACGTTCGCGGCTGTTGATAAATCCTTGTGGACATCTTGGCAAGGTCGAAGATTTTGTAGAGGTTTTCATCTGATCATTATGGTGATCGTCGAAATTCTGACAGCTAAGCTGTTAATATTCTTCTTGACGACTACATGCTGCATACAATCGATCATACAGAAAGTGATCGTGAAAGTAATCGATGTAGGTTGATATGCAAGGCCATAGGCAGTGGGGGGATTGGCTGGTTAAGGGGTCAGATCCCCCCTCTCCCCCCGAAATTTATACAAAACTTAACTATAAGGTAGCTCTATGTCGCATTATTTATTTTATGTAAAAATTAATATGTGGTGTTCCATGTGGTCCATAAAATTTAGATTCCCCTATTCAAGAATAGATTATTGGTATTGGCGGTGTTCAATCAACAATTCTGGAGTTAAAGCGCTATAAATTGTGTTTGTGTAAGAAGTGTCATACTTTTAAGAATACTGTGTAACTCGCTTATAGTGGGATTCTGTAGATTGGGTACTAAGGTTACTATAGCCGATATAAAGATTTCTCGGCTCTAGGAAACTGTCGCTATCAAGTTGTGAAAGGTAAGCAAGCTTTCAGGGTATATTTATATGCTTGCAACTAGTAAATACCACGACTAATAAAAAGCAGAAAAATGTATCCCAGATTTGCAACTTGTTTAGTTAGTATAGTTATAAGTATCAATAAAATCAATGTCTAAGCTCATACACAACCAATGTTGAAAATGTGGCGGAAGTACTGTACTCGGAAACGGAACGCCATAACCTCTCCCAAGGATGGTTGCAAGGTACAATTGCGGCTCAGCGATACAAAGAAGAAAGAAAGAAAGAAAGAAAGGTTAAGGGCCGAAGATGAAGAGAAGGCTAAAGAGGCGCTTGGGGCAAAATCTAAAGGCGACATGCAGATAGCTCCATCATTAAAAGTCAATAAAAGAATGGCGTCTAGCCCAATTGAAGGAGATCGGGATATGAGAAGGAAGGAAGAGACACTTGATGGGCGTGGAGCACCAGATCACGGGTTCCATACAGTGCTTACAAAAGAAGCGAAGAAAGCCGCAAAGAAACTTCTTCAAAAAAAGCCAGAAAATAAAATTCGCACGGACGCCCAATTAGAAAAAGGACCTGATGTAAAACAGGAGAGGCAGAAGCCCCGACGAAGACCCGGCAGCAGGCACTGCTTGTAAAGCCCCAAGATGGCCGATCCTACGCGGAAGTACTGCGGGACGTCAGGGGAAACGTAAAGCCCGAAGACACCAATACTACCATTAAAGTAGTACGACCAACGCGGTCGGGCCACATACTGGTCGAATTCGGAATAGAGGCCGGCAATGAAGAAGCATTCTATGACGCAGTAAAGAAAGTCCTCGGCAAAAGCGTAACTATAGCCTCGCTCGAGCCGATGGCAACGATCGAAATACGGGACATTGACTGCGTGACGGATCTGGCCGAGGTAGAAGAGGCCATCAAAAGGGAGTTCCCTAGCGTGGGAAGGATCAAAGCAAGACTGGCGCCAGCAAACAACAGGGGACAACGCATGGCCATAGTTGACTTGACCGAAAAGGACGCCGAACAATTCCTGAACAAGGGCAAAGTACGAATACGGTGGGTTGTCTGTAGGATACGGCGAAGAGCAACGCCTCTTCAATGTTTCAAATGCCTTGGTTATGGTCACACCACACAAGTATGCAAAGGACCCGATAGGAGTTCCCTATGTTACAAATGCGGTGCAATGGGACATAAAAGAAAAGAGTGTACGAAGGAGGCACACTGTATTCTTTGCAAGGATGCTGATCCAAAACCTGATTTTGGACACGTCTTGGGATCAGGAAAATGTCGGGCAGTTTGCGAGGGACATGAAAGCCGACTTCTTGCTGCTGAGTGAGCAACACCATAATAAAAGTCCTGCATTCTGGTATTCTGATGAAACTGGTACTGCCGCCATCTGGGTTCGGAGCAGTGACTTTCAAGCGGGGAGTTGAGGACGGGGAAATGGTTTCGTGTGGGTTCGGTGCTAAGGAACCACCTTCTTTAGTGTGTACCTAACGCCGAACGATTCGATATCATCTTTCCAAGCCAAGCTTAATGCTCCGGAGGGCGCTGTCTCGAACGCAGAGGGCAAAGTGCTCGTTGGGGCGACTTCAACGCTAAAGCAATCGTATGGGGCATGCCTCAGACGGATCCGCGGGAAGGACGATCAGTATTGGAGACATACAAATCGAATCGAAGCCAGCGGTGAAGTTCCTGGGGCTACTGATCGACTCGAAGATGAGTTTCTCTGAGCAAATCAGGGCAACGGCTGAGAAGGCTGCTTCGGGAATATTGGCCCTGAGTCGACTTATGGCCAACGTAGGGGGACCCAGTCCATCAAGAAGACGCCTCTTGATGAGTGCTGTAGGGTCAGTGCTACTGGACGGAGCAGAGGTATGGGGCGACGCTCTCAACAAGGAAGTATACCGGAAACGTTTGGCACGGGTGCAGAGAAGAGGAGCACTGAAAATTACATCTTCGTATCCAACAGTCTCCGACTCGGCCGTGAGAGTGATTGCAGGCGTGATACCTATCGTCCCCTTGCTAGAGAGCACCGCGCTATTTACCTGCGCCGAAACGAGGATGCAAGGGAGATAGTTGTCCGCGAAGAGAGACACCACGCACTCAACGATTGGTAGCAGTCTTGGGTGAATTGTACGAAAGGAAGGTGGACTGCGCGCCTCATCCCGGATGTGAGACCGTGGCTAAATCGAAGGCATGGTGAGACTGACTTCTATCTGACCCAACTTTTGAGCGGGCGCGGGTGTTTTCAGTCTTACCTGCACAAGATCGGTAAGTCACGGTCCCCGGATTGTCGGTTTTGCCCAGGACAGGAGGACAATGCCTGTCACACATTTTTTGCGTGTACAAAATGGGTCAGGCTGCGAAGGGAACTCTACATGGAGACGGGAGAGCTCACCCCGGATAATTACTTGCGGTGATGCTCGAATCGGTTGACAAATGGAACCAGGTGGCACATTATGCTCGGGCAGTCCTAAAATATAAAAGGGACTCACAGCAGCCGGGGGCGCTGGGGCTGTGGGATCGCTCTTCTGGCATTTCCTCTTCAACTCTCTCCTCCCGCTAGGAAAGGGATGCCCCAGCTTGAAGGCGCCCCACGGCGTAACAAGACGAGACCTGGCCCGAAGTAATGTGTCAAACGGTTCCAGGCTGGGTTTTCAGGTTGACAGGGGAGGTGTTTAGTGGGTAGTCCAGTCGCACATGGGAGTCCCACACTCTGTGCATAAATAGCTTTCATCTCCCTACCAAAAAAAAAACAAGTTGGGTAGACAGACCTATGCTCATGGCAGAAGAGTTTTGTACTCTACTTACAAAATGCAGTAACCAGTAACGAATAAAATCAAGCAACATGTCATGTTCGAGGATCATACTATTATTAGCAAAGTTGGAAGAATTTTGACTTCTGAGGTATTTGTTATAGTTATACCCATAAATATCTGCCATGATAATTTTTTCAGATTTTTTAGATCACGGGTGTCCATTCGCGATGGAGGAAACACATTTTTCATGTTCTACCCCCCCCCCCCCCCCTGTGCCCCCACTGAAGCAAAAACTGTCAGTTTGAGAACTGTTTTGAAAAGCTCTCATAGAGAACTTTCAGTTGATACTCATATCGGCTACCTTTCATCAAATTTTTACAGGGGCCACTCCTCTGTACTGTAATCATCGATTCATGGCCTGTTTTTTCGAATCTTAGAATGGTTACGAAGCCCTTTTGCTAGGAGCTCTCTCCTGCCTCTTCGACTTGTTTCAATTGTATGTACTCATCTTCATGATACCTATCATTCCTGAAATTTTCATGCAAATCCTAGCAAAGCTGTAGTGCCTAAGTCGGTAAAAAGCGCATATGGCTCCATAGCCATATGTTTCCATAGTAATACAGGGCATATTGTTCCATAGTAATACAGGAAAATTCAAATCACTATAACTTCGTTAAATACCATTCAATCTTTATGAAGCTTACAGAAAAGATTGACTTTATAAATAGTCATCCGTTTGCTAAATTTTATCGAATTTAAGGGTACCGTTTAGATTTTATTCAAGAAAACAATAAAATCGATAAATCATACTATTACTAACAAAGTTGAGTGAATTTTGACTTCTCATGTATTTGTTGTTGTTGTACACATTAAGGCCTACATTCATGATTTTTTTCAGATTTTTCGGATGGAAGATGTCCAATCGCGAGAGGGGGTACGCGAAAAGTTCGTACATTTCCCCTTCCCCTGCCCCCCGTCGGTACTCATAAGGCAATTTTAAGACTTGTTTTGAAAAGATCTCATTAAGACCTTCCAATGACACCCTACTCGACTACCAATGGTGAAAATTTTTTTTTGAGGGGTCACCTCCCTATATGGGGAGACCCCCCTTAAACCCCTTTGAAAAAATGTTTCACTCTTGAACTTTCAAGAAGTCACCACTTCTGACCTTTTCACAAAGTTTCTTGGCTGCAGCCTTTATAGTTTCGGAGAAAAAGTGCTGTGACATACAGACGGACACAGGTCGTGATAGCAATAGGGTTTTGTATTTTAGTACAAAACCCTAAAAAGCTCATACACATGTGTACATATTTTCAATTCAAGATTTAATTGGCTAGAAAAAATTGTAATATACTTTTGAAACAGGTTATTTTTTGTACATGATTGCCTTTAGATTAAGATATAACTGAAGTTTGAAAATATTTCCTCGCATTTGCGTTAGATAGATGGATGGATAAACAGAAAATTTTCTAAGTTCCTTGGATATCCATTGCAATATGGAACTGTTTGCTGTAGAGTTAGTTATTGAAATGTGATGAAAATCGTTGCTTTTTGATTCTTTACACTGAATTTAGTTCTTTAAGAAGACCATTTAATTTTTTTAAATGCAAACATGGATTTGGCCGACTTCCAAAAGGAGAAGATCTTATCAGTTTCAAACGTACATTTTTTGCTTTTTTAGGGTGGGACCATAGAAATGGAAAATTGAAACCTTATAGGATCACTTGAGTGTCTGCCCGTACGTCTGTCATAGCGAATTTACTCCTGACTCATTTCACGGATTAAGCTCAAACTTTGTTAAAATATGAATTCTTGCGACCCATACTAGTTTGTGTAAATTAAAGATATTTACTTTTGACGTAGGGATAACTTTTTGGGGAGGAAGAGCGGGGATGAACAAAAAGTTATCATAAGCATACCGTATTACATATCAAATGAAAGATATTATATTGAAGATCCCAAACATAATTTTTGTTTTTATAATTTTCAAGTCAATAATTGTTGGGTTCTTAAAGAAAATATGTGAAATTTTACCATTCCCCTCATCTGATCTCCGAAACTGGGAGCCTTAAAATTTTGACAAAAGTACGGGAAATAGTTCTTTACCCCAAGTTTACTGGGAAACTATCCAGAAGTCTATAGTATAAATAAAGCATTGTTAATTTTTTAATATTGTTGGTAAGAACTTGTAATTTAAACCATTTTGTGCTCCCTTCATAACCATATAGAAACATCGCAAAATCCTCAAAAGGACAATTACATTCAAATTCATTTGGAGCGCATGCAGTATAACAAAAAACTGCTAAAATACTACCTATCCTATTAACATAAGTAACATAAAAAATAAAAAATGTGAACGCCCACTAGAAATCCTCTTAGTTCACGTATTTGCAAATAAATGGAAAGATGGAATTCAAATTTCCCACTTCAATTTGCATCCGAAAATGAAGCTGTTTCCAGTTAATTTTCACTTCAAGCCGGAATCTGAGTAGCGACGTCGTACCAGCTTTTCCTCAGTTTTCGAATTGGTCAACATCTTCACTTTTTTCAACAAAAAGCTTTTCACGCACTCCTTGCTCCTTTATAGAGATCACTTGGCCAGCCCATAGTAGCATTAGTAGCCTTCTTATTGTGGCGACTTCTGGTTCGCCAAATATATCATACAACTTGTGTTGTTCGCCATCGGACTACTTTTGGTGAGCCTTAGACTTTGCCTTTCAAAAGCGTTCAATATGTTCACGGGGGCTTTTATGAGGGTTTATTTTTCGAAATCAGTCTCACCGTAGATTTATGTCCATCAGGATTTGTTTTCCTATGTATGTGGTTTTCAAGGTTATCAAAACTGCTTGGAATGGATTTAATACAAGCTGAATTCTACAGCGTATATCCGTGGTTTCATTGTTATAATTCATTTATATTTGCTGATGATCGAGTACTAAATTTTGTATATGGGGTAATTTACATCAACAGAAAAAAGCTTCTATTTCATCTCGGTTACTTGGCAGTCCTGCTTGTTTTGCTGAAGGATTTTTTGGCTATTGTGAATGATCTTGATAAAACATTTTTGTTTTCCGCAAAGGTTTCATTTTGGTTTGGCTTCTGTTCATTTTGTATTAACATTTTGACATTCTAGAGCAAGGTTAAATAATAGTGGAGCAATTCCATCACCTTACTTTAGTCTAAGTTTAGTGCCAAAAGTATCAGTGAGTTAGTTATTGATCCGAACTTGCGCTGTGATCGATGTCATTGCAACTCAAGGTAGATGCACTCGATTTGAGTGGATACTGAAATTGCTTGCCAAAAATTCATGAAAATTTGAGTTGAACAGTTAATACATAATTGTTCGTCCAGTTTTAATGCCAGCTCGATACTTTATTTTTGACGTGTCCTCTAATTCGGTGTTCTAGTACTCTGGTTACTACTTGGTAGGACGTATAAAGCATTGATATGCGCCTATCATTTTTGCGCTGTATTTGTTCTTCTCACTTGTGGATAAAAAATATAATAAATTTGCTCCATTTATGTGGCATTCAATTTACTCTGGATGCTCAGAGCTAAATGAAGGAAGGAGCTCTTTAAACTAGTTCGCGTAGTGTAGTGGTTAGAGTAATCACTGCGTGGACCGAAGACAGCTAATCCTTCGTACGGACTATAAGCTCGTTTAGTTATGATACGAACTGGTTTAAAATCAGAACGTATTGTAGCTGGGTGGACGAGATATACGAGTATAGCCAAAGCGTAGTACTAAACAATATCACCCGCACGTATTGTTGTTCGTGAAGCTGCCATCAATTTTTTTTAGTTGCTCATTGAAATATTTTCCTTTCTTACCTTCAATTGTCTTATTTCCTCCTCGTTAGCTCCTTATGTGTTTCTTTCTTTGTCCTGCTGTTCCTTTTTAGACTTTCGTAAAATAATTTTACAAAAGCCCACACACACAGCAGATTTTCTCGCAAACCATTTAAGCTAGAAACATAAAATTTTGTAGGTAGGTGTAAAGTGGTGCCCTCTTCAAATTTCAACTACAAAAAAAATTTTGTGAGGTATTTAAGGGGGTCACCTCATTTAGGGGAGTGGCCCCCGAAAAAAAATTCATCAAAGGTAGCCGATATGGGCATCAAATAAAAGGTCTTGATGGGAACTTCTCAAAAAAGGTATTAAACTGACAGTTTTTGCTTCAATGGGTGCACAGAGAAGGGAAATATACACAAAATGTGTGTCCCCAAACGCGATTGGACACTTGTGATCTGAAAAATCCGAAAAAAATTATGGAGGCAGATGTTTACGAGTAAAACAACAAAAAATACCTTAGAAGTCAAAGTTCGCTCAACTTTGTTAATAAAAGTATAATCTCCGAAATTCACATTTTTTCCAATAAAATCCTATGGATAACCTTAAACTTCGAATCTTCAGATAAGATCAATAACATAAACATTTTTAGGAATTCATGATTTGAGCGATTTTTGTTAGTTTGCAACCAAATGGCTAGCGAAATGATGGATTTTCTTTTGAACGTGCACATCTCTTTGACATGTTTCTTGACTTTATTCGTTGCTGGTGACTGCATTTCGTAAGTTGAGTACAATACTGTCCTGACATGCACGTTGGTCCGTCTACCCAACTTGTTACAAATATTTGTATGCCTGGCTTTTCATGTCCAATGCATCCTAACATCCCTCATTGAACTATTCACTTCTTTTGCATTGGACTGCGCAATCAACCGTCAAGTCTGGCGCGGTGTCCATTATAACCTTCACTTCTATCTACAGTTTCCTGCTCATGCTTGCCGATGAGCTTCCTGGTAAGGCCTGATTTTCTCACTATTTCTCAAAATTGGCGCTACTGTTTCCGTTTGGAGCTTCTCGATGTCAAATCATACGTCTTAGTTATATTTAACTATTGGATACAACGTAGGTTAGCGTTGGCTCTTAGCTTCCAATGTATGGTACATATAGCTCAGCTGCAACCTATTTGAGAAACCTATTGTGAATTAAGTAATATAAAACGTCATAGCAATGCAACTAGAGTCCTTATACCATTCTTATTTTCCATAAGAATAGTACGACCTTTGTTTTGTTAGGATAAGGCTAAAGAGCTATTCCAAAACGTATTATTCTCTTTCCAAAAGGTTGGTTCTAACTCCCATTCCACCGTCTCTATTGTCCGACTGACCCGGCTCTTCAACGTTTATCTGTTTTTTTCCTGTGGGCCTCTGTGACCAAGGACTTACATGAATTTTAATTACATCATTTCAATTCTTGCACGAGTTGGATTTTGCAAGCCCACAAACCAATATCCTGCCGCAAAATCTTCCATAATGTGGATGGGCACAGGTTCAATTGTTGAGCACGATGTCAAATGAAGTCACTTGAGTCTTACCGATACTACGCTAAACAGCTGCTGTGGATTCTTCATCACGCACTATATGACGTCTAGATGGATGCGCATTATCAGTGAAAATAAATGTTGTGCGGAAACGATCCATGGCTAATGGAATTAACTGTTTTGATTACGGAGTGCACGAAGAGTTTCTTTCGTAATAAACCCATACAATTTACAGACGCTGCATCATGATAAAATAGCAAACCAAACTAACTATAAAACACATGACAGCTATCACACCATAGGTAGCATTAAAAAGGGTTGTTAACATAAAGTTCTATACCACTGAAAAAGACCCTTTATATTTCGTAGCCACTTTCACTAAAAATTTAATACTTTTGACCTGTCCAGAGTGAAACTCCGATTCGAACTAGATTTGCTGGACTGATTGATGAGGCACTAAGATACAAACATGCATGTATTCAAAATGGCGGCCCCAAAAGTCAGAAGGTAAGCAAAATTCGCTATTTTAGTAGTAACTGAAATAATGAACGCTTTAATGGCTTAACTCGGAAGTATTTATACAAAAGGCGACTTTTAGGGTATTGTAAAATATTTTTACAATATCCTACTAAAATTGCAACTTTTCTGTCCGTCTGTGCGTCACAGCAAGTTTTCTCGCAAACTACCTGAGTTAGAGTAATTAAATTTTTTTCGTAGCACAAAAGTGGTGCCCTCTTAAATTTGCAGTGCAAAAAAATATTTTAAGGCATTTAATGGTGGTCTCCCTTCACAGGGCGGTGACTCTCAAAAAAAAAATTCAAAGAAAAGGTTTTGCTGAAAACTTTTCAAAACAGGTCCTAAACAAGAAGCATTTGCAAGGAGAGGTGCAGGGTGAAAGGGAATGTACTAAATAATTGCTTTCTATCCTCCCGGGATAAGATATCTTTTGAAAGAAAAATACGAAATGAACGCGAACGTTGGTCTTTATAAGTACAAGGCCAACAAATACCTCGGAAAATAAAATTCGATCAACTTTATTAACAATAGTACATTTTATGAATTTTACATTTTTATGTACAAAACCAAAGGAAGACCCGTAAATTTGCCAACGCATGTTTTCTGAAAGCTTCATAAAATCGAGCCATAAGCGACTAAGTTATATGTAGACAATTAAAACTTATCAATTACAAAAACAATTACACGTGATACTGTGTAAAGACTTATCCACAAAGGGCCCAAACACTACAAATGCGTAAGGGCTTTCATGAAAATTTTAGAATTGTTTGAAAACATTCATATGTTATCATGACTATCCAAACATTGAGGTCAGCAAACCGAAAATAAAA
Organism: Odontomyia ornata; assembly: GCA_963969285.1. NCBI lineage: Eukaryota > Metazoa > Arthropoda > Insecta > Diptera > Stratiomyidae > Odontomyia > Odontomyia ornata. Next base: position 173,894,077 of record OZ017742.1, read on the forward strand.
TGGCGGCAAATTAAAAAATCATAATAACCATAAATTATTTTTCCGAGTACAATGCATGTATAACGAGTTTATGTGTGAGTCAAGTTTTGATATTTGAAGACGTTGTTCGTTTTACTAGTTATTTTCCAATACCTTTCTGGTAGTAGAAGTCTCCAACTACTTATACCTACTTATCCTTAAACAGTATTTAACTCTCAAAGTGGCGGCCAACAAAATGATTATTTGCTTTTAAAAATAAGTGTACTTACGAGAAATTTGTCTTTCCGGCTGGTGGTGCCAACGGGATTTTTTACGATCTCGTCGATGAATTGCAGTTATTGGATTATCGATTCGGGCGCGCCTTGTTGCGTGTCGGAAAATAACAAGGTATTTGCCTCCTTACGTCGGGAAAAAAATCGATTTAAACGTCACGAACGAAGAAAAAGTGCAGGCAAAAGGCACATGCAAAATCGATTTCGTCAACGAAGATGGACACGTTTTATCAGCAAAAGCGAATGATATTTTCTTCGTTCCAAGCATAAAGGGAACTTGTTGACCTCAAATTCTCTTAAGGTCAAAGGTTGCCAACAAAATGTGCTTTTAGGTAGCGTTCTAGAAAAGAACATCTCTAAACATATATATATATATATATATATATATATATATATATATATATATATATATATATATATATATATATATATATATATATATATATATATATATCTACATACCGGGTACCGGTTAATTCATGCGGTTTTCGAACAGATGGCGTGACTTTATTTTTCATTCCAGTGATTCACTTTTCCAAGTATGTGTTGGAAAGCTACTATCATATAGTTTCAGAATCAGTATGTATTATTTAGCTAAAATGTCGTATTTTATGCTGTATAAAGGTTTTTGCGGGGAGTACTTCTTCATTGAAGAAAAAGACTGCCGAAAGTCATCGTATTTTGGTGGAATTGTATGGCGTGCATGCTCTAGCTGAGTGTACGCGCCAAAAGTGGTTTACACGGTTTAAAAGTGGCAATTTTGACTTAGAGGACGATGAACGGCCTGGACAGTCAAAAAACTTTGAAGATCACGAATTGGAGACATCCAAGCGCTTGGAGGCAACTGCTGCAGCCCGGTTCCCTTTACCTAGAACCCCACCATCACTACAGCGCCAGATACCGGTGAGCAGACGCTTTGACGGCGCGGGGCAGGCTCAGTCCGGTTACTTGTATATATATATATATATATATATATATATATATATATATATATATATATATATATATATATATATATATATATATATATATATATATATATATATTAAACAGTAGAATTTATAGATGTTCTTTTCCTTTGACCTTAAGAGAATTTGAGGTCAACAAGTTATGGCAATTGAAGGTGAAGTCTTAAGTCCCTACAGGTTTTGCTTCGCTTTCAAGTTTCAGATTGAGTTCTTTGGCAGTTGTTAATGACTGTGACAAAATGCATGGGCTAGTACTGGGCTCGACTTGCATAGTAATGTACGACAAGCACCTTCCTTATGACGTACTCCAAAGCCAAATTGAAAAGCAATGGTTGTTGACAAGAACTTCTACCAATGCAGCTACAATTGATGTACAGGGTGCGACGCCAAAATCCGGACAAGTTAAACATTGTATTGAAAAATTATTTGTTACAAAAATGGGAAAGTTTATAATTGTTTCTTTTACTAAATTGTTTGTTAAACATAAGAAAACACATTAACTCTAAATAACCCTCTTGTGCTTCGATAACCGCCTCGGTCTGAAGCGTTCGCAGGCCCATTTTAATGCAGCACGGTCCGTTTCGGCGAATGCCTCTTCAATAGCGGCTCTCAATGAAGCGACGTATGGATGTCTGCACTTGTTAGTGTCCCGTTCAACCACGCTCCATACATAGTAATCCAGAGGATTCAAGTCTGGGCTGTTAGGAGGCCAAAATCAGAAAAAAACCAGAGGCGCCCGGCAGCCTTGTTTCGTCCTTGCAGCTTTAGAAAGCATCTGTCTTATTTTAATTGTACAAAACTTTCAGCAGAGGTCCTCTTCCACGATTCAACGCATAGTTTTCTCACTTATTTCACCGACAACTGACGACAGTTTTCGGATTGACTGGCTCGGATCCTCCAAAATCAATTCCTGAGCCCGTTTAATGATTTCGGGGGTCCTGACAACGCGTTCTTTGGAGTGGGGTTTTCTTGCTGGTGTCGCAGAACCTTTGTCTGACTTCTCCAATTCATTAAATTTCACAATAACTTCATACACATTCGATCTTGGGTAGCCGAAGAATCGAATGATTCCTGTGGCTGAGCGCCCAGCGCGAACACTTTCAATGATCGCGACTCTTTGATTGAACTCTGCACTTGGCTTCAACATTGCGACTTTTTCGAGGTTATGAATGTTCAACACATGTGTTTAACTTTTTGTTACGCGAATCGCGACCTCTCGAAACCTTATAGAATCGGGGAAAATTTAAATTGAATTTTGTCCGGATTTTGGCGCCGCACCCTGTATATATACATATATATATATATATATATATATATATATATATATATACATATATATATATATATATATATATATATATATATATATATATATATATATATAAGATCTCTAATTTTCTCAATTGCACCCGTTCATTCGTGCATAAGGTTCGACGTGAATTGGAAGCATCAGGAAGCGATACAGAATTGGTTGCGAAACGCAAAATAACGTTCTGACATTGTCCGATCTGCAGAATTTTTAGAGCAAGTGCAAGCGATCATAGACGAGGACAATGAGGGTCCTTGCGAGTGAGTTAAATGTTTCTGAGCGCCTTATTCATAGAGTTGTCAACGAAGACCTTCGGTATAGGTCTTACGTGATGCGCAGAGGATAGTTCATATCGGAACGAACATGGGAACGGAGAGTTCTCCGATTCAAAACGTCTTTTAAACAAAATCAAACACCCTGAGGCGCCCAAAATGTTATAGTTTATTTTTGACCAAGATCAAAAGACCATTCGCAGAAATGACAGATGACTATGTTCAAATCCTTCAGAGGTTCCTGTTGTTATGTACCCAAAATTTCTAGCCACTGTTATGGTTTTAGGTGTTGTCAGCAATGAAAGATATGTTATACCACCACACGTTTTTGCTTAAGGACTTCGAGTGAACTCTGCTGCATACATCGAGGTTTTGGAGACGGTAGTGCGGAAGCTGCAATGGGCTGAGCACATGAATCGTATGGACGAATAACTGGTACCCAAAAAGGTATTCATTAGAAGAAATGAAGGCCGGAAACCAGTGGGGAAACCGAGGAAACGCTGGTCTGACTCGGTCGATGAAGACAGTTCATCACTGCTCGGATTTCGAAATTGGAGGACGCGGTCAATGGACTGAGATAGTTGGTGGCGCTATTTGCAGGAAGCGAAGGCCCGAGAGGGGCTGTAGTGCTACAAAGAAGAAGATAACGTCTGTATGCCTTGGATCATATCTGAGATAAATTAACTCCTTTACTGTGTCATCTACGTTTTGTCGCGTTTCTACTGGCACAAATACAAAACACTTATGTCCATAGACTTGAAGATATTCTGTCACCGATGTCCGACCATTTCAAGCCTCATATGGTGTTGTTTATGATGCCCCTGTTGGTAGACGGTTCTGTAAATGGTTTGTCGTATTA
>OZ017742.1:173902735-174060235 GCA_963969285.1 Odontomyia ornata
GTGTGAGCAGGGGCGTTATCGTGGTGCAAAAGCCAATTTTTGCTCTCCCACAAATCCGGGCGTTTCTGGCGGATTGCTTCGCGCAAATTGCGCATAACTTGCAGGTAATATTCCTTATTGACCGTTCTTCCCTGTGGCAAGAACTCATGATGCACCACGCCCCTGCAATCGAAGAAAACTGTCAGCAAAACTTTCACATTCGACCGAACTTGGCGCGCTTTTTTCGGTCTTGGTTCCATTGAGATGATTGAGCTTTGGTTTCCACGTCATAACCATAAACCTACGGTTCGTCACCAGTTATGACCCTCTGGAGCAAATTTGGTTCGTCGCGGACAGAGTTTAACATCTCATTAGCAATGTTCATGCGTTGCTGTTTTTGGTCGCAATTGAGCAATTTTGGTACGAATTTCGCGGCGACCCGTCTCATGCCAAATCGTTGATAAAAATCGAATGGCACGAGCCAATCGATATGTTTAGGTCCTCAGCAACTTCTCTAACGGTGATTCGACGATTGGCCAATACCATTTTCTCCACTTCATTAATTTTTTCGTCTGTTGTTGAAGTGCTCGGGCGTCCGGCACGCTCTTCGTCGTTCACATCTTCTCGGCCTTCTAAAAACATTCTGTACCACCGATAAACGTTGCTTCGGTCCAAGGTAGCTTCTCCGTATGCCACAGTCAACATTCGGAATGCATCCGCGCACTTAATTTCGTTTTTCACACAAAATTTGATACACGTTCTTTGATCCATTTTTTTGAATAAGTAAAAATCGAAGACGATTGAAAACACGTGCAAGTAAAGCAGGTATCACCAATTAAGTGAACATTCAAAATGGCCGAGCTTGTCGGCATAAGTGACAGACATGAGTACCAACATAACGCCACAAAAAAATCGAAATTCGAATATACGTAACCCGCGAAAATTCAAAATTCGTGATACTTTTTGAACACATCTCGTATATATATATATATATATATATATATATATATATATATATATATATATATATATATATATATATATATATATATATATATATATATAAATATGTAAATATATGTATATATATATATATATAAATATTTATTTATATATATATATATATATATATATATATATATATATATATATATATATATATATATATATATATATATATATATATATATATATATATATATATCTTTACCAAATTTTCAGAAAAGTTTCACGGCCGTTTTAGTCGAAAATCCAGCCAAAGTAATGCTTCAATTAAGATGAAATTCGATACAAGACCCATACGTGATATTTTTGCAGAGTCTTCAACTAAAAAATAATAAACTTAACGGATTTATTATTACTAGCAAAACTCTATTGAAATCGGTTATGCGTATCTGTCTGTTTATGAATACAACAGGAACAAATACATTAGAATTCAAAATTCACTGATCTTTTTTAATAGTAAGATTTATAAATTTTATATTTTCCTCAGTAAAGTAGAATGGCCACCCTTAAACTCAATGGAAATGTATCTTTAAGTAGTCCTTTTGAAGGTCCTGTGGTAACTTCGATCAAAATCGAATTGATTGCGCGGAGCTGATCGTAATTCAGGCGCTACAGTTTTGATTGGATCTTCTCAAAATTTTCAGGATAAGAGAATAATAAGGTAACATTTGAATTTAAGCCAAAAAATAAGGTGACTTTTGAATTTAAACTGCGCGCGTCGAAGGATTTGGAGAACTAATTTCAAATGTCACCTTATTTTTTGGTCACAGTAATAAATATCTTTAAGATCCGATTCAGTTTACTTCAATAAAATAGTGGTCAGCCAAACAGAAACTAAATAGCCCAGTCATATTAGGGCTTTCACCTCGGAATGAAAGATAATAAGCTGCAAATTGGTATGAACCTTTGTTTTGTCATTCTAAATGTTGTCTCAAAAGTCACAATCGTTATCGTGTCCACGTCTCAAGATATTCAAGGTCAAAGGTCACAAAAATCGGTTTTTCGCGAATATCTGGCTTCCTATCGGTTAAATGAGATTTGCATTTATTATAAAAGTTGTAGGCTATAAAATTCCCTACAACTTTTGTTTAAACTTTTTTTTCATACGACCAACCGTTTTGAAGGTAGAGCGCGAAGAGTGCACATCGTACAGTCATATACGGCCTAATGCAAGGTCAAGCGTGAGTTATGGTTATCAGTACGTTATAAAGTCAATTATTTACTTGGAAATTATAATTATTAAACAATGCCTATTATTTATGTACTAACTATTAATTATTTATATTTAATTAAAGTAAGTAACTTGATTTGCAACGGTACAATTTCAAACTAACGAATAATCTTGACTCATACAAAGTGGAGAGAGTGGCCTTGAATACTATAGAACATCTGTCCCGGCAATGAATAGAAAAGGGCATAGGGTAGGGACAAGTATTTCCAGGTATATAAGTATTGAGAAATTTACGCGTTTTAAAGAAAAGATATATAATGTCGTGTTAACTTAAAATAAAACTAAAATATATAATCCAGAATTAATAATATTTTATACTTAAATAGTTAAATATGAATAATTATATATATTATTTATGTACTAACTATTAATTATTTGTATTTAATTAAAGTAAGTAACTTGATTATTTATATATAATTATTCATATTTAACTATTTAAGTATAAAATATTATTAATTCTGGATTATATATTTTAGTTTTATTTTAAGTTAACACGACATTATATATCTTTTCTTTAAAACGCGTAAATTTCTCAATACTTATATACCTGGAAATACTTGTCCCTACCCTATGCCCTTTTCTATTCATTGCCGGGACAGATGTTCTATAGTATTCAAGGCCACTCTCTCCACTTTGTATGAGTCAAGATTATTCGTTAGTTTGAAATTGTACCGTTGCAAATCAAGTTACTTACTTTAATTAAATATAAATAATTAATAGTTAGTACATAAATAATAGGCATTGTTTAATAATTATAATTTCCAAGTAAATAATTGACTTTATAACGTACTGACAACCATAACTCACGCTTGACCTTGCATTAGGCCGTATATGACTGTACGATGTGCACTCTTCGCGCTCTACCTTCAAAACGGTTGGTCGTATGAAAAAAAGTTTAAACAAAAGTTGTAGGGAATTTTATAGCCTACAACTTTTATAATAAATGCAAATCTCATTTAACCGATAGGAAGCCAGATATTCGCGAAAAACCGATTTTTGTGACCTTTGACCTTGAATATCTTGAGACGTGGACACGATAACGATTGTGACTTTTGAGACAACATTTAGAATGACAAAACAAAGGTTCATACCAATTTGCAGCTTATTATCTTTCATTCCGAGGTTGACCCCTTTTTTTACCTAATATGACTGGGCTAAAAACTAACTATTTAATGTACATACATGTCATTGAAGTACATACATGTCATTGAAGTACATACATGTCATTGAAGTACATACATGTCAATGAAGCATTTATTCATTGTTGGTGTCGGCATATCATAGTTTGGGAATAAACACCTTCTGAGTAATTCTATTAAGCCAACTTGTTTCAAAATGCTGGCCGCTTGAAAGTCAAAAAAAGGGTAGAATTTGTTACGCTAACACTGACCAGATTTATTAATTGATTTCAATGCTAGTCGGCAAAAAGTTAGCTTCTAATATCGTCTAGATCAGCGGCTCCCAAACTTTTTCAGTTCATTGCGCACTTACAGGTATAGTGTATTGTGACGGCGCTTCTATAAAATTATTTGTGAAATTATGCTCTTAGGCACAGAAATCAAAACAACTTATCATGAGAATAGGGGAAAATCGGGCAATATGCCCCAATTTTTTTAACGCCATTAAAATGCGTGCTTCACCCTCAATTACCTTCAATTTATGGCAACCTTTACCGGGGCGTTATACCCCATGCTATTTAAGACCAGAAATAACCTTTAAGGAAAACAAAATCATTTAAATGATATAATTTTGAGTGAATTGTCAGAAGCATAAAAATTTGTTGAAAAACGTTGGTACTTTCAAGTTTGTCATATTAAATAAAACATTATCCGTTTATGTGTTAGATATGATGAAACCTAAACTAAATTAGCGATTTTCACTAAGAAGTTAAGAAAGTGATTCTTTTAAAGAACATAATCAAATTCAGATTCTATCAATCCAAAATAACATAAAATAAAATTTAAACTTCAGCGAGGCCTTTTAAATTTCTTTCAAAGTAGCTCCCTTTTCTTTCCTTCTGCAGTGATTGTACAAACTACCGCGAACAAGATAAACACTTACCGCTGTGCTACAATCAACATAACACAAAATAAGGAACGTCAAGTAACGTAGCGCGCACATAGTTCGCCTACATACGATTCGCGCTTATGTGATCTTGACAGATACGAAAAAGTGTCGTTGCGGCAAAAGTAATTGAAGAAAATGGATGATTTCGAATTGATTTTGAATTTTTATGTTTTTGACAATGCGTTATAATTTTGTTGATGAAAGTCTTCAACGGCGTAGAAGAAATATTAAATTTAATTTCAATACCAGAGTGGAATTGTGCTTAACAGGTGAGAACACTTGTTTTCTGCATAATTACTCACCCTTTCAAATGGCGAACAACAATGTATCCTTGTCACTTAAAGTAAACAATGCAGTTGTCATACTGACATAAAAAGTTCCTTCGATTTCAACTTTTCATGTTGCGTATGTCATCCTTATGTCAAATGTACTCAATGCCCTATAAAATATTCGGGTTCAACTTTTTTGACATTTGCTTTATGTCTGGTTATGTTGATTGTAACTCAGTCTTTAATCCAGTCCTCAGTGGATTGTGTCTTATAAAAGTTCTCAGTGCATTCTGTACACTTGTCCTCGTTCATCTATCTATGAAATCTTATCTTCCGACATATAAACATCAATTTTGTTTTCTTCGGAACTATTTTCGGATGTTGTTTAGTGCATATTTTTACAATTTTTCTTAGTTTTGCTCAACGTATTTTCATTTTTAACTGTTTTCCAGCATTTGTTTTCTTCATTTCTTTTTAGATTTTTTAATACGTACTTTTTGGATCTTAGCTTGCTTTCTGGGAGTTAGTTCTTCGATAGTGGTTCCATCACTGATTTTTTAAGATGATGACTTTCTTTGCCTTTTATTCGTTTCAATTTTAAACTTCTGAGGTTTCATCTCACTTTTAGTAGTCATTTTGGCTTTCATCTTGTCAATAACTTCTTTCTGTTTGTTTAGATGCTGTGGAGGATTGAGTATTACGACTCACTGTTTCCTTTTTAATGTTTAATGGAAGCTTTGGAACTGGGTTGATTCCCACTGAAACCATAGTTAGTATTGCATTGAGTTTAGTTTTACCTGTTGAAGTATCTTTGTGTTTAGGTCCACTTTGAACTAGTTCGCGGTTTCTTTGTAGACCCGGAGGGCCAGATCCTGGCTCCACATGAACAAGAGAAGTTGAATTCCTAACCAAAGGTTTTGATGAAGTCCTTTCAACATCTTTGATTTCTGGCTCAAATAAATTTTGGTCTTGCAATGAATACGATAAGGTAAAGTAATGATCAGGTATTACATTGGATTAAACGGGAAAATACTACAAGATTTTAGTGCTGACACTAAATTGGATACAGTCACCACTTTACTCCACTCTTTTCCTATTAATTTGATGATATTAAGAGGTTGAAGAGTGTACGTGGTGTGGCTGGGAAAGCAAAACAATATATCATTTTCTGTGGCCACTTCAAGTAGACGAGCGTTATTGCTGTGTGAGCCATGACCATCAAGAATTAGTAGCATTTTCCGGGAGCTTTTGTGGCGAATGAAAACTCCTTCTAACCACTTTCTAAAGAGCTCTGAGTTGATATAAGACGGTTTCTTATTCATGTAGACATGAAATCCTAGTGGGAGGACCTTTGCAAAATCATGGTTTGCAATATCATCCCTTATAAATTAAGACGGTAGGAAGAAAATTGCCTTAAGCATTACAGCAAGAAACAGTAATATTTTTTTCGCCACTTGTAAGTGTCTAAACGCCTTTCATACCTTTCGTCGCCACTACTTTTCCTGCTTTGTCATTTACTTGAATACGGATTTCATCTATATTGTAGAGATCTTCCGGTTGGTTAGCAAGGTGTTGCTGATCAGCAAGGGGAAGGGAAATCCCGAATCACCGTCTGCATACCGCCCGTTATGCATGCTAGACACGGCTGGGAAAGTGCTGGAGAAACTCATCAAGGGAAGACTCACTGACGCGATTCGTGCTGCTGGGGACCTATCTCCTCGGCAGTACGGCTTTAGAGCAGGACGTTCTACCATTGATGCGATTGCAAAGGTGGTGAACGCCGTCCAAAAGGCAGAGGCATGTAGTCGCACCAAGCGACGGATCGTCTTGTTGGTGACACTCGACGTCAGGAATGCCTTCAACTCCGCTAGATGGGTGAATATTCTGGACACGCTGGAAAACTCTTTTCAAGTTCCAGAATATCTAATGTGGCTTTTGAGGAACTACCTTAAGGACCGAAGCCTGCTCTACGACACGACACAGGGCCAACGAAGGATGGAAATTACATCGGGTGTTGCCCAAGGATCTATCCTTGGTCTGGACCTGTGGAACGTGTCTTACGACGGGCTACTGAGACTTGAGATGCCAGATGAGTCGCGCTTGGTCGGCTATGCGGATGATGTTGCGGCTCTGGTCGCTGGACGCACCGTTGAACAAGCGCAATTTAGGCTAGGTATGCTAATGCGCCGAGTGAGGGACTGGATGACTGCTCGTGGGCTGAGTTTAGCACTGGAGAAAACCGAATTGGTCATCTTGACAAAAAAGAGAATCCCTAGAGTAAGGATGATCAGTATTGGAGACATACAAATCGAATCGAAGCCAGCGGTGAAGTACCTGGGGCTACTGATCGACTCGAAGATGAGTTTCTCGGAGCAAATCAGGGCAACGGCTGAGAAGGCTGCTTCGGGAATATCGGCTCTGAGTCGACTTATGGCCAAGCCCAGCCCATCAAGAAGACACCTCTTGATGAGTGCTGTAGGGTCAGTGCTACTGTACGGAGCAGAGGTATGGGGCGACGCTCTCAGCAAGGAGGTATACCGAAAACGTTTGGCACAGGTACAGAGAAGAGGAGCACTGAGAATTGCATCTTCGTATCCAACAGTCTCTGACTCGGCGGTGAGAGTGATTGCAGGCGTGATACCTGTCACCCTCCTTGCTAGAGAGCGCCGCGCTATTTACCTGCGCCGAAACGAGGATGCGAGGGAGATAGTTTTCCGCGAGGAGAGACAGCGCTCACTCAACGATTGGCAGCAGTCTTGGCTCGATTGCACGATGGGAAGGTGGACTGCGCGCCTCATCCCGGATGTGAGACCGTGGCTAAATCGAAGGCATGGTGAGACTGACTTCTATCTGACCCAGCTTTTGAGCGGGCACGGGTGTTTTCAGTCTTACCTGCACAAGATCGGTAAGTCACGGTCTCCCGATTGTCGGTTTTGCCCAGGAGAGGAGGACAATGCCTGTCACACATTTTTTGCGTGTACAAAATGGGTCAGGCTGCGAAGGGAACTCTACAGGGAGACGGGAGAACTCACCCCGGATAATAAAGTTGCGGTGATGCTCGAATCGGTTGACAAATGGAACCAGGTGGCACATTATGCTCGGGCAGTCCTAAAATATAAAAGGGACTCACAGCAGCCGGGGGCGCTGGGGCTGGGGCTGGGGGATCGCTCATCTGGCATTTCCTCTTCCCCTCTCCCCTCCCGCTCGGAAAGGGACTCCCCAGCTTGAAGGCGCCCCACGGCGTAACAACACGAGACCTGGCCGGAAGTGATGTGTCAAACGGTTCCAGGCTGGGCTCTCAGGTTGACAAGGGAGGTGTTTAGTGGGTAGTCCAGTCGCCTTCGTGTGAGCATGGGAGTCCCACACTCTGTGCATAAATAGCATTCACCTCCCTACCACAAAAAAAAAAAGGTTGTGTTCGTCATAAATTCTCGCAAATATATCGAAAAACCCTGGCTCGATTTGGATTTACGGGCCGGAAACTCATTGAGCCAGGAATAATCTGCTTATTTAGTTATTTCAGCAAAGGGGTTTTTAATTTCCAAATTTTTCGCGAAGGTCATTTCTTTTACATCTCTTTCCTCGCGAGTAAAGCCTATTTTTCCCAATTTTTTTATATGATCGACGAATTTTTTTTTTCATAACCTTCAGAAAATACGGGCGTACGACCAAGAGGATCCTTTGATTTACCAGTAATCATATGTCTCCTTAATGTTAGGGACGGTATATGAAAAGCCCTTGATACTTCGTTTGTACCCTGTTTTTTATTTTTCACTAACTGCATCGCTTGTTGCCAATCTTCCGCCTCCCACGCTCCGCGCGTTGTGTTCCTTCCGTATTTACGAGGGATATTCTGCAACGTTTATATAAGCGAGATCAGCTTAATAATGTTCAATTAATGGCACATTTTTCAAAAATGCATGCGAAGTATTTTGTTAAAAACATTAATATGCTCCAGTTAGCCACAGCAACAAATTTCAATGCTATGAACATGAGCCATTTCGTAAATCCAATGTCAATTTAAATGGTTTTGTTATAAACGTGCATACGCGCCACCTCATGCCTCATTCAGGCAATGGCATCAATACTGAAAGGTATGAGCAGCGAGACGGCATGTATTTCACAAGCAAGTGCGAGTCAGCCAGCAGAAGATGACAACGAGCCCAGAAAAAAGAAGAAGATGGAAAATACAGCAGCAAAATGTATCTTGCGAGCGAGCTTAAGTCAGCCAGGTGAAACTTCCAGAGGGGAGAATGGCACAGAAAGAAGGAAAAGGGGAAGAAGAAGAAAAATACAGCAGGAAAATGTATTTCGCGCGAGTTATGTATCACATTCCATAGAATTACCTGACACAGTTATGTATAAAGTTCAGATTCATCGCTGACTTACCTGACACCTAATTGTCTAGACAGATCATATTCAAAATTCTTCATATCATCTAAATTATTTCTCACGTTGTTCTTGCACATGCTGTTTGATCAGCATTATTTAAAATAACATTTTTGCATTACTTGAATTACATTATTATTTGCATTGTTTAACGTAAATTAGTTCAGTCCGTGATTATCTTTTGTTTCGGAAACAACTAAGTGTTCGAATAAATAATTTAAAAGATCAAAACCTTTGTTTTTTTTATAAAACGGATATAAAAGTTTTGTAACTGGCGCAGTCGTGCGGATTTAATTTTTGCAAAAAATTTTTTTTTACATTTTCTCGGGAGTAAACGCGGGAAGTAAAAGAAAAGTGCGAAAAACGAACCGTGATTAACAGCAACTTGTGAACCTGTGAACCTCGAAGGAACATCGAACAACTGCCACGAGTACTACAAAGGATAATCGTCTCGAAGGATCATCGAAATGAAGGACTGGATTTTAATTTTAGTCACGTAATTCATTCCTATATATTTAACAATAAATCCTTTATATATTGATAAATTTTATTTTATAAAGTGTTATGGTGCCAGTGTTGGTTTAGTGTAGTGCAAATCAAAAGAAAATTATAACTAACTACTACAAAGTGAATCGAACTAATTGATTCCAATTGCACTTTGTCCTACTACAGAATTTTCTTTGAAAATTGAATAGTTTAATTATATTTTCAAATCGCCACCCCTTATGCCATTTTTCAATAGGAGGAGTCGTAATAATCCCTATCCGCGACAACGAACTTTAAGATTAGTGCCGTTAGAAAATATATCTGTTGAACAAAATAGTGAAAGTGAAATTGATTTAGGTAATTTGTTTGACGCGAACCTTGATTTACCCGAAAATAGCGAGTTATCGGAACGTTCCGCCCATTCACTAAACTTAACGATTGATCCGGCAATGGCGACCATAGCGGATGTTTTTAACTCCTTAAGAGTTCCTGATGCGGTCAAGGACCTACCGAAATTCAACGGTAATCCTAGACTGCTTCGAGATTTCATCGACAATGTTGAGGAAATTCTCACGATTATATCTCCAACTTCACCTGCCTATGGCAAAATCCTCTTGCGAGCCATTCGCAACAAAATTGAGGGTCCCGCCAATGAGGTCCTTAACATGTACGGAACACCCTTGGATTGGGCGGAAATGAAGAAAAACCTCACGCTTCATTACAGCGATAAACGGAACGAAACCTCTTTGATTCGTGATCTGCATAACACACGCCAAAGTGAAAAAACTGTTGAAAAGTTCTATAGTGAAATAATAGAACTCCTTTCTACGATGATTAATCACGTTCTCATCCATGAAACAGATGGAAACGTGATCAAGGCCAAAAGAGAATTATTTTCAGAAATGTGTTTGAACAGCTTCTTGACTGGACTTCGCGAACCTCTCGGTGCAACGATCAGAGCCATGAAGCCAGACTCACTTGCAACAGCATTTTCTTATTGCATTCAGGAGCAAAATATATTCTACGCAAAACACGATCACTCGACTTCACAAAGAAAATTCCCAACAAATCAAAATACTTTGTCTAAAGCTCCAATTCTCCAAAATTTAAAGCTACCCACATATCCTTTCAATGGCAGTAATTCTCAACCACAGTTTAAGTCTAATCAACCTTCTTTTTTCGCAAACCAACCAATGTTTCGTGCATCTCTACCATATCCCCGGCCTACCCAACCAATGTTTAGACCTCAACAATCAGGACAAAACTTCTTCCCTCAAAGAAATTTCTCAAATAATAATTTTAGTAGTTACCCAAGTTACCTGAATAACCAACAATTTGGATTACAATACAATCGACCGGCGTTACCTAGGCCTGAGCCAATGGATACAAGCTCCGGCAATACACATTTACGCAATAACCAAGCCAGACAGACGCAACAACCAAATTTTTCTAATAATAATTTCTTTCGACAAACAGGACCTCCCCGTTTTACTTCTAAAGAGCTTCATAACATAAACGAAATTGAATCAACTACCAAAGGCACAAACAATACCATATATTTTCAACCCGCTCCGAATAAGACTTACAGACAAGAACTCGACAATTTTTATTACTACGAAGACCCTGACGCAACGGACATTGCCCAACCTAGTGCAGACTATTACGAACAAGACGTCCAAGGACTAGACCAACCTAATACGATTTGCGAACCAGATATTAGCGAAATCGATGACGAAAATTTTATTATAGCTGCCTCACACAACCAACAGGATACATAGACATAAATTCACACGGATCTAATTTACCATACATTAAAATATCTTCTCCATTTGGACGTGACTTGAAATTTCTAATCGACACAGGTGCTTCGACTTCATTCATCAACCCTGAATTTGTACACCCTAGCCAAATCGAAAATACTAAACCCGTTATAATTAATACCGTATTGAATAAGCATGTGTTAAGCAAACAAGTGACACTTCCAAATTTCGTTGAATTTAGGCAACCAGGCGAGGTGAAATTCTTAATCTTTAGATTCCACCAATACTTTGATGGGCTACTGGGTTTGGATATTTTATCCAAGCTACGAGCGAAGGTCGACTTAGCAAGCAAAGTACTGTCCATCAATAATGCCTCAATTCCCTTAGAATTTAAACCCAATATAATCTCCCAGAAATTCATTGTACCAGCATTATCAAAATTTATAGTTAAACTCCCTGTTGATGTTCGCGATGGCGATATATATATTAAGGCTACCGAAGTAGCACCTAACCTGCGTATCGAGGAAGGTATTTATAAAGCCAAGGACTGGTACAGCTTGATAGCTATCAACAACACATCCAACGATGAAAAACTTCTTTTCCTGGAACAACCACTCAAAGTTTCGGAACTTTCAAATTTTATAGACATAAACAACTTTAATATCGATCCCATCACCAATGCTGATAACTCTTCACCTGATGATATCACTAAATTGATCCGTACTTCCCACTTAAACGAAGAGGAGAAAAAACTGATTACAAAATTATGTCAAAATTATGACGATATATTCTTTCGGGAGGGCCAAAAGTTAAGTTTCACGAACAAAATCAAACACTGCATCAAAACAACAGACGATGCACCCATATACACTAAATCGTACCGATACCCCTATATTCATAGGGATGAAGTGAAAAGGCAAATTTCCGATATGCTTGACCAGGGAATTATTCAACCGAGCTACTCACCATGGAGCTCACCGGTCTGGATAGTTCCTAAAAAGAAGGATGCAAGTGGCAAGCAAAAGTGGAGGTTAGTTATCGACTACCGAAAACTAAACGAAAAGACGATAACTGACCGTTACCCTCTTCCAAATATCACTGATATCCTCGACAAATTGGGAAAGTGTCTTTATTTTTTTACATTGGACCTCGCAAGCGGGTTCCACCAAATTGAGATGGACCCCAAGGATATCAAAAAGACAGCCTTCACCGTCGATAACGGGCACTATGAATACGCACGAATGCCTTTCGGACTCAAGAATGCACCCTCAACATTCCAAAGAGTCATGGACAATGTTCTACAGGATCTTCAAGGAAAGATCTGCCTAGTTTATCTTGATGATATAATTGTCTTCTCAACATCACTCCAGGAACATGGCGAAAACTTGAGAAAGGTCTTTAATAAGCTTCGTGAAGCAAATTTTAAAATACAGTTGAATAAATCAGAATTCCTTCATAAGGAAATAGCGTTTCTAGGCCACATCGTCACACCAAACGGAGTAAAACCCAATCCCGATAAAATTAAAGCAATAAAGAACTTCCCGATCCCTAGAACACAAAAGGAGACCAAAATGTTTTTGGGCTTGATCGGTTATTACCGTAAGTTTATTAAGGACTTTGCCAAACTTACTAAACCCTTAACCGAGTGTTTGAAGATAGGCAGAACCGTCCAACTTACGGAGAAGTATGTTACAGCGTTCAACTTGTGTAGGGACCTCCTCACAAACGACCCCATCTTACAATATCCTGATTTCGGGAAACCTTTTGTTCTGACCACCGACGAAAGCAATTATGCGATTGGCGCAATCTTATCCCAAGGACCAATTGGTAGCGACAAACCCATCTGTTACGCTAGTAGAACCCTAACGGACTCTGAGGTCAACTACTCGACGATCGAGAAGGAGTTATTGGCGATCTTATGGGCTGTCAAATATTTCCGGCCATACTTATTTGGGCGTAAATTTCAGATAATAACGGATCATAAACCCTTAACTTATTTAATGAACTTAAAAGAACCCAACTCAAAATTAATCAGATGGCGTTTAAAGCTTGAGGAATTTGATTATGAGATTGTATACAAAAAAGGAAGTCTAAACTCCAACGCTGACGCCTTAAGCAGAATCAAGTTAAACGAAACTAGTCCTTTCAAACCTATCGAAGCCAATGCCAATGAAACACTTGACAACGAAAATAACACCTCACTTCAAACGGAACATGGCTCCACCATACACTCAGCAATCGAAAACTTGGATGATGGCATCCCGATCTCAGAACGTCCCTTGAATGAGTTTACCCTACAAATTGTTTTAAGAAAAACCGACAAAACACCCAAAACGACACTAGCAATGCCTTTCAAAAACAGACAAAGACGAACCATTCAGACGCACTCATTCGACGAAAATAATGTCTTAGAACTATTCAAAAAATTCCTAGCACCTAATAAACTTAACGCCATATATACATCCGACGAAATCTTTAAAGTAATACAATCCGTCTATTCAAAATTCCTTTCTCAGTCACGCACCTTCAAGTTAATTCGATGCATGGAGCTGATCACAGACATAACTGAAACAGATGAGCAAGACAAATTAATTAATGAATATCACCAAAATAGAAACCATCGAGGCATCAATGAAAGTTTCCAACACCTTAAAAGAGACTTTTATTTCCCCCACTTAAAAGAGAGAATAACAAAAATCATTAACAACTGTGAAACATGCCAAATCCAGAAATACGATAGGAAACCATTGAAAATCAAATACCAAAACTCCGATAGCCCTCAAAAACCTCTAGACAATATATACGTAGACATCTACACCATAAATGGCAAATCAATATTTACAATTATAGATCGCTTCTCGAAATTTGCCGCCGCTTATACCTTAGAAACCAAAAATAGCCTAAACATCGCTAAATCATTAAGACATTTCATAAGCCTTTACGGTATTCCCAAAAAATTAATAGCAGATCAGGGCACAGAAATGACATCAATAATATTCAAAGATTTCTGTAGGCAATACAACATAAAAGTCCACTTTACATCTTTCCAACAAACAAGCAGCAACGCTTATATTGAAAGATGGCACTCTACCCTTACAGAAACTTACAGAATAATCCTAGAAAAACGAAAAAAGGAAAAACTGGACACGGACCATGATGACATACTAAACGAAGCACTCATAACTTACAATAACGCTATACACTCGACAACCAAACTAACCCCTCATGAAGTTTTCTCTGGTAGAACTCATACCTTCGATAAACAAGTCAAATTCAATGATGAACACGATTATTTGAAAAAGTTAAACGAGTTTCGATCCCAAATCTATCCAAAAATCAAAAGACAAGTTGACGAAATTGTTAACAAAAATTTAGAAAAATTAAATAAAAACCGAATAGAAGCACCCAGCCTGAAAGAAAATGAAACAGTGTTTCGCAAAGAATGCAGAAGAAACAAAATAACACCTAGGTTCAGTAAGCACAAAATCAAAACCAATAAACAAGTCACATTAATAACAACTAAAAACCAAAAGTTACACAAATCCAAAATAAAAGCTAAACGTAAATTTCAGGGTAATGCTGATGGCGAAAGGGCAAAAGATAGAGATACAAGTATTAAACAACAACCAGGGACTTCTACCACTCCGACTAGGGCTGACTAGAAACATAATTTCCTACAGCAACTTAATCCACGTAGTTCAACTGGAGACTTACGAAAAAGCAATCGACAACATCAGGACTTCTATAACGAAATTCAACCAAGGCCAGACAACTCCAGATACTCTAGCTATTACAAAAATTAAAATCACAGAACTCACACACAAACTTGAAACACTAAAACCTAGACTTAGAACCAAACGAGGACTTATAAACGGGCTTGGCTCCGTAATCAAGGGTATAACTGGGAACATGGACGCAGAGGACGCAGTAGAAATTAATAACAACATCGAAAAGCTAATGTCAAATCAATCCTTAATGAAATCTCAGATCACTAGTCAATCAAAGCTAAATTACTTGACGATGGAAAGATTCGATAACATTACCAAACATATCAATATTCAAACCGAAACTATAAATAAATACCTAAATCAATCACGGAATGAAATAAGAAGAGAACACGACTTCATGTTGCAGATGCAATACATGAACCAAATTAATTATAACATTGACCTCCTAAATAATCACCTTTCAGACATTTCCGAAGCTATCATATTAGCCAGACTTAACATCATTTCGAAACAAATTTTAAACAAAATCGAACTTACAGAAATCTCAAAAACCCTACAAAATCAATCAGTCAACATCCGATCCGATGAACATATCTACGAACTTCTAAACCTTCAGGCATACTATAATAACATCAATATTATATTCAATGTCCAAATACCCACTTTTTCCAATACAACCCTTCCTTTCTTCCATATTGTTCCACTCCCTCTACAAAACCACTCGAAGATTATAACTACACCCTATATCGTCCTGGAACCCCAAAGTGTTCAATTCTTTGATGAAATGTGTCCTAAAATTGAGGGAACCTTTTATTGCAAACATAACCATATTGTTAACAAATTGGCAAGTAATTCTAGATGCATCGCTGATATCATGAATGGAAAAACAGCATCCTGCCAATCCGAACCTGATACAAGTATGCCAGATATCACGCAACCAGAGCCGAACTATGTCCTCGCCACCAATATCCCCGAGACGCCTCTAGAAACGACGTGTGATTTGACAAGAAGATCAATCTCTGGAAGTATACTAATCCACTTTGAAGGATGCAGCATCAAATTAAACGGAATCACGTATAGCAGCACCAACAGCGTGTTTTGGGACACCATAAACATCTTCCCGATCACTCCTGGAAAAAACGAGACTGGTCCCCCAAATATCGATCTTCACACACTTACCAACTTCAAATTCCCTGATACAACAGAAATTAACCTGTTCGAGATCTCAAAACAAAACTACACCTTCCAAATTATCATCGCACTCATCATCCTGGCAACAATCATCTTCATATACTTACGCAGCAAGGAGATAAAACTAATCCTGAATCCAAGACGCGATCCTACGAAGGCCACGTCACCGGTGTTCCTGTAACCATCGCCTTTCTAAGGGGGGAGGAGTTATGTATCACATTCCATAGAATTACCTGACACAGTTATGTATAAAGTTCAGATTCATCGCTGACTTACCTGACACCTAATTGTCTAGACAGATCATATTCAAAATTCTTCATATCATCTAAATTATTTCTCACGTTGTTCTTGCACATGCTGTTTGATCAGCATTATTTAAAATAACATTTTTGCATTACTTGAATTACATTATTATTTGCATTGTTTAACGTAAATTAGTTCAGTCCGTGATTATCTTTTGTTTCGGAAACAACTAAGTGTTCGAATAAATAATTTAAAAGATCAAAACCTTTGTTTTTTTTATAAAACGGATATAAAAGTTTTGTAACTCGCGCAAGCGTGTCAGCCAGATGAAAGCTCCAGAGAGGAGAATGCTACAATCAGCTCGAAAGCACCCTTCGCTCTTCCGCAAGTCTGTTCCCCCTAAGAGAATATCGTTTCTCGGCTCTATCAGTTTACGTACAAACGAGGCGAGACGGGGAGGAAGAGTTTCTGTGGAATGGGAACTCACGTGTCGTGTATTCAGCAGTTTTCAGGAAAAATTTTAGTAAAAGCTCACAGCGAGAACTCAAAATTGCCACTAAAAAGTAGTGTACGCGACCTCTTCAAGCCTAACTAACTTTAGTGAGGAGTGAGGTATTAGCTTAAGCCATGAACCTCTGTTGGCCGTTTGGCGTTTCACGCCGTGAGGCCACGCCGATCCAATAGCTCGTCCCCAAGGAATATCGAGTTAAAGTCATCATTCAACACTGATCGTTGTTATTCTACGAGGAATGTTCAATAACAAATTCAACCAATGAAAATTAAGTTAATCAATGTGTAGGGCGATAAAAAAAAATAAATAAAATTAATTCATTAAAATAAACTCTTATCTTTGTTGATCCAGTTTGGATGCTTGCAGTAGTAGGTAAGTGTCGTGTAGTGTGGTTTCTGCCCGAGAGCCTTGATGATGTATATATGATACACATCAAATCGAGCTCCCAGTTAGTATACATAAGGTATGCTAGTTATGTAACAGTTTCATACTATTTTCATGCGATTGATGTGTTCAAGAATGAAATTTCGTCACTTTTCCCAAAATTAACGAGGCACTTAAAACAATAAAAGAGCAATAACTTTGTCAGCAGCCAACAAACCGCGCCCAACCACTCGGCTCATTTTCCAATGATAAATGACTATAAAACGTACATCTACGGCGCCTCCTATCTCTGTTAGTGTGAACGTGAGATAGGTGGGGCCTTTTGTGAACTAGGATGTATTACCCGGTTTTCCCATGATTTGATTGGCTGAAAAGTATGAAAATACAGCTGAAAGTTTTTGACAAATAAATTAATATAACGAGTGACGTTGTTGATCTCTACACATTTCATCAAATCACCGTATGATTTGACACTGCCGCTCTCATTTCTTGTTCTATGTTTATTTTTGAAAAATATTTGTGCATTACAATAGCCACTATAGAAAAACCGGCTACTCATAAGTAGGACGCTGCAAAGGAAATGAGAACTTTAAACTGTTTTTAGCTTTGCGTTGGATATTCAATTTTCTTTAAGGTTGTTGTCGCAAGATATTTCAATAAGATTCACCTTTTCATGTTAAGTGAATCCCCTTAGCGCTTCTGCAAGGTTAATCTCCTTTTTTCCAATTAACTGATGCTATTTAGAGATTTTTATTTGATAACATTTGATATTGTTTTTTTGGTCTAATTTTTTTGATTGAATATTGTTTAAATTTAGAGTGCCATGTGGATCAAAAGTTTTTGAGAACTATAATGTTTTAAAAATTGTCTTATATTTTTATAAAATTTATAACGATTGAATAAATAAAGCGCATTTGAACTTGAATTTACCAATTGCGCAAAGTAAGACCGTTCAATGTAAATTGTTTTCGTCTAAATTTTGCATTGCGCTGGCAATGCCAGCAACGCAATGGTATTTTTTGGATAATCTATTCTATCTTGAGGCAAGCCTACGATAGAGGAGGCTGTTTGGGGTGCTTTTTTTTTAGGACGACTTGTCGTTAATAATATCGAGCAATGGAGCGACGAAATATTAACCAGTCCATTGGTTTTTCATTGCACCCAACATGCAAACGCAATGAATTTGCAATGGTGATATCCACAAAAAAGGTAAACAAGACCCAGCACCATTTTTTCTAAGAGTTTCCTTAGTGGGTACATGATGCAAAGAACCATGCATTCTCTTGTGTAGAGTTCGCTTGAGCAGTTTACCGAATCCAGAGGGCAGGGCGATAGATACATAGATAATGGGAGATAAGATTCCAATCCCCAGATTTATGAATAGGGAGTATAGTAGCTATTTTCCAGGCCTCGTCGAAAACTCCAGCTGAGAGGCTAGAGTTGAAAAGCAAAAATATGGCCACACTTAAGGTAGTGGATAGACATTTTATAAACTGTTTTGGATTCCATCAGGGCCAGGACTTCCGTTTATGTCGAGTATTAGGATTATATTCTCGATTTAAGATGGTGAGGTGGTTAGGGTGTGTAGTAGGGGGTCAAGAAAACGGGAAAGGAGAGGATCGAATGCAGATGAAGTGGAGTAAGAGGAGGAGAAAAAGTCAGTAAAGATGCAAATAGCCTGACTATCAGAGGCTTGCCTATCATGTAGATAGTGGACATTGGAGATATCGGATAGGACTTTGAGGTTGGAAAGCAGAGAGGCTTCGATTCCATTAAAGTACGAACGCATAGCATGTTTAATGGAAACTTTAGCGTTCTTCTAATATTCTTGAAAAATTACCAGATCAAGTTACGATCTAGATACTAAGTGGTTACGGCGAGCTAGGTCTTTCAGATGTAAAGCATCTAATATTTCGGCAGAGAATCAACCCGAACTACTCTAACGAGAAGCCCTGGATAGAGGAGTATGTTTGCTTATGGAATTATTCAGCGTTTTGTACACGATTTTGACAGCTTTGTTCTAATTTACGTACCGGAGCAGTGAATTCCAATCATGTGCCTGAGCTCAGCGTTAATGTTGCAGTAAATAGCCCTGCGGAAGTTATACTTTTAGGTAGGCAAGAATTTACGACGTGTAGAAAGAAATGTTAATTGAGCTTCTAAAGGAGGATGATGAGGAGCAGGGCTCAAGTAGGGGAAGGAGGATAGATTGATGGAGGAGAAAGCGGCAGAATTATTTGTTGAAAGGTGGTCCAGAAACTTATTGTTATTATTAGGGATAGATAACGTTCAGTTCAGAGAGTGATGAGAGCGACATAAAAAGATAAATGTATAGAAAGCTCATTGTAGGAGATGATTGAGTGAGAACTAAGCTCCCAATTCAGAGAAGGCATATTAAAGTCACCACAGATGATAAAATCGCACTGTCAGAAAGTCTTGTTGATGAAGTTAATAAGATCGGTAAAGAAGCGATCATAGATTTAGAAGCAAGAGGCGCAAGGAATATAAAACGCAAACAAAGATTAAGCTAAGAAATGGAGATCGATTGACATTCATCTGCAGAAGAAGGACAAAAGTCAGCGCAGATTTTGCAGATCAGAGATTTGCAAACGGCAATGAGAACACCGCCACCATCAGTGTTATCAGAAACAGAGCGGTTCCTTTCGGCACGGAAAACATATGGAGAAGAAAGATGTCATTGCTAAGGATATCTTGCGATGGCCAATTTTCTGTTATATTAGTTATATTGTATGCAGCGTTGTCCTCAGCCTAGGTACATTTTGGTAGTAGAGATGATAAAACTTAAAATTACTTAAATTTGAGCCCGTATTGTGTTGTGACGGCAAAAATTCGTCGGCGAGTGCAATAGAATCGTTTCACAAGTGTAGATCTTATCTACATTATAATAAAGAACATAAATTAGTTCTAATTAAATTTAATATAATAATAACATATTATAATAATTTATGATGACTTAATACAATGGTTGCTGTACAATAGTTTTAAATATTTATTTTAAAATGTTTATTATAATACTGTTTGTCGTGTATTAATTTCATCTATCTCGGAAAACCTATATTTATGCATGTTTTATTTCAAAATCAATTCATTTAACATTATTCCCCTTCCAGTGAAACGTCAAACATTGAATCTTACTTTTTTTACGAAAGATTACTCAAATTCAAATTCTGGTTTAACTTTTTCTATTAGAATTGTCATGGATTTTCAATTTTTACGTCTTTGTAAAAAATTTTTTACAAAGAACTACTAGTTTCGCGACCTGTCTGCCCGTCCGTCTGTCTGTCCGTCCGTGCGTCACAGCTTGTTTCTTCAGAAACTATAGAAGCTAGAATGCTCAAGCTTTGTGAAAAAGTGAAAAGTTTAAGGAGGGCCCCTTTAATAACGAATTAGCCCTTAAAAAATTTTTTTTAATCATAGGTAGTCGAGTGGGGTATCAAATGAAAGGTCTCGATTAGAACTTTTAGAATCTCAATTTATGAATTAAGGGGTCCAGAGGAAGGCAAAATGTACCTAAAATTGATAATCTATAATAATGTTTAACTTGAATATGTTCAATCGGCCAAGCAATCATTTAAGCTAGATCAAAATGGCGGCTGCACTGTGCTTATGAAAGAAACTATGCATCTATTGAATAAATTTGAAAGATTTCATATCCAAGTATTGGATGAATAATTCAAGTTATCGGTTCACGCTATTAGAAAACTTGTTTCTAACCCTAGGATGTTTACAAAGACCTTCTGGTAGAAGCACTCTCCTGCTTACTCAACTTGCTATTTATGACAACATGTTTGTTTGTTTTTTTTAACAGCTTGAAATGGTTCTTCATATGGGGAATATAGGGATGATTATAATAAAGACTCGATCACATGTCTCAAAACTTTTTGGTATAAAAATTTTATGTGATGATTGTTTTGCGTCTTCCGATTTTAAATTTTGCATATGATTTTTAAGGTTTATTGTAAAATCCGATTTAAATGAATATTTATCAGCAGTATCGATAAAAAAATTCTCCTGGCACCTTAACATTTTCTCCATACAGCATTTCTGCGGGTACCTAATAAAATAAGTGGTAATTGTTCAAACCAGCTTTTATTGTTGTTGGCTCTTATTGATGTTTTAAGAGTTCTATGAAATCGTTCAATCATACTATTTGATTGAGGATGATATGTTGAAGAATGTACATATACGGTGTGATCCTAATAAATGCATTAACTCTTTAAATAATTTTGATTCGAATTGTGAGCTTTGGTCTGTAGTTATCTCTATTGGTGCTCCAAATCTTGAAATGTACTCTCTAACTAATGTCTTTAATTGTCTATGTCTTTAATTGGATACCATTCAGACCAGCGAGTACATCTATCGATAACAGTAAGTAAATAAGTAAAACTGTTAGATCATGGCAATGCACCGACAATATCTAAATGTATGTGTTGGAACCTCTTGGGTGTTCATAACCAGGCTTAATATGTTTATGAATTATGTTTTTTTGGCATGCTATGCAATTTTGGACCTATTTATTTATTTCTTTGTTCTGGTACAAACGGTCTAAGCTTATTTTGTGAATTTCCACACCAAATGCGGAGTTTTTACTTTTTAAATTTATCGGAATTAATTTTATACTTGATTTGAATTTCGACGGATTATTTTAAAACTTTTTATCTTGTTGTTGTTCAAATGTTAATTTTTCTAGTCCAAAAGTGTTGAGATTAATTTCATCGCTGAAAATTCTTGATATTGTTTCAGGTATTATATTGTGAAATACAATTTATGTACATCTCTTGACGTGAGTTGCGGTTAGTGTTTGTAGTAAAAATATTTATAAGAGGTTTGTGGTCTTTGAAAATTTTAATATCTCTACCCTCAACAAAATATCGTAAATGCTTGATTGCTAAGTAAAGGGTGGTCCAACCAAAACGCACGATGTCAATTGTAAATAAAACGAGTTTTCAGAGAATTTTGTTAGTATTTTTATTATAATAGAAGGATCTATGACAATTATGTGTGAAACGGCATGGTCCATATTTTCCATATTTTTAATGACTCTGAGACATAAATGAGGTTAAATGTCGTTAATGTGCTGAATTATCTCATCCTTTAGCTCTTGAATTGTTCTTGGCTTATTGATATACACTTTTTTATTAAATATTCCCAGAGAAAGAAGTCCAACGGTGACAAATCACATAATAGTGGCGGCCAATTAACATCGTCACAACGTGAGATAACACGGCTATTGAATTTCTTGGGCAAGAGAGTCGTTGGCTGTGTGGCAAGTGGCACCATCCTGTTGGAACCACATATCGTCCAGGTACATAACCTCAATTTCTGGCCACAAGAAGTCCGTTATCATCTCTAAATAATGAACACCATTCACGGTAACTGCTTGGCTGTCCACATTTTCGAAGAAGTACGGCCCGATGACGCCGCCAGCCCATAAACCGCATCAAACAGTCACTCTATGTGGATGCATCGGCTTTTTAACAATCACTCGTGGATTCTCATTTACCCAAGGTGAAAGCGTGCCCCGTTGCTGAAGATGATTTTCTTTGTAAAGTCACCATTCCCTTCTGTCCGTTCAACCAACCATCCGACGTATTGCGGACGTTTGAAATGGTCAGTAGGCTTCAGCTCTTGAGTCGATTGAACCTTGTAAGCATGTCAATTCAAAATTCGCATCAGTGATGTTCGTGAGATGTCCAATCGTTGGGCATGACGACGAGTCGAGGTTGACGGCTCTTCTGCCAAACTATCGTGAACAACAGCATTGTTTTCCACAGAACGAACCGGGCAAGCAAGCACAGGTGATTTCAAATTTTTTACAGACTCGGTGAGCTGAAATTTGCGCACTATTCTCCCGATTGTGGACACATTTGGTCGATTATGCTGACCAAAAAGTCACAAAGTGCATGAAATGCATTTTGATTTGAACGCCCATTTTCGTAAAAGGTTTCAACAACCTAAACGCACTACTCAATTGTGTACCTCTCCAGGGTTGAATTTGTCAAGCACTGAAACAAAGAAATGTTAAATTAAATTCGGCGAAAGACTTGACGTTAAGGTGTGACTCACAATTAACATCGTGCATTATGGATGGACCACCCCTTATATTGCAAGAAGCTCACGATCAAATGTTAGGTATTTAACTAGTACATTTTGCAGTTTTTTTTTTTAACGCTGTGTTCCCAAATTCAATTCACTAATTGTTGTAGTACAGTTCCAACACGAAAATCAGAGTCATCGGTTGCAATAGAAATGGGAGGGTTTATTTTTGGGTAGTTTGGCAAGATTGAGTCCAAGATAAATGATTTTTGTTCTTTTTAGGGTTTTGTACTAAAATACAAAACCCTATTACAATCACGACCTGTGTCCGTCCGTTCGTCTGTATGTCACAGCACTTTTTCTCCGAAACTATAGAGGAAAAATTTTCAAAGGGGTTTAAGGGGGGTCTCCCCATATAGAGAGGTGACCCCTCAAAAAAAAATTTCACCATTGGTAGTCGAGTAGGGTGTCATTGGAAAGGTCTCAATGAGATCTTTTCAAAACAAGTCTTAAAATTGCCTTATGAGTACCGAGGGAGGCAGGGGAAGGGGAAATGTACGAACTTTTCGCGTACCCCCCCTCGCGATTGGACACCTTCCATCCGAAAAATCTGAAAAAAATCATGAATGTAGGCCTTAATGAGTACAACAACAACAAATACATGAGAAGTCAAAATTCACTCAACTTTGTTAGTAATAGTATGATTTATCGATTTTATGTTTACTTGAATAAAATCTTAACGGTACCCTTAAATTCAATAAAATTAGACAAACAGATGACTATTTGTATGATTGATATTTTCTGAAAGTTTCATAAAGATCGAACAGTATTTAACGAAGTTATAGCGATTTGAATTTTCCTGTATTACTATGGAACAATATGCCCTGTATTACTATGGAAACATATGGCTATGGAGCCATATACGCTTTTTACCGACTTAGTCACTACAGCTTTGCTAGGATTTGCATGAAAATTTCAAAATGCTAGATAGCATGAAGATGAGTACATACAATGGAAACAAGTCGAAGAGGCAGGAGAGAGCTCCTAGCAAAGGGACTTTGTAACCATTCTAGGATTCCAAACAATAGGCCATGAATCGATGATTACAGTACAGAGGAGTGGCCCCTGAAAAAATTTCATGAAAGGTAGCCGATATGAGTATCAACTGAAAGTTCTCTATGAGAGCTTTTCAAAACAGTTCTTAAACTGACAGTTTTTGCTTCAGTGGGGGCAGAGGGGGGGGGGGGGGGGGGAAATACATGAAAAATGTGTTTCCTCCCTCGCGACTGGACACCCGTGATCTAAAAAATCTGAAAAAATTATCAAGGGAGATATTTATGGGTATAACTATAACAAATACCTCAGAAGTCAAATTTTTTTTAACTTTGCTAATAATAGTATGATCCTCGAACATGACATGTTTCTTGATTTTATTCGTTGTTGGTTACTGCATTTTGTAAGTTGAGTACAAAACCCTTCTGACATGAGCATAGGTCTGTCTACCCAACTTATTTATTTTTTGAAGCTCAGTCACATGATCATGAACTGATGTTACAACTTTGGCCAAGTTAGATATAAATCGGTGATAATAATTCACCATACCCAGAAAACGTTGAGTTGATTTGAAAAATGTTGACTGAAGAAGTTTGAGACTCCACAATTTTCAACATGTTAATAATATATTATTATTTTTTATAATGACTTAAAATGGTTGTTGTAGAACAGTTTTACATATTCATTTTAAATTGTTAATTATAATACTGGTTGTCGTGTTTTAATTTTCTCTGTTTTGCAAAATCTACATACACATGTTGGTGTGTTTGTGCAATGTGTTAAAGTGTGAGCAAAGTGTATATGTTACAGTTTTTGTGAGAAATTGAATATGTACAACAACGTTGCTACAACCAGTACGCCAGGTGGCCAGAGGTCCACTTTTTTAAAGTCAAGAATATGCGCAGGAGCTATGAGCTTTAAGGAAGCTAATATCCTATTAGAAAGATCGTGTTTCGTTAATTTAGTCACTTCTAAGATGTTTGGAGAAAAGTTTTTCCATGACGTACATCTTCACGTCCCCAGAGAGTCAAAAGCCAAACGAGAAATCAAAGGTTGGATACGAGGAGCACCACCCTCAGTCTTGAAGATTGTAAAGTGATACTGTCCGTGCCTGGCGAAAGACCACAAACGTAGAACGTATAAAGGCGGGAGGCGCACTAAGATGTTGCGATTAATTTCCGGAGGAGACGAGGCAGGCGAAACTTCGATCGGAAAGTTGTGCTGTATCGACAGCTACAAGAGGAGCGTCTGTAAGTATGTTACGAGTAGTGTCTGTAAGTATTTTGCAATGTGTCAAACGGTTCTAGGCTGGGTTCTCAGGTTGACAGAGGAGGTGTTTAGTGGGTAGTCCAGTCGCTTGCGCGGATGGGAGCCCCACACTCAATTAGAAAATGGCATTCACCTCCCAACGACAAAAAGTACGTTATTCACCGCAATAGGCTGATGTATGACTAGATTTAGCATTGCAGTAGAAAGCAAGTGATTACCGAAGTCCGGTGCGCCAAGCAGAGCTTATTTTGAGGGTCGCGAATGTCGAATGTCGCTTCACAATGATTGTTTAGGGTACGATGCCCAATGCTATAAAATACCAAAGTGACTTTTTTAATTGTTTCTGCAGTGTTGCTTGGATTCCAATGCACTTAGAGTGAAAGTTCAAAACACAAAAATCATGTAAGTAACAAAAGAGGGTATGCTACTTTTATTGTGGGAAAGATGGATAAAGCGAAACGACATTGTAGAAAACGATGTAGCCCATTAAAGAAATTAATTAATTGCATTAAAAAATCATCGTCAATTTGAAAAGTAAACAGTTAATCTGAATTATGCTGGACCACTTAAGAAAAAGGTTAGACGCCACTGATATCACACCCGGTTAAATCTACGACAATTTACCGAATGTGCGACATGATTGACAGCTAGGAGGTGTTAAGCAACTTAACGGCCGTCATCCATCAACCTATTCCAAGCATCGAAATTAACACCATCCACGAAAAAAACAAAGTCAGCGATTCCCACGAAAACAGCCAGACATCGAAGAATGCATTTTTCCACGTTCGCGGAAAGGTCAGCAAATTTCGCGAAGATAGCCAGACATCAACGAATGCATTTTCCCACATTCACGGAAAATGCAATTCAGCAAAAAGCAGCAATAAAAGCCTACGAGCATCGCCAGCGCAATTAGACTTCTTTCGGAAATATTTACATACGCGACTCATTCAGTAATTTTGAAATTGTAATAGAAAATTGTTAAAAGTTTTAAATTAAATTTGTAAAAGAATAAATATTGTTTTTTTAAATCAACCCTAATCATAGAAAGTTAACTGGCACAGCAGAGAGAAAGAGAGGATTGTTGAATTGTCGAAAAAATAAAAGCAAATGAAAATAGAATAATAACCTGAATCGCGTTCGACAAGACACAGTGACACGTGAACACTGACAATGGTTAGATGCACCGCACTTTTAACTACGTGCCAAAGACTTAAGAGCATTTTCTTGCAAAGGCGATCGATACAATGATATGAGATGCGGAGCAATACGCTAGACATGCCTAGACGGTATCACGAAGTTCTATTCAGGCAGTGGGTTTGAAAAAGATCTGATATATCAGCATTTGTTTTATCTCGTTTTATTATACACCATCGCTTCACATGTCCTACAGGAACAACCAAAGCGTAATTTGTAGCGATTGTCCTAACATTATTACCTTTACACCGAACCAAAAATCCTTCATTTTTTGTCAAATCTGTAATCATAAGTGGTTTGCTGTTCTTTTTATTTCCTTTGTACCAGCTATTGGGCACTTTTTGGTTTGATTTTTTCTTACAGTTCCAGCTGCACAGAAGCCTAATCTATGAAAGTCGACTAGAAGATCATGACTGGTAAACAAGTTATCATAAAACTCCTTATGATCGATCGGGTCTGATTTCTGCAGCAATAATTTCACTTTTCTAGTATACCCGATGGCTCCGGATCGCAGCCAGGTAGTTTCTAACAAGGATGGCGGCCAAAGTATTTGACCAATGATTCGTCAATTGATGTATTCTCATTAAATATATCCTGCTACATATAATTTTTCATCAGAATATTTTTTACCTGCAGAGTTCACAGTTTCCTTGTTGTCGACCTAATATAGATTCCTTTGCAGTGATAGTGATATGCCTCTATAGTTGTCGCACTGTAGCTTGTCACCTTTTTTGTGGATAGAGAACATAATTAATCGGCTAAATTTGTGCGACATATGTTCTTGTGCCCAAATTTGTTGGATGACTTTATGGATGGCTTTCTGAACATCGGTGCCATCATATTCTATGAGCTCCACTACAATCTCATCGATGCTGGGCGCTTTACTATTTTTTTGAGCACTGATGGTAGAAAAACTATATCCAGAGTTGGTGGGGCCAATCCGGGAATATCCATTGGCTCCGATGATCTGGAGCTGTGCGGAGGATTAGGAGATCCTAAAAATATGATGCCCATCTTTCCTTTATCTGGTTTTCATCAGCAGTGATGTCGTCGATGTCACCACGACAGAGCGGGATCTTGGGCTGATAACCTCGTTTCAGGCTTTTCACAACTTTCCCAATTGGTAACCATAGTACTTTCCTTTCTTAATTCTAATCATCTTATTCGGTACTCTTCTGTGATTTTGAAAGTCTTCTGTTTTCGCCTTAGTTTTCCTATCTAAATATTGTCTATATGCCTGATTATTTTTGTCTGACGCATTCTGGAACTCATCATCGAACCAATCATTTCGTTTGCGCTGCGCTTGATGTCCAATAATCTGTTCTGCTACGGTATCAACTGCCACTTTCACTTCCATCCAGAGCTCGTTGCTTGATTTTTGAGATGTGTCTGATAGAACGGGGTCTCCGTGGAATAGACGCCGTTCAGAACTATTCGATATAAAGGGCTAGAGGCCTAATCTTTACCGGATACACCTTTGACATACGACTTCGAAAGGTTAATTTGATCAAGTACTGATCTGAGTTACAAATGGCTCCTCGGTATGTACGAACATCAAGTATGCTCAAGGCCCAACGTTGTTGAATCAGAACATGGTAGATTTGGTTTTGTGTACTACGATCCGGTGGTACTCAGGTCATTTTGTGCATACGTTTTACATGGAAAGCAGTTCGAACGCATGACTAGATGTCCGCTACATGCAAAGTCAATCAGACGCTGACCTTTGTCATTTGTTTGATTTTGGGGGCTATATTCTCCAGTCGTTCCCCGATGAGATAGCTCATAGCCAACCATAGCGTTGAAATCACCAAGATATGTTTTTCCCAGGCTAAATAGCAGGTTTCGAAACAATATGGGGTTTTACAGGGACGGGAAGCTAGTCCATCATCAAACCTTTATTCCGGTGGCATGGTTTTACTTTAAATTATTTTATCAGGCGCGAAAAACTCGCTCTTACCCTCTTAAGTCAACATAAAGATGGTCTAATTAGGATTCAGTAGCAGAGCTGCAGGAGTTTTTGCAGCTATTGGTATTTCTCGGTATTTAATGTCCCATCATTGGGGAGACAGGAAACCCAATATGCGACCCTGAGATAATTTACTACAATTTATCGCGGAGTTCAGTATGAGGGATCATGGAAGCCGTGGGTTGGAGAAACAAGGGAATCCCTCCTCCTTTCTCAACCGTGCTTGGGATCGCCTACGGCGGAGTTTGTACTCAAATTGGTGCACTCATACTTACAGCAATATACAATTGAAACTGGAAGATAATTATTTATAAAATCTTACTAAATGCATAACTTACACTCTTTATAGTTGATGAAAAATGCAGCAATGAGATTTCGTTGCAGAATAATTGTATCAATAAAAGCCATGCGCTAACTTCCTTAACTGTTTTTAGTAAAACTTCAGAAAGAATATATCTTACTTTTTATAATAGGATTCTCTTTAAATAATATTGGTATAATAAGATATTTGCACCTTATTAGGTTTCATAAAAAATATTCCAGCAAATGATCAAAGAAAAAGGGGTATGCCTAAAAGTTTTGGTATGCTTGTTTGAGTACAGACACCTTTTATGAATTTTTAGTGGTTGCTGGGTGATTGCCATTAACGCACTGAGTCTGGGAATCTCATGCTTGCGATCAACTGAACTACCTACTAAACACCTCCTCTATCAACCCGAGAAGCCAACATGGAACCATTTGACACATTATTTCGGCGTAGGTCTCATTTCGCTACGCTGTGAGGTGCCTTCAAACATGGCGATCCCTCCTCTAGCGGGAAGGGAGGGAGGAGGAGGAATTGCCAGACAAACAATTCCCCAGCCCCAACGTCCCAAGCTGCTTTGAGTCCCTTTTATCTTTTAGGACTGTCCGAACAAAATGTGCTGTGTTGACCGATCCAAGCATCACCACTACTATACTATCCGGGGTTAGCTCTCCTGTCCTCCTGTAGAGGTCCCGTCACAGCCTGTCTAATTTTCGCATGCTTTTGCAGGCATTGTTTTCCTCTCCTGGGGACAATTGACAGTCGGGGGACCACAACTTACCAATCTTATGCAGGTAAGACTGAAAAATTATAAGAGTTATGAGCATGACGTAACATTTAATTGAGATCATGCTAATCCATCGAAGCCAGGGTTAGCATCTGATGTGTACTTTCAATGACAAAATTTCAATATAATTTTTCATGCGTCGTTCCCAAAAAACAATAATTAATAAAAGTTTTTCCCATCTTCACATAGAATTCTTTGTATGTAGTTCGTGTATTCCCTATGATGGCATAGTAAGCCCAGCTAATGACTCTCACATAATAAAGATCAAACGATTTTCATTCGATATAACTATAAATCCGCTGACTTAATTAAAAATTAAAAATGTTATGAGCATAACTTGTAACATCTAATTGATATCATATTAACCCGTCGAAGCTAGCATCTAATGAGTGACCTTGATGACAAAATCTCGAAATAATTTTTCATTCATATCTCCCAACAAACAAAAATTAATAAACGTTTTTTTCATCTTCACAAGACTGACAACAACCATGTACCCGCAAAAGCTGGGTCCGATAGAAGTCAGCCTCACCATGCCTTCGATTTAGGTACGGTCTCGCATCCGGGATGAGCCACACAGTTCACCTTCCCTTCATACGATTTGCCCAAGAATGCTGCCAATCGTTGAGTGAGTGTTATTTCTCCTCGTCAGCAACTGTCTCCCTCACGTCCTCGCTTCGACGCAAATAAAAAGCGCGTTGGTGGCAAGGAAGACAACAGGTATCACGTTTGCAATAACTATCACCGCCGAGTCAGAGACTGTCGGATATGAAGATGCAATCTTCAGTGTTCCTCTGCGTTTTCGGAGCAATTCTTTACTGATAGCGTCACCCCATATCTCTGCTGCATACAATAGCACCAAGGGGCATCTTCTTGGTGGGTTAGGCCTTCCCCGACCTTGGATATATGTCGACTCAGAGCCGATATGACCGAAGCAGCCTTCTCAGCCGTTGCCCTGATTTGCTCAGAGAAACTCATCTTTGAGTGGATCCGTATCCCAAGGTACTTGACCGCTATCTTTGATTCGATTAGTATGTCTCAAATACTGATCATACTTACTCTAGGGATTCTCTTTTTTGTCATGATGACCACTTCAGTTTTCTCCAATGCTAGCCTGAACCCGCGAACAGTCATCCAGTCTCTCACTCGGCGCATTAGCATACCTAGCCTAAATTGCGCTGCCTGCAGCGACTAGAGCCGAAACATCATTCGCATAGTCAGTCAAGCGCGACTGATCTGGCATTTACAGTTTTGGTAGGCCATCGTGAGATACGTTCTAAAGGTCTAGACCAAGGATAGGCCCCTCGGCAACACTCCACATATCTTCCATACTTCATTGGCCCTGTGTTGTGTCATAAAGCAGGCTTCGGTCCTTCGGGCAGTCCTTCAAAAGCCGCATCAGATATTCTGAAATTTAAAATAGTTTCAGAGCTGCTATGCTACTATCTGGTTGCATATATCGGCACGGTTCCGCAATCGTTGAGCCTCACGCCAAATCTTTTAATATTCCCTTCGCTCTTCAGCGATTTCGGCCACTACACTTGTGGGTTGCCGTGCCGGGGTTTTTGATGGGGCATAGAAGCGCTGGAAGCAGTCGTGATGATGCTTATAGTTTAGTAGACCATGTCTTGAGCTACTAGTTCTTCTGTCCCCAGTGAATCACCCCGCAGCGGAGCACCTTCCGTGAGCATCTCGATGTCCATCCTTCTGATTTTTCACCTAATTGTAGAAGGCCGAGAGCACGTACGTCGGGAGACAACATCACGGATCTCTAGCAGACTTTACTAATGATCACAGTAGTTATCGAATACAGTTCAATTGTGTATCCTCCGCACTAAGGACTCCGAGGGGTTAATAAAAACAATATTATATCCAGTTTTTTAAGACAAAATGATTGTTGTCGGGATCATAAAAATACAAATGACGACAGTAGTGTAAATGCGGAATACTTATTCTAAACAATGCGCCTCGCGATTTGACTGCTTAACGTTGCCTTGCATGCGTGAGTGACTACTTTTCTGCCCCAGAATTGTGCTCAACACAATGATGCTGACCTTCATTACGATAAATGCGTGGTGAGAACGCAAAGTTGAACTTCTTATACTGTTTTCAGAAGCTTAACAACAGGATTTTTGTGTATATCGTGACGCTTGAACATTTCATTAAATAACCTGAAGTTTGCTGATGTATTACTCTCAACGAACTCATAAGGTTGGCTCTCATACATTTTTCTTGCTATACTTTTTCTGCGAACAACTCATATGCATATTGTCGCGTGTTATGGTTCGCGGCCAACAATTTTAATGTTCCGGGAAACGGAAAACGCAATGTTTTTTAAATTAAGTTAAAAGTATTTATTTAATAAGAATGCACAATTACCAATCTCACTTTTTCACAAAACTCAATTAAAATGTAATTCACTGGTCCATAAATTTTTATTACAACTGTCTTCAATAACAATCGCTTCACTCACTTCACTTATCAATAAATATCGCCTTTACTTCGCGCTACACTCTATCGCAGTTTTACTATCGCAGTTTTACTATCTCGGTTTTAGTATCGCGGTTGTAATAATCCCCCCATTCATTCAGCCCGGCTTTATATAGGGTTTCTAGTCGTTCAATCCATTTCTCGTGCATTGGCGAATGTTCTGACGAGAGCTACCTGGAATATTCGAGCAGTTGAATGGCCGCAGTGACGTCACTTTCAGATGTTGATCATGCTTGGTGGATTCTTGCGCTTTCGAGTACATTCGTTGGTTATGATGTTGTTAATAGTTGCGATAATAATTGCGACAGTAGCTCGCAGAATGATTTGCACATGTAACAATATGTATGTATTTGAATAAATTTGATTGATATTAAAAGAAAATCATCTAATTTGATCACAACACCGCATTAAGTTGCTTTGAAATGAGTAAAGGAAGTTAGGACTCAATTTAAATGAAATTGCAACAACGGCCAATTGCTGATCTTGTCATGAAGTTAAACCACTTATTATCATAACTAAGTGGGCTCATAGTCAGTCAAATCTAGTTGTTACCAACTGTAACTACTTCACCACGTAAACTGCAAAAAAACACATTTAGTTCAATTATAATAACCGAATTTCGAACGACAGGCGGTATTCTTCTCAAAAGCTAGAGAGCCATAGTTGAAAGTTATAGCAAGGGCAAAATTTAGTAATCAGCGGCTTTTAAAAGTAAATTGGAAAGTAAAGGGAGCAGGCTTCTAGTTCGTCAGGATAACTTCACATTTTCGGAGAAAAACTGAAATGAAATTCTTCGAAGAATTCAATATCGGCCCAAGAGAGCCTGATTTTAAATACTTTTCAAGGAAACTTGCAATGGATGGACAGGTCGCGATTTTAATATGGTTTTGTAAAATTCGAAACCTGAAAACATAAATTACAGAGGAGGACACACAAATTTTCATATTGCTATTTATCAAAGCCAATGTCAATTCAAATTCCCATAACATTGAAAAACATGATTCGCAATCACTTTCATTATAACGGCATGGGTCTTATACTTTTATTCCATTTGGCATTATATGGGCATACGTAGGCACTCAAACGTAACAAAACATACACGTCTGACTGATTTTCCAAGACACCTTTTGTACCAACTATTTACGCAAAGGTCCAGGTAACATTGTATGTACAGAGTAGTGCTATGAGGACTAATTAATTTTCTTGAATAGACAGAACGAAGCCGAATTAATTTTTAAAATGTCAACAAATTTTAATGGAGTGTGGATAAGATAATATATGTAACTGTTGGATGATGACCTTTGGGTTCCTAAGCCCCTTTTTTGTTTCTTGTCGATTTTGATGGTAAATTTCAAATTATTTGGATGGGAAAAGTTGTTTCGGCCGAATATGAAAGCTAATATTGCGGTTGCCGTGGAGTGTTTCCATATTCGTAATAAATTGACACCAGTTGGCATGAATAAACAGATCAAGTTATACTCATCATTTATTTTTACAAATTTGGATAGTGGTTTAGTTGCCCATAATAGAAAATACTACTTTAAGCTCATAATTTATAAGGGTTTTGTAATAAAATTTTTTAACAATACCTCATTAATACGGGCACCTGTCCGTCCGTCCGTCAATGCGTCACAGTAGGTTTTCTAAGGAACTACAGAAGCTAGAGCCAATACTCGTATATCTTGTGAACAGCTCGGAAGTTTCTGGTCTGGAGTCTCTTCATAGAAGGGTGTGCCTCCCACATTTTTTTCATCGAAGAAAGTCGAGCAGGGTATCAAATGAATTGTCTTAATGAGATCTTTTGCAATATTTATAACGTAGTAGATAGGGAAAGCGGAAGAACAAGAAAAATTGTGTCCCCCCTCGCGTTTGAAGGACCTGTGGACCAAAAAATCTGACAAAAATCAAAAAGGCATTTGTCTATGAGGAATCGAAATTCGCTGAATTTTGTTAGTAATAGTATGGTTAGTTTATTTTACATTTTCATTAATAAAATCGTCAAGGTACACTTAAATACATTGAAATTTAATATACAGAAGGTTATTTATAAGGTCAATCGCAGAAGGATCGAATAATATTGAGCGAAGCTATGATCGTTTGAATTTCCCTGCATTATAACATTAACAACGCACGGCTTTGCAAGAATATATACTACCAACCGACTCAGATACTACGGGCTTATTAGGCATTGCATGAAAGTTTCAGTTCCTTTGAGAATTCATTCAATATCAGAAACCATAAAACAAAACCCTGGCCGTTTTAAATGCAAATATTGAATAAATTTTTCTCAGTAAATCTGCATGGGCACCCTAAAATCCACTGAAATCTGGTATTCAGATACTTCTATAAAAGGTTCTTAGTAGTCCGCGACAACGAGATTAGTTTCAAGTAATTTTTCGGACAGACTATAAACCCGATGAGTTAGGAGATCAAGAATCAGAACGTAACGCAGCTGGGTGGGTGGACACACGGCGAAAGCGTGTTTCTGACTATATCATCTTCTCAAGTGCCAATGCAATCGATCAACATAATTAGATACTTTAACTACCTCTAAGCAAGTAAGCAAGCAAAGAAAACAGGTCCTTATACTCTATAATTTTCAATGAAATGAATTGCATTTACAGAACTATAGCCATTTAGAATTTCTCCGAATGTAACAGAAACAATCTGCATTTTATCTACCAATTGGGCTTTCAGTTAAACTACACATTATATTATGATTGGATAATCTCTAAATTTTCAGATGGAATGAATAACTAAAATGTCTTTAAAGTTTCATTCATTCCTGGTTATTTGTCATATTGTGACAAAGTAGGGGGTGGTCCAAATGAGTTAACAACGATTTATCGTTTAAAGCAAGTCTGCTTTTGTCATAGATGCCGTTAAAGTTGATCGTGAGTTTATTCATCATTAGTGTCTGTACATAGCAGTAGTTGTCCAACCAACTCGGTCCATTCTCAAATTAAAAGCGAACAGTTTTTTGGGGTTTTGTAGTAAAATACACAACCCTATTGAAATCGGTACCTATGTCCGTCTGTATGTCACAGCAGTTTTTCTCCGAAACTATAGAAGTTGCAGCCATAAAACTTTGTGGAAAGGTAGGAAATTATGGCTTCTAGAAAGTTTTGGAGTGAAAAAAAAATTTCAAAGGGTTTTAAAGTGTCCCCTCCCACAAAGAGGAGTGAACTTTAAAACTTTTTTTCCACCATATGTGGTCAAGTAGGACGTCAGGTCTTAATGAGATCTTTTCAAAACTAGTCTTAAAATTATTTTTCCAGCGTCTAATGGGGGAGGGGAAGGAGAAATGCAAGAAATTTTCGCGTGCCCCCACCGTGATTGGACACCTTTCACCCGAAAAATCAGAAAAAATCATGAGTGTAGACCCTTATAAGTACAACAAAAAATACGTCAGAAGTCGAAATTCAGTTAACCTTGTGAGTTATAGTATGATTTATAAATTTTCCACTTTCTTGTATAAGATCGTAAGGGCACCCCAAAATTCATTGAAATTCAATATGCGAATGTTAATTTACATGTTTTATCATTACTGAAAATTTCAGACAGATCACTAGTATTCCACAAAGTTATGGCGGTTAAATTTTTTTTTAGTTTTAGGAATTATATTCATTATCAGTATCTTTGAGAATTTGTTCAACGGGTGACATCCGTAATCGCAAAACAGAATAGCGGCCATTTTAAATGAGAATATTCCATAAAATTGTGTTACTTTCCCCAAACCTCAATGTTTAAGGTACATGCTATTAATACTTGAATTAATTTATGAATGAATAGCTGAAGATGAGCAGCTAAAAATGATAAATGTAAATCATAGAGGTAGATCCAATCACAACTCCGTCGTCGATAATCCCAAGTCCATTTGAGAAAGGAGGAGGAAACCCCTTGTTTCCCCACAAAACCAGATCGACTATGTTCTGATCCAACAACGTTGGGCCCCGAGAATACTTGACGACCGTATGTACCCAAATTTTCACGGAGACCCTCGAAAGCTAGCTGGCTCCCATTTTGTCAGACGCTTCGCTGAAAACAAGCAACGAGCTCTGGATGGAAGTAAAAGTGGCTATTAAAACCTTGGCAGAGCACACGATTGGGCATCAAGCCCAGCGCAAAAGAAATAATTGGTTCGATGATGAGGACCAGAATACGTTAGACGAAAAGAATCAGGCGGACAAAGACTGCGTATGTAGGAAATCCAGGACGAAGAGAGATAAATAGAATTAAGAAAAGCAAATACTTTGACAACCAATTGAGAAGCATCGATGTATGTCTAGCAAGCAACAACACGAGACAAGCATAAAAAGTAGTGAAAAGCCTGAAACGTGGCTCTCAACCCAAAACCACGCTCAGTCGTGATAACATCGGCAACAAACAGTAAGGAAAGATGAGCATCAAATTTCAACAACCTCGTTTATCCTTCGCAGACCTCCAAAACAACGAAGCCAATAGATGTTTGCGGAGAACTGCGACTGGCCCAACCAACTCTGGATGGGATTTGTTTCACCATAAAAACCCAAAAGAAATTCCAGCAGAGCTCATCAAATATGGTGGCAGCAATGTTTATAAAGCTATTCACATAGTCATCCAGCAGATTTTTTTTTGTGATAGGGAGGTAAATTCTTTTTCTGCACAGAGTGTGGGACTCCCATACTCGCAAGAAAGCGACTGGACTACCCACTAAACACCTCCTCTGTCAACCTGAGAACCCTTCAAGCTGGGGAGTCCCATTCCTAGCGGGAGGGGAGAGGGGAAGATGAAATGCCAGAAGAGCGATCCCCCAGCCCCAGCGCCCCGGCTGCTGTGAGTCCCTTTTATATTTTAGGACTGCCCGAGCATAATGTGCCACCTGGTTCCATTTGTCAACCGATTCGAGCATCACCGCAACTATA
This sequence comes from Odontomyia ornata, assembly GCA_963969285.1. Classification (NCBI taxonomy): domain Eukaryota; kingdom Metazoa; phylum Arthropoda; class Insecta; order Diptera; family Stratiomyidae; genus Odontomyia; species Odontomyia ornata. The sequence goes on from OZ017742.1 coordinate 173,940,003, forward strand.
TTATCCAGGGTGAGCTATCCTGTCTTCCTTCGCAGCCTGACCCATTTTGTCACGCAAAATATGTGTGACAGGCATTGTCCTCCTCTCCTGGGCAAAATCGACAATCGGGGGGTCCGTGACTTACCGATCTTGTGCAGGTAAGACTGAAAACACCCATGCCCGCTCAAAAGCTGGGTCAGATAGAAGTCAGTCTCACCATGCCTTCGATTTAGCCACGGTCTCACATCCGGGATGAGGCGCGCAGTCCACCTTCCCTTCGTGCAATCGACCCAAGACTGCTGCCAATCGTTGAGCGAGTGCTGTCTCTCTTCGCGGACAACCATCTCCCTCGCATCCTCGTTTTGGCGCAGGTAAATAGCGCGGCGCTCTCTAGCAAGGAGGGCGACAGGTATCACGCCTGCAATAACTCTCACGGCCGAGTCAGAGACTGTTGGATACGAAGATGCAATTCTCAGTGCTCCTCTTCTCTGTACCTGTGCCAAACGTTTTCGGTACACCTCCTTGCTGTGAATGTCGCCCCATACATCTGCTCCGTACAGCAGCACTGACCCTACAGCACTCATCAAGAGGCGTCTTCTTGATGGGCTGGGTCCCCCTACGTTGGCCATAAGTCGACTCAGGGCCGATATTCCCGAAGAAGCCTTCTCAGCCGTTGCCCTGATTTGCTCAGAGAAACTCATCTTCGAGTCGATCAGTAGCCCCAGGTACTTCACCGCTGGCTTCGATTCGATTTGTATGTCGCTAATACTGATCATCCTTACTCTAGGGATTCTATTTTTTGTCAAGATGACCACTTCGGTTTTCTCCAGTGCTAAACTGAGCCCGCGAGCAGTCATCCAGTCCCTCACTCGGCGCATTAGCATACTTAGCCTAAGTTGTGCTTGTTCAATGGTGCGTCCAGCGACCAGAGCCGAAACATCATCCGCATAGCCGACCAAGCGCGACCCAGCTGGCATCTCAAGTCTCAGTAGCCCGTCGTAAGACACGTTCCACAGGTCCGGACCAAGGATAGATCCCTGGGCAACACCCGATGTAATTTCCATCCTTCGTTGGCCCTATGTCGTGTCGTAGAGCAGGCTTCGGTCCTTAAGGTAGTTCCTCAAAAGCCGCATTAGATATTCTGGAACTTGAAAAGAGTTTTCCAGCGTATCCAGAATAATTGAAGGCATTCCTGACGTCGAGTGTCACCAACAGGACGATCCGTCGCTTGGTGCGACTATATGCCTCTGCCTTTTGGACCGCGTTCACCACCTCTGCAATCGCATCAATGGTAGAACGTCTTACTCTAAAGCCGTACTGATGAGGAGATAGGTCCCCAGTAGCACGAATCGCGTCAGTGAGTCTTCCCTTGATGAGTTTCTCTAGCACTTTCCCAGCCGTGTCTAGCATGCATAACGGGCGGTATGCAGACGGCGATTCGGGGTTTCCCTTCCCCTTGCTGATCAGCACGAGCCTCGCCACCTTCCATCGTAGCGGAAAAACCCCGTCCCGTAGGCAAGCGTTAAATGTGCTGAGCAGCAAGTCAGGACATTGGTGATAGACGAGCCGCAACACCTCAGCTGGAACACCATCGGGACCTGGAGCCTTCCTCGCTTTCAATGAGAGGACTGCCTCCTCGACTGCTGTTTCACCATGGACAGCGTCAACACGGACGGGATGGGCGGGGAAGAGTCCCCACACTATCGCGTCCATCTTTTCCGCGTCATGTATACAAGGCTTCCGTAGGGCACTAAGCTTCCCCATGACCAGCTTGTAGCCAAGGCCCCACGGATCCTTGTTCACATTGTCCACTAGGTCTTGCTAGCAGCGAGCCTTGCTACTGTTGATCAGTTTGCGAAGGTATTTCCTGGCCGACTTATATGCTGCCACCCATTTGAATGCTTCTTCATGGTTCCGCGCCCGTTGAGCCTCACGTCGAAGCTTGTGACATTCCCTTCGCTTTCCAGCGATTTCAGTTAACCACCAGTACACTGGGGGCTTGCCGTGCCGGTGTCTTTGACGGGGCATAGAAGCGCAGCAAGCAGTCGTAATGATGCTCATAGTAGAGTTCACCACGTCTTGAGCTGCAGTTCTGCCGTCCCATTCGAAGCTCCCTGCAGCGGCTCACCTGCTGTGAGAACCTCAACGAACCTCTCGACGTCCATCCTTCCGATGTTCCATCCAGTTACAGAAGGCCAAGACCACGGACGTCGGGAGATAGCATCACTTATCTCAAGCAGAATGCACTGATGATCACTTGCTGAGTAGTCCTCTAATACTTTCTAGTTTTGTATCCTCCGTACTAAGGACTCTGGGGCAAATGTCACGTCCGGTATGGTTCCCTCACAGCCAATGCGGCGAAAGTCGGCGTATTTCCGGAGTTTAGTACAAGGAGGGCCGTCCTAGCCGCCATTTCCAGGATTCATTTTCCCCGCAGATCCGTCTGAGGCATGCCCCATTCGATTGCTTTAGCATTGAAGTCGCCCTCAACGAGCACTTTGCCCTCTGCGTTCGAGACAGCATTAAGCTTGGCTTGGAAAGTTGATCTCGTCTCGTTAGGCGTTAGGTACACACTAAAGAAGGTGATCCCTGAGCACCGAACCCACACGAAACCATCCCCCGTCCACAACTCTCCGCTTGAAAGTCACTGTTCCGAACCCAGATAGCGGCAGTACCAGTTTCATCAGAATACCATAATGCAGGACTTTTATTATGGTGTTGCTCACTCAGCAGCAAGAAGTCAGCTTTCATATCCCTCGCAAACTGCTCAAGCAGATTTTGGGCGGTTGAACTGCGGTGTAGGTTTAGCTGCAGGATGCGGGTCATCGAAGCTCTGATTTTGCCTTGGCTAAGGCTTCCTGGGACACCCGGCATTTTCCTGATCCCAAGACGTGTCCAAAATCAGGTTTTGGATCAGCATCCTTGCAAAGAATACAGTGTGCCTCCTTCGTACACTCTTTTCTTTTATGTCCCATTTCACCGCATTTGTAACATAGGGAACTCCTATCGGGTCCTTTGCATACTTGTGTGGTGTGACCATAACCAAGGCATTTGAAACATTGAAGAGGCGTTGCTCTTCGCCGTATCCTACAGACAACCCACTGTATTCGTACTTTGCCCTTGTTCAGGAATTGTTCGGCGTCCTTTTCGGTCAAGTCAACTATGGCCATGCGTTGTCCCCTGTTGTTTGCTGGTGCCAGTCTTGCTTTGATCCTTCCCACGCTAGGGAACTCCCTTTTGATGGCCTCTTCCACCTCGGCCAGATCCGTCACGCAGTCAATGTCTCGAAGACTTTCTTTACTGCGACACAGAATGCTTTTTTATTGCCGGCCTGTGCTCCGAATTCGACCATTATGTGGTCCGACCGCGTTGGTCGCACTACTTTAATGGTAGTATTGGTATCTTCGGGCCTTACGTTTCCCCTAATGACCCGCAGTACCTCCGCGTAGGATCGGCCATCTTGAGAAACAAGAAAAAACCTGTAACGAACAAAATTATACAGGCAAAGTCGAGACGCAACACAAACATGTAAATGTAATATTAAATAAACAAAATGTACGGGTGTCAGCTGATGAAGTTGGGAGAAAGTTCAGAAGGTAAGAATGCATGGGGGGGGATTTATTATTGCGAGGAGTGGGTAGTTGATCTGCTGAGGAGTTGGATGTGTGGATTGGTACGGTGCGGACAAGAGATTTGGCGAGATCGATACGGGATCGTAGACCTTTAAGAAGTTGATAGGAATTTTGTGGTTTTGATTTGATCTAGCTGGTTTTGTACGGAAAATTGTCGAGAAACGGATCTAAATTAATCGCGTGGATGGAATAAAAAAGAGTTCTGTGCGTGCAATCGTGATGGATTTGTGCGGGTGGCGAGAATCCTTCGAGTGAAAAGCATGATAGAAGATTTTTGCAAGACGGGACCGCAGATTGTGAAAAGTGAAATGTCAGAACGGAAAAGAACACAAACAACTATGAGATCATATTAGGATAAATTAAAACTTAAAAAACAGTTTGATCGAAGTGGAATGGTAACGAAGAGTGCTTATGGAAAAATAACGAAAAATTGCAACTTGAGAAATAAATATCTCGAATGTTTTGTGCGGTTACAACAATAAGTGGTCCCATTTTCAAAAGCAATTTTATATATTGCACTTTCACCCAACTTAAAAATAGTTTAAATGAATGTGCTGTGCTGTTGTGCTATGGCTCCAAATACACGCGTCGCACGCAAAAGGGGAATTATTCGCTGTTCGTCATCGATTCTATTGTGATGGGAAGTAAGGAAAAGAAGAAACTGACGAGAATTCGATTTCGTATACAATTTGAAAGGTTCCTAAAGACAATTGCATTTGTGAAATAGTAGGCGCAGTAGTACAGAAAATTCTTATCGCTGACGCCATCGTCGTCATCGTTTGAAATTCGATTGGAGTAATATTTGTTGGCAAAACGAGATTCGACCACGACCCGTCCCCATTTGGATAAACATGAAGAATTAATTTATTCAGGCTCGGTTGATGCAGACGTCGCAAGATAAATAGTTGGTTAATTTACGTTAGTGAAAACGATTTGAAGGGGCTTTTAAATAAGTTACATATATTGATTCGTAAGAAAGATTTTGCTTTGATATTTTATGGTGTTCGTAGCTAAAGTCGTTTTGACTGATTATGGGAAAAATCCGATTCATGCCGGGTACACGAAAAGTAGTAAATCGCATTTTGCACATTGTGGCGTTCATACGTTCATTTATTAAAATTACGGGCGTTGACCAAATTTTACCTTTGTTAAGGAAACGTAGCGGCATAAGACTCGAGTTCGTAAACCTTTAAATTACAGGAAATTCAGTTATCAGTAACTCACCACAACGTCAGCGAGCGCTCGTGAGGATGTGGGTAAGTACCCTTTGTTATTTTTCTCTTAAATTATTAGTTTTTTTCAATTGTTTTCTAATTTTGTTTTTTATTGTAATTTATTATTTGCATGCTTTTATATATTATTTCACATGTTTGGTTTTTCTTTTATATAAAAATTTTTAATTTTTAAAGGGACGGTAAAATAAATTAATAATAATTGTACAGCCTGTGTAGTTATTTGATTCGCGCAATCGACACAAGTGGTTTTTAATACAAACGGGTTACGAGTATATAAGCACGGTATCTTTTTAAGTCCAGATTGACAACCTCATATCGCAAAGATCTGTAAAATGGTTTTGACATTATAGTCACAAATAAAATGAATTGTTAAACTTAAAAAACGCGGTCTTTTCATTTTGGCTTCTCCCGACCGCAAAGATCTGTAAAATGGTTTTGACATTATAGTCACAAATATAATGAATTGTTAAACTTAAAAAACGCGGTCTTTTCATTTTGGCTTCTCCTGACCCGGTACGGTGGAAGGCTTTAAGCACCGAAAAAATGAGCTAGCCATCGGGCGTGCTCCAACTTTCATTAGTTTCAGGGACTCTCGCGGGTCGAGTGTCCCCTAGTCGAGGTGCCTTTTTATAACATAGGGTTATGTGATCCGATCACATAACTCTATGACATAAATTGGTCACCGGTATATTTCTTTTCTGATGGGAAGGCTCATACAAGATATGTTGTATGAGTTTTCCACCCAGAAGGGAAATATATGGCCACTGCAACATTATGGATCTTGATCCGGTTGGGCGGGTGCGAGGGGGCACCACCAGCATCCGGTTGTCCCACTCTTATTTGCGGGCTATGAGAATCGTCGGGTAACGACGAGGTTCCCCTAAGTCCGTCTGTTTTGGCTTGAACAAGCAATTCTTTCCTCTTTGGAGTTACCTACAATTTTTCGACTTCGGTCGCCCTTTCTTTTCAGACCCAAGAATTCGTGAATGCGAAATTCTTTTCTAGTGGGTCCTTGTGCTGGGGGAATGAACCCGCCCCACGACACCGCAATGCTAGCCTGCCAGCGCATTCACGCGTCCCAACACAAGGGCATTCTCGGCTGATATCAACATCTTTCTTCGCCGAGGCCCCAGATCATCGCTGCAGTCCTTTACGGACATATTCATATCTAACTTTCACTACAGTGGAGTATGATAAAAATAATCAAAATTGTAAGTTAGATCTTGAGTTTTGTGTTGCATCTTTGGAATGAAAATTGTCCTCAATTTAGTCATGGGTTTGTGGTAAGTATTGAACTTTAGGTTCCGGTTTATCTAGTTTAATTACAAGCGATTCATGTTTTTTTCCACAAAATGAATAGAACAATGTGTAATATGATCAAAACTTTAAAAGATGTTGACGTACCAAAAGTTAAATTTTGAAATTTTTGATTGATGCCCAGTTTCTCGATTTCATTCAATTTGATGGTTTCTGTATGATTTCAATGTAGATCTCGTAATGTATGTAGACAGCTTTTACTTTTCAGGGTTATATTCAGTTCGAATTAGGAGTAACAAAATGTGTGAGTTATAGTGTTCTTGATAGTTTTCAAAAATTAAATTGTTTACAATAATTTTACATTTTTCTAATTTTATAACACCATGTTTCGAAAACAAAAAGTTTTCATATTGATTTCTGCATTATACAGGGCTTTCCAATAAGAGGTGTTATTTTGATATTTAAAGAAAAATGCCATTTTTAGGTAAATTTCTCGAGAGAAATTTACCTATTGCGGAGAGTATCATATATATATATATATATATATATATATATATATATATATATATATATATATATATATATATATATATATATATATATATATATATATATATATATATATGGGATATAACGAAATTTGTGACCACGCTAGAGGTTGCAATTTTGCTTCGATTTTCACCAAATTTTCAGGAAAGGTGTATTGGGTAATTATCTCGGTTAAGTTCGTGAACCAGCTATATCGACTGATCAAAAACAAAATGGCGGCCATTCTAGACGAAAAATCGTGATTTCTGTTCTGACCAAAGTATAGCTCCGATTTGGATGAAATTCGGTACGAAGGTTCACTGATGTATGTGATGAATCTCACAATAAAAAATCCAAAGTCGGTACAGCAGAAACAAAATGGCGGCCGCTCAAAGGTCGAAAAACGTTCAAAATTTTTTTGTTGTAATAGTGGTCAAAGGTTTCAACAGATTTTCATGAAATTCGGCAGTTGGATAGAAATTATAAGTATCTAAAGAATTACGTAAAAAAACTGGAGGTCAGGTTGCAAAAAACAAAATGGCGGCCAGTTGAAACTCAAAACTTCAAAGGCTTCTAAAAGTCGCAATTTTGATCCGACATATATGAAACTTAGACATTACTTACACCTACAGTCTTTGATATTTTGGTGATCATGCATGTGCAAATTTCAAAATGGCGGCCGTTTAAATATGCGTTTTTTTCATGTGTTTGCGGCCCTCCAGCGGTCACATTTTCCAACGGATTTTGATGAAACTTGAGATTATGAGTCTCTGTACTATGTTCTTGTATTTTGCAGGAAATTATTAAAATTGAATGAAAAATAAAAAAGTCGAAAATTTAAAGCCTAATATTTTTAGCTGCCATTTTCTTTAAAAATTGAATTATTTTGCCCTGTCTACACTGAAACTCCTATTTGAACGAGATAGTACATTGATTGGTGAGGTCCTAGCATACAAAGATTTGAAATAATCCAAAATCAAATGCATGCATTCAAAATGGCGGCCCCCAAAGGTCTGAAGGCAAGCACAATTCGCTATTTTAGTGCCAACTGAAATAATGAATATTTTTCATTGAAACGTTTTAAATGACCTTACTTGAAAGAACTTATAAACCAGATCATTTTTGAGATATTGTAAAATATTTTTAACAATACCCTGAAAAATTATAAAATCGCGACTTGTCTGTCTGTCCGTCCGTCCGCCCGTTTGTTCGTGCGTCATAACAAGTTTTCTCGCAAACCACATGAGCTAGAATGAGGAAATTTTCTACGTAGGTCAAAAGTGGTGCCTCTTGAAATTTGCAGTGCAAGAAAATATTTTAAGGTATTTAAGGGGAGTCTCTCCATACAGGCGGGTCTTCCCATACAGGGGGCGGCAAGCAATTTTTTTTATTTCTGTAGCCCTCTAGCAGCCAAGATTCTCAACAGATTCCTTTGAAACTTGAAATTATAAGTTATTAAGGCAAGTTAATTTAATTTAATTATGCAAATCGAATGACAAATAAAAAAGTTAAAAATTTACAGCTTAATATTCTTAGCAGCCGATTTCAATAAAAATCGAAATGACGGCCCTCATAGTTCAGAAAAAAATTGAAAATGTATATATTAATGGCAATGCAAGTGCTGATTAAACTTTTATGGAAATCTTTTGAAATTAACTATTTGAGCTATTAAAGCCGACAAGTTATCACCTTTGTGTGGTAGCCACTATGAAATGTATAAACAGCAAATGTGAGAAGGGCGAAACGAGTATAAATATGTTTATAACAATTTACTACCCGCCAATTTTCAATATGTGATCCATACGTGTGTAACTCAATTGAATTGGCAAAATATTTGCGCCTCTACGGGGTGTCTCCATACACAAACGGCGGCAGATCCTTTTTATTACTAAAAACCCATGTAGTGCTACCGAAATTGCAGTAAGAAGTTAAGTAGTAGGCAAGCCAAATTTTTTTTCCGAAACCTTACGCTGCATACGAGAAATTTACCTTTCCGACTGGTGCTGCCAACGGGGATTTTTTTTTATATATATGATCCCTTACAGGACCATATCCCTTTTGTGAAATTTTCCATAACCAAATCGCAAAGTGGCTGCCCTATGTCCTCGATAGCCTCACTAATTCCATCTTTAAGGTCTGTTGGCGTAGACCTTCTCTTTCACGTGGCCCCAAAGGAAGAAGTCGCAAGGTGTTAAATCACAAGATCTCGGTGGCCAATTGTGATCACCTCTTCGAGAGATAACACGGTCCGAAAACTTTTCCCGTAGAAGACCTATGGTTTCGTTGCTTGTGTGGCACGTAGCGCCGTCTTGTTGAAAGTAAACGTTGTCCAGATCAATACCATCCAATTTCGGCCATAAAAAAATCATTAATCATCTCTCGATAGCGCAATCCATTCACCGTAACTTTTGCTCCAGCCTCATTTTCGAAAAAGTAAGGACCAATGACTCCCCCAGACCATTAACCGCACCAAACAGTCACACGTTGAGGATAGAGAGGCTTTTCAACAATAACTCTTGGGTTTCCTGAGCCCCAGATGCGACAATTTTGCTTGTTGATGAAGCCACCGAGGTGGAAATGGGCCTCATCACTCAAGGTGATTTTTCGATGGAATTCCGGATCATTTTTATGCATTTCAAGGACCCGATCAGGAAAGACACGACGATGTTGATCATCGACCGGCTTGAGTTCTTGTGTTAACTGAACCTTATAAGCCTTAAGACTCAAATCTTTATGCAAAATACGGTGTAATGACGTTTGTCGAATGCCTAATTCCAAAGAACGACGAGGAATGGACAAACCTGGGTTTTCTTCAACACTTTCGGCTACAGCAGCAATATTCTCGGCTGTTCTTCAGTGACGGGCACGGGTTTTATTCTTCACATCACTAAGTTGTCCCAACAGCTCGAATTTTTCCACCAATTTCTGTACTGCGGTCCGACAAGGTGCTTCACGACCAAACATGTTCGAGTTTTATGAACCGTCTCTGCCAAATTTTCACCATTTTTATACAATAGTGAATTTTAATGATTTCAATGCGTTGTTGAAGCGTGTATCGTTTATTAATGGCGTAGTTTTTACTTGTCAAATGTCAAAAAATGACAGCTTCAAAGCGACATCTACCGAAATAGCGGGCTATTCAAAATAACACCTCTTATTGGAAAACCCTTTAATTATGGCATAAGGATAGATCTACAATATTTTTAAAAATGATTATTCCTGGAGATATTTCTGTTATTTACAATTATTATTTAATGGAATGAGGTTTTTGACAGAGCCTGTGTCGTAATACAATATATTGTTACCCTTAAGGTAAGACTCAAAATTAACCGACAATTCATGATTAAAGTGATTAGGTATGGATTGAAGTGAATATTTAGTGCATTGGTAAGTTGCATAATAAGGTGTTACTATGGCTATAACAATAATTTTTTATTTAAATAAAATACAGCATTGAATATCTTTAAGTTGTTATATTGTGATGTTATATTTTTCTAATTCTTGGTCTTCGAAAATGCTATATATCGGTTTAGAAATTCTGATCTGGAAATTAGTATTATTTCCTTAATTTTTTTGATTGTGTCTTTAATAAGATTTACATCCGATTCTAAATTTCTTAGGTATTCACTATCAATTATATGTTTCTTAATTCTTTCAATATATAGTACATCTAGAGTTCGTTTAAATAGCTAGTCACTTTATTGAAGTTGCCAGATGCTTCCTCAACTAAATGTTTTATTTGGTTACTAAATTTGTTATTTTCCTTTACAATGACCTGTTGGTTGTCTAAAAATAGCTGTTGATTTTTATCAAGCTTTTCTAGAGCGTTAGTTATAACTTCGCGATCCTGACTGTCCATTACACCGCCAAACTATTTCAAGAATGGACCATATGTGTCAACAACTCCTCTTTTTGCTCTGTTTACAAAATTTTGAGTTGAGCTTTTATTAAAAATATATTTATTTTCGAATGTTTGATTAATTGGGTTTGGATCAACTATTGTAGCTTAGGGTTGCAGGGTTTTAATTTCGTGTTTTAGATGTTTAATGAACAACTTTAGCCTTTTAATTTTCGGGTGATCAAATGTTCGGTCACTGAATTGAAACTATTAACAATAATTGTGTATGCTATTTCATAATCCGTAATGTTGATATTATGAAGGATGTATGTTTTATGTGATTTTAAAGTAACAACTTTATGTTTAATTGGTATAAAGCCATTTCCGTAAGTCAGGTCAGTAATTTCTAATTGCTGTCTTATCACTGCAAGTGTCTATAGTAAGGATATTGTGACCAGTTGAAGATGCATTTCTGGAAAAGGATAAAGCTTCTAAATTATGGTATTTCTTTTGTTTTAAATGTAATTGTTTATGGTAGTTCTTGTTTTGCATTTCTGTTGTATTAATCTTTCCTCGCGGTTGGAGTTTGTCCCATTTAACTTTTATATAATTTGGGTTTACGTTTTCCGAAGTGCGATTTTTACTATGATATTCGATGAATTTAGTTTTATAATTAATTAAGTTTTGATAGACTTCTTGATTGTCAGATTGGTTGTGATGAACTTTAATTGGAGGTTTTTCGGTAGCAGTATTCGCGGTTGTATTATAAATTCCGAGAACTTCTGTTTTAGGATCATATAGAGTTTTAGGTTTTCTTCTACTTCTTGTTGTAAAAAAAAAAAAAAATCTTAAATTTTCATTCTGTGTTTTATGAAAGGTTTCAATGTCAGAATTTTCTGTTTTATGGGATGGTGAGCGATAATGATAATGTATATTATTTGTTACGAACCAGTCTTTAGTCTTTTGACAGTTTATGGCACTTTAATTGTCGGTCACAATTTTAATTAGTTCTCCCATTCTGTCTATTACGTCTATTAATGCTGAGATAAGATCATTTTTAGTTTGACATGACTTGCATACTTGTTAAACTTATCTATGCATGATAAATAAAAGTCGTTTTTATTTTTAAACCAAATGTCTACATGGCAGATTTGTTTTGGCTTGTCAGGGGTTTCGCTTAACTTAAAGGGTTATTTGATTGTCTGACGCTCATACTTACCCTTAAACAAATTGAATAATTGTTGATGTACCTAGTGATGCGGTCTTTCAAATTCGGAATTGCTTACGCAAAATATTATACAGTTTGTTAGTACCAAGATGGTTGAGTTTTTGATGAGCGGAAGCGATTTCTTCTGTTATTGCTTCCAATGAGCAATCTGTTAAGTAGTATCGCCATTTCAAGAGGGTAATATTTTGATTATTCTGTTTCTACTTTGTATAATCATTTTGAAAATTTTTGTAAATATTCATATCCGGTTTGTTTCCTCTTTGTGTTACATGATTATTCAAAATATACTCGTATGTTTTTTCGTTAGGTGAGTGGTACGTAAGAATTATTTTTTTTTTTTTTCATTGCTTAATTTTATTACTTTTGCTTAATTACTTTTAGTTTTATTCAAGATAAATTGTGTTCTAAAAGCATTTAAGGGCTTTTCTGATATGAAAATATATTCAGTGTTATCTTTTTCAGCTGTATGCTGTGTAGCTAATTCAGAAGTGCTAACGGTCTGCTTGGATGTTGCTTGGTTGTCAAGATGACGTTTTTCTATTCGTGATAAGGCATCCACAACAAGATTCTCTTTACCAGGTATATACTCAATATCGAAATTGAACTCCTCTAATTTCATCTTCCAACGTTATAATTTCTGATTAGGTTCCTTCAAGTTTGCCAAATATTTCAAAGGTCTATGACCTGTTTGAAGCTTGAATTTCACACCATATAGGTAAGGTCTAAAATATTTTGTGTCCCATAGAATCACCAAGAGCTCCTTTTCAATGGTCGAGCAGTTGACTTCAGATTTGCAGAGGGTCCTCGATGCATAGGCAATTGGATACCTGCCTGCGATGAAACTGCACCTACTGCAAAATGCGATGCATCGGTTGTTAGTGTGAATTGTTTTGTAAAGTCGGGGTACCTAAGTTTTGGCTCTATCTGTAAGTATGATTTTAATATATTGAATGAATCAACATATTGCTCATTTTCAATGTCAATCTTCACATTCCTCTTGAGGATTACGGTCATTGGTTTGGCGATTTTTGCGTAATCTGTGAAGAATTTCCTGTAGAATCCAGTTAATCCCAAAAAGGACTTAATCTCCTTCTGATGCTAGAAATTTCTTTATAGCTGCTAGAATTTCGGGATTAGGCTTAACACCATCCGTCGTGATCACGCGTCCAAGAATTGCAGTTTCTTTTTTCAAGAATTCACACTTATCGGCCTGTATTTTTAAGTTGGATTTTTAAAGTGTCGTTAATACAAGCCTCAAAGAGTTAATGTGTTCGTCCAGTGATGTACCAAATACGATTATGTCGTTCATATAAACACACCGAACTTCATTGATATAATCCTTCAGACATCATTCATAAGTCTTTGAAAGGTACTGGGGGCATTTTTCAAACCGAAAGGCATTTTGAGGAATTCAAAATACCTTGTTCCAACATCTCCTTAATCTGTTTATTTACTTCATCTCTATAAACTATTGGATATCTATAGCTTTTGTGTTAAAAGGGCTACTTTCAGTTGTGCCAAGCTTATTCTTAATATCGCTGGTGAATGTTGGAGTTTCGTTGTCTCTATAGGAAACTCGCTTAAGTAAGTTTGATAAGGTTAATAGTTTTGTTTTCTCTTCTTTGTTCATGTGGTCTATTCTCAGATGTTTGTATTCCTCAAAATTAAGTTCCTGATCACTTATTGCAAACACTTCTAATGGGGTATTATAATTAGTGTGTAGGTAAAATTTCATTATTAATGCGAAGGGTAGAACTTGAGTTACCGATTATCGCCTGATTTTTCGACAAGACGTCATTTCCAATGATGCCGTCATAATTTTATTGAAGATCACTAATTAGACGTTCAATGGGCCGACAAACTAAGATTTCTAAAAGAACACACCAATAGTTTTCGTTGAATATGCGAAACTTCGTGTAGAGTTTTGATTTTGATTCCGCGGGTATTTGTTACTGCATTGCAGTTATTGGGTATACACCTTTCATTAATGAGACTTCATGATGCGGCAGAGTCAATTAAGAATTTGAGGTTCTGACCACCAATTGTTGTTAAGTGTACACAAGGCAAAACTATTCTGAGGCTTGTAATCGAAAATTTTCAGCTTCGCTGGAATGAATATATGATGGTGTATTTTCTTGTCCGAAGATTTCACTATAATTATTTTGCGTAAGATTGGCGACCATCCAAGCTCATTTTGGTACGAGTTTTATGCTTAACCATATTATTATTCCGATATACGTGAGATTGGTCTACTTCCATTGGCTCCATAGGATGTTGACGACGGTAATTAGAATTAGAATTATATCCAGAATATTGAGTATCGTAAGGCTGTTTGGAATTTGTATTTCGGTAGAAAACTCCTTATAGGAACCACTGTTAAAAACCTGACCGTTATAGGAATTATTTTCATTCGTGTTTAGTTTTTGTTGGTTAGATTGGCCTTGATAATGCGGACATTTATTGGAACTACCTTCACTTAAACCGGGTTTGAACTGATTCACTTTTTTATTTTGTTGATTTTTATTTCGTATAACTTTAAAAGGATCTTGAAAATTTAAGTAACCTGCTTCTACTGACGAACGGAACAGCTTTCACTTTCCTCATCGTATCGAAAAACGGCACTTCGATATATTTAGGATGTCTTTATTTCCTTTGGAATAACTAGTTTTACCGACTGCGCCAGTTAACTTTTACGATAATAAAACTTCGTTTAATTCTTCAATTTAGTCTCTTTACTTGGACTTGCAAATCCTGACTGACTTACAATTCTAAATCTTACTCTATCCAAAGAGCATTGTTTATTTTAAAATATGCTGACTAAATTTCTGGCATAGACTCCAACCAAGAACGCTTTTGTTTTTAAAAGATTGAAGATTGTTCATGAAATCTAAACTAATATGCAACATTGTTTCGACATGCAAGAGATTTATGGGCAACAATGTTGCGATGCATAAGTGGGATGCATAAGTGGAGTATAATAAAAATAATCAAAAGCGTAAGTTAGATGTTGAGTTTTGTGTTGTCACAACTCATAGTAGAACTGTATATCAAATCGGATGGTTACTGTAGCTTCTTCAGTCTCTGCTGGGATCGCCATGGTTTTGATTTACCAACTTTTGATACGGGATTGCAATCACCAATTTTTTATTAGGAAACGATTAAAAAATGTACACATCGCATACATTTTGAAATGGCCCCAGATATGTCAATTTTATGTGCGGGTTAACTAAAATATAGTAGGTGTATGTATAGTCCGCTCCTCGTCTTCTTTAACGCATGAATATTGTGTAACCTATATCGCTCGTACAAAATGGAATGGTTGTTGGACTAACGCTTGTCGCCACTACATTCACCTCTATGAATACTAATTTGATTGCCATCAGAGCATATCGAACCCATTTATATGTACTAAGACAAAATGCTCTGCTTCTTGGATGGTCACATGTTTCAACCTTGGAAAATCAGAAGTCTCAAGAATTTCGAATCTCGTCTCTGTGAGGCTATCTACTTCATATCGATCGCCTGGTGCACCCATAGCTTCCAAGTCTCCAAGGAACCAGTGGAAATCTGATCTACTTGCATAATAATAATGTTATAAGTATAAGTTTACAAATTACCTAACAGAGGACTGCTGATACCGAGTGCCTAATATTGTGCGTGGATGAATTAATTATGCATGCATTGTAGCGACTGCAGTTTTGCACTTGAAGTGCAATGAGTAGTATGGTCCTCGGAATAGTACAACATTCCAATTTGTATTAGAGGAAGAGTGGAGCCAGTTAGCACTCGATACAGGTAGTCTCAAGTAGCACTTTCCTCTTAGATCATGCCATTCGTACGGTTCAGGATTTCATGCCCACGTTCGGCTTCTAATTTTGGTGAGGGTATTGTTATAAACATACTTACATTCATATCTTTCTGGTGGGAATCAGTTTCACATGTGAGCGTGATGGGCTAACGCTAGCCACAGGTGCATATGGCTCATTAAAGTGAAGAATAAAAGGCCATTAACTTGAGCAGCCGCTACCATACGGTGTAACTCCGTGGGCTCTTATTATTCCGCATGATTACTTTATTGCTTGGTACTCGCATAGTTTGTGGCAACCTTGACTCAAGATGGATTTCCTTTCAGATTTTTAATGAATGCACCTGAGTATTTCGTACCAGGTGTATAGTTCGTACTTGATGCAAGCACGAAACTAATTTCAAATTTCGGTCTTCGTGCAGTTATTGGTTCGATGCGTGAGCCGAACATATATCATATGGGTTTTACAAGGTGAAAATCATGTTTGTGGATACACGATGCTACTTGGGTGATTAATGTTGTCAGGCACGTCTTTGGTATCGTGGTGACGTAACAATTAATCCGCATTAAAATCAATGCCCATGCAGTGTGTCCGTCAAAATAAAAAGAAGAGTGCAGACTAAAAAATCCCGTAGGAACCACCAGCCCGTACCCGTATTTTTAAAAGCAAATTATCATTTTATTGACCATCACCTTGACAGTCAAACACTTTTTAAGGACAAGTAAAAGTAGCAGGGGAGTCCTCCTACCTGAAGGGTATTGTAAAATAATTAGTAAATCAAACAACGTCTTCTGAATATCAAAACTTGACTCACACATATATTCCGTGAATTGAGCTCAGAAAAATAATATATGGTTATTATGTACTTTAATTTGCCGCCATTTTATTTTCAGCCTGTTGACCTCAATTTTTGAGTAGTCATCATAACATATCAATGTTTTAAAATATTTCTAAAATTTTCATCAAAACCCTTACACATCTGTAGTGTTTGAGTCCTTTGCGAACGTGTCTTTACACAGTATCACATGTTATTGGTGTTGTGATTGACCAATTTGAACCGTCTATAACTTAGCAGCTTGATTTTCATGAGAGTGTAAGAAAGCATTTTACATTAGAAAATTGAGATACGGTTTTTTAGCAAATCCTTCGATTTCATAGATGCAAATGTAAGATTCACAAAATATACTATTATCAACAAAGTTAATTGGATTTTAACTTCTGATGTATATATTGGCTTTGTACTAATAAAGACCTGTTTTCGTAATTTTATCCAGGTTTTTCTGTTCAAAGATGTCCAACTGCAAGGAGGCAGGACACACATTTTTCGTAAATTTTCCCTCACTCTGTGCCCTCTTGCAAATGCCTCTAGTTTAGGACCTGTTTTGGAAATTTCTCACCAAAGCCTTTTATTTAAAACCTAGATTGGCTACATTTGGTAAAAAAAACTGTTTAAGAGTCACCCCCTTTGTATAGGGATACCCCTTAAACACCCTAGAAAAAATTTTTGCGTCGAAAATTACGAGAGGGCACCACTTTCGACCTACCTAGAAAATTTTATCACTCTAACTCATGTGATTTGCGAGAAAACTTGCTGTGACGCACGGACGGAACGACAGATAGACGGGACGGACAGTTTTTCCTCACTTTAGTGACCATTGATTAATAAGCTGCTGCTTTTCATTTTCTAAAACAGTGGAACTGATTTGGGTCCGATAAAATACACGTTATTCACCCTTTTTCGTGGATTTTAAAGACTCTTCACTTATTCTTCTAAACGTTTGTTTTCACTTCATGATTTTAAGCAACAGCATTAACCCGCAACAACAAAATGATCTCAGGTCCTGCTAATTTATATAAAGATTTCCTTCTAAGTCATCGACAGATTTACTAAGTGGCGGGAGCAACCTCGAAGGCTCATATATACTTCAGAAACCTCAACCGTTTGAATTTTCTAAAAACTCAACCACATACCAATTATCCTTATCGAATACCAGAACTTCTTCTTCGCAGTACGACAGCCCCTCTTAGGCTTTCGCTTCCTGCAACAAGCACCTCCAACTGTCTCGGTTCATTGGCTCCGTCTTCCAATTTCAAATAGAGTTGAACTATATTCGCCGACTGAGTCAGATCAGTGTTCCTCAGTTTCCCAACTGGAATCCGCCCTTTAGTTCTTCAAACGAATCTTTTGTTCATCGATACGATTGATGTGGCCAGTCCGCTGCAGCTTCCGCACACTTCCAACCGTTGAAACCTTCGGCTCACCAAAATTTCATACAGCTCATGGTTGTATTGAATCCGCCATTGGTCCCTTTCCAGTTTACTCCGATTAGTCGCCTCAGGACCCGTCTCTCGAAGGCGTTAAAATGCTTGCGGATGCTTAGGTTAGAATCCATGTTTCACACTCGTAGCAAAGCACAAGTCTTATCATAGATTTATATACTTGAAACATTGTTTTCCTGTGTATGCAGCTGGTCTTCAAGATCGTCAAAGCTGAATAACATATTTTATTTGCGAGCTGTATTCCGGCTCTTTCATTATTGGCTCTCATTATTTTGGTGCCTCAATACACCAATTTTGCCACATTTTTGATATTATATTCGCGTAGTTCGATTTTTGACAACTTGAGGTATTTTTCCTGAACTGCGATATGAGCTTTGTTTTTTACTCATTCATTGTAGCCCCACCAGTTTTGCATCGCAGTCGAGTTTCAAGAAAAGTACTTTGTCAACGACCGTGACAAAATTTTGATGTAGTTCGCATAGCCTATCACTCCGCTCGACTTGTATATCAACGTACTACTTGTATCGATAGGAAGCTTTCTTATGACATATTCCAGAGCCAGATTGAATAGCATTAGGGCCAGCTCATTTCCCTGCATAAGTCCGATATTTGCGTCAAAAGTGTAGGTGAGTTGGCTATTGAGGGGGGGTTGGCAGGTTGTCGACATCATTGTTATTTTGGTAAGACGAGCTAATTTTGGCTGGGATACCAAATCAAAGGATTATTTGGTACAGTGCGTTATGATCAATACTGTCGTATGCTTGCTTACAGTCAATGAAAATTCGGTATACGTCTTCGTTGAGCTCTCAGCATTTTTCAAGTACCTGTTTAGCTGCAAACAATTGGTATATCGCCCAGCTACCTGCTGTAAAGCCTTCTTGATACTCCCCAATAATACAGTTGGCATATGATCCGATTTTATATTCTTAGATCTTTGAAAATATTTTGTACACCGCACAAAGTAGTGATCTCCCTCAATAACTGTCGCACTGTAGCTTGTCACCTTTCTCGCGGATGAGGAATATGATTAATTGGCTCCATATGTTCTTGTTGCCAAACGTGCTGGATGACTTTATGAATAGCTTTCTGAACACCGCTGTCATCATAATATATGACCTCCACAAGAATCTCATCGATGCCCGGCGCTTTATTATTCTTTTGGACTTGGGAGGTGGAACAAACTTCATTAAAGGTTGGTGGGGCCAATAGAAGCTCTTCGGAAATATATGTTATATATAGATTTAGGAGGTTCTTGAAATATGATGCTCATCTTTCCTTAATATTGGTTTCATTAGCGATGATATTTCCAATGTCATCACGTCAGAGTGTGCTCCTGGGCTGAGAACCTCGTTTTATACTTTTCACTACCTTGTATGCTTGTCTTTTGTTGTTGCTCGCTAGACTTATATCGATACTATTTTTAGGATAAACCAATCATTTCTTTTGCACCGGGCTTGATTTCATCTGTTCTGCTATTGTCTTAATTCCCGCTTTCACTTCCACCCAGAGCTCGTTGCTTGTTTTCAATGATGTACCTGATAGAATGGAAACTAGCTGATTGTCGAGGGTCTCCGGCGTTTGGATCCTTTTGATTTCGAATCTCTGTGGATCGCTGGTATTTGCTGAATATGTCTTTGATATACGACATTGATAAGTTAATTTCATCAAGTAATGATCTGAGTTACAATTGGCTCCTCGGTATGTACAGACGTCAATTATGCTCGAGGTCCAACGTTCTTGGAACATAACATTGTCGATTTGGTTTTATGTGTTTCCCTCTGGTGATACCCAGGTAATTTTTTAATATGTGTAGATGTGAGAAGTAAGTTGAACGTATGACTGGATTTCTGCTACATGCAACGTCAATCATGGCGATGAGTGATATCCCCCAGTCGTTCCACGATGAGAAAGCTCATTATCAACCTTAGCGTTGAAATCACCCACCATTATTTTTGTGTCGTTTTAGGCACTCAGTCAACTAGCCTTTCCTGCTGATTGTAGAACGTTTCCTTTGTATCTTTATCCTTTACTCCAGTCGGGCCATGTACGTTTATGGGCCAAATGTTCAAAAATCTCAATTTTATACGGTTTGCTCATATTCATTCATTGGCTGCCTTAAAATCAATAATGTGTGTTTGCATTTCCTATCCACAAGAAATGCCACTCCAAATTTTTGCTTTCCAGCAGGCTTTGCACTTTTGAACATGTTGTGCGATTTCATACCTTCAAATATAACTTCCAGTCTAGTTAGATTCCTAGATTGCCAGTATTTTTAATTTATATTGCATGGGCTGTTTTAAAAACTCTTCAACAGTGCCAGGGTTGTTAAACGATCTAACATTCCAGGATCCAATGCCATAGTCCTTTATTCGTAATTACTTGGGCTACGAACAAGATATTGATTCCCTCAAGTAGATTGCTGATCCCCACAAGGAGATTGCTGGTCAACAAGACAGCTCTTGGAAGGTGGTATTATTTGGGGTGCCGTCCTCACGTACACGAGAGAGGAGAGGAGAGGAGACAGGTTTCTGTAGGGTTCGTTCACGGACTCCCATCTGGCAACGATTACCGGACTGCGAATAGCATATTGAATCGGCTCGGAAATTTTTGGTGAGCGGATTGATATTTTGGACACAGTTGCATAGCATGGCACCACCAAGATAACCCTACGGCTAAATGGCTCCAATCTAAGTATTTCGCCGTCTCCGTCCCAGTAAAACTTTTAAAAGCCCCAATGTACGTTCAAAATTCATGCCGTTGAGTTGATGGTGTAGGTTCAGTTTAGACGGGCTCTCGATTAGCGCTGGTATGATTCTGAGTAGCTGCCCCAATAAGGGCTGACGCCAACCCCCGTATGGGTTTTCTGCTCTTCAAAGATAACTATGGAACTATGGAAATGAGTTAGTGGCCCTGAAAGAAAACAGCACCTGCACCTTCTCTGAAGCATATATAAGCTGGATATAATTGAGGCTTTCGAAAGCAGTGAAAACACTAGGCGCACTTTGGAACGCCTCACATGGCCATTAAACCAAATATTCGCGAAAAATGCTGGGAATACGATTGTCATTCAACAAGTACTTAGCCTCACCGCCCGATGGCGATGCTATTACAAAAGAGTTATACCATCGTGCAGTACATTCTTTTAGTAGCCTACTGTCAAAGTCAATCAGTCAATTCCCTTCATTAGTTTTGTTTTGATAGTCTTTGGAAGCGAGCGTGTCGGTCAGTTGTACAAAAATGAAAAAGAACAATATCGTTCAGTGATTAGATTTTTGTTTTTGGAAGGGAAAACGGTTGGATGCTGTGTACGGTGACTCTTCTCCTTCGATGGCGATCGTCAAGAATGGATTCAACGAGTTTGTTCGTGGCCGCATGTCGGTTTTTGATGAGCCACGCCCAGGTGCCCCGAAAACGGCTGCTACGGAGCAAAACGTTAAAAAAAATCCACGATCTCTTGTTGGCAGACCGTCGATTGAAAGTTCTCGAGATAGCTGAGACTGTGGATATTGCAGAAGGAACGGTGTATCATATTCTACATGAAGAACTGGGAATGAGAAAGCTGTCGGGGCGATGGGTGCCGCGTTTGCTCCCACCGGAAAACAAACGCAACCGTGAGACCACATCGGCGACGTGTTTGGCGCTGTTTCAGCGCAATACGGTGGAGTTCTTGCGTCGTTTCATGACCGTCGACAAAACATGGATTCACTGGTACACACCAGAGGCCAAGGAACAGTCGAAACAGTGGACTTCACCCGGCGAACGTAATCCGAAGAAGGCAAAGACTGTTCGATCGGGCGGAAAGGTGATGGCCACCGTTTTCTGGGATTTACAAGGGGTGATCCACATCGATTACCTCGAGAAGGGTAAATCAATCACGGGGCACTACCATGTAGACTTATTGGTCCGATTTGACGTCGAGTTGAAGAAAAAGCGGCCCCGCTTGGCGAAGAAAAAAGTGCTGTTCCACCACGACAACGCGACGGCTCACTTCTCCGCCGTCGCCATGGGCAAATTGGTCGAATTGCGCTACGAATCGCTGCCCCATCCACCGTACTCTCCAGATGGGGCCCCCTGTGACGACTTTTTGTTTCCAAACCTGAAAAAATCACTCGCCGGGAATAGATTTGGGTCGAATGAGGAGGTCATCGCCGCCACGGAGGCCTATTTTGCAGCCCTCGAGAAAATGTATTTCGGGTTGAAAAAGTTAGAGTATCGCCGGGCCAAAGGTATTGAGCTTGAAGGAATTTTCGTTTTTCTTCTGTAGGCTTAGTACTTGTTGAATGACCCTCGTATAACATCGATGCGCACCAATTCTTTGCAGCATACATCATCGTCGATAGAAATGCGCTGTATAAAATAATACTTGATTTTGGCGGTCCAAGAAAATTAGTCCGCATGGTCAACGTCACGATGCTAAACACAGAGTGCCAGGTTAAGGTAAATAGTGAATCAACCGACAGCTTCATATTGGAATCAGGCTTAAAACAAGAGAATGGAGTTGCCCCAAAACTCTTTATTATTGCGCTGGAACACGTCATCAGGAAGACATCAGCTGTAATCTCGGGCACATTAATTTTCAAGTCTACACAATTAGTACCATAAGCTGATGACGTCAATTTCATGGCATGATCATTCTTAGGTGCCAAAGGAGTAGTTTTTAGCCTAGAATCTGAAGGAGACCGAATTGGCCTACGATTGATGAAGCTTCAGATCTCCAAAACCTGACCATAGGCGACTATAACATTGAAAGTACGGATAATTTTATTGATCTCGGTGCCAATCTGAATAGAAAGGCACCAAAAAGAACAAAATTGGAGCTGCATAAGCAGCGTAAATCAAGTCTATTCCTCCGTACTTTCTATTCTAAATTCCATAGTGGTGTATAGGGGAAAAGCCCCACATTTACAAAATACTAGACAAATCTGTGTTATTATATGCAAGTAAAACATGGACCCTGACGAGCAAATCCGAAAAGGCAGTGGAGGTATTTGAACGCAAAATGCTCCGAAAAATCTACGGCATAATGATGAGATGTATGAACTTTTTGATGACCCACCAGTTTCCTCTTGCGTAAAGTTACGTAAATTGCAATGGGCGGACCATATCAAAAGAATGGAAGAAGCTTAATACTTTGCACGATGCTGTCTCGAACAGCGAAGGCCATGTACTCGTTGGCGGAGAGGTCATTGCTAGGGAAGTCGAATGGGGCATCCTCCAAACAGAACTGGAGGGAAAACGAGTCCTAGAGATGACCGCCAGGGCAGAACCCATCACGCTGAACACCGGAAATACACTGACTTCCCACCGTATGGGCTGTGAAGGAATCATACCCATACACCTCGGAGTCTCCAGTATGGAAGGCACACAATTATAGGACTGCTCAGTCGATGATCACCAATATATTCTGTTGGGATCCGTGCTGCTGCCTTCCAAATATTTAGAGAACGGAAGTTGAGAGATTCGTTGAGGTGCTCATGTCAGGTGCGCCGCTGCTTTAAGATTCGCAGGGGAGTGAAAGTCAAGCAGCTCAAGATGTAGTGGGCTCAACTATGAGCTTCATTACGTGTGCTTGCAGCACTTCTATGCCCCATTGGAAAGTGAGCCTCCAATGTACAAGTGATCGACTGAAATCGCTGAAATAAAAAGGACTACGACAAGCTTCAGTGTGAAGCTCAACGAGTACGAAATTGGGTCGGACATAAAACAGGTTAGCAGCATAAAAGTCAGCCAGGAAATGCTTACACAAACTGATTAACAGCAGTGAGGCTCGCTGTGGGCAAGAACTAGTGGCCGATTTGATTAGAGATCTGTAAGGCCTTAACTATAAGCTATTTATACGAATGCTTGGTGCCCTTCGCACTCCCAGCATACATGAAGCGGAAAATCTGGACGAGATAGTGTGGGCACTTTTTACCCCCATTCCACCCATGTTGATGGTGCCTGTGTTGAAACAACAGTCGAAAGCCCACTCTTCAAACGGCTGGAACTGGAAAAGGCTGTTCAATCAATACCTGTGGGAACGTAACGTTAGAAGGTTGCGAGGTCCGTACTTCTAAGTAAAGTCAAGGAAAATTTCACATCCCGATCTGCATACCAACCAATGTATGCTACACAAGGCTGAGAAAGTGCTTGAGAAACTCACAAAAGGAAGACTTGCTGACACAATTCGTGCTGCTGGGGATCTATCTTCTTGACAGTATGGCTTTAGAGCAGGACGCTCCACCAATGACTGACAGTTAGTTCTGCTGCTGACACTTGATATTTGGAACGATTTTACCTCCGCTAGGTGGGTGGATATTTTAGATATGTTGAAAACCCCTGTGCTACTTTTGGGGGACTACCTGAAGGGCCGAAGCATGCTTTATGATACGACACAAGGCAGGCGAGAAATAGAATTAACATCGGGTTTTGCTCAAGGTTCCATTCTTAGTCCAGACCTATGGAACATATCGTGCTATGAGCTCCTGTGACTAGGGCTGCCAAATTAGTTACACCTGACTGGATATGCAGAGAGTTTGCGGCGCAAGTCACAGTCGAATAGACACAGCTTAGACTTAGTATGCTAATGCATCGAGTGAGCAATAGATGACTGACCCCGTAGGTCAGTCTAATACTGTAGAGAACTGAAGTGATCATCTTGACTAAGAAGAGTGTTTCCAGAGTAAGGAAGATAATTATTAGGAAAATATTGATTGAATCGAAACCAAGAATAAAGTACCTGGGGTTACTGATCGATTCGAAGATGATCTCCCAGCAAAACAGGGTATATGCAGATAAAGCTGCTTCAGACTTATCGGTTCTGAGTCGAATTTTAGCCAACGTAGGGGACCCAATCCATCAAGAAGGCGATTTCTGCCGTAGAGTCAATGCTTCTTTGCATAGCCAAAATATGACAGCTGTAACGAAACCATTTAGCACAGATACAGAGAAGAGAAGCAGTGAAGATTGCATCCGCACATCCAACAGTCTCTGATTTGATGCTAGTGATCGAAGGCATGATACCTGTTACTCTCCTTGCTACGGAGCACCGTATTATATACATGTGTCGGGCCAATTGCCCATGAGAAGAGACAGAACACATTCAATGATTGAGCCCAGGGGAAGATGGACTCCGCACCTCATCCCTGATTTGGGATCGTGGTTCAATCAAACGCACGGTGAGGCTAGCTTCTATTTGAAATATTTTCAGTCTTACTTGCATAAGATTGGTAAGTCACAGTGTAAATTCTGCGCAGACAAAGACGATGCCTGCTGCACATATTTGCATGCAAAAGATGGGACCATTACAAATAAACATGGAAGCTCTTCCCGGACAGTGTAATCGCAAAGATGCTTGGATCGATTGACATATGGAAGTATGTTGCACATTATGTTCGGGCAGTTTAAAAGATAAGGGCTCACTTAAGCAGCCGGGGACGTGAAGGTCGGATGATCACTTTTCCAGCGCCTCATCTTCTTTCCTCCCTTTTCGCTAGATGAGGGATCCCCCAACCTAATGTCGTTTTAAGGCGTAGCAAGACGAGACTTAACCCGATGTCATGCATCAAACGTTCCGAGACTAGTTTTTTCGTCGAAGGGGGAGGTGTTTATTGGGTAGCCCAGATGACTTGCGTTCCTGGCAGTTCCACACTCAGGGTGTAAATAGCCTTTATTTCCCAAACATAAAAAATTAATAAAAATTCCTGAAGTATATATTACGAGTAGTATTACACAGGAACGAGAAATTCATGACTCGTGAAAACGCTGACTATATATACAAGTATGATACATTTTTTTCGCTAACATATAAATACATACCATGATAGTAAAACAGTAGTCCTAGTCCTAAGGTCTCTGATTCAAATCCCGTTGATGACTACGAAATTCTACAGGCAGATTATAAGCCTATTTAATTATGAAACGTACTGGTGGACGGATTAAGCATGGTACTGACCATATCATCTTCTCGACTGCCGATACATTCAATCAAGACAACAACGGTACTCGAACTATCTATAAGCAAATTCTCGAAAGGGGCTGCAGTGATATAGCAAATAATAGTATAAAAACAAGTTGGATAAACAGACCTACGCTCATGTCAGAAGGGTTTTGTATACAATTTCTCAGAAATATAGTCACCAGCAATGAATAAAGTCAAGAAATATGTCAAACAGATGGGCACGTTTATAAGAAAATCCATTGTATTTATATTTTCAACGGTCACCATTTTGTTGCAAACCACCAAAAATCTCTCAAATCATGAATTCCCAAAAATATAAATGTTATTGACCTTACTTGAAAATTTCAAGAAGATCAAATCAAAACTGTAGTGACTGATTCGATGGAAAGTCCATAAAATATCGAAATCATGTGTTACCGTTGTTGTAATTGGAGAAATTTCAAATGGCTATAACTTCCGTGTAAACCAGTCGATTTTCATCAAACTTACAAAGTTTAAGGACCTTTTGTAGGACTACGTTAAGTTTAATGGTACCCATACGATTTTATTGGGGAAAATGTAAAATGCGAATATCATACTATTATTAACAAAGTTGGACGAATTTAGACTTCTAAGATATTTATTGTTATTGTACTCATAAACGCCTACCTCCATAATTTTTTCCAATTTTTCGGATCACAGGTGTCCAATTGCGAGAGGGGACACACATTTTTCGTGTACTACCCCTCCCTGTGCGCTCCTCAAAGCAAAAAGTGTCAAATTAAACCTGTTTTGAAAAGTTCTCATCAAAACCTTTCATTTGATACCCATATCGGCTACCTTTACCGAAATTTTTTTTTTATTCGGGGGCCACTCTCCTATATGGGGAGAACCGCCTTAAATACCTTATAAAATCTTTTTGTAGTTGAAGTTTGAAGAAAGCGCCGCTTTACACCTGCATTCAAAGTTTGATGTTTCTAGCTTAAATAGTTTGCGAAAAAAATGCTGTGACACACGGACGGACGAACGGACGGACAGACAGGACGCAATTTAAGCCGGGTTTTGTAAAATTATTTTACAGAACCCCTAAAAACTCCGGAAAGCTGAACAAGTAAGCTTACTCTATCCAATTCGTTAATATGTAGAGCTAGTGAACATCATTTGACGAAATAAGTGTTGTTGAAATTCTATAATACCCTCTTGCTATCATGCAAACCGCAATTTTCCACAAAAAAATCGAACGGTAAAAAGAAATGCCGACAGCACTCCCGGCTTCTGCATTGCATCTCAAGAATGGTGCTACGCAAAAAAAACCGTCGATAAGCTATGTAGCGTATGGACAATCTTAACAATCCTTAGTGCTGACGATAGAAAAATATGCTAACTTTAAGGTAAAGGACACAAGCCGATGGTAATTTACCGATCCTACAAGGTTTTCCAATAACAGAGGTTATTTTGATATTAAAAGAAAGATGCCATTTTTTAATATAAATGATCGGTTGCTTATTTCATTATTAAGGGGAAGGTATGCCGTTAATACTGAAAAATAGCATCAGGCAAATGACCACCACGACCACGCTTACAGGACCATATCCTTTTCATGCAATTTTCCATAGTCTCGATAGTCTCACGAATTCCATCCTTGAGGTCTTGAATCTACGCTGGGGTGTTGGCGTAGACCTTCTCTTTCACGTGGCTCCAAAGGAAGAAGTTGCAAGGTGTTAAATCACAAGATCTCGGTGGCCAATTGTGATCACCTCTTCGAGACATAACCGGAAACTTTTCCCGTAAAAGATCTATGGTTTCGCTGCTTGTGTGGCACGTAGCGCCGTCTTGATGAAAGTAAACGTTGTCCAGATCAATACCATCCAATTCCGGCCATAAAAAAATCATTAATCATCTCTCGACAGCGCAATCCATTCACCGTAACTTTTGCTCCAGCCTCATTTTCGAAAAAGTCAGGTCCAATGACTCCGCCGGACCATTAACCGCACCAAACAGTCACACGTTGAAGATAGAGAGGCTTTTCAACAATAACTCTTGGGTTTTGCGAGCCCCAGATGCGATAATTTTGCTTGTTGACGAAGCCACCAGGGTGGAAACGGGCCTCATGATTCAAGATGATTTTGCGATGGAATTCCGGATCATTTTCATGCATTTCAAGGACCCAATCAGCAAAGACACGACGTTGTTGATCATCAACCGGCTTGAGTTCTTGTGTTAACTGAACTTTATAAGCCTTAAGACCCAAATCTTTATGCAAAATACGGTGTAATGACGTTTGTGGAATGCCTAATTCCAAAGAACGACGAGGAATGCACAAAACTGGGTTTTCTTCAATTTCGGCTACAGCAGCAATATTCTCGGCTGTTCTTGAGTGATATGCACGGGTTTTATTCTTCACATCACTAAGCTATCCCAACAGCTCATAATTTTTCCACCAATTCCTGTATTGTGGTCCGACAAGGTGCTTCACGACGACCCAAAAATGTTCGAGTTTTACGAACTGTCTCTGCCAAATTTTCACCATTTTTATAGTGAATTTTAATAATTTCAATGCGTTGTTGAAGCGTGTTTCTACTTGTCAAATTTCGACAAATGACAGCTTCAAAGTGACATCTACCGAAATAGCGGGCAATTCAAAATAACACCTCTTACTGGTAAACGAAATAACACCTCTTATTTGCAAAAGTTCAGAAAATTATAGAAGATAATTGCCAACGGTCTTAATAGCCGCTTTCACCTCCATCCAGAGCTCGTTGCTTGTCTTTATGGATGCGTCGGATAAGATGGGAGCCAGCTGGTTGTCGAGGGTCTCCGTGAAACGTTTGGCCACAGACGCCGTTTGGCGCCTTTCGATGTCAAATTTTCATAGAAAGCTGGTCTTCGCTGAATATGCCTTTGACCTATGACATCGATAGGTTAAACTGACCAAGTAATGATCTGAGTTACAATTGGCTCCTTGGTGTGTACGGACGTTTACTGTGCTCGAGGCCCATCGTTGTTGGATCAGAACATGGTCCATCTGGTTTTTTGTGTTGCCATGCGGTGATACCCAGGTCATTTTATAAATGCGTCGATGTGGGAAGCAAGTCGAACGTATGACTACATTTCTGCTACATGCAAAGTCGATCAGGCAAAAACACAAATATAGAGGTCATTACCCTGAAAATGAAATGACGGAAAGTCAAAATACAAATAACAAGATGTTAATTTCCGCGCTCAATTCATGGAATTTAAGTTATGAGTCAGGTTTTGATATTCAGGAGTTTGATTCTCTAGTAATTTTACAATACCCTTCTGGCAGGAGCATTATCCTGCAACTTTTAATTGTTTCTCTCTAAACTGTTTGACATAGTGGCACTCCTGGGAAGGAAAGAGATCCATTATTCATTACGAAAACCGCTAAAAAAATTATCGTGTATCGCATACAAAAATAACTTGGATGAACTATGCAACGTGTAAACATAAGGGCGCAAGCGCGAAACCTGTTTGACTATGGGTGAGTACCATTCCCGTGTGAAAAAGCCTAAATGTTTCTTCTAAGGCTAGTTTACAATGTGGTTGTGATGATGTGTTGATACACGGACATACATATGTTATGTACCACGTTTTTCATGACGCCGATGACCGCAGCCTTAAGTGACATTGACTTTGGCGCTTGAATATTGATGACGATGTGGTAGTAACTTTCAGGTGCAATGCATCTCTCCGGCATGATCCGCGGATGTATGTAATGTGTCCACGTAAACACTGCCAGATATGTTCAAGATCTGTTCAGATGAAGTTTTAACAGAACCTAAAAGAACTAAAAGTTACATAATGGGTACCTGTAACATTATCTACGCTTTGTTGTCTTTGGTTCTGGTGAGTTTTTGTTTCAGATGATCTCATGAGTTTTGTTTTACTCTCTCCTTTGGAGGTGTTTTCTCCACATTTTTGAATTAATCGCAGGTTTATGTGGTCACAAGCCCAGCAATGGAGTTGGCCGAATGTGCTTGGCTTTTTGCTATCGGGTAATCAAGGAAATGCGGTTTGCCTACGAAAACATGGTTTTCAGAAATTTTTTTAAAATGCATCAATGATAGAGGACTTGAGTAAAACACAGGAATTTAAATAATGATGATTATTCTAAAATTGCCTCTTAACACCTGCATCAACATTTTGCACATTACTATACTTCAGACAAATTAGAGATTGCGTTGACGTCAATTAAGAACTACCTTAAGGCTTAAATTGAAATATTGTCGGACATCTCTGAGCCGAGGTTCGTTTGAGTAGGCTTGAATACGGAAAACAATGAGTGATTTGAATGCAGTTGAGCTCTTAATTTCTTCTATTACGCAGAGCAGACATGCGTCAATTTCCATGTACGCTTTTCTTGGCTTGATTGGTTAAAGGCACTCACAATGCATCACTGCGGCGCTCGGACAACACAATAAACAACAATAATTGGTGGTTACTTACTGTTTCTGGGCTCACGTCGGGGATCGTCTTCAACGACGACAACTGGCACAGCTGTGACGATTTTATAGTCTGGTAAATGACCTGCAATTGAAAATATAGATGGGATTAATAATTAGTTTTTCTTAGAATGTGAATGCTAGAAACGACGACTAACAGGATGAGAAGAAGAAATTACTTTTTCATCTTTATTGGTGCTTGTTTTGAAATTCATGTGATAGAAGATTCAAGACGGCAAACACAAGGTGTAGCTTGCTCGTCTTATAACAAAGCGTTTCTTATTCGTAACAGTGAGAGGATAGTAATTACTTTCGATGGTGAAATGTTGATAGATACTCGTATGTATGCTGTGGTCGTAATGGCGAACGCTTGCTTGAGAAAAAATGATATCTGACTGAAATAACATTTTCGATGGGAGAAAAGCACCTGTGACGATAGCAAATAAGCGACTAAACTCAGTACTAGGATGACTGACGTACACATAAAATAACATTCCCAACTTTTCTGCAACTTCTCTGTCAGGTCAATATACTATATAGATATACTAGGTCATTTGAAATCTCTTCAAGCTGCCTAAAATCTTCCTATAAATTTCCTTCCGACATCAAAATTAGCTATGTATTTCGAAAAAATAGAAAATATGCAATATATGTAACATCTGTTAACGCAGTAGCTACATACTATGTACTATGTTTCAAAACGCTATTGAAATTGCGACCTGCCTGTCCGTCTATCACGGCAATT
The DNA here is from genome assembly GCA_963969285.1 of Odontomyia ornata. Lineage (NCBI taxonomy): Eukaryota > Metazoa > Arthropoda > Insecta > Diptera > Stratiomyidae > Odontomyia > Odontomyia ornata. Next base: position 173,970,912 of record OZ017742.1, read on the forward strand.
TTTATCCGTAACAAAATACATATATTAGCTATAGACAGCATGCTTGGAAGGAGTGTTAAAAGTCAATGCCCCTTGAACGTTTGAGCGATAAAATAATTTAAAGGTTCCGAAACATTGTTCCCTACCAAAGAAGTTGATGAGGGATTTCAAATGGAACGTATTGATGAGAGATTTTCAAAATATGTTTTAATATAGTGTGACCAGCACCCAGACCATTCTGTAATGCGAAAAATCTTAGAAGTAGTTCTGTATGAATACAATAATAAAAAATACCTTAGAACCTAAACTGCACTAGACTCTTTCAATAAAAGAATTTGTAAATGTTTGATTTTCCCCAATAAAATCGGATGAAAACCCTAAAATTCAATAAAATCATGCAGACTGGTAGCATAATATAAGGATGTCCTAGTCTATAAGTTTGATTAAAATCTAACAAATTAATTATTATTAATAAAAATTACTTAAAAGCAAACTTAAGCGCTAGCAACAAATGCCTGAGGCTTTTTAGATACCTATGCATTTTAAAGCATTTGAGCAAGTTGTTTATTGTTTTAATGTCCTCTAGGGAAGCTGTTGATATGAGAAACAGTAGATCGCATTGAATGTTATATGCTATTTTATATGCTGTGGTTGACAATCAGTAAGCATATGTTGTATGGTGTGTTCGTGAGTTAATTTTGTATGACCTAGCCTAAGTCGGATAAAATTTCTGAGTTGCTGTGTGGTGGTGTTGCTTGGTAGAATTATTGGCTCCCAAAAAGGGTTGGCTGATTTGTAGTGTTCCATTCTGTTGTTATAGTGCTTTTAATGTGCTCGCCTATTGCCCTGCAAATATCTTTTTTGCTGAAATTAGAGATAGTAATGTAATTATGGCTCGGTGTCCACATAATTTTTATTTTGTTTGATTTGCTGCAGATTATATTCCTTGTTTTGCAAACGGTAGGATTTGGGTTGTTGATATTGAGCAGATCATCAATACAGGCTTTACTATCAGTGCAGATTACGTATTTTCTCCGTGATGTAGCGGCGAATCGGGTTGCAGCGCAAAGGGCTTCCAACTCAACGGTGAAAATGGAGTTAAATGTTGCAAGCAGAACTAATTTAATTATTTTTCCATCTACAGTTGTAATTGCGAACGTTGCACTTTGCTCAGTTTGTGCACCATCCGTAAAGATAATCTTTCATCCATTAGCTTTGAGGGGTTGAATAGTGTCGTTGTACGCTATTAAATGCTTGTAGGTCCTTAAGGACACAATGAGTTGGAAAACTCCATGGTGGTGTGTGGATCTTTGTTTGTGCTGGGCGAGTAGTAAGAATCTCTAGCTCCTTCATCATGTTCAAAGATCGAAGAATGGATGAGGCGTATTTTGGTTGTCTCTTCCTTCGTAGTATAGAACATTTTTTTCCAAAATGGAGTTTCGTAACGCAAGTAGTTTTGGTATGAGTCTACCTGAGAGTTGTAAGCGTCAGTTTTCGATCAATGGCAGCTCGGTTTCTGGTAAGATGAATCTAAAAGGTGTTGTTCGGAATGCGCCAATAGAAAATCTTGCTGCTGCATGGTATGTAGTTTTTATTTTTTGAAGTCGAGTTTTACTGGCATACCCGTAAATTGGGAGTGCGTAATCAGTTCTTGACAATATTTTGAATCTTACTGCCATGATCGTTTTGAGGTGAATTATAGAAATAAGCGTGATATGATATTGAGGCAGCGCCAGGGGTGGAAGGTTTCTATCCTAGCAGTTCCTCATCTACCCGCCTCCCTTCCCACTAGAAAGTAAACTTATGTAATCCGAAGGCGCATTATGACGTAGAAATCTGAGGCCTAGCCCAAATTAATGTATCAAATCATTCCAGGGTAGGTTTTTAGATTGACAGGGGATTTGTTTAGTGGGTACTCCAGGAGTATTGCGCGGTTGAGAGTCCTTCAATCAGGACATAAGCAGCCTTCACCGGCCTGCCACGAAAAAGCCTTTCGTTTGATATCGCACTTGCCTATCCTTAATAAAGTTTTCTTTGCCTCAGTGAGGAGTCGCCCGCTCCCTGAAAATTTTTGATAGTACAATACATTCACTTTTGTGGGACCACCACTTCTGGCCTTCCCACAAAGTTTGAGCACTATAGCTGCTATAGTTTCAGAGAAAACTTGCAGGGGCACAGGGGCAGATGGGCCAACGTACAGACAGAATGCAAAACTAGTAGGTCTTTGTGAAATTCATTTTAACAAAACCCTAATACTGCCCAAGATAAAAACATGACATAAAAAAGCATTCCGTTGTTTTCGCAGGGACAATAATAGCTAGACTCAGTAAACTTTGGAGTGCGGTCAGAAGTTTAGCCTTTGAAAAATATTATAACCGAATTATTTTGTCAAGTATTTTAATATTTTATTTTCTTTCTCCGCCATAGACCGAAGAAAAGGGCGAAGAAACGAAGGAAACGTTTTACAATAACCAGGAAAGACTGGTCGACTCATTGCCACCAAACGACACAAAAATAATTCTGGGTAATTTCAATGCTAAGGTTGGCAATGAGCTATCTCATCGGGGAACGTCTGGCGGATAAAGCCTCCAAGATGGAACAAATTACAACGGCCAGCGTCTGATTGACTTTGCATGTAGCAGAAATCTAGTCATACGTTCGACTTGCTTCCCACATCCACGCATTCCTAAAATGACATGGGTATCACCGGATGGCAACACACAAAACCAGATCGATCATGTTCTGATCCAACAACGTTGGGCCTCGAGCATACTTGACGTCCGTACATATCGAGGAGCCAAATTAATTCAGGTCATTACTTGATCAATTTAACCTACCGATGTCGTATGTCAAGGGCATATTCAGCGAAGACCAGCCCGCTACAAAAATTCGACATCGAAAGGCTCCAAACAGCGTCTGTGGCCAAGAATTTCACAGGGACCGTCGACAACCAGCTGGCTCCCATCGAAACGTCGATAAAGGAAGTGAAAGCAGCTATCAGGACCGTGGCAGAACAGACGATCGAATATCAAGCCCGGCGCAAGAGGAATGATTGGCTCGATGATGAGTGCTAGAATGCGTTAGACAAAAACAATCAGGCGTACAAAGAATACGTAGGTAGGAAAACCAGGACGAAGAGAGAACACTATGAAAATCTCAGAAGAGTAGCGAATAAGATAATTAGGATTAAGAAAAGAAAATACTATGAAGACCAATTACGAAGTATAGATGTAAGTTTAGCGATCAATAACACAGGGCAAATGTACAAAGTCGTGAAAACCCTGAAACGTGGTTATCAGCCCAAAACCATGCTCTGTCGTGATGACAGCGGCAATATAATCGCTGATGAAATCAAGACCAAGGAAAGATGGGCATCATATTTCAAGAACCTCCTTAATCCTCCGCACAGCTCCGGAACATCGGAGCCTATAGATGTCTGAGGAGAGCTTCCATTGACCCCACCAACTCTGGATGAAGTTTGTTCCATCATCAAAGCCCAAAAGAATAATAAAGCGTTGGGTATCGATGAGATTCCACTGGAGCCCATCAAATATGATGGCAGTAGTGTTCATCAAGCTATTCACAAAGTCTTCCAGCATATTTGGCGACAAGAACATATGCTAAAAGAGTGGAGCCAATCAATTATATTCCCTATCCCCAAAAAAGATGACAAGCTACAGTGCGAAAATTATAGAGGCATATCACTACTTTGTAAGGCGTACAAAATATTTTCTAAAATCTTAGAAAATAACATCGGACCATACACCAGCAGTATTATTGGGGAGCATTAAGGACCAAATGTTCACAGTCAAGCAGGTACTTGAAAAATGCTGGAAGTTCAGCATAGGCGTACACCAAATTTTCATTGACTTCAAGCAAGCATACGACAGTATTGATCGTAACGTACTGTACCAAATAATGCTTTGCTTTGGCAACCCAGCCAAATTAGTCTGTCTTACCAAAATGACATTGACTTCGACACCCCCCATTGCCGCATCAATAACCAACTCACCGATGCCTTTGACACAAATATCGGACTAAAGCAGGGAGATGGGCTGGCCCCATTGCTATTCAATTTGGCTCTGGAGTACGTCATACGGAAGCTACCTGTCGATACGCGAGGTACATTACTATACAAGTAGTAGCCTATGCGGACGACATCAAAATTCTATCACGGTCAATAACAACTGCCAAAGAATTTTTCCTGAAACTAGATAAAGCTCATGACGCATACCCCAAATACACAAAATATCACACTCGGCGGATACAGTATCGAGAAGGTTAGCGAATTCGTGTATCTAGGCGCCGAAATAACGAAACGGGTAATGAAAGAGACGAAATACGCCGAAGAATACAGCTCACAAATAAAATATTTTATTCAGTTTTGACGATCTTGAAGACCAGCTGCATACACAGGAGAACAAGGCTCCGAGTATACAAATCTGTGATAAGACCTGTGTTATGCTATGGGTAGCAAGCATGGACCGTAACCCAAGCATCCGCGAATATATTGAATGCCTTTTAGCGACGGGTCCTGAGGCAAATAATCGGAGCGAAGCTTGACGGGGACCAATGGCGAATTCGATACAACCATGAGCTGTATGACATTTTTGACCAACCGGAGGTCTCAAAGATTGTAAGACCGCGGAAGCTGCAATGGGTTGGACACATGAATCGTATGAACGAACAACGGATACCCAAGAAGGTATTGGTTGGGAGGACTGAAGACCGGAGGACAGTGGGGAAACCGAGGAAACGCTGGTCTGACTCGGTCGACGAAGACAGTTCATCGCTGCTCGGATTTCAGAATTGGAAGACGCGGTCAATGGACCGAGACAGTTGGAGGCGCTGTCTGCAGGAAGCGAAGGCCCGAGAGAGGCTGTAGTGCTAAGAAGATGAAGAAGAAGATTTTCTTTAAAGACAGTAGAATAAGGGTAAAATGGAAGATGTTGGTGAGAACTCTTAGTATCATGACATGAAACTTTAATTTTGTTAAAGGGGATCCAGGGGAAGGGAAAGAAGACGAAAAAATATTGTCCCCCTCCGGTACGATTCGACACCTGCCAACCGAAAAATTCGAAGAAAAATGCAGATGTAGATCTATATGTGAACTAGTGCAACAAATATTTCATAAGTCAAAATTCGATCATACTTGTGAATAATAGTATGATTTGTGAATTTGACATTTTTGTCAATCAAATCAAAACGAAACCCCTGAAATTTGTTTTCTGCCCTTGGACCATTCCAAATTCCTTCAGAATGCAAATTTGAAAAAAAAACCGCAATAGTTTTAAGAAACCTTTTCGACGAAATGTTTCGAGGTTGCGAGATCGTTTCAAATTGTTAGTTTTTGTTTAGAGTGCACCAGATCTAAGATAGCCAAAATAGCCTGTGTGAAATTGGAAGGCCTTCTGTTTTTCCATTTTTTTTTTTCTAACTTCAAACCGCTGCAGCCCCCGCAGGAATGCAAATTTAGAAGAATGGTGATAATTTTAAGAAACTTTGAATTAAGAAACATTATGGCGTCAGACTATCGTCTTAAAGTATCAGTTTTTGAATAGACTTCACTAGAGTCGAGATGGTCTTAATGGACTGTGTGAACTTTCGACATCTCCTATTTTTCACATTTTTTTCTTGCTCTGAGGCGCTCTGGGTCCTCTGGAATACAAATTTGATAAAAAAATCGTGGTAAGTCTATGAAAACTTAACCCGAGAAATATTTCGGGGGTCAAAGGATCATACCAAAGAATAATTTGTGAAGCTATACTTTTTACGAGATGTTCTGGTGAACGGAGTAGCCGCAAAAAACGACATAAAAACCATTCCACTGTTTTCTGAAGAAATACAAAAGCTAGAGTTATCAAATTTGCGGAACAGACAGACAATAATACCTTTTTAAAGTTTCATAGCCGAAAAGAATTTCGAAGGATATTAAGGGGGGGTCTTCAGATATAAGATGTGACCAACATGTGTTTCTTCAAAATTATAGATAGATCTTTAATATCAAGTCTTAAAGCTGCCATTTTGTTCAATTTGCGGAAGAAGAAGCAAGTGACTGGAAATGAGACGAAAAAATTATTTTCCTCCGTGTGACTTGGCACGTGTGGATTGGAGAATCCGTCAAAAAATCACAGACGTAGGCCATGATGTGTACTAGGGCAACAAATACCTCGCAAGTTGAAATTCAATCAACAATCAAATATATAAGATGCTTAAGGCGGTCTCCTTCCCCGCAGGGTAAATGCTGGTCGACAGGAATACTCTTGGAGGCTAGCATTCTTTGGGGAGTTTCGCCCCTACGTACCCGATGAAATTCCCTCGCAGGGGAATGCTGCCGACAGGAATACTCTTGGAGGCGAGCATTCGTTGGGGAGCGCCACCCCCACGGAACCGACGATATGGGGGGCGCCGTGAGATTCCCTCCTGAGATAATAGGTAACGACTTTGATTGGATCTGGACAACGAACTTCAATTGATGTTTTGGGTTGGCGGATATGATGGTTTGGACCTAGTTGCTCTGTACATAGCGCCGAGGTGAAACTCGTGTGTGAACGGCTCAAATTCGACTCTCATACCGTCTCCGTCCCGGTAAAACATTGGCAGGCCTCGGAGTACGTTCGAAGTTCACACCATTGGGTTTGTGGTGTAGGTTCGGTTGAGACGGACTCCTGATTAGCGCTGGTCTGGCTCTGAGCACTTGTCCCCATAAGGGCTTGTGCCAACCCTCGCAAGGCCTCCCTGCTCTGCAAAGATAACCATGGGACCAAAAAGGCACCTATACACACGAACGGAGATAGCGGCTCCGAGGAGGGACTCAATAAAACTGGAGCAACCAAAAATACATAAAAACGATCAAAAAAGAAACAAAAAAAAACAATAACAACAACAACGCAACCAGCGGTTGCAGCCACGATGTTAACAGTACATTGAGAGCGGTACTAACCATGACAAAAACGACGAATAATACAACGACAGTGAAGACGGACGAAAAACGGAGATGAGCAGACAGTCTGATTCAGACTGAGATTCCAGTGGCGTTCGGGCGAAGCAAAAAAAATTATGCGAACGCCAGAGCGTCCTATTAAGGAAAAGCGGGAAACCCTGCAGGACGCAAAGTGTTCGAGCGGTGGAAGATAATATAAAGAGCATCGAAATTCGATGGTAAATGCTGCTGGGCCGCAAATCCCGACGTAGTAAAGAAACATCCTGAAGCCAACGAGGAGATTACAGCACGAAGACAAATAAAGCGACGTTGTGTGATTGCACCGCCAACGTCGAAAATGTGGCGGATGTACTGTATTAGGAAACGGAAAGCAATAACCTCTCCCGAGGATGGTTGCAAAGTACAATTGCCGCCCAGAGATACGAAGAGGAAAGGCTATTCCGAAAAGCGGGAGATTTTCTGAAAAGAATACAAGCTGCATGCGACTCCCCGAAAATCAGCAAAGCAGCAAAGGCAGGGCTCCTTGAACTAGAGGAGCTCCTAGATCGCATAGGGCACTATCGGCTAAAGAGGCGGCGGGGGCGAAATCTAAAGGCCACATGCAGATAGCAACAGCAGTAAAAATCAATAAAAGAATGGCGTCTAGCCCAATCGAAGGAGATCGGGATATAAGAAGGAAGGAAGAGGCACTTGATGGGCGTGAAGCACCAGATCACGGGTTCCAGATAGTGCTTGCAAAAGGAGCGAAGAAAGCCGCAAACAAACTCTTTCAAAAAGAAGCCAGAAAGTAAAGCTCGCACGGATGATCAATCAGAAAAAGTAGCTGATGCAAAACAGGAGAGGCAGAAGCCACGACGAAGACCCCGGCAGCAGGCACTGCTCGTAAAGCCTCAAGATGGCCGATCCTACGCGGAGATACTGCGGGGCATCAGGGGAAACGTAAGGCCCGAAGACACCAATACTACCATTAAAGTAGTACGACCAACGCGGTCGGGCCACATACTGGTCGAATTCGAAGCAGAGGCCGGCAATAAGGAAGAATTTTGCGACGCAGTAAAGAAAGTCCTCGGCAAAAGCGCAACTATAGCCTCACTCGAACCGATGGCAACATTCGATATAAGAGACATTGACTGCGTGACGAATCTGGCCGAGGTAGAAGAAGCCATCAACAGGGAGTTCCCTAGCGTGGATAGGATCAAAAGGAGACTGACACCAGAAAACAATAGGGGACAACGTATGGCCATAGTTGACTTGACCGAAAAGGACGCCGAACAGTTCCTGAACAAGGGCAAAGTACGAATAGGGTGGGTTGTCTGTAGGATATGGCGAAGAGCAACGCCTCTTCAATGTTTCAAATGCCTTGGTTATGGTCACACCACACAAGTATGCAAAGGACCCGATAGGAGTTCCCTATGTTACAAATGCGGTCAAATGGGACATAAAAGAAAAGAGTGTACGAAGGAGGCACACTGTATTCTTTGCAAGTATGCTAATCCAAAACCTGATTTTGGACACGTCTTGGGATCAGGAAAATGCCGGGTGTTCCAGAAAGCCCTAGCCAAGGTCAAATCAGAGCTTCGATGACCCGCATCCTGCAGCTAAACCTACACCGCAGTTCAACCGCCCAAAATCTGCTTGAGCAGTTTGCGAGGAACATGAAAGCCGACTTCTTGCTGCTGAGTGAGCAACACCATAATAAAAGTCCTGCATTATGGTATTCTGACCAAACTGGTACTGCTGCCATCTGCATTCGGAGGGATGGTTTCGTGTGGGTTCTGTGCTCAGGGACCATCTTTTTTAGTACACATCTAACGCCTAACGAATCGATATCATCTTTCCAAGCCAAGCTTAATGCTCTGGAGGGCGCTGTCTCGAACGCAGAGGGCAAAGTGCTCGGTGGACAAATGGAACCAGGTGGCACATTATGCTCGGGCAGTCCTAAAATATAAAAGGGACTCACAGCAGCCGCGGGCGCTGAGGCTGGGGAATTGCTTTTCTGGCACTTCCTCTTCCCCTCTCCCCTCCCGCTAGGAAAGGGATCCCCCAGCTTGAAGGCACCTCACGGCGTAACAAAACGAGATCTGGCCCGAAGTAATGTGTCAAACGCTTCCAGGCTGGGTCCTCAGGTTGACAGGGGAGGTGTTTAGTGGGTAGTCCAGTCGCCTTCTTGCGAGCATGGGAGTCCCATACTCTGTGCATAAATGGCATTTACCTCCCTACCAAAAAAAAAGACGGCCCCCACAGGGAAGGGTGTGACCCTTGAAAAAAAGTTCCATCATTTTCCAATCACGTTTTTATCAAAGGAAGGGTCCAGAGAACTTTTCAAAACAGGTCTTTTTGTTTCTATGGATGTAGGGAAAGAGGATGCAGGGATTGGATTTCTTTGATGTATAAATCTGAGGAAATAGGTCTTTGTGAATACAAGGCAAATAAATACTTCAGAAGTTAAAGTTCGGTGAATTTCATTAAAAATAGTATATTTTATGAATTTTACGTTATTGCCTTTAAAATCAAAAGGCACTCTTAAAAATTCCAAAAACCTCGTATCTGAGTTTGCCAATAGTATGCTATCGAGTCATAAACAGCTAAGTTATAGCTGATTGTAGATTTAACCATTACATTAATAACACAGAGATACATGTTTACAACGCACCTAGACACTACAGAAATGTAGGAATTTTGATAAACATTTTTTAGAAATGATTCGTAACATTGACATGTTATCATGACTACTCAAACAATGAGATCAGCACACATGCGACCACAATCTTAAATATTTGCGTCAAGTTTCCCAGTCGTTCTCTCAGCATTATCCAAGTTTTTGCTTGGTCTAATGACTGTACTAGTGAACAAGTACATCAATATGCAACGGGAAATGCTGTTATATTCAGCCTTCGGCCCTGTAGTCACTGGTTTAATTACAAGAGCTGTCCATTGAGCTTCTGAATCTAAATGTTCGGACTTAGCAATTCTATTGATGCAGTTTAACAAAATCGAACCACAGGCATGTGTAGCAGGTGCTGCTTCCTAAAAGTGGAACCATTGTACTTTAACTTTTATACAGCTTTCAAATCGGTCAACCATAATACTTTGTTAAGAAAAAAACTCAAACTATGTGGTATCACTGCCTGCTTGCTCCATTAGCTCTCTTTCTACTTTTCTATAGTTCATGTCAAGTTTCAACCAATTGCTATGTTTCTTCTTCCTTTGCTTTCTTCCGTGTTATTCCACAAGGGTCTTTTCTTAGTCTGCTCTTACTTGTTCTTTTTATTGAAAATCTCTTATCTGTTATATGTATGCAAATGATATCAAAACCTTATCAGAACCATGGCGCACTAAAGACTTATCTAAAACCCTTGTTATTTTGATGGAGTCCCAACCAGCTTCCTCTCAATATTTTAGAGTGTACTTTTGTCTCCTTTTTTACCAAACCCTTTATGCTTTGAATTTATAATTAACAACATATATCTAAGCACCGAGACTAGATATGGTGTTAATTTTGATTTAAATTGAGGTCCACGTCTTTGATATTGTTCCACAGCTTCCTGCATGTCTGACTTTATCCTTCATCACTCTTCTATTTTTTTCTGATCTCTTATATCTTCTGTTTGGGAACCTCACTTTGTATATCTTCTTTAGAATGTGTCCAGTTTAAAATTACTAGAAAACTCTTGTGGAAATTTCACTTTCTTTACTGTCAATATGGTTTTCGTTTGTCTATCCTTGGTATTCTCTCGTTCGAACATCTGCAAATCGTTCTTGATGAGTATTTCCTGTACCGAATTTATAATGATAACGTAAATACTCGCTTTGTTATCCAAGATTCTGCCAGGCATGCTGTTCTTTCCATTCGGGCTTTTATTTTTGACATTTCGTACGAACGCTTTGATTTTTAATTTCATCCAAATGGTTCAGAATCATGAAAATTATTAGCTTCGTGCTTTTTCCACACTTTACATGGTTATTTTCTAAACGATGATTATGTAACATACTTTTTACTCTGTCGATGTACAAGTTGTTGAAGAAAGAGTAAAATAAAATAATTGTTACATTTCTGTAAATTTTCAAAGAGCACCAGTTTTTATAAATAAAACAAAAGCAAAATTTGCTTTGGAATCTACACAAAAATCATTGCGTCAATTTTGCTTTTGTTTGATTTATATAAAATGAATTTGCGTCAAGTAGGTATATTCGTTTGTTAAAAACCGATTTGATCGAGTGAGTTCATATTAGTGGAGCATGGTATTTGAACACGATGTAGATTATACGAGGGATTAGTCCTTAGCCTACAAAAGAAAAACGAAAATTTTGGAAAAGTGGCAATTTATTTCTTAATATAATCTCCTCTTAGCTCGATACACTTGACCCAGCGATGCTCCAACTTCTTAAGATTGTCTGAAAAATACGTTTTATTTCTTTATTTATTTCCAAATCAACTTACAGACAAGCAGTCTAATTACAAGTCAATTAAATAGATAAATATAAAACTATACAAATTCGAAGTAGAGAAGAAATTATAGAAAGAAGATTACAATTCAATGAATTATCGGAGTATTTATTAACCTGATTTTTCAAAAAACTTTTAAATACGCCAAGAGACTTTAGCAGATGACCAAGACTTCGCTGGTTGTGCATACGAGGTAAGCGTGGTAAGGGAGAGTGGAAGAGTGGAAGGTGTTAGAATGTGCTTCCGGAACATAAAATTGAGCAAGGATCTATTAGAGTAAGCAGCGTCGAATGTATCGATTTGCCTGCATATATTTTGAGGTAAAAGACTATAATGAAACTGGAACAAGAGACATTTGTCAATGACAGATGGTCTGGACTCGCGAGTAGGAAGGTTCTAAACATGTAGACGGTCATCATAAGGGGAGTAAGGCAAGTTGATTCTCGAGCTCTGTAAAGTAGGCCTCCGTGGTGGCGATGAACTCCTCATTTAACTAAAATTTCTGCCCGGCGAGTGACTTTCTTAAGTTCCGAAACAAAAAGAAGTCGCACGGGGCCAACTCTGGCGAATACGGTGGATGGGGTAGCTGTTCGTAGCCCAATTCGACCAGTTTGGCCTAGGCGGCGGCGGAGGTGTAATTTCTGCAATTCGTCCCAATAACTCAGCATAGCAGAGCCTTGTGACCGTTTTGACCGCCTCCAGGTAGTCGATGCAGATTACACTTTGTGAATCCCAGAAAACGCTGAACATCACCTTTCAGGCCGATGGGACAGTCTTCGCCTTCTTCGAAGCACGTTTCCCGGGTAGTCTATGTATGTTTCGACTGCTACTTAGTCTCTGCTATATACCAGTTGAGATATGTTAGCGTCAAACACTGGTCTGAAGTGGTATCACGGTTATTTTTGTTGTCAGGAGTGAGCAAACGCGGCACTCCTCGAGCCGAAAGCTTTCTCATGCCCAACATTTAATGCAGGATACGATCCACGCGGTCTTTTGAGATGCCTACTATCTCAGATACCTCGCGCACCTTCAGTTGACCGTCTGCCAATACGAGTTCAGACATTTTTGTCACGTTACTCGTATCCTCCGTGATAGTCGTTTTCGGAAAACCTCGGCGTGGCTCATCACGTTGAAACTCATTAAACAAATTCTTTACGGTCGCCATCGCAGGAGGAGACGACCATACGCAGTATCCAAGCGCTCTTTGATTTCGTTGCTCGATTTCCCTTCTAAAAGCAATCGACTTGCAGAAAATAATAAGCGGTTATCTTTTATTTGAATTTGCTGCCATTTTATCAATACTATATTCCCGAAATTTTCTTGAAAATCTGAATATATCTGTAGCTCCCAGGTTCCTTACAACCGATTTTCTCCTAGTATCACATATTGTTACTGTTGAAATCGTAAAATGTTCAAACGACATTTATTAAACATGAAATTTCCAGGACATATGCCTCTATCATTAAGACAACGCTGTATGATTTTTCGGCAGATTTAAGGGTGTCCTTTAGGTTTTATGAAAAAAAAAATCAAAATCCACAAATCGTGCTATCTTACTAACAAAGTTTACTAAATTTTGAATTTGGGGTATTTGTTATGCTTGCACTCATAAAGGGTAACATCCAGAATTTTTTCAGATTTTTGGCTTAAAAATGTACAATCGTGAGGAGATGGGGACAACACAAATTTTTCGCATATTTTCTCCTTCGACACCTTTGGGAAAAAAATTTTAAGGGGGCACTTGCATATATGGGGGGGGGGGAAACCACCTTTAAAACCTTACACATTCTTTTATACCACAAAATTGGAGTAGTCACCACTACTGATATACCCACCAAGTCTCATAGCTGTCCCTGGCGTTGTTTACAGGAAAATTTGCGATGACGCACGGACGGACAGACAGATCGCGAAACTAGTAAGTAAAAATATTTGCAAGATTCTGAGGATGTTAAAAAGATTGCTGTTGCTTTTGACTGTCCGCAAAAACTTCGAAAGACAAACTTCACAAACTTTTCGAGAAGATCGTTAGTTATAAATAGCCTCTTGAAATGTGCTCTGAAAATATTGTTAGTATAACAATCCACTTTCTGAAATTGCACGAGAAGTGACGAAGTCTTGCAGTGAGCTATATGAGGTCTCAGAATTATTGGTAGAAACATAAAAATATAACAAGACACTCCGACACTTCTCATGGATGAAGAGAAATTAGCGCTGAAAATAATAGTTTAACAGACAAATTTTGCAGGTAGCAGGGTATGGAAAATACTAGCAAGAACAGGCGGAATTCAAAAGTGTCTTTAGCACAATAGATCATTAGACATTCATGCAAGAAATCATGATCGGGATGAAAGAGGATGGGTTACGAGTGCCTCTTGCATTTGCATTTGTATATTTTGAGAAAGACTTCAACTCACTAAACTTTTCATAATTAAGGCACAGAAAGAACACATATAAGAACCCTAAAGAAATTTTATGAGAATCTCAGAGCGAAAGTGAAATTATATAAGAGCGCTGAAGAATTTCACACAAGTAATAGAGTATGGAAAGTAGATACTATTTTGCCCAAACTCTTAACGGTTACATTTGGTAACGTCTTTTGACAACTGTGGCAGGGAAAATGCAGAGAAAATTATTGATGCAGAATATCTAAATTACCTAAGACTTACAGACAATACACTCCCCATAGCAAAGAGTTACAAAAAATTACAGATCTGGCTAAACATACTAACCACAGTCGGCCTTAAGGCAGGTCTGAAAATGAGCTTGGGCCGAACAAAGGTTATGTTCAACAAATATGCAAGAAGCCACGATGTTATAATTAATGACTCCGAATTAAAGGAATTTGAAGAAAATGCATGCTTGGAACAACAGATGCACACATCAGGGTCACTCGTCCCATGAATCAGTAGGAGTATCAAACTGGTATGGATTTGCATTCGGAAGAAATTCCATCATCTACAAATGGAGAATGCAATTTAACCTTAAAACAAGTTGAAGTAGAAGCAGATTGATTTGCTAATTGTAAAACAATTAGTAAATCAAACAATATATTTTGCATATCAAAGCTTGACTAATTACAGATTCCATAAATTGAATTCGAAAAATTATTATGGTTATTATGTTTTAAATTCGCCGCCATTTTGTTTCAAGTGTTTTGACCCCGTTGCTTAATTGATCATGATAACAGACCAATTTTACAAACCATTTATAAAATTTTTATTAAAATTCCTACATATTTGTATTGTCCAGGTCCGTTGCAACGTGTATCTCCCTAGTATTACGTGTTAATGTTGTCGTAATTGTTAAATATTCAGTTGACTGTAACTTAGCTGTTTATTGTTCAGTGATTGTGAAATTTTCAGAACACATACAATTGCTTTCAAAAAACTTAAATTGTAGCTTTTGGAAAATTTACAGGTCTCATTTTGATTTTGCAGGTCCTATAGTACTATTCTTAGCAAAGTTGATCGAATTGCGACTTCTGAGGGATTTGTTGCCCTTGTACTTCTACAGTCTCACCTCTGTGATTTTTTCCAGATTTTTGAGTTCAAATGTGAGGGGAACACAAAATTTTCGTACATTTCTCCCTCAAAGCAAAACTTGTCATTTTAAGACTTGTTTTGCAAAGCTTTCATCGAGACCTTTCATTTGATACCCATATCTTTTCAGGCGCCACTCCCCTATAAGGGAGGGCTCGCCTTAAATACCTTATAAATTTCTTTTTTTGGTGAAACTTTGAAGAGGTAGTCTCTTTGCACCTACCTACAAAATCTTATGTTTCCAGCTTATGTAGTTTGCGAGAAAAAGTGGTGTGACAAACGGACGGCCGGACAGATAGGACGCAATTTTAGCAGGGTTTTGTAAAATGATTGTCCAAAACCCTTAAAAGCATTGTTCAGTGCGTTCTACTTTTCTTGAAATATGGCTGCGAGACATGGACATTAACATCAGAAATGACGCGAAAACTCTAGATAGTCCAACATGCCGTGAAAAATCCACGCTGGGCATTAAACGAGAGACAGGAAAAGATTGACGTACAGGAAGCAAAAGGCTTGACAGACAGACAGTGACAGATATTATCCATAGAGTAAAATCCCTAAAATAGCAGTTGGTAGGACATATGGCAAGAAGAGCAGACAAAAGATGGAGAATTAATATTACGTAATTCTACCTAAGAGACATGAAAAGGCCCGGTGCACAAAAACAAGTACATAAAATATTAAAAAAAAAGTGTCTTTTCTCCATTACGATTTAATATCTTAGAGCCGAATCTTTTTGGGCGGGAAGAGTATATACATAGAGAACAAGTCCAAGAAGTTTAAATTCTTTCTTTTACGAATAAATTTGCCAAGGTTATCTTAAAAACAATAAAAAAAACAGCTGTATGTAAGGAATTCTTTTGCTACATGAATTTACTGCAACTGCAAGTACAAGAATACGAGATCATATTACGATGTGAAATACACGTTACACATAACATTAAATTATTTGAAAAATCTTATATTTTCACTTATGACAGCCTTAATACATTAAGTATATTTTTCGCATAATATGGTCAGAGACAAGAAAACGAGGCGGATAATTTATATCAGACACAAAGAAGTTTAACTAGGTTCCCTTCGACATCTGCATTAGCTTTTAAAGAAGTTAGGGACTTCCTAGGCTAGCCCTTAATAGGAATTTGATTTCAAATACTTTGAAACGGTTACTATGCCGCAGCTTATATTTAATGAGTGATTTTGTTCGTGCTCATTTATATAGCTTCTTCTGCTTCTTCTACAGCCCTCTCGCGCCAAGTGCCTCCGACTGTCTCAGTCCATTTACTGCGTCCTCCGCTTTTGAAATCCGAGCAGCGATGAACTGTCTCCCTCAAACAAGCCAGACCAGCGCTTTCTCGATTTCCCCAGTGGCCTCTGATCTTTAGTTCTCCCAAAAAATACCCTTTTGGGTACTCGTTGTCGTCCACACGATTTACATGGCCGCCCCATTACCTCTGGCTCATTAAAAATTTCGTACAGCTAATGGCTGTATCGAATTTGCCATTGGTCCTCATCTAGCTTCACTCCCATTATTCGCCATCGAAAACGTTCAATAGGTAACCCATAGCATTGCACAGGTCTTATACACGATTTGTGTACATGGAACCTTATTTTCCTGTGTTTGCAGGTGGTTTTAAAGCTCACGTAAACCGTATCAAATATTTAATTTGCGAGCTGTTTTCTTCGACGTATTTGGTCCCCTTCATGACCGGTTTTTATCAGCGCGATATTTTGGGTATAGATATTGAACGTCAAGCGTGATATTTAATGAATTTGAGGTAGTTTTCCTTGACTGCGTTATGAGCTTTGTTTTATTTTTATTAATTTCTAGCTCTACTACTTTTACTTTACTGTCCATTTCAGAAAGAGTTCTTTGGCGGTTGTTAATGACCGTGACAAGATGTTGATGTCATCTGCATAAACTAAAACTTGACATAATTTTTCTAATGAAATTCCTCTTGTATCAGCAGGTAGCTTTTTCATGACATACAAGTATTTCAGAACCAAATTGAATAGCAATGGGTCCAGCATATCCCCCTGCTTTAGTACGATATTTGTTTTAAAGGCATGGGTGAGTTGGCTATTGATCCGAACTTGGGAGGCTGTCCACGTCATCGTCATTTTGGTAAGAAGGACTAATGTGGCTGGAATACCAAAGCAAAGCATTATTTGGTACAGTACGTTACGAGCAATACTGTTTGCATTTGCATGAAATCAACCAAAATTTGGTGTACGTTTGTGTTGAATCCCAGCGTTTTTCAAGTACCTGCTTGACTGTAAACAATTACCGATACTTCCCAATAAAACTGTTTGTGTATGACCTGATTTTACTTTCTGGCAGGAATACTCTTGGAGGCTTGCATTTCTTGGGAAGCGTCCACACACGTACGCGGGGAAATTCCCGCAGGCGGAACGCCGGTCGACATGAATACTCTTAGAGGTTAGCATTCTTTACGGAGCGCCGCCCCCACGGACCTAAGGACATGGAGAGCACCGTGAGGTTCCTTCTGGGATGACAGGTAACGTTCCTGACAGAATCTGGACTACGCTTTGGAATTGATGCTTTGGGCTTTCAAATATGATGGTTTGGACAGTTACCTTGCACGGTAGCGCCGAGGTGATACTCGTGCGTTATCGGCTTCAATTCAGCTATCATACCATCTCCGTCCCGTAAAACTTTGGTAGGCCTCGGAGTACATTCGAAGCTCACACCGTTGGGTTAATGGTGTAGTGTCGGTTGAGACGGACTCCCGATTGGCGCTGGTCTGGCTCTGAGCACTTGTCCCCATAAGGGCTTGTGCCAATCCTTGTATGGCCTCTCTGCTCTGCAAAGATAAAAATGGGACCAAAACGGCGACTACACAAATGAACGGAGATAGCGGTGCCGAGGGGGGACCCAATTAAACTGGAGAAACTTCAGCTAAAAACCCTACAAACGGATAAAAAAAAAAGAAACTAAAACCACCAACAACGATGACGCAACCAGCGGCTTCAGCCACGATGTTTACAGCATATCGCAAGCGATACTAACGATGGTAAAAAGAACGATGAATACGATGACAGTGAAGACGGACGAACAATGGAGACTAACAGGCAGTCTTGTCCAGACGGAGAATCCTGTGGCGTGTGGGCGCAGAAAAAAATGATGCAAACGCCAGAGCGTTTTAAAAAGGAAGAACGAGAAACTCTGCAGGATGCGGCAGCTGTTTGAGCGGTGAAAGTAAGTATAAAGAACATCGACAACGCGATGGTTACTGCTGCAATCACGACCGGGGCGACCGAAGCAAGGGTCTTAAATCCTGAAATAAAGAACCACCCTGATATTCACAAAGTTTTCATGGCAGAAAAAATTAGTGACAAGACAAACAAAGCGCCGTTGGGTGATTTTACCGCCATCGTCGAAAATTGAGCTGAAGTACTGTACTCGGAAATGGAAGCCGATAACTTCTCCCAAGAAAGGTGGCTGCAAAGTGCAATTGCCGTCCAGCAGCATGAAGAAGAACGGCCAATCTGAAAAGCGGAGAATGTTCTCAAAAGAATAACGTCTGCATGCGACTCACCAAAAACCAGCAACGAAGTAAAGATTGGGCTCCTTGAACTAGAAGAGCTTCTAGACCGCATAGACCATTACCAAAGGAGCTCGTTCAAAGCCGAAAAAGACCAGAAGGCGAATCAATCACCATCCAACATCAATAATAAAATAGGGTCTAAACCAATCGAAGGAGATTCGGAGACAAAAAAGGAAGGAAGGTGTTCTAGACAGCGCTGACAAAAGGAGCGAAGAAAGTTGCAGAGGAACTGCTTTAAAAAGTAGCAGTCACATGCATGCCCACCAAGAAAGAAGACCTGATGCTGAACAGGTGAGAAAAAAGCCCCAATGAAGACCCCGGCAGCAGGTACTGCTCGTAAAATCCCAATATGGCCGACCCTACGTAGCAGTACTGCAAGATATCAGCAGAAAAGTAGAGCGCGCAGATACCAACACTGCCATTAAAGCAGTGCGACCGCTCAACTATAGCCTCGGTCGAGCCCATGGCAATGATCGAAATACGAGACGTTGACTGCGTCACGGAGCTTAGTGCGCTACGAAAGCCTTGTGTTGACTGTGTTGACACTGTCCACTGTGAAACAACAATTGACTATCCACTCTTCACACAACCGGAAGTGGAAGAGGCAGTCCATTCACTGAAAGCGACGAAAGTTCTAGGTCCAGATGGTTGTTCCAGCCTGGAACCGTTTGACACATTACTTCGGGCCAGGTCTCGTTTTGTTACGCCGTGGGGCGCCTTGAAGCTGAGGAGTCCCTTGCCTAGCGGGAGGGCAGAGGGGAAGATGTTATGCCAGAAGAGCGATCCCCCAGCCCCAGCGCCCCCGGCTGCTGTGAGTCCCTTTTATATTTTAGGACTGCCCGAGCATAATGTGCCACCTGGTTCCATTTGTCAACCGATTCGAGCATCACCGCAACTCTATTATCCGGGGTGAGCTCTCCCGTCTCCCTGTAGAGTTCCCTTCGCAGCCTGACCCATTTTGTACACGCAAAAAATGTGTGACAGGCATTGTCCTCCTCTCCTGGGCAAAATCGACAATCGGGAGACAGTGACTTATCGATCTTGTGCAGGTAAGGCTGAAAACACCCATGCCCGCTCAAAAGCTGGGTCAGATGCCTTCGATTTAGCCACGGTCTCACATGCAGGATGAGGCGCGCAGTCCACCTTCCCTTCATGCAATCGACCCAAGACTGCTGCCGATCATTGAGCGAGCGCTGTCTCTCCTCGCGGAAAGCTATCTCCCTCGCATCTTCGTTTCGGCGCAGGTAAATAGCGCGGCGCTCTCTAGCAAGGAGGGCGACAGGTATCACGCCTGCAATCACTCTCACCGCCGAGTTGGAGGCTGTTGGATACGAAGATGCAATTCTCAGTGCTCCTTTTCTCTGTACCTGTGCCAAACGTTTTCGGTATACCTCCTTGCTGAGAGCGTCGCCCATACCTCTCCTCCGTACAGTAGCACTGACCCTACAGCACTCATCAAGAGGCGTCTTCTTGATGGGCTGGGTCCCCCTACGATGGCCATAAGTCGACTCAGGGCCGATATTCCCGAAGAAGCCTTCTCAGCCGTTGCCCTGATTTGCTCAGAGAAACTCATCTTCGAGTCGATCAGTAGCCCCAGGTACTTCACCGCTGGCTTCGATTCGATTTGTATACCTCCAATACTGATCATCCTTACTCTAGGGATTCTCTTTTTTGTCAAGATGACCAGTTCGGTTTTCTCTAGTGCTAAACTGAGCCCGCGAGCAGTCATCCAGTCCTTCACTCGGCGCATTAGCATACCTAGCCTAAGTTGCGCTTGTTCAACGGTGCGTCCAGCGGCTAGAGCCGCAACATCATCCGCATAGCCGACCAAGCGCGACTTATCTGGCATCTCAAGTCTCAAAAGCCCGTCGTAAGACACGTTCCACAGGTCCGGACCAAGGATAGATCCCTGGGCAACACCCAATGTCATTTCAATCCCTCGTTGGCCCTGTGTCGTGTCGTAGAGCAGGCTTCGGTCCTTAAGGTAGTTCCTCAAAAGCCGCATTAGATATTCTGGAACTTGAAAAGAGTTTTCCAGCGTATCCAGAATATCCACCCATCTAGCGGAGTTGAAGGCATTCCTGACGTCGAGTGTCACTAACAGGACGATCCGTCGCTTGGTGCGACTATATGCCTCTGCCTTTTGGACCGCGTTCACCACCTCTGCAATCACATCAATGGTAGAACCTCCTGCTCTAAAGCCGTACTGCCGAGGATATAGGACCCCAGCAGCACGAATCGCGTCAGTGAGTCTTCCCTTGATGAGTTTCTCCAGCACGTTCCCAGCCATGTCTAGCATGCATAACGGGCGGAATGCAGACGGCGACCCGGGATTTCCCTTCCCCTTGCTGATCAGCACGAGCCTCACCACCTTCCATCGTACCGGGAAAACTCCGTTCCGTAGGCAAGCGTTGAATGTGCTGAGCAGCAAGTCAGGACAATGGTGATAGACGAGCTGCAACACCTCAGCTGGAACACCATCGGGACCTGGAGCCTTCCTCGCTTTCAATGAGAGGACTGCCTCCTCCAGTTCCAGCTGTGTGAAGAGTGGGCGCTCGACTGCTGTTTCACCATGGACAGCGTCAACACGGACGGGATGGGCGGGGAAGGGTCCCCGCACTATCGCGTCCATTTTTTTCCGCGTCATGTATACAAGGCTTCCGTAGGGCACCAAGTTTCCCCATGACCAGCTTGTAGACAAGGCCCCACGGATCCTTGTTCACATTGTCCACTAGGTCTTGCTAGCAGCGAGCCTTGCTACTGTTGATCAGTTTGCGAAGGCATTTCCTGGCAGACTTATATGCTGCCACCTATTTGCATGCTTCTTCATGGTTCCGCGCCCGTTGAGCCTCATGTCGAAGCTTGTGACATTCCCTTCGCTTTCCAGCGATTTCAGTTGACCACCAGTACACTGGGGGCTTGCCGTGCCGGGGTCTTCGACGGGGCATAGAAGCGCAGCAAGTAGTCGTAATGATGCTCATAGTGGAGTTCACCACGTCTTGAGCTGCAGTTCTGCCGTCCCATTTGAAGCTCCCTGCAGCGGCTCACCTGCTGTGAGAACCTCAACGAACCTCTCGACGTCCATCCTTCCGATGTTCCATCCAGTTGTAGAAGGCCGAGAGCACAGACGTCGGGAGACAGCATCACTTATCTCAAGCAGAATGCACTGATGATCACTTGCTGAGTAGTCCTCTAATACTTTCTAGTTTTGTATCCTCCGTACTAAGGACTCTGAGGCAAATGTCACGTCCGGTATGGTTCCCTCACAGCCAATGCGGCGAAAGTCGGCGTATTTCCGGAGTTTAGTACAAGGAGGGCCGTCCTAGCCGCCATTTCCAGGATTCATTTTCCCCGCGGATCCGTCTGAGGCATGCCCCATTCGATTGCTTTAGCATTGAAGCCGCCCCCAACGAGCACTTTGCCCTCTGCGTTCGAGACAGCTCCCTCCAAAGCATTAAGCTTGGCTTGGAAAGTTGATCTCGTCTCGTAAGGCGTTAGGTACACACTAAAGAAGGTGATCCCTGAGCACCGAACCCACACGAAACCATCCCCCCGTCCACAACTCTCCGCTTGAAAGACACTGTTCCGAACCCAGATAGCGGCAGTACCAGTTTCATCAGAATACCATAATGCAGAAATTTTATTATGGTGTTGCTCACCAGCAGCAAGAAGTCGGCTTTCATATCCCTCGCAAACTGCTCAAGAAGATTTTGGGCGGTTGAACTGCGATGTAGGTTTAGCTGCAGGATGCGGGTCATCGAAGCTCTGATTTTGCCTTGGCTAGGGCTTTCTGGAACACCCGGCATTTTCCTGATCCCAAGACGTATCCAAAATCAGGTTTTGGATCAGCATCCTTGCAAAGAATACAGTGTGCCTCCTTCGTACACTCTTTTCTTTTATGTCCCATTTCACCGCTTTTGTAACATAGGGAACTCCTATCGGGTCCTTTGCATACTTGTGTGGTGTGACCATAACCAAGGCATTTGAAGCATTGCGTTGCTCTTCGCCGTATCCTACAGACAACCCACCCTATTCGTACCTGGCCCTTGTTTAGGAATTGTTCGGGGTCCTTTTCGGTCAAGTCAACTATGGGCATGCGTTGTCTCCCGTTGTTTTCTGGTGTCAGTCTCGCTTTGATCCTTCCCACGCTAGGGAACTCCTTTTTGGTGGCCTCTTCCACCTCGGCCAGATCCGTCACGCAGTCTATGTCTCGTATTTCGATCGTTGCCATCGGCTCGAGCGGGGCTATGGTTGCGCTTTTGCAGAGGACTTTCTTTACTGCGTCACAGAATGCTTTCTTATTGCCGGCCTCTGCTCCGAATTCTACCAGTATGTGGCCCGCCCGCGTTGGTCGTACTACTTTAATGGTAGTATTGGTGTATTCGGGCCTTACGTTTCCCCTGATGTCCCGCAGAACTTCCACGTAGGATCGGCCATCTTGGGGCTTAACGAGCAGTGCTTGCTGCCGGGGTCTTCGTCGGGGCTTCTGCCTCTCCTGTTTTACATCAGGTCCTTTTTCTAATTGGGCGTCCGTACGAACTTTACTTTCTGGCTTTTGAAGGAGTTTCTTTGCGGCTTTTTTCGCTCCTTTTGTAAGCACTGTCTGGAACCCCTGATTTGGTGCTCCACGCCTGTCAAGTGCCTCTTCCTTCCGTCTTATATCCCAATCTCCTTCGATTGGGCTAGACGCCATTCTTTTATTGACGGTTAATGGTGGAGCTATCTGCGTGTCGCCTTTGGATTTCGCCCCAAGTGCCTCTTTAGCCTTCTCTTCGTCTTCGGCCGTTAACCAGCTCCTCCGATAGTGCCCTATGCGATCTAGGAGCTCCTCTAGTTCAAGGAGCCCTGCCTTTACTGCTTTGCTGATTTTTGGGGAGTCGCATGCAGCTTGTATTCTTTTCAGAACATCTCCCGCTTTTCGAAGTAGTCTTTCTTCTTCGTATCGCTGGGCCGCAATTGTACCTTGCAACCATCCTTGGGAGAGGTTATCGCGTTCCGTTTCCGAGTGCAGTACTTCCGCCACATTTTCAACTTCGGCGGTGCATTTACGCGGTGTCTGGTCACTCTTTGCTTTTAGTGTCGTAATCTCCTCGTTGGCTTTTGGATTTTTCGTTGCAATGTCGGGATTTGCGACCCTTGCATCAGTCGCTTCGGTAACGATCGCAGCAGTGACAATCGAATTTTCGGTGCTCTTTATGTTATCTCCTACCGCTCGAACACCTGAAGTGTCTGCAGAGTTTCCCGCTTCTCCTTAGCAGGACGCTCGGGCGTTCGCATAATTTTTAGCTGCGCCCGAACGCCGCAAGAATCTCAGTCTGAACCAGACTGTCTGCTATTCTCCATTTTTCATCCGTCTTCACTTTCGTTGTGTTAGTCTTCGTTTTTGTCGTTGTTATACCGCTCGCGATGTACTGTTGACATCGTGGCTGCAACCGCTGGTTGCGTCGTCGTTATTTTTTGGTTCGTTTTTTGGATGTTTTTGATCTCCGCTATCTCCGTTCGTGTGTGTAGTCGCCTTTTTGGTCCCATGGTTATCTTTGCAGAGCAGGGAGGCCATGCGAGGGTTGGCACAAGCCTTTATGGGAACAAGTGCTCAGAGCCAGACCAGCGCTAATCGGGAGTCCGTCTCCACCGAACCTACACCACCAACCCAATGGTGCGAACTTCGAACGTACTCCGAGGCCTGGCAAGGTTTTACCGGGACCGAGACGGTATGATAGTTGAATTGGAGCCGTTCACACACGAGTTTCACCTCGGCGCTACTGTGCAAAGCAACTAGGTCCAAACCATCACATCCGCCAGCCCAAAGCGTCAATTCCAGTTCGTTGTCCAAAGCGTAGTCCAGATCCAATCAGAGTCGTTACCTGTTATCCCAGGAGGGAACCTCACGGCGCCCCCCATATCCTCGGGTCTGTGGAGGCGGCGCTCCCCAAAGAATGCTAGCCTCCAAGAGTGCTCTTGTCGACCAGCATTCACCCTTCGGGAATTTCCTCGGGTACGTGGGGGCGGAACTCCCCAAAGGATGCTAGCCTCCAAGAGTGCTCTTGTCGATCGGCATTCCCCCTGCGGGAGTGGAACGCATCTTACGATGGGCTACTGAGCCTAAAGATGCCAGATGAGTCGCGCTTGATCACCTATGCGGATGATGTTGTGTCTCTGATCACT
This sequence comes from Odontomyia ornata, assembly GCA_963969285.1. Lineage (NCBI taxonomy): Eukaryota > Metazoa > Arthropoda > Insecta > Diptera > Stratiomyidae > Odontomyia > Odontomyia ornata. Next base: position 173,995,554 of record OZ017742.1, read on the forward strand.
AAACGCACCATCCAGTCCAGGCTAATGTGCCGAAGTGTGTCGTGGGTAAGCCAGTCGCTTGTGAGCATGAAGTCCCACACTCAGGGCGTAAATGGTATTCAAATATTATTTTACAGTATTATTTTTTTTTTTTTGTACTGCGTGCAAAGTGATGATATGCGTCTATAGTTTTCGCACTGTAGCTTGTCCCCTTTTTGTGGTTAGGGGATATATCCCCTATCCTTTGGCATACGAGTATGTTCTTGTTTCTAAATGGCTGGATGACTTTGTGGATATCTTGCTGAATACCGCTGACACCATATTCAATGAGTTCCACTCATCGAAACCCAGCGCTGTATTATTCTTTTGGGATTTGATCGAAGAAAAAACTTCATCTAAAATTGGGGGTGCTAATGGGTGTTCTTCGGGAATGTCTATAGGCTCCAATGTTCCGGAGCTGTGCGGAGGATTAAGGAAGTTATTGAAATATAATGCCCATCATTCCTTAATCCTGTTTTCATCAGCGATGATACTGCCGATGTCATCACGGCGTTTCATACTTTTCACTCCTTGTATGCTCCATGCTAGGCTCACATCTATACTTCTCAATCGGTCTCATAGTGTTTTCTTTTTTTAATTCTAATTATCTTAGTTTCTACTCTTCTGAGATTTTCACAGTTGTCGTTTGTTTCGTCTTGGAGGCTATATCCTTCAGTCATTCCCCAGTGAGATAGCTCATTGTCAGTTTTAGCATTGTTATTCGCCAGCATTATTTTTGCGTCGTTCATTGGCAAGATTTTCTTCATTTTTTAGTCCTTTTTTCGGTCGGGATGTGTACGATTATACACTTTAGTTTATTCACACTACAAAATAGACATACAGCGGGAAGGGCTCGAACAAATCCTCTCAACTGACCCATTCACACGTCCTATAAAAACTTTTTTAAAGCTCTTAAAGCTAGACAAGCACATGTTAAAGAAGAATGTAGGCCACTGAAAATACCGGAAGCCACAAGGTTTTATTAAATACTAATCTTCCTTAACTATGCGCATTAATGACTTGCTGGAGAGTTACTTAAATAACATGGGACATACTCATAAATCTCATTAGACTTGGAAACGTCAACATATTTTACAATCTGTTCTAGAATTGGTTATCATTAACGAAACACGCACATGAACAAAATGTTAATTAACAAATAAAATCTCAAATAATAAATAAGTTTGGATGTATTTTGAATTAATTTTCTAAATACAATTGCTTGCCAATTCACCCATAGGAAGAATTTCCCTCTTCATTATTTTACATCCAAGAATAACTAATTGGTGTCGCGACAAGAATTCCACCCACCATAAACCATATCCAAATCCAATTTATTTAAAACTAATCCGATCAAATAGGTTTCTAAACATTGATTTCACATTTGAGTTTGCAGAACAAACAGGAAACTGCCAAATTCGACAGTATCCCATTAAATAGCTGAAATATCAAAGGCGTGTTAACATAGCATATATGCAGATATGTATACTCATCTGGCGAATAGCAAAAGCTATGTTAGCATTGGATACCAGATACTCGTAGTTCCACTAGATTTGGATATCAGTGGTTATCGTTTTAGCAACGGAACTTTACCTTACTTGTTCATAATCGCAATCAAGTATTACGTTGAAGGTAATGTGTTATTCTTGGGAATTATCTCTAGATAATTAGTTGCAATAAAGACAATGTGTAGGATCTTATTAATATTGATTTTGAATTTCCGAGTGAAAACTAATTCGGAGGTAAAATACGAGTATGTTTGTTGGGTAGCTACGATTGGTTTGCACATGGAAGCGTACATTCCAATCAATTAGCCATAAAACTGATGGTTAAGGATCATTAAGCTGGATTCAAATGTTTGCTAGATTTGATCAGGATATCAATTACAATAGAATTTTAAGCTTTTCATATAGTAACCCCGCAGTCGAGCTGCCCCGAGGTGACTGATGTGGCAGCTCCTGAGGAGTATATCGGTCACCTCGTACGAAACTGCGAGATTTTTAATGGAACCAGCCTATATGCTGGAACCAGCTGAAGTCCATCGAGCGAATAATGCTATTATGTTGATAGCTAAAATGCTCGGGTGAAAGAACAATGTAGTTCTTTCACTTAGGACAACCAGCAATCCTCAAACAAAATTTTCATATAAAAACAAGACCAATAAGAGTTTGTCATTTACGAATGAACATTCAATTGTGTACGGAATCCAAATTTTCCCTTAAAATGTACTAATCAAGAGAGTTTTGATTTAATTTGTTCTTCATAGCTATACCCTACAACTTAATATTTTGCTAACATATTTTATTGGTTACAATTGTTTTTACTTTCTTATCATCTTAAAATGTAACAAAATTTTTTAAATGGTTTTAGTTATTTTGATTTGTTTAAAGAACCTCTCTGCAGACGACATTTTTAGTTTATTATATTACTCCTTCCATCAATAAGGTTTCCCTGTAGATTGGCAGTCTGCACTTTTAGAAATATATTTGCTTTGAATGTCAGCCTGGAAAAGCAACATGGGGAAAAACAGGCTGTAGCAAATACAGTTCCAATTCATCTAGGATTTTCCTTTTTTAGGGTTTTGTACTAAAATACAAAACCCTATTGAAATCACGACCTGTGTCCGTCCGTCTGTATGTCACAGCAGTTTTTCTCCGAACCTATAAAAGCAAAGTCATGGAATTTTGTGAAAAGGTCTTCTGGGGCAAATAATTTTTTCAGAAGGTTTGAAGAGGGTCTCCCCACGTAGGGGGAGGTCCCTTCAAAAAAATTTCACCATTGGTAGTCTCTTAATGAGATCTTTTCAAAACAAGTATTAAAATTACCTTATCAGCTTCGCAGGGAGTAGGAGAAGGGGAAATGTACGAAATTTTCACATACCCCCCTCAAGATTGGACACCTTTCATCCGAGGAAGGCTTTTATGAGTACAATAACAACAACATATACGTCGAAATTTGATCAAGTTTGTTAGTAATAGCATGGTATATCAATTTAACATTTTCTTGGATAAAACCATAACGGCATTCTTTAATTCAAACAGATCGAATGATATTTAACGAAGTTATAGTGGCTTGAGTTTTCCTGTATTACTATGAAACAATATGGCTAGGAACAATATGCGCTTTTTACCGAATCAGACACTACTGGTTTGCTGGGATTTGCATGGAAGTTTCGAGAATGATAAGCATTACAAATATCTTGAGTATGTTTTCAACAAATGATATGAGAAGTCGTAAAAACAAAATGGCAGCCATTTTAAATGAGAAGATTGAATAAATTTGTGTTATTTTTCCCAAACTTCAACATTTAAGGTACATGGTTGTACGGAATGTTTAAATTTATTAATGAATGGCTAAAGATGATCACCTGCAATTTAGAGGAGAAACATGTCGAGTAAGTAAGAGACTACTCCTGCCAGAAGGGCTTTGTAACCATCCTAGGGTTCAAAACAAGTTTTCTAATGGCATGATTCGATGATTTGAATTATTCATACGATACTTGCATGAGAAAGCATTTAAATTTATCCAAAGGATGCAGTTTCGTTCATAAATACATAACAGGCGCCATTTCGTTCCAGCTTAAATAATTTTTTTGAATCCTTGGCTGATTGAACAACTGATTGAAGAAACCCGAAGAAAATAGGAGTACCTAGATCGATTTGAAATATGTATCAACCATCAACACGTGTTATTGTTGTTCTAGTTCCATACAATTGAAATGGCTATAACTTACTTGACTATGATTTGATTTCCATGAAATTTTGTAGGCTTAAGGATCTTATATCAACCTACATAACTGTAACTATTTTAAGAAATTTAAGGCCAGCATTTTGTTTTTTGGGGGAAAATGTAAAGTTTAGAAATCATAATATTATTAACAGAGTTGAGTGAATTTTGATTTCTGAGGTATTTGTTGCCCTCGTACTTATAAAGATTTTCAGCTCAAACGTGTCCAATCGTGAGGAAAGGGGACACAAATCGTTCGAACATTTTGTCTTCACCTGGACCCCTTTAAGTAAAAAATTACTTTTGTTTCAAGTAAAGTGTGCTAAGTGCTAAGATCTTTCATGTATCGTATCGCCCAACACGATTACTTTTGATGAAAAAAATTTGTCAAGGGCCACTTCATTATATGGGGGACCCCCCTTAATTATTTTGAAATATTTGATAAGACGTAAATTTTTGAGAGATCAGCACCTCTGGCTTTTTCATAAAGTTTGAGCTTGGAAGCTTTTATAGTTTCTGAAGAAACTTTCTGTTATGTACGGACAGACGAACGGGCAGGCGGACAGACAGGACACAAAACTAGTGGGGTTTGTAAAATTTCTTTCACAAAGCCCTAAAATGCATGGAAATAGACCCGATAACAAAAAACTCAGAGGTTGGAATTCGTTGAATTTTGCTAATAGTAGTAGGATTTAAAATTTTCATCAGTAAAACGGTATTAGTATCATTTAATTGGATGAAATTAGCTAGCAGATCCTTATATTTATTAAGGTTCAATAAAATTCACAGAAGTTATAGCCGTTTGAATTTTTTCCAATTACAACAATCGTATCCAATTTTTCTGCTTTCCATCGAAACAAACACTACACTTTTGATTGCATCTTTTCCAAATTTTCAGGTAAGATGAAAAACAAAAATAAATTTTCGGATTCCGGTCAATTAGTGATTTTAGCAATATTGAAAAAAAAGTTGGCTAGTTAAAATGGTGTTCTTTTAAAGCACGAATATATTTTTTGTGCATGTCACGAAAGTTGTTCTTGGATTAAATCATTCTACATATGTTATCTGCACGTTGTAGGTTAAGTACAAAACCCTTATTACAGGAGCGTAGTTCTATCTACGCAACTCATTTTTTTTTGTGGTTGGGAGATGAAGTCTCTTTACGCTCTTAGTGTAGTGTAGTGTTTATCGAAAGCATTTCATTTCCAGTGATTTGTTATAATTTATTTTCACTCAAAAAGCTGAGTGAAAAACAAGTAAAACAATTCAACGTAATGAGAAATTATCCTTCAATAATATTTTATGTACTGATGTGTCAAAATTGAACTGAGTGTGTTTTGTGGAGTTCAAACATTGAATATTGGTATGTAGTTAAATGTTTTATGTTGAATTAATTTTTTATGTCGATTATTAAACGTTAATAGCTAGCTAGCCGCTAAATGAGGCTCTAGGCACACACGGCATCTGGATTACCTACTAAACATCTCCCTTGCTAATTTGAGAACCTAACCCGAAACCGTTTGACACATTACTTTGCTATGCCGTGTGACGCCTCAAGTTGGGTGATATCTCTTCTAGCGAGAGGGGAGCCAGGAAGAGGGATTGTTAAAAAAGTAATCTGCCAACCCTGGTGCCGCCGGCTGTTGTAAATCTTTTTTATCTTTATAATTATAATTTCCCAGTATTGATTGTCTTTACTCTGGGGATTCCCTTCTTTTTCAGGGCGACCACTACGATTTTCTTCAGTGCCAGACTGAAACCGCGAGCAGTCATCCAGTCTCTTAACCAAAGCGCTAGCATACCTAGTCTAAGTTGCGTCTGTTTGACGGTGCGCTCAGCAAGTAGCTAACATCATCCGCAGAGCCAATCAGGCACAACTCATCCGGTCGATCCAGTCTCAGTAGCCCACTGTACAATATGTTTCGCAGGTCCGGACTAAGGATAGATCGCTAAGCAACACCTGATGTAAATTTAATCTTTGTCGCCACTGCAGTGTATTATAAAGCAGGCTTCAATCCTTCAGGATGTCCCTCAAAAGCCACATAAGATATTCTGCGACTTGAAAAGGGTATGTCAGCGTATCCAGAATATCTACTAATCTACCGGAGTTGAAGGCGTTCCGAACAACAAGTGCCACTAACAGAACCACCCGTCGCTTGGTACGGTTATACACTTCCGTGTTTTGTGCCACGCTTACAACCTCTGCAATCGGATCAATGGCAGGGGGTCCCACTCTGAAACTGTACTACTGAAGAGATATTTCCCAATAAGCAAGAATTGCGTCAGTGAGTATTCCCTTGACGAGTTTCTCTAGCACTTTTCCAGCTATGTCCAGTATGCTTTAGAGGTGATATGGAGACGACAACCCGGGATTCCCCTTCCCCTTGTTGACGAGCCTCGATGCCTTTCAACGTTTCTACAAGGAAACGTTGATTGTACTCAACAGCAAATCAGGACAATGATGAAAGACGAGCTGCAAGATCTCAGCTGGGATGCCGACTGGACCTGGAAAATTCCTTGGGTTCAGTAATAAGACTGCCTTTTCCAGTTCTAGCCACGTGAAGGGTAGGCATTGAGATGCTATTTTGCCATGGACAGCCTCAACATAGGCGGGACGGGCAGATAATAATGCCCGCATCATCTCGTTCATCTTTTCTGCTTCATATAACAGATCATTCAATAAGTCCATAGGATGACACATAGATGGCGTTACTAGAATTTTATCCACATGATTTTTTATCATTACAACCCTTCAAACAATACGTTTATTAATTTGACAGCAATCGGACTACTGATTCCTGAGTTATAGGATTTTGTGCGAAGAAATTTTTGTTATTGAAAAAAAAACTTGGAAAAAAGTGAATTTTGAGTTTCGATAAAACATTGCTTTTTTGTGAAAAAAATACAGTGGAAACGACACAATGGCTTGATGAACATTATCCGGACTCTGCTCTATCGAGACAAAGGGCAGAGACGTCGAATGCAGAATGAAAACGTGATCGTACCAGCACAAATGATGCAGACCCCAGTGGACGTCAAAATGAGGCTGTTATTTCAGAAAAAAAATCCACAAATTGGTTATGAACGATCGCAAATTGAAAGTGCACGAGCTAGCGGGCATTGTAAAGATATCAGATCGTGTTGTTTTTACCATTTTACGCAATCATTTCGGCATGCGAAAGCTCTATGCAAAATGGGTGCCACGTGATTTCACAGTCGACCAAAACAACAACGCATTGATGCTTCAGAGGACTGTTTGGCGCTGTTAAACCACAATAAAATTGAATTCTTTCGTCTATATGCGACAATAGAAACATGGCTTCATCATTACACACCAGAATCCAAAAGACAGTCAGCTGAATGGAAAACAGTCGACGATCCGAACCCAAAGTGATGATTGTCACGAAAATGACTCTTACTTAAAACTGCTGTCTTTCACTTTAAAAGGTCAATACATATTGCAAGGGGCCAATTCTTTTGAGAGTTATACACTGTCCTTTAGATCTACCCGTCAGAATTTTATGACTAGTATTAAATTTTTCATCAATTTGATAACAATGAAATTCGTGCCATTGGATAGAGCTCTGTTTTTACAAATAAGTTTGAGCAACGTTGTATGTATAGAAAAGCATCCCTGGCAATGTAAGCAATTTCGGTAGGAAAGTCTAAACTCCTGCTCGTCATCAGTGACACTACAGTCAACACTGTAGTAAATTTTCTCATTCATTTTCAGTGCATCCATATACACAAGGAACAATATGGTCTCATTTGCGAATTTTTGTGCTTTAGAAATAGAAAATTTTTCGGAACATATTTGACTCCTTAATTAGTAACCACTTATAATATCAATAATGTCTTCAAGCTTATGGGAGCCTGACTAAGTTTGCCAATCACAATTTCTTTGTCTACTGCAGTTTTCATCTTTTGCGTCCATTGTAGTGAGGTTAGATCTTGCCACAGATTACTATTTTTTATTCATCGTCTATGGCGCGACAGCCCAAGCTGAGCCTTGGCCTCCAGGATTCATTTTCTCCAACCATCACGATTCCGCTACCTCGTCCGCCAGTTGTTTACTCCCAACAAGGATCTCCTGTCAGCAGCCTCCACTGGACGTGTGCCTTGTGCTCTGCCCGTCAATGTTCTTTTGGGTAGCCGGTTTTCTTATATTCTTTATACATGGCCCTTTTCATTGCAATTTATGTAACTTTACGCAAGACGAAATTGTTCGATCGTCAAATAGGTTATACAACTCATTGTTGTAACGAAGCTACAGCCTTGTTCCTTGTTTCGCTAGGCCGTAGATTTTCCGAAGCACTTTGCGTTCAAATATATCCACTGCCTTTTCGGATTAACTAGTCAGGGACCATGTTTCACTTCCATATAATACCACCTGTGCTATTAGGCTTGACTAGTATTTTATAAATGCGTAGCTTATTTTGCCTGTGCACAACTTACAACCTTAGAATGGGAAGTATGGAGTAATAGGGTTTATTCGGTGCCTCTTCTATTCCAAGGTAAATAAAATGATCTATAGTTTTAAGGTTATAGTCGCCTACCGTCAAGTTTTGTCGGACTGTAGTTTTCTTCCTCATTTGAGTCACATATTTCGTTTTAGCTTCATTAACTCGTAGGCCAGTTTGGTTTACTTCAGATTCTAGGCTCAATATGCTCTATTGGCATTTAAGCATGATCGTGCCATAATATTGACGTCCTCAGCATATGCTCCCAATTGTGTGGACTTGAACATTAGAGTACCTGAGGTTTCAGCTGATGTCTTCCTGATGATGTATTCCAGCACAGTATTACAAATTTCTGTTAATTTCCCGTTTATCTTGACCTGGGACTCTGTATTTAGCATCGTGACCGTGGACATGCGAGCCAATTTTGTTGCGACGCCAAAGTCAAGCATTATTTTGTCATCAATTTTCTGTCGACACTGTCGCATGCTTGCTTGAAGTCTAAAAAGAGTTGGTTTACATCGATGTCATATTCCCAGCACTTCTCGAGCACGTGCTTTCCTGAGAATATTTGGTCTTTTGTAGATCGTCTAGTTCGAAAGCCTCCCTGATACTCTCCTATAATGCTTACATACCACGGCTTTAATTTTCGTTTTATGATTTTGGTGAGCATATAAGATGTACACAGTAGAGCGATGCCTGTATAATTTTCACACCTTATATTGTCCCCCTTTTTGTGCATAGGATATATTATACTTTCAGGCACGTTCTCTGGTAACTGATCTTCCGATTTTATTTTGCATACCAGTCGATGCACAGGTCCAAATATGAATTTTTCCAGAGATATGTTGAAAAATCCGATCCATATAATATGGTTTTGATTGTAACATGGTTTCATGTTATCCACGATTTCAGGAAAGCCAAAGTCAAAAGCGCTTTATTTAATACTGATTGTTACCAATTTTAAAAGAATATAAAGTCAATTCCAAACAATAATAATACTAAAACTTAATGGCACAAATGGCTCTCTAAATTTATACGTTACCAGTTAAACGCATTTGATCTCCTACAACTAATATGTAACAACCTAATTCTAATAAAATTCAACCACAACCTTTATCTTATACTGAAAATACTATCATAATACTCCTAACCCACGCTTTGAACCTTATCTCCAAACATATTATTATAAACATAACATATACCGATCCTAAATATTGAAACTATCCCTAATATTTAACACAAACAAACAACAACACTAAATGTTGCAATAATGAGCTGAAACTTAATAACTAAGTAACGAAATACACAATATCAGAAAATAAACACGAAATACGTGCACATTGTCATTCAGCCACCAATACCTAGATTGCTCCGTCTCAGCTCGACCAGCTTCAACGAATCTATATAATAGGGGTACCGGTTAATTCATACGGTTTTCCAACAGATGGCATAACTTGATTTTTATTCCAGTGATTCACCCTTCCAAATATGTGTTGAAAAGCTACTGTCATATAGTTTCCGAATCAGTATGTGTCATTTAGCTGAAGCGTAAACAACAATACTTTTTTTACTCTGAAAATGTCAAATTTTGTGCCGAACAAAGTGTTTTTGCGGGGAGTACTTCTTCATTGAAGAATAAGGCTGCCGAAAGTCATCGTATTTTGGTGGAAGTTTAGGGTGTGTATGCTCTAGCTGAGCGTACGTGCCAGAAGTGGTTTGCACGGTTTAAAAGTGGCGATTTTGACTTGAAGGACGATGAACGTCCCGGACAGCCAAACGAGTTTGGAGATCACGAATTGGAGACATTGCTCGACCAAGATGCACCCCAAACTTGCAAAATCACTTTGCGTCGCTCAACAAACCATTTCCGATCGTCTTAAAGCAATTTTTCACAATAAAGCTTCAATTTTCGAAAAAAAAACCGCACGAATTAACCGGTACCCCTATTAGCAAATGCGTATCTCCATTCGAATTGTTGGTCTCGTGAACACAAATTCGGAGGATATTTTATCTGCTTATCAGTGGTCCGCCTGTATATGTGATATATGATTGGGACACCGTCAGAATCAAAAACATATCGATTCATGTCAAAATACACAAATGCTTCTGAAGGAACGAAGTCAGTAGCGAGGCAAGTCACAATATACCCGTCTGCAGGGTGGAACGGCTATGAAATCCAAGGGTTTTCACTCACAGTTACAGATCTTGCGATATGATTCCGAAAAAGCTTCAATAAGGAGATACCGAATCTCGTCACTTTAGCAGTTTGATAAATTTTTCTATTTGATATAAAGTGTTTCCAATCCGTCTCAGGCTTTTTGTACAAACCAGTACATGCACTAAGAAATTTCCTTTCGAAAACTCTTAATCTTTCCATTGTACTAGCACTCTGGTTGTACCAGATCTGACATCCATATGTCACGACTGCTCCAACCAGGGTGTTGTAACAGATAATTTTGACCTTTTGATCAATGTATCTGGAAGGAAAGAGTCGTCGAAGGACCATGAGTACCTTTGGTACTTTACTGAGCAAGATTTAGTTGTTCAGTATAGTACAGATACCCATCTGGATGAACACTGAGGTATCGAACACAGGATTTATATGGAACCCGTTCGTACAGCTACACATCATTAAATATTTTTTTAAGATTGTTCTGAACTATTGTAGCTTGTCGCTACCGATGATTGTGGTGGCGAGACGTTAAACTCAAAGCAGTTCAATGGCTTGCGAATGAATATTGAGAAAAGCAGAGGCGCATACGATTTCAGGAGTAAACCTCGTGAATTATTTGTGGTGTTTAGCCACGACATACGAGCATGCCAAACATTTAGATATCCAGCAATAATACGATAATTATGTAGCCTATTTAGTTCAGGTATTTTAAATAAAGAATAAAGCTTCTCCGTAAATTTGAGGTTATTGTTGCAAGCACCACAGGCTGAAATAGTGGAGGTTATCTCCACCTTAAAGTTGAATTTTAATCACGGAAACTTCAAGGCACTCAAAGTTTTTAAGTTTGATTTTATTAATTGCTTGGAAACAGTAGGGTATTCTGGTCAATATACCTGTACCGCCTCCCCTATCGTAATACACCGTATCGTATCTTACAAACCCTAAATCCTTGAACGTCATTGAGTGTTATGAATTTAGGGCATGTTTCACAAAGGAAAGCAGTATTAGAATGTTGCCTGACGATAAAATCAAGGAGATCCATAAGTCAATGCAGTGTTATCTCTTGGTATGTGGCTGGATTGCAAATTATTTAGACACATTCTTTAAATAAAATTTTTTCTAAAAATAAAGTAAATATCCAAACAAATTTACATATTAACAAAACGGAAAGATGATAATCAATCAACAAAATTAAATTGACAGGAGTGATTAATAATGATAATAATTATCCATGGCACAACAGTCCAAATCTGAGCGTGGCGTTGAAATTTATTGTTAGGGTATCTCTTTTCTGACCGTAATGAAATTCGATGTGATATGGTCAATTTCACGGTCAATCATTTGATTATTACCTAATTTTTCAATTAGTACCCACCACAGATGGGTGGGCTGATAGTCCGACAGCAGCTTCAGAACTTCAAACTGGATGTCACTACCGAGGTTTGAACTTGGGAGGTGCTGTACTAGTGGAGTGTGCCCTAACCCACGGCTCCGCACGGACTACAAGGAGCGAATGATGAACATGTCTAAACGCTACGAATGCTGGATAGAGAATCTGTAAGAAAAATTTAATCAAAGCTCATTGATACAAATATCATACAAACACAGTCAGGATAAAAGGTTTGCATATACATTACCAACTAGGGAGTGTTATGAAGTTAGTGAAATTAAAAATTATGAAAAATTTCTTTTATTATTACTTAACAAAATAATAGCATGGTTGAATTTTAATAATATAGCTTCTCAAACAGCATCAAAATAAAGTGCTGGTACAAAGGAAGCAACAGACATCAAGAGTACAATTCTGGATACAATACAAAGAAAAGATTCATTTTGCTAAACTTTTTTTAATCACTTTTTGACTGTGGGAAAAAATTATATTTTTTAATTTAGACCATGGACTGTTAAGCAGATTACGATGTGCTCTATTTGTGTGGTTCAATGATAACTAGAAGAAGAATTATACGAATCAATGAGTATACCTCAATGTGTTGTCAGTTTGAACTTTGATTTGAAGTTCTTGGATAAAATTTTAAAATTAAATTCAGTTGTCTGATAGTTAATTTTCTAGTTAGGGAATAGAGTAGAGTATTGAAGGCCAATCTACACATTGCATACATCGCCCTGACGATATTCAGCATTCTATAAATTGAATCAGTGTTCGATGTCCAATTTATAATGTCATAAGTACTCGAAGAAAACACGTGAGCATTGTCAATTAAACGTTTAAGCCTGGTATGTAAATAGCACATATAGTTTCTTAATCCCTAATCAATAAATAAGCTTTGCCTTTAAGCGATTTATTTCCTGGTTCCAAGATAATGTTCTATCTAATATGAAACTTAAATATTTCATGAACGAGACTCTCTTAATTTTTTTGACCTAATATCTAAGCTGATATCAATCTAATTTAATGGCCTGAAAGTCATACAATTTGTTTTTTAATATTTAGAGTTAGTATTATTCCTTGCATCTATGGGTTATCAAGTCGTTAATTATTTTCCACTCAAAAGCACGTGCAGAAAAATCAGAATATACAAGGGTGAATCAAATATAAACGGTAATATAGCACGCATCTTCAAACTCAATGATAAAGTATGGCAGTTGGAGATTCGTTTATAAGGAGTAGAGGAACCAGCTTAGTTAGTGGCCACGATCGGTTTTCGCCTCAATATAGCCATAACTGAGCAAGAGTTTCATCAGTCTGTTGCGCAACGCGCCATCATAAACTTTCTAACCAATGAAGGCGTTAAACCGTCGGAAACTTTTACTCATTTAAGGGCGCAGTCTGGGGATACTATATTGGCTCAGCATCGAGTATATACACGTAGCAGAGAATTTAAGGGTGAGCAAGAACAGGCCGAAAATGAAAGTTATGATTGACGTCCAAGACAACATCCATGCTGTTCAAGAGAGAGTTTCACTTCCTGATTTTCTTCACGATCAACAAAAAGTGAATGCGGCCTACTATTGCTAGTTTTTACAGTCAGCAAAAACCTTCAGCAAAACAAAATACGAGGTATACCTGTTTTTTTTTTGTGGTAGGGAGGTGAAGGCATTTACGCCCGCCGAGTCTGGCAGTGTGGGACTCCCATGGAGGATACCCTTGGACTACCCACTAAACACCTCCCCTGTCAATCTGAGAACCTAGCCTGGAACCGTTTGACACATTACTTCGGGCCAGGTCTCGTTTTGTTACGCCGTGGGGCGCCTTCAAGCTGGGGAGTCCCTTTCCTAGCGGGAGGGAAGCGGGGAAGAGGAAATGCCAGAAGAGCGATCCCCCAGCCCCAGCGCCTCCGGCTGCTGTGAGTCCCTTTTATATTTCAGGACTCCCCGAGCATAATGTGCCACCTGGTTCCATTTGTCAACCGATTCGAGCATCACCGCAACTATATTATCCGGGGTGAGCTCTCCCGTCTCCCTGTAGAGTTCCTTCGCAGCCTGACCCATTTTATACACGCAAAAAATGTGTGACAGGCATTGTCCTCCTCTCCTGGGCAAAACCGACAATCGGGAGACAGTGACTTACCGATCTTGTGCAGGTAAGACTGAAAACACCCGTGCCCGCTCAAAAGCTGGGTCAGATAGAAGTCAGTCTCACCATGCCTTCGATTAAGCCACGGTCTCACGTCCGGGATGAGGCGCGCAGTCCACCTTCCCTTCGTGCAATTCCCCCAAGACTGCTGCCAATCGTTGACCGAGCGTTGTCTCTCCTCGCGGACAACCATCTCCCTCGCATCCTCGTTTCGGCGCAGGTAAATAGCGCGGCGTTCTCTAACAAGGAGGGCGACAGGTTTCACGCCTGCAATCACTCTCACCGCCGAGTCGGAGACTGTTGGATACGAAGATACAATTCTCAGTGCTCCTCATCTCTGTACCTGTGCCAATCGTTTTCGGTATACCTCCTTGCTGAGAGCGTCGCCCCATACCTCTGCTCCGTACAGTAGCACTGACCCTACAGCACTCATCAAGAGGCGTCTTCTTGATGGGCTGGGTCCCCCTACGTTGGCCATAAGTCGACTCAGGGCCGATATTCCCGAAGCAGCCTTCTCAGCCGTTGCCCTGATTTGCTCAGAGAAACTCATCTTCGAGTCGATCAGTAGCCCCAGGTACTTCACCGCTGGCTTCGATTCGATTTGTATACCTCCAATACTGATCATCCTTACTCTAGGGATTCTCTTTTTTGTCAAGATGACCAGTTCGGTTTTCTCTAGTGCTAAACTGAGCCCGCGAGCAGTCATCCAGTCCCTCACTCGGCGCATTAGCATACCTAGCCTAAGTTGCGCTTGTTCAACGGTGCGTCCAGCGACCAGACCGCAACATCATCCGCATAGCCGACCAAGCGCGACTCATCTGGCATCTCAAGTCTCAGTAGCCCGTCGTAAGACACGTTCCACAGGTCCGGACCAAGGATAGATCCCTGGGCAACACCCGATGTATTTTCCATCCTTCGTTGGCCCTGTGTCGTGTCGTAGAGCAGGCTTCGGTACTTAAGGTAGTTCCTCAAAAGCCGCATTAGATATTCTGGAACTTGAAAAGAGTTTTCCAGCGTGTCCAGAATATCCACCCATCTAGCGGAGTTGAAGGCATTCCTGACGTCGAGTGTCACCAACAGGACGATCCGTCGCTTGGTGCGACTATATGCCTCTGCCTTTTGGACCGCGTTCACCATCTCTGCAACCGCATCAATGGTAGAACGTCCTGCTCTAAAGCCGTACTGCCGAGGAGATAGGTCCCCAGCAGAACGAATCGCGTCAGTGAGTTTTCCCTTGATGAGTTTCTCTAGCACTTTCCCAGCCGTGTCTAGCATGCATAACGGGCGGTATGCAGACGGTGATTCGGGATTTCCCTTCCCCTTGCTGATCAGTACGAGCCTCGCCACCTTCCATCGTACCGGGAAAACCCCGTCCCGTAGGCAAGCGTTGAATGTGCTGAGCAGCAAGTCAGGACAATGGTGATAGACGAGCCGCAACACCTCAGCTGGAACACCATCTGGACCTGGAGCCTTCCTCGCTTTCAAGGAGAGGACTGCCTCCTCCAGTTCCAGCAGTGTGAAGAGTGGGCACTCTACTGCTGTTTCACCATGGACAACATCAACACGGACGGGATGGACGTGGAAGAGTCCCCGCACTATCGCGTCCATCTTTTCCGCGTCATGTATACAAGGCTTCCGTAGGGCACCAAGTTTCCCCATGACCTGCTTGTAGCCAAGGCCCCACGGATCCTTGTTCACATTGTCCACTAGGTCTTGCCAGCAGCGAGCCTGTTAGAAAGGTCATTCTTATCCATAACAACGCTAGGCCGCACACAGCGGCTATGACAAAGAACAAACTGAAAGAAATGGGCTCAGAAACACTCAAACACCCATCTTATAGTCCAGCCTCGTCCCCCTGTGACTACGTTTTGTTAGTTCCCCTGAAAAAATCACTTGGAGGAAAATGATTCGAAAGTAATCCAGAATTTAAGGAGCACGTGCGCAATCAGCTGACAGCTCATCGTAAAACTTTTCATAAACAAGCAATATTCCAGCCTTCGAAACGGCGGAAAAAGTGTGTAGACAACGCAGGAGACTACATCGAGAAATGATGATGATATAGTTTGTGTGTAATATTATACAATGAATGCATTAAAAAAATTACACTGAAGATGACTCAAAAGAGTTGAAACGCATCTGCTCACATAACAAAGCAAAGCCCGACTACTTTAAAAAAAAATCCATTTATATTTAATTCTCCTTCGTTATAAGAAGATATCTTCGGTAAATTTATTGCTATATTATACATAAACAGCGCGAAAACAGTTGCGGAAGATCCACTCTTAAAGATAAATTTGTTACTGATTGTTTAATGCGCAAGAATCGATATGATTGTTTGCACAAGAAAGCTGAGAATTGACACTAGTGGTGGAACTCTTGTATCAAATTTGCAGAGAGATTGTACTGGCTACCATGTTGAACCATGTCAAATTCCTTAAAGCTATCATCAAATACTACCGTCACATATTTGTGCTTATCTAGTTCGTTGCTTATGAATTGGAAGGCATTTATGGTAACTGATGTTATAACAAAGAACAGAGTGGAGACTACGTAACAACGATGAGTTGTATTAACTATTTGACGATCCAACTGTTTCCTCTTGCGTAAAGTTACGTAATTTGCAATGGGCGGGCCATGTTGAAAAAATGAAAGAAAACCGGCTACTAAAAAGAGCATTAGAGGGTAAACCACAAGGCAGACGTCCAGCGAGAAGACCGAGGACGTGATGGGAAGACACAATAGAAGCTAACAGCAGAACCTTGATGGGAGTCAACGACTGGCGGACAAGGTAACGGAACCGTAATGAATGGAAGAGATTAATCCTGGAGGCCAAGGCTGTCGCGCTATAGATGATGATGATGATGTTATATTACTTTTTTTCTTTATTATTTCTTCAAAACGTTACTCAGTGAGCTTTTTGGTCGATAATTTCACGGGCCCGTTTCATTTTCTAATTTAAAGATTGGAGCCATTACTGTATAAGTAAATTCTAATGGACATATGTTCGTATATGTAACGTGTGGAAGCGAGCATACAGAAATACTGCAAAAGTTTCGGTACCGTAACCATATCTCTTTCAAGACTGTGAGGAAGCTTATATACTAAACAAGAAGAAATTCTAGTAACTTTAAAAATAAATTCTTTATTATATGTATGCAGATCATACTCATGAAAATTTGAATAAGGTGCTCCGGAAACGTTTCCTGTACAAGTCTTAAAACAAGTCCATCTTCATGCCGATGAGACACGCTCCAACTTATATTTTCCTCCGTTCACTTACCAGCAGATGGCTGATGTGACTTTCGTGATATCATGAATCGTAGAATCGTAGAATCGTTTTTGCGGAAATCGAATGGGCCATGCTCATTATTATGATGATTTTTCAGTACTTATTTAAAAAGCTATCAAAGGCTTTACCATCATTTGGTACTAGACTTTTAGGTCGACAGCTCTTTGAATCATTTAGACCTTTTCTTTTCTTCAAAATCTGAATGAAATTGGCTTTCTTCCAGTTTGTAGGGAATTATCGAAGGTTAACGAAATTATTATAAATGCAGTAATATTTTATGATTATTTCTTTTGCTGGATATTTGAGGACAATGTTAGGCACGACTTCAAAACCAGTTGATTTTTAATCGTTTATTATTCGGAAAGTAAATAACACTTTCGTGTGACCCAAAATAATCATTACAGCTGTTCGGCGGAAGCATACTTAATTTGAGTGCCTCATTAAAAGGAAGAATAGGGTCTATGCTTTGGTTTGATCGGCACAAATAAATTGAAAGCCACTTTTATCACAATCTCAAACCTTTTCTCGGTTTAACATTTGGTTTAAGTCTAGCTTGAGGACACAGTAAAATCTTACTACATATTTAACAGCATAGCTGTAATTATTTTTTCAATAAAAATTTGTATTTTCTAAACACAACACTTCGCATTCTACGAGTACTATTGCGTAGCACAGGTCAATAGAGCAACGAACGGTTCATTCGAGTTTTAATTAAATTGAAGAGGAAGAAACTATGCTTTTACGATCAATACGTTAATTCGAAGGTTCCCTAGCTTTGAAGCTACTGTAAAAATGCAGCTTATTTTCTAAAACCGTTAAAACATTGTGCGAAGTGTATGGGTCTTTTTTTTTATTAAGATCGGACAAAAACCAAATCAAGAATTTCGGAAACTAAAAGTAACACAATTGATAGAATGTATGTCTACATCATGTATCCAGAAAGTTCACTAACCTAAAACAAACTTTTTGTTGTTTTCCAATAAAACAAAAAAGAGCTGACTGCGCAAAAACCGGCTGAAATGATGCTGAATCAAGGCAAGGCCGTCCACAAAAATGCCATTTACTCAACAGCTACATATAAAAGAGGAAAAAATGAAATAATTCCAACATTCCTGCCCAGTAATCAGTGACCAGCATAAAAGCTGTAATGTATGGAAGCGAACCAAGTCTGGTCTATCCACACACCAAGATTCGGCGAAATGATCAGTAATAATTTTACATTAAATTCAGATACGGAATCAATGAATAGTATATGCCGACAAAAAGTGGAACTCTAATGGACTAGTTCAAGTCCACACTTTCGGCGGATTGATTTTGCCAGAATACCAAAAGCAATAATCTTATTCGAGGCTACCTGTTCATTCATTCTACATTTGAAAATAAGAAAGTTTCTTTGCGATGATTCCGCAATCCAGGCGCTATGTGTTGGGGCATGATTCACCAGGTTAAAATGATAGGTATGTGTGCATCCCAACTAGATTCGAATTATTCGATAAAGCGGGCGCTTACCTCCTGCAGATTAATAAACTAAAGAGGAACAATTTTGGGTCGACTAGCATGACGAGTTTTACACAAATGCTTCTTTACACACAACCAACCTTGAGGATATATGCAAAAATATAAAATAGCAAGTAAACGTAGCAGGAGAGTGCTCCTACCAGAAGGGTATTGTAAAATAATTCGCAAATAAAAGAACGTCTGCTGAATATCAAAACTTGACTCATACATGTACAATATTTAATGAATCGAGCTCGTAAAACTAATGTGTTGTGATTATGTAAGGAAAAGTAACCTGAATCCAATTTCATAAATATATTTTATCCGGTTTTTCTTAAAAGTTTTTTAATGGACTTTTGCAAGAAAGAAGGTTAATAGTTTTATACGCATGCTTGTTTCTGCTTTGTGTTAGGTTTTGTAAAAAAACTTCTACAATACCCGATTAAAATTGGTACCTGTCGGTCCATCCGTCAGTGCGTTCCAGCAAGTTTTCTTAGGAACTATAGAACCTAGATTCATTAAAATTTGCGAATGCCTGGCTAACGACAGCTCCATAGTTGGAAAAATTTCAAAGGATTTTAAGGAGGTTCTCCCCATGGAAGGATGTGACCCCTTAAATAGTCGAGAAGGATATCAAATGAAAGTTCTGGATTAGATCTCTAAATTTTCATTGTTAAAACTGCATTACCGATAACGGGAAAGGTATGGAAGTGGAAGATCACTAAAAATAGAGTCTATTCTTTAATTCAATGAAATTTTATGCCTGGATGGCAACTCGCAAGACTAATCAACTGTGGTTATTTAAAAAAACAAGTTGGGTGGACAGAGCTACGCTTATGTCAGAAGGGGTTTGTACTCAGCCTACGTTATGCAGACCCAGAAACTCAAGAAAAACTTTGACGACATCTACAAAAAATACACACCCGTTTTAAAACGAAACCATTACTATGCCATTTTAACTTGCTGCCATTTTGTTGCAATATAACTAACAACCATTGACTGACTAAGATTTTGAAGATATTTTTAGTAATTAATTTTGTGTTTGTTGGTTAGGACATACTCCGCTTGCGCAGCAGCTGCCAAGTTCAAACCTTGGTGGCGGTATCGAGTTTGAGCTTCTGATGCTGCTTTCGTAATATCCGCACACCGAGCTGTAACGGGTACTAATTGAAAAATTAGGCAATAATCACATTGTTGAGCGTGAAATTGACCATACCACCTCGGATTCCGTTACGGTCATAGAACGAGACACCCTAACAACAAAATCGTAACGCCAAAGCTCGGAATTGGGCTGTTGTGCGATGGATTCTTATTAAGTGTGATGTCTGGTTAGATTAAGTGTGATGTCTGGTTAGATGGAAAGCTTGTATGATGAAAACCCGTACATTGCTTTCGTTGCACTCGGAGAACTTTCAAATTGCTATTACTTCCGTGAATGCGATTTAGCTTTGTTAAAACTTCTAAACTATAAGGAACTTTCCTTCAACTACATTAATTCAAATTTAAAGGTGCCCGTATGAATTCACAGGGAAAAATATTTTATTTACTAATTCTGCTATTATTAACAAAGTTGAGTGAGTTTCTACTTCTAAGGTATTTGTTATTGTTGTACTCATGAAAATCTATCACACCCTCTAAAACGTATGTATTCATCAAGAATTCATAGGCTGTACTTTGAATATTGGGGAAAAACAACTTAAATTTACTCAATATTCTCGTTTGAAATAGCCGACATTTTGCTTTAGGATAATTATTGTAACAGATTCTTAAAGATGTGCATGATATGCATCTTTCCTAAAATTTTTATGCAAATCCTAACACGCCCGGAGAGTCTGAGTCAATTGGGAGCAAATATTGCTTAATAGCCACGTATTGTTGTTGTTATAATACCGACAATTTAAACCACAATAAGTTTGTTAAATACTATTCGGTTCCTTTGAAATGTTCACAGTTTATTAGCCTTATAAATGGTCATATTTATGTGAAATTTAGTTGGATTTAAGGGTACCCTCACGATTTTATATAAGAAAATATAAAATTAATATATCATACTATTACTAACAAAGTTTAGCGAATTTCAACTTCTCAGGTTTTCAGATCTTTTTATTCACACGTGTCTAACCGGGAGGGGGACACCATTTTTTCGGGTTTTTCCGTTTCATCTTCCTAGCCCGTCAACGATATTGCAATTTTCATAACGAATGTTAAAAGATCTCATCAAGATCTGTCATTTGCCACCCTACTCGACTATCTTTGGTGAAACAAATTTTAAGGGCGCACATCCTTATATGGAGAGACCTCCCTTAAAAGCCTTTGAGATTTTTCTTTTGACTGCAAAACTTTCATTAACCAGAAACTTCTGAGCTGTTCACAAAATTTGGTCACTGTAGCTTCTATAGTTCCTGAGAAAGCTTGTTGTGACGCACTGGCGGGCGGACATACAGGTACCGATAATAATAGGGTATTTTAAACATTTTTTTTAAAGAAAACCCTTAAAATGAAACAGTATTTAACGAACTTTTGGTGTTTTGAATTTCCCTGTGTTATATCAAAACAATATATGGTTATGGAACAAAATGTTGTTCCAATCGGCTCAGACATTAGGGGCTTGTTAGGATTTGCATGAAAACGGCAGTTTAAAAACTAGTAACACTAATTTTTCTTTTAAAGCGTCTGTGTTTTTGTCGTTGTTGGATGTCGTTAAAGTTTTTCTTGAGTTCATTGATTATTTGTGTTCATATCGTAGGTTGAGAACAAGACTTTTCTTACATGAGCGTAGTTCTATCCACTCAACTTGTTTATGTATGTTCACGCATAACTTTTGGACAAGGATAAGTAAAAGCTATCAAGCTAACATGTTATTGGCCCCTATCTGAAGAGCAACGAAATCAAATCATAGTAAAAGAAGGAATCCCTTGTGTAAATTTCAGTTTTCTGACATTGGTACCGATTCATCTGTACTAGGAATCAGTTTGCAGCTTTATTCTAGTTATTGAGGATGCATAGGAAAGCTAAATACTACAAACAATGCATGACATTTTGGTGGGCAGTCATATATGGGCTAAGCATATATTAACATTAACTAATTTATGGCGCCATAGACGGTCCCAAGCCCGTTTGAGAAAGGAGGAGGGCACCCCTTGTTTCCCCAACTCATAGCTTCCATGATTCCTCATCCCAAATCCCCCCAACTAAATGGTAGTAAATGATCTCGGGGTGCACATTGGGTTTACTGGTTCCTCAATAATGTAACATTAAATGTCGAGAAATGCTCATAACTGTAAATTCATCTACAGCTCTGCTAGTAAATGCTGCTTACACCTCCTTTGTGAGGATGTAAGAGGGTGAAGGCGAATCTTCCGCGCCTGATAACGGAATCGACGTAATAACCATGCCGCCGGAATGGAGGTTGGGCAACGGGCTGACTCCCCATCCCTGGAAAACGTTTGATTGCTTTGAAACCTGCAGATAGGCCTCGGAATGGATTGGACTCACGGCAACGACCACGCAAACGAAAAAAAGACTAAAGCATTGGATCCTGGAATGTCAGATCACTCAATCACCCTGGCGCTGTTAAGGACCTTTTACAACAGGCCAGTCAATATCAATTAAAAATGCTGGCAGTCCAGGAAACGAATTGGACTGGAAACGCCATTCAAGACATGAGATCGCACACAACATTCAAAAGTGGGAAGCCCATTGGATAAAGAGAATTCGGAGTGGCCTTCATTGTGGATAGGGAGTTCAAATCGCACGTTATTGATTTCAAGGCAGTCAATGAACGATTGTGCACGATCCGTATAAAAGCGAGATCCTTCAAATTCTGGCTGATTAATGTTCACGCCCCGACCGAAGAAAAGGACGAAGAAACGAAGGAATCGTTTTACAATCACCTGGAAAGACTGGTCGACTCATTGCCCACAAACGACACAAAAGTTATCCTGGTAGTGAAAAGCCTGAAACGTGGTTATCAGCCTAAAACCACGCTCAGTCGTGATGACAGCGGCAATATAATCGCTGATGAAATCAAGATTAAGGAAAGATTGGCATCATATTTCAAGAACCTCTTTAATCCTCCGCACAGCTCCGGAACATCGGAGCCTATAGATGTCTGAGGAGAGCTTCCATTGGCCCCAAAATTTCTGGATGAAGTTTGTTCCATCATCAAAGCCCAAAAGAATAATAAAGTGCCGGGCATTGATGGGATTCCAGTGGAGCTCATAAAATATGGTGGCAGTAGTGTCCATCAAGCTATTCACAAAGTCATTCAGTACATTTGGCAACAAGAACATATGCCGAAAGAGTGGAGAATTATATTCCTTATCCACAAAAAAGATGACAAACTACAGTGCGAAAATTATAGAGGCATATCACTACTTTGTACGCCGTATAAAATATTTTCTGAAATCTTAGAAAATAAAATCGGATCATACGCCAACAGTATTATTTGGGAGTATCAAGGTGGTTTTAGGGCAGGTAGATCAACAACAGACCAAGTGTTCACGGTCAAGCAGGTACTTGAAAAATGTTGGGAGTTCAACATAGGCGTACACCAAATTTTCGTTGACTTCAAGCAAGCATACGACAGTATTGATCGTAACATACTGTGCCAAATAATGCTTGGTTTTGGTATCCCAGCCAAATTAGTGCGTCTTACCAAAATGACAATGACGTCGACGATCTCCCAAGTCCGCATCAATAACCAACTCACCGATGCCTTTGACACAAATATCGGACTAAAGCAGGGAGATGGGCTGGCCCCATTGCTATTCAATTTGGCTCTAGAGTACGTCATACCGAAGCTACCTGTCGATACGCGAGGTACATTACTATACAAGTCGAGCCAGGTAGTGGCCTATGCGGACGACATCAACATTCTGTCACGGTCGCTAACAACTACCAAAGAACTCTTCCTGAAACTCGACAGCAAAGCAAAACTAGAAGGGCTACAAAACGAAAATAAAACAAAGCTCATGACGCAGTCGAGGAAAAATACCCCAAATACATAAAATATCACACTTGGCGAATACAGTATCGAAAATGTTAGCGAATTCGTGTATCTAGGCGCCAAAATAACGAAAACGGGCAATGAAAGAGACGTAATACGCCGAAGAATACAGCTCGCAAATAAAGTATTTTATTCAGTATTGACCATCTTGAAGAACAGCTGCATACACAGAAAAACAAACCTTCAAGTATACAAATCTGTGATAAGACCTGTGTTATGCTATGGGTGTGAAACATGGACCCTATCCCAAGCATCTGCAAATATATTGAACGCCTTTGCGCGACGGGTCCTGAGGCGAATAATTGGAGCGAAGCTAGACGCGGACCAATGGCGAATTCGATACAACCATGAGCTGTATGAAGTTTTTGACGAACCGGAGGTCTCAAGGATTGTAAGACTGCGGAATTTACAATGGGCTGGACACATGAATCGTATGGACGAACAACGGATACCCAAGAAGGTATACGTAGGGAGAACTGAAGGCCGGCGACCAATGGGGAAACCGAGGAATCCTGGTCTGACTCGGCCGACGAAGACAGTTCATCGCTGCTCAGATTTCGGAATTGGATGACGCGGTCAACGGACCGAGACAGTTGGAGGCGCTGTTTGCAGGAAGTGAAGGTCCGAAAGGGGCTGTAGTGCTAAGAAGAAGAAGAAGAATTTATGGTGGAAAGTGTAGAAAGTGCATTTTTCACATTTCAAATTTAAGTATGTACTTTCGAACGGAAATAGAGTCGAAGCCTGTCCCCACTGAAGAATTGGATGGATTTATTTGTGGTACTTTTATAAAGGGGGTTTGTTCCGATGCACTGAATTTTAGACATTTAAAGATAAACTTAGCTTTCTCCATTGTAATGATTAGATTAAAGGTGAATACATTGGTCCGTTGATATACTAGTCTTATTGGAGTGAGATTTGAAAGATTTAGAAGATTTTCATAGACTTTAGCCAGCATCCTGGATATACCCGTAATATTAAAGTTTTGGTTTGACAATTGACTCTAAATGACCACTGCATAATGTAACTTTGCCAATAGAAATGCATTTAATACAAGTTTCTTTATATGCATTGGACAATATCCATATATTCTCAACATTCCTATTATTGGTGCTAGTTGTCTGCTCAAACTATTTATGTGTTTGATTTATATTAAGACCGAGATATTTAATTTTTAGCACTCTTTGCAATTTTTCGCCACTAGTTTTTAGGTCAGCTTGTATATCTTTTTTATTCTTCTGTTTAAAAACAATGTATTTTATCTTTGTGACATTCAATGCTAGCTTGTCTGCGTTAATCCATGAACGATATTTTTCTAGATCCTCATGGACGATGTTTTCCATGGTAACTTTATCATGTCCCGAATAAAGAAGTACAGCATCATCAGCATAAAATGTGTAGTGTATTTTCAGTCTACATATATTCGAATTATTAGTATATAGCAAAAACAAAGTTGGATAAAGTATGGAGCCTTGAGGAACACCCGATTTCATTGGTGCTAGATTGTACAAGACATTATTAACTGATTTTCTTTGGGATCGTCCTTCCAAATAACTATTTTTCGTTTTGCATTAAATACCATACAATTCAAGTTTTTGAAGTAATAGGTCATCATCAACCGTATAAAAACCTTGTTCAGGTCTACAAACATTGCAACAACATAATCTCCTTCATCAAAACTTTCATTGATATAATGTGAGACAGAACGGAATGCATCGAATGTAGTGTTGTTCTTTTGAAAACCAAACTGCTTCGGACTTATATTGTAGAATTGTCCATTAAAAAGATTTCAAACGATTGTTTACGAGTTTTTCGAATGTTTTACTAAAGGTTGTCAGAAGTGCAACTAGGCAGTAATT
Organism: Odontomyia ornata; assembly: GCA_963969285.1. Taxonomy (NCBI): domain Eukaryota; kingdom Metazoa; phylum Arthropoda; class Insecta; order Diptera; family Stratiomyidae; genus Odontomyia; species Odontomyia ornata. The sequence goes on from OZ017742.1 coordinate 174,021,116, forward strand.
ATTCCGGTCCAGAGATCTCCTCCTTTGAATATTGAAATTATTTTTGCCAGTTTCTCTTCATCTGGAAATGTTCCAGAGAGTTGTCCGGTGCTGTTTCCAATCTTCTGGAGTAATATGAAAATTAAACATCTTTGATGAGACGTTTTGATTCTTTTAAAGCTTGGTTATACAGATATTTAAGTGCGTGTTTTTCAGTGTTCTTCTTGTATCTTTTATGAGGCTTCCTTTTGTTAACACTAACCTGGATTATTTTCTTTGTTATCCATGCATGTTGTCGATATCTAAACTTTTTCTCATACTTGGACTCGGCAATTATAGTTTTGGGCTCCACTCTTTCAGGTTTTTGGTTTGCTAAAAACTGTTGAAATTTTTTTTGAAAAGATCCTTATCAAAATATTTGAATATTTTGTGAGTATGTTTTTGATTTCTGAAACGATGATCATGGATGCCGATTTTTAAAGCACGATTATCTAACCTCGGCCAGTCTTCAAGTGTAAATTTAATATAAAGGCGCTTTCGATTGAGCAACAGTAACGGATAATTACCGTTATGTGGTTTTACGATTTTTGCGTAAAATTTTCTGCGTCACTATTCGATGTATAGTATGTGATACTATCAATAATTAAGCATGCAGGCAATGCGTAAAATACTAATGTTGATTATGTAAAAACTTTATGGGATCCAGATCTGGAATTGTATGTACAGATATTAACAGTTTCATATGTAGCTTTTTTCCACATGAAAAACACTCAATAAAAGAATTAAAGGATCTTCTTGCTTAACTTTCTATAATTGGTGTATCTGCGTATGTTTCACAGTTATCACACGACTCCCCCCATTAATTTTGACCGTTTTAAACTCAATATTACCAAACAAAGCACAAGTGAACAGAGCAACGGCAAAGAAAAAATTTCTGTTGATTATGCGTAAACTTTATTGCTATTCAATATGAAATATAACTGATACTTACTCTTGATATAAAAATTTTTAGTAAGCTTCCACGTCAAGCACACTGAATTCTTTTGTTTCTTTTAAGAACGTCTTCCCCAAATCTATCGTGATTTGTGTGCAGTATGTGTGTTTTTATTGTAATTTAAAATTATAGTTTTTTTTAATAAAATGATTTACCTTAGAAACAGCGATAAATTTTTAGTGGAGTTTACGATAATCTTCAACTTGCTAAGAACTTCAACATGGTTGAACTTGTATGGCGAAAATCGCATAATATTTTTCATAATAAAAGAATACAACAGTATTCTTGCATATTCATAATTCAACTACGCTGTCCACTGTATACCTACTTTTCTTAGAGCGGTCAAATCTTTGAGGGACGGAACAAACGGAGACGCTATGCTCATATAAATTGCATGGGAAATGATATCACCGCAATCCTGAGTCTGATTGTCATTTCATTTCCAATTTCTCCTTTCGCGAGTCTGATTGTCAATTTGACAACCAAGCATGAACCCGAAATTTCACGAACATGTGAATTAAGTTTCGAAGCCTAGCCATTTTCTCAATTCGAGAGCGTATCTGAAACAAAATTTTGACTGCAATGAAAGGAAAATTACACCTGGTTTATGAATATCAACATTTTAAGTAGTAATATTATGATTCGGAGCGAGGAACTCAATTAAAAGTATACTGTGTATCAATGCTGGAAGACGACGGCTTATCGATATAAAAGTGTTTTCTTTCCCAAGTAACCGTAAAGTTTTATTCAAATTCAACGCTTCTATAATTTTTTGAAGTATTTAATTTAAAATAAAATCGTATTTACCATTGCATTAACTTTATAGTGTTAAACAATTGGATTCTCCTTAATGAGCTCGGAAGCAAAGTCACAAGCGTAGGTGCAAGAAGACACGCAGTTACGCAGGCGGTCGAGGGGTTGTTGCGACAATCTTGACGTATGGATGTCCATTCCATTATTATCTTGTTCCTCAAAGGGCCAAATAATACTCATAATGAGGACTTTCCACTGTGAGGTGAGCTTTGAGAAATAAACAAATTCCAATTCATTTCACCTTCAACGGCATTTGAAATTGAACGGATATATGAACTGTAACAATTTTCCCTTCATAACGAGTGCTACTATATTCTTCTTGATTCCACCGTTGAAATCCATCTTGACCTCGTATAAAATATCGACATTTCTTCGTAACTTCCACGATTTGTCATACATCGCTATATAAATCTGCGAAAAGTCGACATGTGGTCATATAATACATAATAAAATATATTTTAGCAAGTGTTGTCATTTTATGGGTTTGATTTGAACTTATTATACAATTCATATTCTTATTGTGGATGAAATTAAAGCAGCGCCCACTGTTTCCTGTATTTATAGTTAAACAAGTTAAAGTAGCAGGAGAGTGCTCCTGCCACAAGGATTTTTTAAAGCAATGAGCAAATCAAACAGCTTCATATTAAAACTTTACTATACAGATGCCATAAATTGAGTTTGAAAAATTATTAGGACTATTTTGTTTTTAAATTCGCCGCCATTTTACTGTGAAATTTTCAGAACACATATGATTGCCTTCAAAAAACTTAAATGGTAGGTTTTGGGAAATTTAAGGGTCCCATTTTGATTTTATAGGCAAAAATGTAAAATTTATAAAATGTACTATTATTAAAAAAGTTTATCGAATTTCGACTTTCAAGGTATTTGTTGCCCTTGTACTTCTAAAATCTCACCTCTGTGATTTTTTTCAGATTTTTCAGGTCAAAAGAGTCCAATCGCGAGGGGGGGGGGGGGTTACAAAACTTTCGTACATTCCCCCTTCCTTTGCATCCCTCAAAGCAAAACTTGTCATTTTAAGATATGTTTTCAAAAGCTCTCATCAAGCCCTTTCCCCTATATCGAGAGACTCCCCTTAAACATCTTATAAATTTCTATTTCGGATTGAACTTTGAAGAGGGCGTCACTTTGCACCTAACTACAAAATCTTATGCTCCTAGCTTATGTATTTTGCGAGAAAAAGTGGTGTGACACAAGGACGGATAGACAGGATGTGATTTTAGTAGGGTGTTGCAAAATGATTTTATAAAATCCTAAAAAATGGACTGATAGCTTCTCGAAGATCAGATTGACTTGATTTCAATGAGATCCAGTAGCACTTATATAGTTTCTGAAAAAATGCATAGTACGTAGTCAAAATTTTGCATTGTTCTTACGAATTCACTCTGATTCGAAGCTCAAAATTATAATATGCTGGTTATTTGGTGATAAGTATAAAGCTTTTTATTCTTTTCATGATTCAGAAGGAAATTGATTATTCGTTTAGGATGAATCCAGGTTGATGTTGTTACTAAAAACCAGTGAAATGGTACAACATGCAGAGTCAACGACTAGATCGCACACTGTGCACTGATGGCAAATACCCGGTTGGGCGCCTCCATATCATGGGTATTGACTATAGTTGGCGCTTGGCCGTACACGTTCATTTTTGCCGTCGACTACAATCAACGCTCGGTCGTGCAGGCTCATCTTTGGCGTTCGGCTATAGCCGACGGCTGCACCGAAGTGAGTTAAAAGAAACCCAATTTCAAAACACCCCAAGAAGTATGAAATAAAGTTTCTGGATCAGTTCCCCGTTTTGAAAAATTAAATTACTATCAGTTATTAAACAATGATAAAAATGATTTTGTTCTGATTTTTTAAAGTTTGTTCCATCTCTTTGAAGGCGTTTTGAGGTTACAACATCAACCCCCAAAAATGTTGACTTGGACTGATACTGGATAAGTGATAATTTTCTTCTACACTTTTGTAACCGCACTGGCAGTTTGTGCGTAACATAAAATGAGCTTATTACTTTAGAAGTTTCATTTCGAATTTGGAATTTCAAATTACAAAGTGAAATTTCGCTTGTTATAATCATATGCCAGAAATGCAAGGATCCAACCCTTTCCACAACTCACGGTCTCAGGATGATACTCCTTGCTAAAGTTACATGATAACACGTACCACCAACGACTATATGCCAAATACCTGACATTTGGTACCTGGCCATGCTAAGAGAAGGAAAAATAACAGGAGAAAGCGATCGACATAACAGTTTTCGCATTTCACAACAAGTATTAGTGCGGGAAATTTAGCTGTGTTACGAAGACATAACGTGAATCAAAGTGGATGAGGGCTGCTGAAGTTGAGCAGGTGAGTTTATATTTGGCGAGAATAACAGTCGGGAGGCGAGCGCGCAATATGATGCCCAATAATATCTTGAGCATTTTTCTGTTGTGATCTCCACTTCCACAATAATTTTAGACATTCTTTCTTGTTGAAATGAAAACTTCTTTAGGTGCGCTGAGCACTTTACTTTGTGGGTAATGAATGGGATTAAGCTGTCACTCTCGACCATGCAATGCTCATTTGGGTAAAGTTGGTTCGAGTCGACTAAGGGTTCGGCCACATTGCGATTTTACTGTCGTAACCAGCGACTTTTAGACGCAAATACGAACACACTGCGACAAAGATCTCCGAAGGAACTTCAGGCATGCGCAGAACTAATATGCTCATTTGAAGGTATGTCTTTGCCAGGAACACATGCGCCAACTCATTTGTGCGCTATGCAAGAAACTTCCATGCACGTCAGCGTCAAATGTCCAAATGATGGGCGCCTGCGCGGGTATCATAAAAACTACCTACTGAACTGGTTTAAGGATAAATCGCAAATTCCTGCGACTGCCGACCTGGAAAAAATTGTCGAAAATCGCAGTGTGCGGGCTTCCATTTAACCATGTGTAACTTGCGACAGAAGTGCGGCTAAATAGTCGTAGTCTGATGCATCCCTAAGAGAGCGAAAGAGATATAGTCAACGTGTCATTGCTATTTTCGCTCGGCAACTGCTACATGAGAGAGCATGACGCATCAATTGCTTTTAGTATCGACATAATACGGTATGTGCCGTGCAAATCACTAAATATAACGTTTTGGATAATGAAGCAAATTTTATTCAGTATTTACAAAAATAAGGAGAAGAAACCAACTCTCAGTTCTGCTGGTTCCTCTGAGAAAGTCACTAACAAGCGAAGTTCTGGCAATCAATGCATTCGGGCAAAGCGGAAGCGATATGGTTCGGCTATTGGCAGCTAAAAATAAATTAAACAATTTCGAAATAAAAAGAAGCTGCAACAGCAATTGAATTTATTTCCATTAAAACCTTTGAGAATAGAACATCAACCGTAGTAAGGAAAAATTTACCTGGTACGATTTCGAGAAAAAAATAGTGCAAGTGCCCTTCTAAACATACGGTACTGGGACTTCCTAGTGGAGAGGTGGGAACGCCTCCAGAAAAGAGAAGTCAACCAGTGTTACCGACTTCAAAGGTTAGGTCATTCAGCTGCCAACTGTACCTTGCACTATCGATGCATTAAATGTAAGTACGTCTGTGCGTCAATTGGCTGAATGTAAATTGACTCAGACGGAGCCAAAACAACTGCTGTGTATTTGGTCATCCAGCATCATATCGAGGATGCTTCCGATATTAAGATGCAAAAGTAAAATTTATTCCAAAGTAAATACAAGTACAATGCATTGTCATAGCTCCCAAATTTGTCAAGCTCGCAGTATCATTTGCATCCGCCGCTAGAGGACCAGCAGATGACGTTCCAAATAATGTAAATAGTGAAAGTGGCAATTATGAGCTGCTTCTTAAAATTTACCAGGAATTTAATTTTTTATCAGAGGGAATCGATAAACAAGATTCAAAAATTAACTTTGCTTTTCACCGTTTAGGTCTCGCAAACGCCTCAAAATAATTTATCATCCAGTCACATTCCCATGGATAGGCTTCGTCTCATCTTGATCAACATCAACTCTATTGTTTCTCTACATCGACATGACTATCTCGTTGGATTCCACCTCAATTCATGGCACTCCATGACATTCAAGGATTTTGAAATTATAAGAAACGATAGGGTAGACAGTGATGTGGGAGGTGGCACCGGGATATTGGTTAGAAGACCCTATTGTTTCAAAACCATTGAAAAATTCGAATTCAAAAACATTGAATTTCTTGAAATGTCCGTAATTAACTGCCAGGTGGGGACAAGCTCTTCGTTATCTCTGCCTACACAACTGGTCAAAATGTTCTCAAGCGCAAACTCTTGTTTGAAATACTCGAATTAACCAGGCTGCATAGTTATTATATCCTTGCTGGTGGCCTAAATACCCAGCATACATCATAGCTAAATGCCAACAATAATCCAAAAGATGTAGTCCTGAAATCGTGGATAACAGAGAACCAAATTGAATATAGGTGCAATCTATATGGGTCGCAGTTCCCAACATACTCTACGACAGATTCATATTCGGAACTCTGCATTGCTGATGCAAGACTTGACTACAGCGATAGCGATCATAACACAATGTCTTCGTGCATGTACTGGTTTGCACAGAAATCCTGAGGTGGAACACTATACATCAAATTGAAAAATTCTTCGGAATCATATCGCAGAATCTCTAACTATGAGCAAAAACCTCTAGATTCGCAGCCATTCCGCCCTGCAGACGGGTATATTGCGACTTGCCTCGCTACTGGCTTCGTTCTTCCAGAACCATTCGTGTATTTGGACATGAATCGATATGTGTTTGATTCTGACGGCGTCCCAATCATATATCTCTTATAAGAAGATAAAATATCCTCCGAATTTGAGTTCGCGAGACCAACAATTCCAATGCAGATACTCATTTGCTTGATTCGGTGAGGCTGGTCGAGCTGAGACGCAGCAATCTAGGTATTTGTGGCTGAATGAATGAATGAATGCGTTTATTTTTTGTTTTGTGTTTTCCGTTGCGGTTTCGAGTTTCAGCTCATTATTGCTAAATATAAGGTTGTTTATTTGGGTTAAAAATTAGGAATAGATTTCAATATTTAGGATAGGTAGATGCAATGTGTATCATATTAGGCTCAGATATAATGTTTAACGTTTAGGTTAGAAATATTGTGAAAGCATTTTTTAATATAAGATTAAGTTTTTTTGATTGAATTTGATTGGAATTACGTTATTACATATTAGGTATAGAATAAAAGTTCACTGTTGTGCTCAAATTATATATAATTTTGGAATCGTATTGGTCAGTAGTCCGCGTGGCTTCGTGGTTAGAGCACTAAGCCCGTAAGGCGAAGGTCTCTGGTTCAAGGCTCGTTGGCGTCAATGAGATTTAGTTCGGGTGATTCTTCGGACGGACTATAAGCCTGTTCAGTTATCATACGTGGTGGTTTAAAATCAGAACGTATAGCAGCTGAGGGGGACGGGCATACGGCCAAAGAGTGACAATGATCATATCACCTTGTGGAGTGCCGACACATTCGATCATCTCTATCTCTAAACGAAGGCTCGAAAGGGCATGCAGGGCTACAAAGAAGAAGACATATAGTGTTGGTTGGTTTTTGCATCCTTTTTCCAATTGAATCATATCACATCTAATAATCTTGATTAATTTGACTTTGACTAATACGACAAAATAATCTGTACCGCGGGTTTCACTACAACGATTGCACAAAAACTAGTGTTTAAAAGTGACTTGAGTTTTCACACGTGACATGTTTCAAAAAACTAAACGTTTGTGCGGAATTTATACAATACACGTCCTCGCTATTTTAAACTTATTCCTCTTTCTCACCAAGACCAACAATTCCAATGCAGATACTCATTTGCTTGATTCGGTGAGGCTGGTCGAGCTGAGACGCAGCAATCTAGGTATTTGTGGCTGAATGAATGAATGAATGCGTTTATTTTTTGTTTTGTGTTTTCCGTTGCGGTTTCGAGTTTCAGCTCATTATTGCTAAATATAAGGTTGTTTATTTGGGTTAAAAATTAGGAATAGATTTCAATATTTAGGATAGGTAGATGCAATGTGTATCATATTAGGCTCAGATATAATGTTCAACGTTTAGGTTAGAAATATTGTGAAAGCATTTTTTAATATAAGATTAAGTTTTTTTGATTGAATTTGATTGGAATTACGTTATTACATATTAGGTATAGAATAAAAGTTCACTGTTGTGTTCAAATTATATATAATTTTGGAATCGTATTGGTCAGTAGTCCGCGTGGCTTCGTGGTTAGAGCACTAAGCCCGTAAGGCGAAGGTCTCTGGTTCAAGGCTCGTTGGCGTCAATGAGATTTAGTTCGGGTGATTCATCGGACGGACTATAAGCCTGTTCAGTTATCATACGTGGTGGTTTAAAATCAGAACGTATAGCAGCTGGGGGGCGGGCATACGGCCAAAGAGTGACAATGATCATATCACCTTGTGGAGTGCCGACACATTCGATCATGACAATGAGATACTCGAAGTATCTCTAAACGAAGGCTCGAAAGGGCATGTAGGGCTACAAAGAAGAAGAAATATAGTGTTGGTTGGTTTTTGCATCCTTTTTCCAATTGAATCATATCACATCTAATAATCTTGATTAATTTGACTTTGACTAATATGAAAAAATAATCTGTACCGCGGGTTTTACTACAACGATTGCACAAAAACTAGTGTTTAAAAGTGACTTGAGTTTTCACACGTGACATGTTTCAAAAAACTAAACGTTTGTGCGGAATTTATACAATACACGTCCTCGCTATTTTAAACTTATTCCTCTTTCTCACCAGCAGCAATTAAATATGACGGTTAGAAAACCGTCACATTTTAATTGCTGCTGGTGAAAAAGAGGAATAAGATAAAAAAAAGAGGAATAAGATCAAAATGGAGAGAACATGTATAGTATACCTTAGGCACTAATAGACCAGAAAGCATCTGCGTTAGTCTGTGCTTTCATTCAGCATACATATATATATATATATATATATATATATATATATATATATATATATATATATATATATATATATATATATATATATTTACGAGGTGTGACAATTAAGCAAGATTCCATGAAAACTGTATATTTAAAAATTATTCTATAACTCCCCTTGGGCAGCTATACAACGATTCCAGCGCGTTTTCCATGCTTCGTAACATTTCTGGAACGCTTCGACCGGGATGTCCGCGAGTACCTTCGTCCAGGCCGCCTGGGTGTCCGTAATTGACGTTTGGCGTTTGGTTTCCGGGTCGTATTGGAACAACCAGCTCTCATCGCCTGTAATAACTCGATCAAGCAGCATGGGATCGTTTCCCACTTGTTCCAAACAGTCTTCTGCGACGGTCGTTCGATGCTGCTTTTGCTCCTCTGAAAGTTCTTTGCAACCATCTTCGCCCAACCTTTTCAACCCGAAATCGTCGGTTAAAATTTGCCTGACTGTGCCACGGCTCATACTCTGTTCCGAGGCGAACATTAGAACTGTTAATCGCCGATCTTCACGGATTAGGGCACGCATACGCTGCGCATTCGCGTCAGTCCAGACCTCGACTGGTCCCCGCTCCGCGCCCCGTCTTCCACGCAACTCCCTAAAGTCTTTATTCCATCGAAACACCTGGGCACGAATAAGAGCACTATCACCATGCAGTTTTACAATTTGAGCGTACGTTTCCGAAGCTGTTTCGCCCAATCTGGCGCAAAATTTTATCGTGACTCGTTCCTCTTGATTTCCTTTCTCCATGCTCGCGACGAGCACCACCAACGCACGTCTACTCAACACAACACAGCAGCCGAACTAAACAAGCTAGAGCGAGGGTGAATATATCAATGGGGAGGGGAAGGATGCCGAGGGAGGATCCCGGGGAAGGGAATTTCAAGGTTACAGGTTTACCACAAGCGCGGCAATAAAATTTGTCTCATTACTTAATTGTCACACCTCGAATATATACATATATATATATATATATATATATATATATATATATATATATATATATATATATATATATATATATAGATATATATATATATATATATATATATATATATATATATATATACATATATATGTATATATATATATATATATATATATATATATATATATATGTATATAGTATATATATATACATTTATAACATATATTATATATACCCAAAATATCACATACATATATAACATATATTATATATATATACACATATATAACATATATTATATATATATATATATATATATATATATATATATATATATATATATATATATATACACACAAACATCTATAAATATATATATACGAGTATATAGTATATGCATATAAATATTTATGTACGCATATATATAAATATATATATATATATATATATATATATATATATATATATATATACATATATATATATATATATATATATATACATATATACATATATATATATATATATATATATATATATATATATATATATATATATATGCATATATATATATATATATATATATATATATATATATACTCGTATATATATATACATATACAGGCCCGTGCGCAGGATTTTCGTTTGGGGGGGGTTTTTGGTTAGAAGAAATAAAAAATATATAGAAAAGTATTTTTTTTAATGCATACCTCCATTCCCTTTCACCCTCTCCATCACACCTTCTTCGTCGCACAATGCTCGTGCGGTCCGCTCTTCATATTTCGTCGTTTTTTCAGATGTGCCACCAAGACAATGTATAGAACATCGGTATGAGGGGGCACACCAAAAATAAGTGACGTCATCCTGTTAATCCTGTCTTTTCTAATTCGTGGTCAGCTCTCAGAGGTAAAAAAGGTATAAATTTGACGCAGTCAAAAAAATCTGAGTTAGGGTCAAATGCTCCTTAAGATGCTAGGTTGAAATATACTGTACTGAGACTAAATTGTAAGAGTAGCTGTTTCTTGAAGAATCTCGACGATAGGGTCAAAAAACACTCTAACATACTATGTTGAAATTTCTTGAACTGTAATTCAATCGTTATTCATTAAATGTTCCTTTGTATTTCTTGGAAACCATAAGTGAGCTTGCTTCTTTAACTGATTCAGGCAGATTGTTGTGTGTACGCAAGGCATGATTTGTGGCGTCGTTCTTTAGGCGATCTATTGTTGCAAAATGTATTACCAATTGGTTTGTATTCCTAGCACTGTATTGATTCTTTTATGATGCAGGTTTAGATTTAAACACATGAAGATAAACTTAGCTCTCTCCATTACAATGAGTTGGTTAAAATTGAATGCATTCCATGATTGGTACACTAAATTGGTTGGCGTGACTCTTGGGAGATTATGTAGATTTTTATATGCCGTGGTTAATATTCTAGAGGTATTAGTATTTTGCTTTGGTGGATGACTCCAGATTGCCACTCCGCACTGTAATTTCGACAGTAGGAATGCATTTTGTACTAGTAGTTTGATATTCTTGCATAAGCCTTCATATCTTCGTGCCAAGTCAATGATAGGCGCTAATTGCCTCCTTACGTTGTTTATATGTGGGAGCCAGGTTAGACGGTGGTCGATGGTTAGGCCGACCCATGATATTTAAATTCAAGCACGCTTTGTAGCTTTTTACCGTTAATTGTTATGTCAATACGTATGTCATCCTTGTTGTTTTGTTTAATAATAAAATTTTGTCTTTGAAATATTCACCGCTAGTTTATTATCATTAACCAAAGACTGTATGTATTCAGATCCTCACTAATGGTGATACCAATCGTATTCTTGTCACGTAACGAGTAAAGAAGTACTGTTTAATCAGCATATAATGTATAATGCCCATTTAGTCTGCGTGTATTCATTTTAAAATGCTACACAAATACATATACATGTGACGATTGTCATGATAAAGATCCTTAAATACTTTAAACATTATTAATTTTAATTAATTCGTCTTTATCCGGGTTAATTTATGTTAACGTCAATCGAAACTTCTACATTACAAATAAATTCACTTCTCTTTTTTGTTTTTTAAAGTAATCTATGGTTTTACAAAAACATTTAAATTTATGTCAAGTATTTTGATCTAAACAGAGTAAAACTTTCTAATAAATTTTAAAAAGCCCATTCAAATTTAGAGTCGATTTTTCTATCAAATGTTGTAATTTGAGTTATTGATTCAATAATAATTTAATTGCTTTAATTCAAACAAAAACAATGAAATATATGTTCAAAAATAGTAATATTTTTATTTAAATCATTATAGATCAAAGCAAAATAAAATCTTCTTCGTAGCACTACAGCCCCTCTCGGGCCTTCATCAAATACATTACTGCATATGACAAACGTTCACGGAAAATAATTTTAAATTTTTAACTCTTTTAATAAGCTGATGCGCCGAGGTACAGAAAAGAATTCGTTCAGAACTACATCAACGTTTACGCTTATATCACGGTGTATGTTTAGAGAAGCCAAACCGTTTAAACGATCTTCTCTCATTGTTGACCTCAAATAGGTTTTGAGACGACGTAAAGTCGAAAATGAACGTTCGTTTGATGATGTGGTGACCGGCAATACTGCCATAATTTTTAAAAGTTGGTATACATTTGGGAAAGCATCCTTATTACAAATGTCGAGAACTTCCAATAAATTAGAAACTGCTTTATCTGCTATGCGGCGTCGCCAAATCTTGACTTCATTGATCCAAATTTCGGATGAGTTGTCGTGCAGAATTGAAATGTATGTTTCAAATAATTTTTGACACGCAACCCCATTTAAACTCTTCATTTTCTCAGGAAACAAACATGAGAAGTTCGACAAAATGTTACGATGTTTTAAAAACCGATCTTCGAGGTGGGTTATGAAGAGATCAAGATATGGAATAAAAACAAGTTGGGTAAACAGACCTACGCTCATGTCAGAAGGGTTTTGTATTCAATTTACAAAATGCAGTCACCAGATCGAATCAAATCAAGAAACATGTCAAAGACGATTTTATTGGAGAAAATATGAAATACGAAGATCATACTATTATTAACAAAGTTGAACGAATTTCGACTTCTGAGGTTTTTAGTATTGTTATACTCATAAATATCTCCCTTGATAATTATTTCAGATGTCCATCCGCGATGGAGGAAACACATTTTTCATGTATTTCCCCCCTGTGCCCCCACTGAAGCAAAAACTGACAGTTTAACAACTGTTTTGAAAAGCTCCCATGAAAACTTTTATTTCATACTCATATCGGCTACGTTTGATGAATTTTTTTTTCAGGGGCCACTCTCCTGTACTGTTATCATCGATTAATGGCCAATTTTTTCGAATGCTAGAATGGTTACAAAACCCTTTTGCTCGGAGCTCTCTCCCACCTCCTTGACTTGTTTCACTTATGAGCATTAATTTTAGGTACTCATCTTCAGTCATTCATTAAATTGAATCAAGTGTTCAAAGCATGCACCTTAAACGTTGAAGTTGGGAAAAAATAACTCAAAATTATTCAATCTTCGCATTTAAAACAGCCACTATTTTGTTTTACGACTACTGATACCACTAGCTGAGCCGATTCTCAAAGATATACATGACACCTATTATTCCTGAAATTTTCATGCAAATCCTAGCAAAACTGTAGTGTCTGAGTCGGTCAAACGCGCATGTTGTTCCATAGCCATATGTTGCCATAGTAATAAATGCAGCGCATATTGTTCCATAGTAATACAGGAAAATTCAAACCGCTATAACATCGCTAAATATGATTCAATCTTTATGAAACTTTCAGAATAGATCAATCTTATAAATAGACATCCACGTACTGAATTTCATTGAATTTAAGGGTACCGTTAAGATTTTATTCAAGAAAACATAAAATCGATAAATCATACTATTACTAACAAAGTTGAGTCAATTGCGACTTCTCACGTATTTGTTGTTGTTGTACTCACCAATGCCTACATTCCTGATTTTTTTCAGATTTTTCGGATCACAGGTGTCCAATCGCGAGGGGGGGAGGACACAAATTTTTCGTGTATTTCCCCTCCCTGTGCGCCCCTCGAAACAAATTTTGCCAAACTAAGACCTGTTTTGAAAAGTTCTCATCAAGATCGGCTACCTTCAATGAAATTTTTTTTTCGGGGGGTCACTCTCCTATATGGGGAGACCCCCCTTAAATACCTTACGAAATTTTTTTGTAATTGAACTTTGAAGAGATCACCACTTTACACCTACCCACAAAATTTGATGTTTCTAGCTTAAGTAGTTTCCGAGAAAAACTGCTGTGACACACGGACGGACGGACGGACGGACGGACGGACGGACAGACGGACAGACGGACAGACTGGTCGCGAAACTAGTAGGGTTTTGCAAAATTATTTTACAAAACCCTAATAGACACACGATAGTAATCTTCAACGTTCTCACTAATAATATTGCAGCGTGCGGTTTGGCGAGATGTGATTCTGGGTTTCGCAATAGTTATATCATATTTTTCACAAATTGTTTCAACTTTTTGAAAAATTGTGTTGAAACTTTCAACTGCATGTTTTCGACTACAGATGAGTTCGTGCCTCGCGGCGTCAGCTAGTGTGATGGCTTCTGCTAAATCTTGATTTTCCGTCTGCAAGGTTCGGCTCAATGATAAAGTTAAAGAGTGCACTGAATGGAGTACCATAGTGGAAACTTGAAAATTCCCTGTTTTGATTGCAGAAAGCAATTGGAAAGCAGAAGATGAAGTTGCTGCATCTTTCCAAGCTGAGATAATTTCCAAAGCGTCAATTATCGCCGGCTGTAAATCACAATATGTCGCTATGCACTCATGCCGTTCCACCCATCTAGTTGCGCAAAACTTTTTGAGTTTTTTTTTCTCTCATCTCCCATATACTCATTCTTTATCAAAGAATCTTGCAGAACAAGCTGTCTTTTTGGAGTGTTAAAAAAATTGTAAATACTTTGAATGCAGCCAAGACAATTTTTAATCGCGGGAATGTCACAAGCTGAACAGACCGCTAGATTGAAACTGTGGGCCGCGCAATGTGAATACAGTGCCAATGAATATATTTTTCTGATATATGCTTGAGTTCCGTGAAACTCTCCACTCATTGTTGCTGCGCCGTCATAACCTTGTCCGAAAAAAACGTACAATCAATACCAGAAGAGCCGAGAAAATCTAAGATAACTTTCGATAATCCTTCTCCAGTAAAATCGACAGTTGGAATGAAGGATAGAAAATCTTCACGAATCTGAAATTTTCCATCAGATGTGACTAAATATCGAACACAGATTGAAACTTGTTCGATGCCTGAGATGTCTGCACATTCGTCTCCTAAAATCGCAAATGCTTCTGAATCATTTACTTGATCAATTATTTGTTTTTGGATCAAAGTATGACATATGACAATCAGCTCGTTCTGTATACGATTACTAATGTACATTGCATTTTTCGAAGAACTTTTCATTAAATTGTTCAGCTCAGCATCACTTTTTGCCCGATATCTCAAGAGGGCACGAAAATTACCGTCGTTGAACTCAGGTTCTTCGGAAGCAATTCTGCCAGTGTCTTTTGAACCACGAAGTGCTAATCCCTGACGCCCACAAAGAATCACAGTTTCGACTATGGGAATCAGCAATTTTGTGCTGTTTTCAATAAAGTGAACTTTTTGTTGACTTAGTTGTAAATCGATTGATTGAGCAGTTTTGTTGTGATGTTGCGATCTTGTTTGCCATTTTTCAATTGATGTTTTGTGATAGTCAAGTTGTTGATGTTTTTGAAAAGTTTCTAATGCCTTTTTCCAGTTGTCAAATGGTTGTGTTACCAATTTTCCGAGGGGTCGATCGTTAACCCCACCATATTGCACTGAAAATAGCACGCAACACTTGCAAAATCCTGCATCCATCATTTTAGAGTATGCCAACCATGAATATTTTAAAAGCCACTTCCTTTGAAATTTAAGATTTCTATCACCGGACGATGGAAATTCATAATTTTCAGGAGGAAACCAAATAAGGTCTTGATCCAAAGCTTTCAAACTGGATGCAGACTTCTTGATATAAAGTCCTATATCCTGAGGTATTAATTGTGGTGAGTCTGATCCAGACAAACAAATTTCAGCTGTTTGAATATTATCAACAGCAATAGGTTCATGTTCAGCGTTTTTCTGAAAGTATTGCATATAAATTGGTATAAGTAACGAATTCAGTATGTACGCTTATGTATTCGTTTTTATGCTTTCACGTTTTTTTATGAATTCATGTTTCCGCGTACACAAACATCGAAACAATTGTCAATCACAGTATTGAAAATTTTGATCTTGATCCAGGACAAAAATTCCAGTCTCTCAGAATCTCTAAAACAGAGACTACAGCCACTCGTTGAAATTAAAATTATTGAAAAGTAATGTAAATTCGATTTTATTCTTTATCTAATCTCCCTTCAAGAGACTTCGAGTCTCCCGATGAATAATATATTATATTTTCAGAGACTCTGAGACACTCTAAAATTACCAAAAGTTATATTGAGAGATTGTAAGCCACGTCAGAGACATTTCTAGAGACTGTGCGAGACTCATGGAGACTCGCAGAGGCTATCAGAGAGTGGAATTTTATCCCGGGAAGCATTTGTTTGAAATACGTACCGGCGTAAATTTTGATGAAGATGGGGTTTCTTTTTCTAAAAGCTTCTTCAACGGAGAGTTGGAAGTTACTTGCACCATTTGCTAAATAAAATTCAACAAACAATTACATTATATACAACTTTGCAATTAGTTTGAATGAAATCTTGTCAAAAACAAATATTTACAAGTTTTTAACTTTTTTTAGAGTAGCTAGTTTTTAGTTAAAATTTTGCGCAAAAGTCTCGAAGGATTGAAATGATTTGACTGACAAGCATGTGTCATTACTTGTACAAAATCATGAATTTATGATAGAAAAAATGAAGAAAATTATAAAATGCTAAAATACTAATTGACATATTTTCAAACCTCTAAGCTCCGAAATAAATACATTTCAGTTACTAAACTAAGCCCACTAACTTTACAAATTTAAATACTCGAAAGCTGAAAAAGTAGAGTTTAAACTTTGACCTTTTTTATTTTGGATAATGTATGGTTAAGCTACGCGAGCACTGGGTCGGTACGGTACGGACTTTTTGATTACAAGGAAAACTGTGGATTGTCCTGTCCCGACCGTAAAAAATTAGTGCATTTTTGTTTTTTTTTAAATACCATCTGTACCGTGCGTGCCGTGCGGTACCGATCCAGTGCGTTTCAGGCCATAAACTGTAGCTTTTACTCACATTATCATTTTCCAGTCGAGGTTTTTTATGGAAAAATTGACGGATATCCATTTTTAAAAGAGTTGTCAGCTGCCACTTCCGCGAAAAGCAAACCGTATTTGATTTGTTGAGAATGCCTTTGAATCAAATTATTCACGCAATTCGGAGAATTGTTTACAGTCACTTGTGAAACAAACACGAATAAATTTATAGTTTTTCTTGCTTTCACATAAACACATTACACAGTTGAATTTGATTTTGTTTTGATTAGCTTTTTGTCCTTTCTCACGCGACTAAAATTTCATATCAATCACAAACCGCTTGCAATAGAAGATCTGTGTGTTGGAACAGAAGAGAGCCAACTGGAGTCAAAATTATAGTTGTGCATTTTCTATGGGATTTTCCGTGCATTTTCTATGGGATGGCATTAGCCCTTTTGTTTATAGTGACCTTAAACTCTTAAGCCCAATGCACAAGCGCTTTTGAACACTGAGTCGCCACAGGGGTGCCGCTGGCGGGGATGTACAAATACGCAGCGCAGTGCTGCTTTAGTAGTCTTTGGCAAACAAGGCAAACGTTGAAGCACTGAATGTACTAAAGGATATCTAATGTAATTTCCAAGTGTCCCATATGCAGCTACGCAACTTTAAAAAATGCACGTGTGTCCCAAGCTTTATTGAGCAGCACGGATGATATGCGTCGATACACCACACATCGCATTCCAAATAGCATTTTTGGGGCCCCTAAGCCAATGAATTATTAAAAAAATAAACTTTTAGGAAAAAAAAGACAACCGACTTCAAATTGCCCTAAAAAGATTGAAATAAACCTTTTGGAATCGGTGCCAAATCAGTTGTTCCCCGTTTCAATCGGTATATAACTTATTGCCATTGCCCTTTCAAAAACGGAGAAAATGATTTGGCACCGATTCCAAAAGATTTATTTCAATCTTTTTAGGGCATTTTGTAGTCGGTTTTCTTTTTTTCCTATTAGTTTATTTTATTTCACGCTTTTTAGCGACTATCGATCTATAGAAAGTATTCTGGCCAAAATCACCATTATCTATCCTCAAAAGATGTGGAGAAAGATATGGACTCAAAGTATTCAAATTTTTCCATCTAAGCTGTGAAAATCACGAACTTTGACATAACATGTTATCCTACATATTTCCGTTCTCACCGAAATTAGTCCAATCCATACATACATCATTTTTTCAAAGAAATCGCCAAGTAATAAAATGGTTCTTCTTAACCGTAACAATCGTTTACGTTTATTCGATATCCATTGCCTTGGTAAAAGCTTTCATGAAAATTGTGCGATAGTTTAGTGAAAATTCAACTATGTATTTCCATATTCAACTTCAAAGTTAAATACTGTCGTTTCAGGACTCGGTTCCTGTCGATCTTTAATGTTGAAATCACTAATTTTAACTTCCTGAGCGAATTTTGTATAAAATTACCTAGAAAGTAACGAATCAAGTTTCAAATAGAATTAATTCTATAATTTGTAGTCATTCAATCCGTAATATTTCTTACAGGAACCATGCAAATTTTATGTATAACTTCATCTAAGGATGTAAAAAGAATCTCGTAATGCGTTCATTGTCAGCCCGAGGACAAATGTTGATGGGAAAGGACTCATGAAATTTTCCACGAAAAATTTGCTCTTATTCATCTTAATTTGAAGCAATTAAACTACAATGCGAATTCATTTATTGGTTATTTCCGACAGAAATGATTGACACAAATGTACCGTTAACTTTGAAAATTAAGGATACTGATTCCTTTTATCATTCAGGATCAAAAGGTTCCAAAATACTTACAATGTTTCGTACGAAAGTGCACCAAATTCAATTTTTCGGCACCCATAAAACTATTTAACTGTTAATATCTGCAAGCGCCTTGAAAAGATTACAATTCTGTGCCGACATATTTTAGTCTAGTATGTTGTCTCTCTTTTGAAACCTTAACAATGAAAATTCTGATATGCGTCGAGCAGTTATGCCGAAAAATCCAGCTGTAAGTCGGAAATTTTCTTATTTTAACGGGAAATGTCCTTTACAATTATTTGATTCGTATGTCCTTAAAATGGGACCCTATAGAAAGTAAGTCCTACGCATTACTGAAAACAGGACTCTTTTATCTGATCCCGTTCAAAAGTTATGCGCTACATACATAAAAAAAAGCAACAAAAAAAATATACGCGACGAACTGATAACCTTCTTACTTTTAGAAGTCGGTTAAAAATGCGTGTATGCCAAACATCATTTGAGTGCAATTGAGATATTTGCCTTTTCAACAAGCTGTGCGATTGGGGTTTATTTATTATTACAATATATTTATTCTCGAGATTTTATACGGATGAACATAAAATAAACCGCAATAAAATTAACTTGGGTCTTTTGGGGGGGGTTTGAACCCCCAAAACCCCCCCCTTGCGCACGGGCCTGTATATATATATATACTCGTATATATATATATATATATATATATATATATATATATATATATATATATATATATATACCTATATATATATATATATATATATATTATAAATAATAACCAACAAGTGAAAACATAAAAAGGAGTAAGAATGTATAAGAATAAGGTTAGAATATACTATAATAGTGACCTACTAACCTACCACTAAGTACGTGGAACTCCCTTTGCGGGCAGCACTCAAGATGCATCTATTTGGAGCTATATATATATATATATATATATATATATATATATATATATATATATATATATATATATATATATATATATATATATATATATAGATATATATATATATATATATATATATATATATAGATATATATATATATATATATATATATATATATATATATATATATATATACATATATATATATATATATATATATAAATGTATGTATATATATATATATATATATATATATATATATATATATGTGTATATGTTTATAGATATATGTTATATATATATATATATATATATATATATATATATATGTATATATATATGTGTATATATATATATATATATATATATATATATATATATGTATACATGAATATATTTATATTTGTATATATATATGAATATATTTATATATATGTATATATATATATATGTATATATATATATATATATATATATATATATATATATATATATATATATATATAGGGTGATTCATAACAAGTGTACACATTTTTGTCGAAAAGAAAATAGTTTTTGTGAAAATTGAGCTGTAACGTTTATTCATTATAAAAATTTGGTCCCTTACAATTAAAAATGAAACATTACTTTGAGCATATGTGCACCTCGTGCTGCTTTACAGACTATTGACTTATTGAAGACCAAGTTTGGAAATAGAATAATTTCACGAAATGGATCCATAAATTGGCCGGCGAGATCGTGTGATTTGACTCCTTGTGACTTCTTCTTTTGAGGATGTTGAAGGATCGTGTTTAGGCTGATGCTCACCAGACTATTGGAGCATGAAAAAACAATATTCGAGCCAACATACGCCTAATAACGCCGGAAATGTGCGAAAATGTCATCGAAAATTACAATCATCGTTTTAGTCTGTGAAGCAGGACAAAGTGCACATATGCCCAATGTAATGTTTCATGTTTAATTGTAAGGGACCAAATTTTCATAATCAATAAACAGTACAGCTCAATCTTCACAAAAACTATGTTTATTTTCGACAAAAATATGTACACTTGTTATGAATCACCCTTCATATATATGTATATATATAATAGCCAACAAGTGAAAACAAAAAATAAGGTGTAAGAATGTATAAGAAATTCAGAATAAGGTTTGAATATTCTAAAATAGTGACCTACTAACCTAGCACTAAGTACGTGGAACTCACTTGGCGGGTAGCACTCAAGATGCACCCGCACCTATTTTGAGCACCTGCCGTTCTCATCAAATCCCCATTAACGCAAACTGGTGTTTATTTACTATAACTTATACTAATTAAATGGTAACACACTAATAATAACTACTTACCAAATGAAAGGTCGAATTTATTTTTTGGCATGAATTAGTAATTGCAATATTTAAAAAAGAAAATACGCTAAGAAACGCAATATAATACTATTTGAAAGAAATGAAGAGAAGAAAGAAGATTTGTATAACTAATGGTTGAATCAAACTTGGTACAAAATCAATAACTATATTTAAAAAAATTAAATATCATGCAGACTAATTTCCAGCATTGAGAAAACTAAATTATGTTTAATGCAATTAGTGACAAAACAAAACAAATTAAATTGTAAAAAATGTACCTAAGAATAACAGAAAATATTTTAACGTAAAATATTTTATTTGTTGAAACACATAGAAATACAAAAAACTTAAATTAATTAAAGACGACTTTGGAAATACAGTAAACATTTTCATAAACAAAAACATATTCAAATGTCGATAAGAGGGAAAAATTATAATAGTGTAATGAATCATACAAAACAAGAATAAAGCAAAATAATGGCGAAAATTTATAAACAGTAATATTACCATCAACTACAATAACTCAATAATGTTTATGAACATTCCTTGTGTGTAGCTACATGATCGTATAGATTTACATTAAATTGATGTAAAAAGCGTGAAACGATTAATTTAAAGTTTGGCAAAGTCAATAATGTTGTAATTAGGGTGAGGAAAGATTTTAAAAATATTACAGTTACTTGTAATTGACCAAACCAGAAACATATAGAACAAAAGTTACAGAATGAAAAATGCAAAATATGTCATAATATATATCAAATATAATTTAGTATTATAAAGTCAAAAACTAAAGATATGAAAAGCCAAAATTTAAATCGCAATAAATAAATAAAAATATGTTTGTTAGCTCATGGCATTGTCATAAATAAAATATGCGTACATTGCAGCCAATTGTAATTTATTAATAAGCAGAAAGCAAACCAAAATCAAATACAAATGCCCGATGAGTCGTGAAAAGCAATGAGTTAAAGTACTAGAAGCAAGGTAACCCGAAATAGGGTTAGGGAGAAACTGATTTGGCACCGATTCCAAAAGATTTATTTCAATCTTTTTAGGGCATTTTGTAGTCGGTTTTCTTTTTTTCCTATTAGTTTATTTTATTTCACGCTTTTTAGCGACTATCGATCTATAGAAAGTATTCTGGCCAAAATCACCATTATCTATCCTCAAAAGATGTGGAGAAAGATATGGACTCAAAGTATTCAAATTTTTCCATCTAAGCTGTGAAAATCACGAACTTTGACATAACATGTTATCCTACATATTTCCGTTCTCACCGAAATTAGTCCAATCCATACATACATCATTTTTTCAAAGAAATCGCCAAGTAATAAAATGGTTCTTCTTAACCGTAACAATCGTTTACGTTTATTCGATATCCATTGCCTTGGTAAAAGCTTTCATGAAAATTGTGCGATAGTTTAGTGAAAATTCAACTATGTATTTCCGTATTCAACTTCAAAGTTAAATACTGTCGTTTCAGGACTCGGTTCCTGTCGATCTTTAATGTTGAAATCACTAATTTTAACTTCCTGAGCGAATTTTGTATAAAATTACCTAGAAAGTAACGAATCAAGTTTCAAATAGAATTAATTCTATAATTTGTAGTCATTCAATCCGTAATATTTCTTACAGGAACCATGCAAATTTTATGTATAACTTCATCTAAGGATGTAAAAAGGATCTCGTAATGCGCTCATTGTCAGCCCGAGGACAAATGTTGATGGGAAAGGACTCATGAAATTTTCCACGAAAAATTTGCTCTTATTCATCTTAATTTGAAGCAATTAAACTACAATGCGAATTCATTTATTGGTTATTTCCGACAGAAATGATTGACACAAATGTACCGTTAGCTTTGAAAATTAAGGATACTGATTCCTTTTATCATTCAGGATCAAAAGGTTCCAAAATACTTACAATGTTTCGTACGAAAGTGCACCAAATTCAATTTTTCGGCACCCATAAAACATATTTAACTGTTAATATCTGCAAGCGCCTTGAAAAGATTACAATTCTGTGCCAATATATTTTAGTCTAGTATGTTGTCTCTCTTTTGAAACCTTAACAATGAAAATTCTGATATGCGTCGAGCAGTTATGCCGAAAAATCCAGCTGTAAGTTGGAAATTTTCTTATTTTAACGGTAAATGTCCTTTACCATTATTTGATTCGTATGTCCTTAAAATGGGACCCTATAGAAAAAAAGTCCTACGCATTACTGAAAACAGGACTCTTTTATCTGATCCCGTTCAAAAGTTATGCGCTACATACATAAAAAAAAGCAACAAAAAAATATACGCGACGAACTGATAACCTTCTTACTTTTAGAAGTCGGTTAGAAATGCGTGTATGCCAAACATCATTTGAGTGCAATTG
Source organism: Odontomyia ornata (assembly GCA_963969285.1). Taxonomy (NCBI): domain Eukaryota; kingdom Metazoa; phylum Arthropoda; class Insecta; order Diptera; family Stratiomyidae; genus Odontomyia; species Odontomyia ornata. Next base: position 174,044,567 of record OZ017742.1, read on the forward strand.
AGATATTTGCCTTTTCAACAAGGTGTGCGATTGGGGTTTATTTATTATTACAATATATTTATTCTCGAGATTTTATACGGATGAACATAAAATAAACCGCAATAAAATTAACTTGGGTCTTTTGGGGGGGGGGGTTTGAACCCCCAAAACCACCCCTTACGCACGGGCCTGTACATATATATATATATATATATATATATATATATATATATATATATATATATATATATATATATCTATAACTATATATTTATATATATATTGTTACATGTACAAATAATTTTGCGAGCTACTGTCGCAATTGTTTTCACAACAATGAAGAACACGAATTCACTCGAAGACACGAGAACCCAACAAGCATGATCAACATCTGCAAGTGACGTCACTCCATTCATTAAATTTTCTCGAATCTACCAGCTACCTCTCGGTAGAACATTCGCCAATAAACGAGAAATGGGTGAATAGGTAGAGACCCTATATAAAGGCGAGCTGAATGAATGGGGAGATCATCATTCATTCGACCGCGATAAGAAAACTGCGATATGGTGGAACGCGAAGTAAAGACAATTGATTGTTTGAGTGCAAAGTGTGTTTCGTAATAGTGAAGTAATTTAGAAGACAATTGCGATAAAAAATTTATGGACAAGTGTTAGATTTTAATTTTAATAGTGAAAATTAAAATTAGTGAAAGTGTTAACTGATTATTGTGCATTTTATTGTAATTGAATAAACTCTTAACTTAAATTAAAAGACATTGCGTTTTCACTTTCCCGGAACATTAAATTATTGGCCGCGAACCAATAACACGCGACAGTGGTGTCGAGAAGTGCGATTGAAATTTTGAAGTGAAAACGTTTAAACAATTTTAAAGTGCACAATAGTGAAAAGTAACTTAAAAAATAGCCGAAACAATAAAAATGCCAGGAAATTTACATCTTAAAATTAATCAATTGAGCATATCGGAGCTCAAAGAGGAGTTGGAACAACGAAATCTGGCTACACAAGGTACAAAGGCCATACTGATTGCACGCTTGCGTGATGCGATCGAGTCAGAAGGCGTGAATCTGGATTTGGGTGAGCTCTCAGATGCAGAAAAAGGCGCAGAAGGTGGTGAAGCCGGAACACCAAAACCAAAGGAACCAGAAAATGCGCTGATGCAGATGTTGATGCTGATGCAGCAAGAGCAGCGACAACAGTCATCCAATTTAACGGCGAAGTTAAATGAACAATCAGCGAAGCTAAGCGAACAATCAGCGCAGCTAAATGAACAGACATCCAGTTTAGCTGCGAAGTTAAATGAACAATCAACGAAGCTAAACGAACAATCAACGAAGCTAAGCGAACAATCAGCGCAGCTAAATGAACAGACATCCAGTTTAGCTGCGAAGCTAAACGAACAATCAGCGAAGCTGGACCAACAAGCGATCGAAATCAAGGCAGACATCGCACAGAAGCTGGAGAAACAGTCAACCGAAATAAAAGCGGAGCTCGGCCATCTGAACAAACAAATTAAAGGCGTCGAGGGAAAGGTTGACCAGGTCGAGGAAAAGGTTTACCAGGTCGAGGAGAGAATTAACCATGAGATCAGCCAGGTCGAGGAGAGAATAAACCATGATATCAGCCAGGTAGAGGAGCGAATCAACCATGAGATGGGAAAAATGAAAAAGGAATTGGAAGCAGCAAAGGCAGTAGTAACCTCTTCACCAGCCTCGCTTATAACCGCAGCGCAAAGCACATCCAGAAATGTCCAAGCACCAATATTCGATGGGCAAACGGTCTGGAGTATTTACAAAACCCAGTTCGAAGCAGCCGCTCGCATAAATCACTGGAATGAACAGGAACGAGCAACTGCATTGATTCTTGCTCTAAGAGGCCCAGCTGCCGAGCTGTTGCAGACGATCCCCGTTGAATTGCACTCAAACCCGAATGCTATAATGAATGCGCTCGACATGCGTTATGGAGACGATCATCTAAAGCAGATTTATCGGTCACAGCTAAGGCATCGAATGCAGAAGTCTGGTGAAACCCTACAGCAGCTAGCCCAAGACATTGAGCGACTGGCACTTTTGGCTTATCCAGCCTACGACCCAGAACATCGAGATGATGCAGCGACAGAGGCACTCATCAGCGCACTAAAAGACCCGGAATTGCAACAAGCCGTGCGTTTAGCTCAAAAGCAAACGGTTAAGGACGCATTGGCTTATAGTCTGAACTTTGAGGCAGCGAAAAATGTGACTCGTACCACTGCCCGGGTTCGTGAGGTAGTGACAGACGAGTGCAGGTGTGAGCGCGTGGAAATTGAGCGAGACCCGCATGTAAATGGTGCGCCTAGATGCTGGAATTGCGGAGAGAAGGGGCACCTGCAAAGAGACTGCAAGAAGCGAAGAAAACCGAGCTATTGTCCAGGGTGTGCAGCTAGGAGGAGATCCAGACCGAGTCAGGAGCCCAGAATGGAAGCCCTTCAAACAGAGGGGTCGGGAAACATGTAAGAGCCAACTTCGTGGGGCAGAGGTTGGCTAGGAGGATCGACGTCCCCAGCACCGCCATCACCGTGTCAAGACTACATCGTGGAGAAGCGGACTTATGCCTTCCGGGTCAAGTTGACGGAGAACACTGCACCATAACAATCGACACTGGTGCAACCCGATCGATTATCCGACCAGACCTAGTTAGACAGCAACAACTTCACAAGGGCAGAATTTTCTCACTACGGACAGCTACGGGAGAAACTGCACCTGTTCATGGAGAGGTCAACCTCCAGATACAGTTGGGAGACCTTGTGTTCCGACATAATTTTCTGGTCGCGAACATTATGGATGACTGCATTCTCGGAATGGATTTTCTGCGACCACATGGAATCACGTTGGACTTGGGAAAACGTGTCTTGAAATGGCAGAATGTCGAAGTACTGATGGAGGATCCCAGCGTCCAAATCCCCAAGATGAATGTAGTGGTATGTACTGACACTGATGTACCGAATTCTTCCGAAAGCATTGTATGGGCCAAGCTTGATGGTAATTCTGGAGACCACCGATCTTATCTGATAGAGCCAACGAAGACATCCGCATTGCGCAGTTTGATTGTAGGACGAAGCCTTGTAAAATCTTTAAGAAACGGATATGTGCCGGTTAGAGTCCTTAACACCGCAGACTCAACCACGAGCATCAAAGCGGGAGAAGTCATCGGCAGCTGCCAGCCTGTTTCCACCATCACCTCTTTGGAAGCTACTCACAACCATCATTGGAAAAGGAGGCAAGACACAGACAAAGCCCGGGAATCCACGTCTGCAATATTGAAGCAAGTCAAATTGCCGGTACAGCTATTCAAACGAGCCTCTGATCTGGTCACCAAGTACAGTGACATCTTCTCAACAAGCCCGGATGACCAAGGCCGAACGAGTTTGGTAACTCACGTCATAGACACACAGGGAGCCAAGCCGATTCGACAAGCACCAAGACGTCTCCCTATAGCCAAACAAGGAGAAGTGAGCGCGCTGATCTCGGACATGGAAAAGCAAGGCATTATCGAACCTTCTGTAAGTCCATGGGCCGCGCCTGTAGTTCTAGTAAAGAAAAAGGATGGTAGCACTCGCTTTTGTGTCGACTATAGGCAGCTTAACGACGTCACTAAGAAAGATAGTTACCCGCTCCCACGCATCGATGACATCATGGACACTTTAGCCGACGCAAAATGGTTTTCTACACTCGATCTCAAGAGTGGCTACTGGCAGGTAGAAATTGACAAGAAGGACCGAGAGAAGACCGCATTTTCAGTTGGGACCGGATTGTGGCAATTTGTGGTGATGCCGTTTGGGCATTGCAATGCTCCAGCCACTTTCGAACGCTTGATGGAATACGTGCTACGTGGTCTAACCTGGAAAACCTGCTTGGTGTACCTAGATGACATCATCGTCATCGGGAGAACGTTCGAAGAGCATGTGCGGAACTTAGAAGAGGTCTTCTCCCGACTGCGACTGGCAAATTTGAAACTTAGTCCCGACAAGTGTACCCTTTTCGCAGCTGAAGTAAAATACCTGGGACATGTCGTATCAGCTGAAGGGGTCAAAACAGACCCTGATAAAATTGAAGCCGTGAAAAGCTGGCCAACACCAAACAACAAGCGCCAACTACGAAGTTTCCTGGGCCTGGCAACCTACTATCGAAGATTCGTCAAAGACTTTGCCAAAATAGCTAAGTGTCTTCATCAGCTAACCGAGAAAAATCGTCCGTATGTCTGGAATGAACAATGCCAGACAGCCTTTGAGACCCTGAAGGAAAAGCTATGTGAATCACCCGTACTGGCGTATCCGAAACCCGGAAAAATGTTTGTGGTTGACACCGATGCAAGCAACGGCGGTATTGGAGCTGTACTCTCCCAGCAGATCAATGGCGAAGAAAGAGTCCTCTCGTATTACAGTCGAGTTCTTTCAAAAAGTGAGAGGAACTACTGTGTGACCAGGAAGGAGCTATTGGCTATAATAGAGGCCACCAAGCAGTTCCACAAGTACCTATATGGCCAGAAATTTGTTCTTCGAACGGACCATGCATCATTGAGATGGCTACTTAACTTCAAAAACCCCGAGGGACAAGTTGCGAGATGGATCGAAAGATTGCAGTCATACGACTACGAAATTGTTCATCGAAAGGGCGGAGTTCATGGAAATGCTGACGCCCTATCTCGTCGCCCATGTCCAGCTAACTGCAAGCATTGCCGACGGATTGAGGAAAAGGAACCGCCCGTTGATCTGCGACTGATAACGGCCGAATTCGATGAAGGTTGGTCATCGGAGGAGATTCGAAATGCCCAGCTAGCCGATGAAGACATCGGACCATTGCTCGTATGGAAGGAGACGACTGGGCGACCTGAGTGGAAGGACGTTTCAACGCATGGCGCAACCCTGAAAAGCTATTGGGCACAATGGAACTCCCTTCAGGTGGAGGGTGGTGTACTCAAGCGGAAATGGGAAACGGCGGATGGCAGCTCCTATAGGATGCAAACTATACTACCCAAAAGCCGAATCCACGATGTGGTACAGGAAATGCATGAAGGATCCTCGGGAGGCCATCTTGGTGTTAACAAAACCTTAGCGAAATTGCGGGAAAGATTCTACTGGCTCCACGCTCGAGAAGACGTAGAGGACTGGTGTCGCAGATGCACCATTTGCGCTTCCGTCAAAGGCCCAAAACGACGACTGAGAGGACAAATGCAAACCTATAACGTAGGCGTGCCATTCGAAAGGATTGCTGTTGACATCGCTGGACCCTTTCCTGAATCTGAATGGGGAAATCGATACACGCTGGTTGTAGCTGATTATTTCAGCAAGTGGCCCGAGGTCTACCCCATTCCCAACCAGGAAGCAACTACGGTAGCCGAACAGCTAGTGTTAAATTGGGTCAGCAGGTACGGCGTGCCTTGTGAACTACATTCGGATCAAGGCCGAAACTTTGAGTCACTAGTTTTTAGCGAAATGTGCGAGCAGCTGGGAATACGGAAAACGAGGACAACACCGCTGCATCCCCAATCCGATGGAATGGTCGAACGTTTCAACGGCACGCTCAATAAACACCTTGCCAAGATGGTTGACGAGAACCAAAGGGACTGGGACCGACATATCCCACTATTTTTAATGGCATATAGAGCCGCTGAACATGCGTCGACGGGCCAAGCCCCAGCCAAAGTCATTTTTGGAAAGACTATTCGTTTGCCAGCCGATATAAAGTTCGGAACACCCCCTGAGAAACCCCAAACGGTCTCGGAGTACGCAAGTGATCTAAGACAACGGTTGAACCAGATACATCGGACAGTGCGAAAACACCTCGAATCGGCTACTGACCGCATGAAGACCAGGTATGATCTAAAGGCTAATTCTACTGGCTTCCAGCAAGATGACTTGGTGTGGCTTTATAACCCGCAACGGCGAAAGGGTAGGTCTCCAAAGTTGCAACATAATTGGGAGGGCCCATACCGAGTTACAAAGCGAATCAACGACGTCGTATACCGAATACAGGAACATCGTAAGCCGAGAGCTAAAATGAAAATCGTGCATCTGGACCGTCTTGCCCCATATTACACCCAGGGAGAATTGACTACAACTGGCGACACATCTTTTCGGGGCAAAAAGAACTGAGGTGGGGGCAGTGTTACATGTACAAATAATTTTGCGAGCTACTGTCGCAATTGTTTTCACAACAATGAAGAACACGAATTCACTCGAAGACACGAGAACCCAACAAGCATGATCAACATCTGCAAGTGACGTCACTCCATTCATTAAATTTTCTCGAATCTACCAGCTACCTCTCGGTAGAACATTCGCCAATAAACGAGAAATGGGTGAATAGGTAGAGACCCTATATAAAGGCGAGCTGAATGAATGGGGAGATCATCATTCATTCGACCGCGATAAGAAAACTGCGATATGGTGGAACGCGAAGTAAAGACAATTGATTGTTTGAGTGCAAAGTGTGTTTCGTAATAGTGAAGTAATTTAGAAGACAATTGCGATAAAAAATTTATGGACAAGTGTTAGATTTTAATTTTAATAGTGAAAATTAAAATTAGTGAAAGTGTTAACTGATTATTGTGCATTTTATTGTAATTGAATAAACTCTTAACTTAAATTAAAAGACATTGCGTTTTCACTTTCCCGGAACATTAAATTATTGGCCGCGAACCAATAACACGCGACAATATATATATATATATATATATATATATATATATATATATATATATATATATATATATATATATAACTCTATCTATATCTATATACATATATGCTTAACTTTATATGTATGCATATATATATATATATATATATATATATATATATATATATATATATATATATATATATATATATACACATATATATATATATAAATATATATATATATATATACATATATAAATATATATATATATATATATATATATATATATATATGTATATATGTACATATATATATATATATATATATATATATATATATATATATATATATATATATATATATATATATATATATTTGTATATCGATATATATACATTTATATATGCATATATGTATCTATTTAAATATATATATTTATATATCGATATATATATACAGATATACACACATATATATATATATATATATATATATATATATATATATATATATATATATATATATATATATATATATATATATATATATATATATATATATATATATATATATATATATAGGGTGCGTACGGTGTTTGAAGACATGCATAGATGTAACTATAACTTCGCGAATTTTTTTTTATTTTTTTTCCTTTTCAGATAAGAAATGGCGGATTATAAAATCACTCAAGAAATGAAGAGATATGCTGTCATCGTCGCTATATGTGCGAACCATACAGATTTAGAGATCTCTAATTTTCTCGATTGCGACCGTTCATTCGTGCATAAGGTTCGCCGTGAATTGGAAGCATCAGAAAACGATACAGAATCGGTTGCAAAACGCAAAAATAACCCTTCAAAATCAATGAGGGTCTTTGTGAGTGAGCTTCATGTTTCTGAGCGCCTTATCGGTAGAGTTGTCCATGAAGACCTTCGATATAAGTCTTACGTGATGCGCAGAGAAAAGTTCATGTCGGAACGAACACGGGAACAGAGAGTTCTCCGATCAAAACGTCTTTTAAACAAAATCAAACACCCTGAGGCGACCAAAATGTTATGGTTTTTTTCCGACGAAAAAAAATTTTGACCAATATCGGAGAAATGAATCCTACGGAGGTTCCTGTTGTTATGCACACAAAATTTCCAGCCACTGTTATGGTTTTAGGTGTTGTCAGTAACGAAGGACTTCGAGTGAACTCTGCTGCATGCATCGAGGTTTTGGAGACGGTAGTGAAACCCTGTATGGATAATGTAAGCGGCCGCAGACCATACATTTTTCATCAAGACTTTGCTGTTTCATATAAAGCGATGGCGACACAAGATTGGATGGCCGAAAATTTTCATGACCACATAATACCTAGCTCCCCTTTGGATTATTACGTATGGGGCGTAGTTGAGCGTGAGACTAACTAGGGTCCTCATAATACCACTTCTTCGCTGAAGACTGCTTTTAATGCCGTTATGGTCAATATGAACATGGAGCATTTGATTCGGGCATGTAATCGTTTCCGGACCCGGATCGAAGAGGTTATTGCTGCTAATGGCGATTTTATTGAATAACATATGAATATGATTAGGGATATATATATATATATATATATATATATATATATATATATATATATATATAGATCTATATATATATATATATATATATATATATATATATATATATATATATATAGATCCATATAGATATATATATATATATATATATATATATATATATATATATATATATATATATATACATATATATATATATATATATATATATATATATATGTATATATATGAATGAATGAAATTTACAAAAAGTATGTTGCCAGGAAACCCAGGACGAAGAGTGAACCTTATGCAAATTTCAGAAGAGTAGCAAATAAGATGATGAGAATTAGGAAAAGAAAATGCTGATGACGAATTAAGAAGCATCTATATAAGTGTAGCGAGCAACAACACAAGCCTAGTATACAAAGTAGTCAAAAGCCAGAAACGAAACTATGTGCCCGATCTGCCAAAATGGCATCGGCAACATCATTTCTTATGAAAACAGGATTAAAGAAGAATGGATTTATATTTTAAGAATCTCCTTAACGCTCCGCATAGCTCCAGAGTATCGGAGCCAATAGATATTCTTGGCGAGCTCCCATTGGCAATACAAACTGTCGATGAAGCTTGTTCTGCCATCAAGAGTTAAAAGAATAATAAAGCACCGGGCATCGATTAGCAGAGCTCATTTGATATGGTGGTAGTGGTGCTTAGGAAGCCTTCCATCGAGGCATTCAGCACATTTTGCAACAAGGACATAACCCGAACGACTGAAGTCTATCTACATTCTCTATTCAAAAAAGGCGACAGGCTACAGTGCGAAAACTATAGAGGCATATCGCTACTTTATACGGCGTACAAAATATTTCTAAAGATCTTGGAAAATAGAATAAGATCATACGCCAACAGCATTGTTGGGGAGTATGAGAGTGCCTTTAGAGTAGGTAGATTGACGATAGACCAATTGTTCACATGCAAGGAGGAACTTGAGAAATGCTCGGACTTCAATGTAGAAATCTACCAAATATTCGTTGACTTTAAGAAAGCATATGACAGTATTGATAGTGACATACTGTACCAAATAATACTTTGCTTGGCATCCCAGCTAAAATCGTCCATCTTACCAAAATGACAATGACGTCGACATCCTCCCAAGTCCGAATCAATAACCAACTCACCGATACCTTTCACACAAATTTCGGACTAAAGCAGGGAAACGGGCTGGTCCCAGTGCTATTCAATTTGGCTTTGGAATATGCCATGAGAGTTGAGACAAGTGAAACCAAATGGTAGCTTATGTGGACGATATCAATATTTTGTCATGGTTGCAAGCAAACGCGAAATAATTTGTTCTGAAACTCGAAACCGAAGCAAACTAGTAGAGCTACAAATCAAAGAGAATAAAACGAAGGACATGATGCGGTGGGGATCAATAACTCAATTACCCAAAATATCACAATTGGCGAATGCAATATCGAAAATGTGGCAAAAATGTGTATTTCGGCTGCGAAATAACGAGAACCGATAATGAGGGTGACGAAATATGCCCACAAATACAGCTCGCAAATAAAATATGTTATTCAGTTTTGACAATCTTGAAGACCAGCTGCATACACAGGAAAACAAAGCTTCCAGTACACAAATCTATGATAAGACCTGTGCTATGCTATGGGTACAAAAAATAATCCCAAACTCAAACATTGTCAAACACATTGAAGGCCTTCGAAAGACGGCTCCTGGGGCATATAATTGGAGCGAAGCTAGACGGGGACCATTAAAGGATTCGACACAACGGCGAGCTGTGTGAAATTTTTGACGAGCCGGAGGTACTCAACGATTGTAAGACTTCGAAAACTGCAATGGGCTGGCCACATGAATCGTATGGAAGAAGAGCGGATATTTTATTGCTGCTCAAATTTCCAAACTAGAGAAGGCGGTCGATTCGCTGAGACAGTTGGAAGCAGCTGCAGGCGCTTGTTGCAGGAAGCGAAGGGACGATAGCGGTTGCAATGCTACTAAAAAGTGAAAGATATATATATATATATATATATATATATATATATATATATATATATATATATATATATATATATATATATATATATATATATTAACCAAAGTAGGTGCTCATAAAAAAATACAGATAGGTACATTTGTGAATAAGATATAACATATGCCTTAAGAATTTTTTTCATTTTAAATATATATATATATATATATATATATATATATATATATATATATATATATAACCATTAATAATTTGAAATTATAACATGTATTGTGCTATCATATTGTAAAATAATTTTACAAAACCTTACTAAAATCGCGCCTGTCTGTCCGTCCGTGTGTCACAGGACTTTAACTCGCAAACCGTATAAGCTACAAACATAAAATTTTGTGTATAGATGTAAAGTGATGGCCTCTTCAAAGATACACACCAAAAAAAATTTACAAGGTGCTTAAGAGGGATCGCTCCATATAGGAGAGTGGTCCCTGAAACTTCGTTAATAATAGTATGAACATCCAATTTCACATTTTCCCAAAAAAAAAAAACATATAGATACCCTTAAATTCAATGAAAACCGACGTTTGAGTAGTTTTACGTAAGGTCCTAATGCTCTGCAGGTTTTATGAAAATCCAATCATATTAACGGAAGTTATAGCCATTTGAAATTTCTCCAAATACAACAACAATTACACACGATTTTGGTATTTTAAGGATTTTCCATTGAATTAGACACTGCAGTTTTGATTTGATCTTGAAATTTTCAAATAAGACCAATGATATAAATTTTTTGGGGAATTCATGATTTGAGTGATTTTTGTTAGTTTGCAACAAAGTGACGACCGTTGAAAGTACAGACGCAATGGATTTTCTTATAAACGTGCACATCTCTTTGACATGTTTCTTGCCTTTATTCGTTGTTGGTGACTGCATTTCGCATGTTGAGTACAAAACCTCTCTGACATGACCGTTTGTCTGCTTACCCAACTTGTTATTACTTTAAAGTTAGGAAAAGGATTGGAAAGAGTAGGAATTAGGATGAAATGAACTTGGAAACGGCTGTTTTAAATTGGAATCTCGAGCTGGTTTGAGAATTCAGATACCATACCCTGTTGAAAATTTCGCAACATCTATTTATTGGCTCGTTTTCACCATAGATCGTGGAATGTTTACTTTCCACCAGTAGACGAGAATGTCTCGTAAATCTTGCTTGTTCGTTCAAGATTATCCTGTCGGCGAGGTACGGAACTTTAATAGTACCTCTGAGGATGTCAAAAGCAAAGCAAGAGCTTATCATAGTCCTATGGGAGGCAAGTGATTTCATATTGAGAATAGATAGCCGATTTTCATATGATGGCAAATTATGGAAATTTTGTGGGTCTTACAGGGATCTCAAAGAAAATAGTAAGAACACCGAAAATCGGATTCCAAAAAACACTAGTGTATTCGAGAATGGGGCGTACTAGTGATGTGTATAATATTTTTTGCTACCCATAGATTTTTTAATTCTTTAGCACGCCGTTTATGAAGCCTAAAACTTTACTAGCCCTGCTAAGAACTTCATCGTAGTGTAAATTAAAGCGAAGTTTCTTATCTAAGAGGACACCAAGATCTACTATGGTATCAACTCTGGAAAGCTTTATATTGGTGAGGTGATAATCACTGAGGTGAGTTATATTTTTATGAGAAAAACTAATCACCGGGCATTTCTCAAGGTTCAGATATAGACAGTTATTATTAGAACACTCTAGTAGGGAATTCATTTTATCTTTTAAGAACAGTGAATCACTTTGGGATACTTTAATGCGGTATAGTTTCAGATCATCCACATAAAATAACTGTGGTATGTCAGACAACACTTCAGCCAGGTCCGATATAAATATGTTAAAAAGAAGCGGTCTAAGCCTTGAGGTACACTGGAATAGATATTTCATTGGATACATAACATATTCCTGATATTTAACGGTTTGACTTAGACTTTTGAGATAGGAATCTGTCCAATCAAGCAGAGGGCCGGTGATTCCAAATTTACGCAGTTTGAGTGACAAAATCGTATGATTGACTCGGTCAAACGCTTTACTAAAGTCAGTGTTAATTGCGTCGACTTTCCATTGCATAGAGGATATTAGAGACCATAATTGTGAGGTTTGTGATTGTGGATCAATTTTTTCTGAACCCATGTTGTTGGTCATTGGCACATTGCTCTATAATGGGGGATATTTTAGAACACACTACTTTTTTCAAATAATTTTGTGGTTGCAGATGATATGGCAATTCCTCTGTAATTTTCAACTGCCCGTTTATTTTCGTTTTTTTAGATTGGAGTCAAATGAGAAGATTTCCAGTATGCTAGAAACATGCCGCTTGGGAGCGATTTATTAAAATGTAAATGGAGAGGTGAAGCTAAATCAGGGCCAGGACCATGATTCAAGTCAATTGTTTCAATTGTGTTAAATATATCTTCTTCTCAAACTGAAACATCTTGAAGCACTGTTGTGAAATTTGGTTCTATTGGGCATTGGAACTACTTGCTGCAAATATAGCAATAAAAGGTGGAAATCAGGTTGAAATCATTATTGTCTAAAAGATTTGCTGGAAGAAACCGATTGTCAAGTTCATCCACCATAAATGTTAAATTGGGCCTATTAAAATCACCAAATATTAAAATTCTATCTTGTTCATTCGAAAGCCCAATAATTGAAGAAATAATTCCACTTGCTTCATTGTACACTGCCTGAGTGGACTTCGGAGGAATATAGAATATACCAATGTTTAAGTCCAATTTATCAAAGTTGATTCGAAATATTGCATGTTGGAATGTTTTACGTGCGGTAGTATTAACAAGATCACTTGAAAAGGAGTTATGTACACCCCGAATCGCGTCAGTCCGGTGCTCTGAAAATCTCGATCGTCCCTTTAAATAGTCCAATTATTATCTAGAATTTCTTCATTACGGTGGGATTCATTTAACCAAGTTTCGGTGAAAGGGCATGATTTAGCATCCAAAAAGTGTTGATTGAGTCTGCTTATCATACCGCCACAATTGAGATAGGACATTTTTAGGCATTTTGAGGAATAAGTTTTATTATTGTGGACGAAAAAACTTGTGCTGCTGCTCCCGTGACTTTTGAAGTGAAGATATGTAATTAGAGCTCACATATGACGCGTAAGTTTCAAGGTCTCGTGATATCTGAGATATAATTTGTGAGGGGCATCTAGATCCATTGGGAGACCTCCTCTTTGAATTAAAACTTTCAAATGAGTCTTCGTTTTGCCCTTGATGGATGTTGTGCCAGGTGCTTTATGCATGTAGGATAGATAGAGTCGAGCAACCTCTGCCTCCACTTACATTGTCTATCTAGAGTTTCACTACCATCTCCGAAGCCTCGATGTATGGAGTAGATTCACTCGAAGACCTTGAGTAAAAACGTGTGGTGGCATAACATGTCCCTCGTTGCTGACAACACCTAAACCCATAACAGTGGCTGGAGATTTTGTGTGCATAACAACAGAAACCTCCATAGGATTTGAACTTTTGACCTTGGTCAACATTTTTTTCGTCGTAAAGGAATCGTAACACTTTGGGCGCCTCAGGGTGTTTAATTTGGTTTAAAAGACATTTTGATCGGAGAACTCTAAAGAACGTGTTCGTTCCTACATGAACTTTCCTCTGCGCATCACGTAAGACTTATACCGAAGGTCTTCGTGGACAACTCTACCAATAAGGCGCTCAGAAACATGAAGCTCACTCGCAAGGACCCTCATTGATTTTGAAGGGTCCTCGTCTATGATCGCTTGCACTTGCTCTAAAAATTCTGCAGATCGGACAGTGTCAGAACGTTGTTCGTGTTTTTTGCGGTTTACAACCGATTCTGTATCGCCTCCTGATGCTTCCAATTCACGGCGAACTTTATGCACGAATGAACGGGCGCAATTAAGAAAATTAGAGATCTCTAAATCTGTATAATTCGCACATATAGCGACGATGACAGCATGTCTCTTCATTTCTCGAGTGATTTTATAAACCGCCATTTCTTATCTGGAAAGGAAAAAATTCGCGAAGTTATAGTTACATTTACGCATGTCCTGCATATAATAGGAGTACCGGTTAGCTCGTGCGGATTTCTAACAGATGGCGTAACTTGATTTTTATTCCAGTGATTCATCCTTCCAAATATGTGTTGGAAAACTACTGTCATATAGTTTCAGAATCAGTATGTGTCATTTAGCTGAAGCGTAAACAACAATACTTTTTTTACTCTGAAAATGTCGAATTTTATGCTGAATAAAGTGTTTTTGCGGGGAGTACTTATTCATTGAAGAAAAAGGCTGCCGAAAGTCATCGTATTCTGGTGGAAGTGTATGTTGTGCATGCTCTAGCTGGGCGTACGTGCCAGAAGTAATTTGCACGGTTTAAAAGGGGCAATTTTGACTTGGAGGACGATGAACGGCCCGGACAGCCAAAAAAGTTTGAAAATCACGAATTGGAGACATTGCTCGACCAAGATCCACCCAAACTTGCAAAATCACGTGGAGTCGCTAAACAAACCATTTCCGATCGTCTAAAAGCAATTTTTCACAATAAAGCTTCAATTTTCGAAATAAACTCGCACAAATTAACCGGTACCCCTATTATATATATATATATATATATATATATATATATATATATATATACATATATATATCTATATATATATATATATATATATATATGTATATATATATATAAATATATATATATATATATATATATATATATATATATATATATATATATACATATTGTATATATGTATATATGTATATATATATATATATATATATATATATATATATATATATATATATATATGTATATATATTTATATATATGTATATATATATATATATATATATATATATATATATATATATATATATATATATATTGCATATATATATATATATATATATATATATATATATATATATATTGCATATATATATATATATATATATATATATATATATTTATATATATATATATATATATATATATACATATATATATATATATATATATATATATATATATATATATATATATATATATATATATATATATATATCTGGCCCCGCTTTTGAGCGGGTATGGGTGTTTTCGACACTCAGTGCGTAAATGACATTCACCTCCCAAACAAAGCAAAAACGCCCATATTTTCGAAATGGTATTGGCTAAGGGTGATATTTTGGGCCTTTGAATTATTTTTCCTGGACGACGTCATGGGCTTTGTTTTATTCTGATTGATTTGTATCCCCATTAGTTTTGCTCCGCTTTTTAGTTTCAGGAAGAGTTATTGGCCAGTTCTTAGTGACAAAATGTCGATGACGTCCGCATAGGCTACCATTTGGCTTGACTTGTATAATAAAGTACCTCTTGTACCAACAGGAAGCTTTCTTATGACGTATTCCACAG
>OZ017742.1:174065235-174135235 GCA_963969285.1 Odontomyia ornata
TGCCTGTTTTCAGCTATGTATCTGGTGAAATAGGGAACTAGTTGGTTGTCGAGGGTCTCCGTGAAATTTTTTGTTTAACGTAGACCCTTGGCAACTAGCTTTGCAAAGATCCTAGGTCTTAAAACAACTTCTCTAAAAATAAATGGTGAAAAAAGTAAAAAACTACTTTTTAATTAATCTACACAATTTATTTTCATTTGTCGTAACGCGTTTGCAAAGCCCTAATAAGATCAGATCATATGCCAACATTATTATTAGGAGTATCACTCGACGTCAGGAATACCTTCACCTCCGCTAGATGGGGGGATATTCTGAATACGCTGGAAAACTCTTTTCAAGTTCCAGAATATCTTATGCGGCTTTTGAGGAACTACCTAAAGGACCGAAGCCTGCTCTACGACACGACACAGGGCCAACGAAGGATGGAAATTACATCGGGTGTTGCCCAGTGGTCTATCCTTGGTCCGGACCTGTGGAACGTGTCTCACGACGGGCTACTGAGACTTGAGATGCCAGATGAGTCGCGCTTGGTTGGCTATGCGGATGATGTTGCGGCTCTGGTCGCCGGACGCACCGTTGAACAAGCGCAACTTAGGCTAGGTATGCTAATGCGCCGAGTGAGGGACTGGATGACTGCTCGCGGGCTCAGTTTAGCACTGGAGAAAACCGAAGTGGTCATCTTGACAAAAAAGAGAATCCCTAGAGTAAGGATGATCAGTATTGGAGACATACAAATCGAATCGAAGCCAGCGGTGAAGTACCTGGGGCTACTGATCGACTCGAAGATGAGTTTCTCTGAGCAAATCAGGGCAACGGCTGAGAAGGCTTCTTCGGGAATATCGGCTCTGAGTCGACTTATGGCCATCGTAGGGGGACCCAGCCCATCAAGAAGACGCCTCTTGATGAGTGCCGTAGGGTCAGTGCTACTGTACGGAGCAGAAGTATGGGGCGACGCTCTCAGCAAGGAGGTATACCGAAAACGGTTGGCACAGGTACAGAGATGAGGAGAGATGAGAATTGCATCTTCATATCCAACAGTCTCTGACTCGGTGGTGAGAGTTATTGCAGGCGTGATACCTGTCGCCCTCCTTGCTAGAGAGCGCCGCGCTATTTATCTGCGCCGAAACGAGGATGCGAGGGAGATGGTTGTCCGCGAGGAGAGACAGCGCTTGCTCAACGATTGGCAACAGTCTTGGGTCAATTGCACGAAGGGAAGGTGGACTGCGAGCCTAATCCCGGATGTGAGACCGTGGCTAAATCGAAGGCATGGTGAGACTGACTTTTATCTGAACCAGCTTTTGAGCGGGCATGTGTGTTTTCAGTCTTACCTGCACAAGTCGGTAAGTCACGGTCCCCAGATTGTCGGTTTTGCCCAGGAGAGGAGGGCAATGCCTGTCACATATTTTTTACGTGTACAAAATGGGTCAGGCTGCGAAGGGAACTCTACAGGGAGACGGGAGAGCTCACCCCGGATAATATAGTCATGGTGATGCTCGAATCGGTTGACAAATGGAACCAGGTGGCACATTATGCTCGGGCAGTGCTAAAATATAAAAGCTTTTCTGGCACTTCTTCCCCTCTCCCCTTCCGCTAGGAAAGGGACTCCTCAGCTTGAAGGCGCCTCACGGCGTAACAAAACGAGACCTGGCCCGAAGTAATGTGTCGAACGGTTCCAGGCTGGGTTCTCAGGTTGACAGGGAAGGTGTTTAGTGGGTAGTCCAGTCGCGCATGGGAGTCCCACACTTTGTGCATAAATGGCATTCATCTCCCTACCACAAAAAAAGTGGCTTTAAAGCAGGTGGATCAATGACGGACCAATTGTTTTCAGTCATCCCAGATACTTGAGACATGCTGAGGGTTCAATATTGGCATGCATCAAATTTTTGCTACCGGTACGCCTTTGTCACAAATATTGGACTAACGGACGTAGATGGGCCGAACCCAATGGTTTTCAATTTGCCTTTAGAATACGTCATAACAAAGCTTCCTCTCGATACGAGAGGAACATTACTGTACAAGTCGAGCTAAGTGGTGGCCAATACTATCGACAAAACACGGTCATTAGCAATCAATAAGGAGCTCCCCCCAAAACCCGACAGTCAAGCAAAACAAGTAAGGCTTCAAATTAATGAGGTTAAAACAAAAATCATGATATAGTTGACGAAGAATTGCCTGAATATCTCAAATATCACACTTTTTCGAATATATTACCAAAAATGTGGGCGAATGTTGGTTAAAGGCGTCAAAATAACGAAGAACGGCCACAAAGCAGACGAAATACGCTGAAGAATACAGTTAAGCCTTTATTCAAGTCTAACAATCTTGGAGACCCGCTGTATATACAGGAAAACAAACCTCTAAGCAAGCAAATATATGATAAGAGCTGTGCTGTGCTATCGGTATAAAACATGGACCCTTACTCAAGGATTCATATATTATACATATTAACCGTTTTCGAGCGGCGAAAGATTAGAGCGAAGGTAGAAGGGGTCAAGAACGAGTTCCGTACAACCATGAGGTGTAAGAAATTTGTGATGCCACAGGTGTCAACTGTTATAAAACTGTGGAAGCTTTAGTGGACGGACCACGTGGATCATGTATGGACAATGGGCCCTAAATAGGTATTCGTTGGGCGAAGTGAAGGGCGGAGATGAGTGAAGAAACGCTTGTCCTACTTGGTCGACGTAGTTCCCCTGAGAGGGGCTATTTCCAATATCCAATTTATATGACCTTGAGTTTACTTTTATCGACTTAACAACTGTGTCCCCGGGAACTAATTGGTGAAAATCTGAAAGCTAAAGCTTGAATATAGAATATACATAGCATTTACAAAGGAAACTTTTCGTAGATGCTAAACTCTACCCAATTCTAAACGACAAATCATGAATTATGTTTGCTTTAATCAATATTTTCTAACAAAACTTTAGGAATACGAAAACCAACATAAATTTGAACTTCCACTCCCTTCGCAAAGCCGCATACCTTGCAAAGAGGATTTATCTGAGTTTGTGTCACATAATAATGCAGATAATATCGAAAACTTAATAGATCATAAAAATTAATGCACGCTATGAACTCACCATTTTGTCCAATAAGCGATGGCTGAGCGGATGATGCCGGCGTTGTTATTGTCGTCGATGATGATGACGACCCGCTGACGATTGGCGTCTTGTCGTAGTTTGACAGGAAGAACCTGTTATTTGCAGACGAAGCGCCAGCACCACTTCCAATTGCGTTATTGCTGTTGCTGCTGCCACCACTGGAGCTCAGTACTACGATGCCTTCGCTGTTGCTTCGAGTATGGGATGATCCGGTTTTGCTGCTAGCATCACTATTTGTTGTTAACAGTTTACTGCTGTTATTATTGTTATTGTTATTTATATTGTTGACGGTCAGGCTATTGTAAACCTGCTTCAATTGATGTCGATCTTGCTGCTGGTGTTGCAGCTGCTGCAGCGTGTCCAAGGACAATTGTTGGTGTTGCTGTTGTTGCTGATTCTTTTGATGTTGCAAAAGATTGGAACAACTCAATATCATCACGGGCGAGTCGTGTAAATCGGGGAGCGAAGAAGATATCGATGATATTGAAAGCGTCGTTCCACCAACGATGCCACCATTTGTGTATGTGGTTGAATGATTGCTGTTACTGGCGTAAATTGATTGCGTCTGTGATATATTGATACTGTCACCAGATTTACGAGCCTTGAACAAACGCATTTTCCAATAGTATTAATCTGAAATGAGCGAAGATAAAAATTTTATTTTTCGCTGATTAATGAAAATTATCAAGAACTATTGACTTTATTTGCAATAAAAGATAGGATGCCTGCGTGAACCCCTAAACCTTTTGTCAGCAGCTGTAAATTTGTATATCAGTGGTAATGTGAAATTCTTAACATTCAAAAAATCATGACTTAGCCTAAGTTATTTAGATATTTGCTGATAAATTTGCAACTTAAAAATCAATTTATTTAGTGAAAACACATCGCAATTACTTATTAACTCATTTTGATGTTATCTAGCTAATATAGATCTCACCAAATTCAAAATATGTTGTCACCTTAAGCCTTATCGGGTTTGTCAACCATTCAGCGAATCACTTTGATCTAATCAAATGGAAAAAATCTCTGTTTAAGTTTTAAAGGCTTCGTCAATCACCCTATCATTTAGATTTCAACCAAATTTTAAACAACGCTATTCGCAATCCTTTAGAACTTACATGCCATTCCCTCGATCTCTGTTGGTGGATCATCTATGGCGCGACAGTCCAAGCCGTGCCTTGGCCTCAAGGATTAATCTCCTTCAATCAACACGGTTCTGCGACCTTGTCCGCCAGTTGACCATTCCCAACAAGAATCTGTTATCAGCTTCTACCATGTCTTCCCATCGAGTCCTCAGTTCTCCCGCTGGACGTCTACCTTGATCTCTACCAATGAATGTTCTTTTGGGTAGCCGGTTATCTTCTATTCTTTCTACATGGACCGCGAATTGCAATTTGCGTAACTGTACGTAAGAGGAAACAGGTGGATCCCTAAATAATCCATACAACATCGTTGTAACGTCGTAGTCTCCATCCTGTTCCTGTTTCCACTGCTTTTTCAGATTCGCTCGGGGTCCATGTTTCACTTCCAGGTTTGACTAGCGTTTTGTAAATGCGGAGCTTGTTTTGCCTGTGCATAACTCTGGACCTAAGAGCGGGTTTATTTGCAGCGTTTATGCGGCGTTCTATCTTGTCCTTTTTGGCGCCTCCTCTATTTAGGTAGGCTCCAATGTAGATAAAATTATCCACACCTTCAAGGTTAAAGTCACTTAAAGTCAAAATTTGACGGATTGGGGTATTCTTCTTCGTTTGAGCCAGGAATTTAGTTTCTGTTTCATTGACTCGTAGGTCAATTCGATTTGCTTCAAATTCTAGACTCAGAAACGCTCCTTTGGCATCTGAGGTTGAACGTGCCATAATATTAACGTTATCAGCATATGCTACCAATTGTGTGGACTTGAATATTAGTGTACGCGAGGCTTCAGCTGGTGTCTTCCAAATGACGTGTTCCAGCATAATATTATTAATTGGGACAAGTCAATCCCCTTGTCTTAAGCCCGATTCAATAATAAAGCTGTCCAGTAGTTCACCGTTTACCTTGACCAGAGACTCTATATTTAGCATCGTGACCTTGACCATGCGGACTAGTTTTGTAGGGACGTCAAAGTCAAGCGCTTTTCTGTCGACACTGTAGTATGCTTGCTTGAAGTCTACAAAGAGTTTGAGCACATCGATGTCATATTCCCAGTACTTTTCGAGCATCTTCTTTACTGAGTCCATTTGGTCTATTATAGACCGTCCACTTCGAAAGCCTCCCTGATACTCTCCTATATTAGTTTCATAGTACGGCTTTAATTTCCTTTCTATAATTTTGGAGAGCACTTTGTGAGGCGCGCATAGTAGAGTGATGTCTCTATAATTTTCACACCTTAATTTGTCCCAATTTTGTGTACAGGACATATTATCGTTTTTTGCCAGTCCACTGATAACCGCCCCTCCGATCATATTCTGCATATTTATCATTGCAGAAGGTAACACCACCATAGACGCCCGTTTGAGAAAGGAGGAGGGAACCCCTTGTCTAGCCAACTCCAGCTTCCATGATTCCACATCCTACATCCCCCCATTAAATGGTACTAATGTTCTCGGGGTCACATATTGGGTTTACTGGTTCCCCAATAGTGGGACATTAAATGCCGAGAAACGCTTATAACTGTAAATATATCTACAGATCTGCAACTCAATAATACTTATATTTCCTTTGTGGAGACGAAAGAGGCGAAGCCGAGTCTTTCGCACCTGATAACGAAATCGAAATTATAACCATGTCGCCAGAATGGAGATTCGGGAACAGGCTAACTTCCCGTTCCCGTAAAACCCTACAATATTTCCAAGCCTGTAGAAGGGCATCGGAATGGGCTGGATTCTCGGCAACGGCCTCGCAAACGGAAAATGGACTATGGCAGTGGATTCTGGAGTGTCAGATCACTCGATTATCCTGGCGCTGTTAAGGAAGTTTTATAACAGACCAGTCAAACTAAATTAAAAATACCAACAATCCAGGGAACGAACTGGACTGGAAATGATATTCAAGACATGATATTGCACGCGATATTCAAAAGTGGGAAGCCTACTGTAAAACGAGAATTCGGAGTGGCTTTTATTGTGGATGGGCAGTTTAAATCGCACGTTATTAATTTTAAGGCAGTCAATGAACGGTTGCGTGCCATCTGTATAACAGCGAAATCCTTCAGAATCTCGCTGATTAATTTTCATGGCAGTTCTGACAACAAGCTTCACCAGCATCACAACCTATCTCTCCGCAGGGGGAATGCCGGTCGACAAGAGCACTCTTGGAGGCAAGCATTCTTTGGGGAGTTCCGCCCCCACGTACCCGAAGAAACTCCGCAGGGGGAATGCCGGTCGACAAGAGCACTGTTGGAGGCTAGCATTCTTTGGGGAGTTCCGCCCCCACGTACCCGAGGAAATTCCCGCAGGGAGAAAGCCGGTCGACAAGAACATTCTGGAGGCTAGCATTCTTTGGGGAGTGCCGCCCCCACGGATCCCTCCTGGGATGACAGATAACGACTCTGATTGTATCTGCACTACGCTTTGGACAACGAACTGGAATTGACGCTTTGGGCTGGCGGATGTGATGGTTTGGACCTAGTTGCTTTACACAGTAGCGCCGAGGTGAAACTCGTGTGTGAACGGCTTCAATTCAACTATCATACCGTCTCCGTCCCGGTAAAACCTTCGCAGGCCTCGGAGCACGTTCGAAGTTCGCACCATTGGGTTGGTGGTGTCGGTTCGGTTGAGACGGACTCCCGATTAGCGCTGGTCTGGCTCTGAGCACTTGTCCCCATAAGGGCTTGTGCCAATCCTCGCATGGCCTCCCTGCTCTGCAAAGATAACCATGGGACCAAAAAGGCGACTACACGAACGGAGATAGCGGCTCCGAGGGGGGACCCAACAAAACTGCAGCAAACAAAATCAAAAGATCAAAAACATCCAAAAAACGAAACAAAAAATAATGACGACGACGCAACCAGCGGTTGCAGCCACGATGTCAACAGTACATCGAGAGCTGTACTAACCACCAAAAAAAACGAAGAATAACACAATGACAGTGAAGGCAGACGAAAAACGGAGAATAACAGACAGTCTGGTTCAGACTGAGATTCCTGCGGCGTTCGGACGCAGCAAAAACATGATGCGAACGCCCGAGCGTCCTATTAAAGATGAGCGGGAAACTCTGCAGGACGCTTCAGGTGTTCGAGCGGTGGGAGATAACATAAAGAGCACCGAAAATTCGATTGTCACAGCTGCGATCGTTACCGAAGCGACCGTTGCAAGGGTCGCAAATCCCGACATTGCAACGAAAAATCCAGAAGCCAACGAGGAGATTACAGCACTAAAAGCAAAGAGTGACCAGACACCGCGTGATTGTACAGCCAACGTTGAAAATGTGGCGGAAGTACTGCGCTCGGAAACGGAACGCGATAAGCTCTTCCAAGGATGGTTGCAAGGTACAATTGCGGCCCAGCGATACGAAGAAGAAAGACTACTTCGAAAACCGGGAGATGTTCTGAAAAGAATACAAGCTGCATGCGACTCCCCAAAAATCAGCAAAGCAGTAAAACTAGAGGAGCTCCTGGACCGCATAGGACACTATCGGAGGAGCTGGTTAAGGGCCGAAGATGAACAGAAGGCTAAAGAGGCGCTTGGGGCAAAATCTAACGGCGACATGCAGATAGCTCCATCATTAAAAGTCAATAAAAGAATGGCGTCTAGCCCAATCGAAGGAGATCGGGATAAAAGAAGGAAGGAAGAGGCACTTGACGGGCGTGGAGCACCAGATCAGGGGTTCCAGACAGTGCTTACAAAAGGAGCGAAGAAAGCCGCAAAGAAACTCCTTCAAAAAAAGCCAGAAAGTAAAGTTCGTACGGACGCCAAATTAGAAAAAGGACCTGATGCAAAACAGGAGAGGCAGAAGCCCCGACGAAGACCCCGGCAGCAGGCACTGCTTGTAAAGCCCCAAGATGGCCGATCCTACGCGGAGGTGCTGCGGGACATCAGGGGAAACGTAAGGCCCGAAGACACCAATACTACCATTAAAGTAGTACGACCAACGCGGTCGGGCCACCTACTGGTCGAAATCGGAGCAGAGGCCGGCAATAAAGAAGCATTCTGTGACGCAGTAAAGAAAGTCCTCGGCAAAAGCGCAACTATAGCCCCGCTCGAGCCGATGGCAACGATCGAAATACGGGACACTGACTGCGTGACGGATCTGGCCGAGGTAGAAGAGGCCATCAAAAGGGAGTTCCCTAGCGTGGGAAGGATCAAAGCGAGACTGACACCAGAAAACAACAGGGGACAACGCATGGCCATAGTTGACTTGACCGAAAAGGACGCCAAACAATTCCTGAACAAGGGCAAAGTACGAATAGGGTAGGTTGTCTGTAGGATACGGCGAAGAACAACGCCTCTTCAATGTTTCAAATGCCTTGGTTATGGTCACACCACACAAGTATGCAAAGGACCCGATAGGAGTTCCCTATGTTACAAATGCGGTGAAATGGGACATAAAAGAGAAGAGTGTACGAAGGAGGCACACTGTATTCTTTGCAAGGATGCTGATCCAAAATCTGATTTTGGACACGTCTTGGGATCAGGAAAATGCCGGGTGTTCCAGGAAGCCCTAGCCAAGGCCAAATCAGAGCTTCGATGATCCGCATCCTGCAGCTAAGCCTACACCGCAGTTCAACCGCCCAAAATCTGCTTGAGCAGTTTGCGCGGGACATGAAAGCTGACTTCTTGCTGCTGAGTGAGCAACACCAAAGTAAAAGTCCTGCATTATGGTATTCTGATGAAACTGGTACTGCCGCCATCTGGGTTCGGAACAGTGACTTTCAAGCGGAGAGTTGTGGACGGGGGGATGGTTTCGTGTGGGTTCGGTGCTCAGGGATCACCTTCTTTAGTGTGTACCTAACGCCTAACGAGTCAATATCATCTTTCCAAGCCAAGCTTAATGCTTTGGAGGGAGCTGTCTCGAACGCAGAGGGCAAAGTGCTCGTTTGGGGCGACTTCAACGCTAAAGCAATCGAATGGGGCGTGCCACAGACGGATCCGCGGGGAAAACGAATCCTGGAAATGGCGGCCAGGACGGCCCTCGTCGTACTAAACTCCGGAAATACGCCGACTTTCCGCCGTATTGGCTGTGAAGGAACCATACCGGACGTGACATTCGCCTCGGAGTCCTTAGTACGAAGGATACACAACTGGAAAGTATTAGAGGACTACTCAGCCAGTGATCATCAGTGCATTCTGCTTGAGATAAGTGATGCTGTCTCGCGACGTCCGTGCTCTCGGCCTTCCATAACTGGATGGAACATCGGAAGAGTGGACGTCGAGAGGTTCGTTGAGGTTCTCACAGCAGGTGAGCCGCTGCAGGGAGCTTCGGAGGGGACGGAAGAACGGGCAGCTGAAGACGTGGTGAACTCTACTATGAACATCATTATGACTGCTTGCTGCGCTTCTATGCCCCGTCAAAGACACCGGCACGGCAAGCCCCCAGTGTACTGGTGGTTAACTGAAATCGCTGAAAAGCGAAGGGAGTGTCACACGCTTCGACGTAAGGCTCAACGGGTGCGGAACCCTAATGAGGCATGCGAGCAGGTGGCAGCATATAAGTCGGCAAGGAAATGCCTTCGCAAGCTGATCAACAGTAGCAAGGCTCGCTGCTGGCAAAACCTAGTGGACAATGTGAACAAGGATCCGTGGGGCCTTGGCTACAAGCTGGTCATGGGGAAACTTGGTGCCCTACGGAAGCCTTGTATACATGACGCGAAAAAGATGGACGCGATAGTGCGGGGACTCTTCCCCGCCCATCCCGTCCGTGTTGACGCTGTCCATGGTGAAACAGCAGAAGAGTGCCCACTCTTCACACAGCTGGAGCTGGAGGAGGCAGTTCTCTCATTGAAAACGAGGAAGGCTCCAGGTCCAGATGGTGTTCCAGCTGAGGTGTTGCGGCTCGTCTATCACCATTGTCCTGACTTGCTGCTCGCGGGCTGAGTTTAGCACTGGAGAAAACCGAAGTGGTCATCTTGACAAAAAAGAGAATCCCTAGAGTAAGGATGATCAGTATTGGAGACATGCAAGTCCAATCGAAGCCAGCGGTGAAGTACCTGGGGCTACTGATCTACTCGAAGATGAGTTTCTCTCAGCAAATCAGGGCAACGGCTGAGAAGGCTGCTCCGGGAATGTCGGCTCTGAGTCGACTTATGGCCAACGTAGGGGGACCCAGCCCATCAAGAAGACGCCTCTTGATGAGTGCTGTAGGGTCAGTGCTACTATACGGAGCAGAGGTGTGGGGCGACGCTCTCAGCAAGGAGGTATACCGGAAACGTTTGGCACGGGTGCAGAGAAGAGGAGCACTGAGAATTGCATCTTCGTATCCAACAGTCTCCGACTCGGCCGTGAGAGTGATTGCAGGCGTGATACCTGTCGCCCTCCTTGCTAGAGAGCGCCGCGCTATTTACCTGCACCGAAACGAGGATGCGAGGGAGATGGTTGTCCGCAAAGAGAGACAGCGCTCGCTCAACGATTGGCAGCAGTCTTGGATCAATTGCACGACGGGAAGGTGGACTGCGCGCCTCATCCCGGATGTGAGACCGTGGCTAAATTGAAGGCATGGTGAGACTGACTTCTATCTGACCCAGCCTTTGAGCGGCACGGGTGTTTTCAGTCTTACCTGCACAAAATCGATAAGTCACGGTCCCCCGATTGTCGGTTTTGCCCAGGAGAGGAGGACAATGCCTGTCACACATTTTTTGCGTGTATAAAATGGGTCAGGCTGCGAAGGGAACTTTACAGGGAGACGGGGGAGCTCACCCCGGATAATATAGTTGCGGTGATGCTCGAATCGGTTGACAAATGGAATCAGGTAGCACATTATGCTCGGGCAGTCCAAAAATATAAAAGGGACTCACAGCAGCCGGGTGCGCTGGGGCTGGGGGATCGCTCTTCTGGCAATTCGTCTTCCCTTCTCCCCACCCGCTAGGAAAGGGATTCCCCAGCTTGAAGGCGCTCCACGGCGTAATAAAACGAGACCTGGCCCGAAGTAATGTGTCAAACGGTTCCAGGCTGGGTTCTCAGGTTGACAGGGGAGGTGTTTAGTGGGTAGTCCAGTCGCTTTCTTGCGAGCATGGGAGTCCCACACTATGTGCATAAATGGCATTCACCCCCCTACCACAAAAAAAATACACAACCTATCTGTTAGTTGCTTTGAATGTCTGCTTTTGGATCACGCTCACCACATTCGCGATCACGTCAATAGTGAAGTGTCCCACTCTAAAGCCATACTGCCGTAGTAAAATGCACCCAGAAGGACAGATTGCGTGAGTAAATCTTCCCTTAATGACCTTTTCGAGGAATTTTTCTACCGTGCCTAGCATGCATAACTGGCGATATGTGGACACAAACCCCCGATTTCACATCTCTTTGCTGATGCTGAGTAAAGCCGTCGCTACCTTTCAGCGCTCTGGGAAAACCACCTTTTCACACAGGCAAGCATTGAACGTACTAAAGAGCCAGTGCTAAATATAAACCAGCTGCAATACCTCCGATGAAACGATATGCAGTCGTGGTGGTTTCCTGGCCTTCATGGATAGAATTGATTTCACAAGTTCTAGCCTTTTTGTCTTTGTGGTAGGGAGGTGAATGCAATTTGTGCACAGAGTGTGGGACTCCCATACGCGAGTGGATTACCCACTAAACACCTCCCCTGTTAACCTGAGAACCCAGCCTAGAACCGTTTAACACATTACTTCGGGCCAGGTCTCGTTTTGTTACGCCGTGGGGCGCCTTCAAGCTGGGGAGTCCCTTTCCTAGGGGGGGGGGGGGGGCAGGAGAAGAGGAAGTGCCAGAAAAGCGATCCCCCAGTCCCAGCGCCCCCGGCTACTGTGAGTCCCTTTTATATTTTAGGACTGCCCGAGCATAATGTGCCACCTGGTTTCATTTGTCAACCGATTCGAGCATCACCGCAACTATATTATCCGGGGTGAGCTCACCCGTCTCCCTGTAGAGTTCCCTTCGCAGCCTGACCCATTTTGTACCTGCAAAAAATGTGTGACAGGCATTGTCCTCCCCTCCTGGGCGAGACCGACAATCAGGGGACCGTGACTTACCGACTTATGCAGGTAAGACTGAAAACACCCATGCCTGCTCAAAAGCTAGGCCAGATAAAAGTCAGACTCACCATGCCTTTGATTTAGCCACGGTCTCACATCTGGGATGAGGCGCGCAGTCCACCTTCCCGTCGTGCAACTGACCCAAACCTGCTGCCAATCGTTGAGCGAGCGCTGTCTCTCCTCGCAGACAACCATCTCCCTCGCATCCTCGTTTCGGCGCAGGTAACTAGACCGGCGCTCTCTAGCAAGGAAGGCGACAGGTATCATGCCTGCAATAACTCTCAGCGTCGAGTCAGAGACTGTCGGATACGAAGATGCAATTTTCAGTGCTCCTCTTCTCTGTACCTGTGCCAAACGTGTTCGGTATACCTCCTTGCTGAGAACGTCGCCCCATACCTCTGCTCCGTACAGTAGCACTGACCCTACAGCACTCATCAAGAGGCATCTTCTGGATGGGCTGGGTCCCCCTACGTTGGCCATAATTCGACTCAGAGCCGATATTCTCGAAGAAGCCTTCTCAGCCGTTGCCCTGATTTGCTCAGAGGAACTCATCTTCGAGTCGATCAGTAGCCCCAGGTACTTCACCGCTGGCTTCGATTCGATTTGTATGTCTCAAATAATGATCATCCTTACTCTAGGGATTCTCTTTTTTGTCAAGATGACCACTGCGGTTTTCTCCTGTGCTAAACTGATCCCGCGAGTAGTCATCTAGGCCCTCACTCACCGCATTAGCATACCTAGCCTAAGTTGCGCTTGTTCAACGGTGCGTCCAGCGACCAGAGCCGCAAAATCATCCGCATAGCCGACCAAGCGCGACTCAGCTGGCATCTCAAGTCTCAGTAGCCCATCGTAAGACACGTTCCACAGGTGCGGACCGAGGATGGATCCACCCGATGTAATTTCCATCCTTCGTTGGCCCTGTGTCGTATCGTAGGCAAGCGTTGAATGTGCTGAGCAGCAAGTCAGGACAATGGTGATTGACGAGCCACAACACCTCAGCTGGAACACCATCTGGACCTGGAGCCTTCCTCGCTTTCAATGAGAGGACTGCCTCCTCCAGTTCCAGCTGTGTGAAGAGTGGATACTCGACTGCTGTTTCACCATGGACAGCGTCAACATGGGCGGGATTGACGGGGAAGAGTCGCAGCACTATCTCATCCATCTTTTCCGCGTCATGTATGCAAGGTTTTCGTAGGGCACCAAGCTTCCACATGACCAGCTCCTTGTTCACATTGTCCACTCTCCTTTCAATGCAAAGACCTTCTTCGGGGAAGTAACGGTTTCTTTTTGTACAACCTTTGCGTTCATCTCAAACCTGCTTATTTGCAAACTTCAACGAGATTGAAATTTTAGATTACTATAGAACTGGTTACTTGATATATATAAGAAAATTTTTAAAAATAATAAAAATTGATCGGTAGCCGAGTTCAGCGCGGACTTTAAGCATTGATAAATCACTAAACAGGCAGCTCGTCGAAGCTTGTGGTACTCGCTTTTCTATTCAGCGATTCCAGTTAACCACCAGTAGACTGGAAGGTTGCCGTGTCGTGGTCTCCGGCGAGGCATAGAAGAACCACAAGCAGATGTAATGATACTCATTGCTGAATTCACTACATCCCCAACGGTCAGTCGTATACTGCTTGGAAAAGCTTTTGAGAGCAGTATGCGTACTGTGAGCATATATCAAATCTCTCCACATCCGATTTTTTAGCATTCAATGCAAAAGTGGAGATCTGGGTATGTGTACGCCAAAAGGTACTATCACGGATCTCGAGCGCAATGTACTGTAGGTCACTGACTGGAACTAGGGTATCCGAAATGAATATCACATTGGGTATGCTTCCTGTACAACTCCCACGGTGGAAGGTAGGCATATTGCCAATAGTCAGCATGACAAGTGCTATCTTAACCACCATCCTTAGAACTCACTTTTTTCTCAGATCAGATTGAGGCATGCACCATCCAATGGATTTAGCATTGAAGTCTCCCCTGATAAGAATCCGGCCTCTGTATTTGAGACAGCGTCCTCGAATGCATTGAGGTCGGCTCGCAATGGTGACCCAATCGTTTGAAATTAGGTAAAAACTCAAAAAATATTGTTCCTGAACACCGAATCCACCGTTCCCTCGCTCGTGGTTCTGCATGGGGAGGTTAGCACTGTTCTGAGTTCACATAGTGGAGGCAATCTGTTAGTGTTAATGTTGAAGGAAAATGCCACAAATTTACTCAACTTCTCATTTAAAACAGCTGCCATTAGGTTTGACGGTTATTCATGTCGATTGTTGAACGAATTCTGAAAGAAATTTATGATTAAATCGTCCCTAAAACATTTATGTATACTCTAATAAGCTTGTAGTGTCTGATTCAATTGGGAGCACTTATTGTTCCATGGCCATGACATTTTTTTGTTGTTGTAATACAGAAAACCTCTAGGCCTCCATAACATCCTTAAACGCTGCTAGATCTTCATCAAACTTTCAGGGTGGATCAATTTTGCAAGTAGTTATCTGAATATAAAATTTATGGAATTTATAGTCACCCTTACGATTTTACTCAATACAATATAAAATTGATAAATGAGACTAATACTATCAAAGTTTATGAGCTTAAAACCCTATTTCCATAATTTTGTCCAGATTTTTCGGATCAAAGGTGTCCAATTACGAAAGGAGGTTCTCCTCTCTCGTCCATTTCGACACCGTTTAATGTAATTTTATGACCTCATTAAGGCCTGTCATATGACATCCCACTCAACTACCTTTGATTTAAGGGCTAACTCTCTGTATGGTAGAACCCTTAAAATTCACTGATTTTTTGTCACTCCAAAACGTTCAAGAAGTTAGATTTTCTGATTTTTTCAAAAAGCTTTAACATACAGATAGATACAGTGCGTAATTTCATATGGTTTTGCATTTTAACACAAAACCTTAAAAAATATTAAGCATGGTAGCATTACGCAATATGGCCAGATATGGCTTGACGAGATTAATCGCAAATATCAAAATAACGAAAGAATTTGGTGCGAAATCAGACAAAAATGTACCTTAGTGACAGTTTAAGAATGGGTTTCGTAATCATCTTCGATTCAATAAATCTCCTATAACATATTACAAAGATCCAAAAACAAATTATGCGATTGCTAAGTAAGCGGTGGTAGCAAGTACACCGAAAATTTTGTCTGAAATGTTGCTGGAAAGTACTCACGTATCTGAAATCGCCAAGGAAGCATTCTTCCAAACACGTCTCAAGACAAAAAAGTGATTAAAAAGATTAGCATAACAGAATTCCCTTTCCATCTAATGAGTAAATAACATGGAAAAAACAGTTTTGCTGTGAAAAAAGCCAATAAAGGATACCATGCCATCAAGAGTTTTTATATCAATAAATATAGAATATATTTTGTCATAACGTAGGCAATATCTCAGAGCAAGTTGAAATTATGTCAACCGAATCCATAACCAAATATAAGAGTATAGCTAGATCCAAATATCTATTACCTTTTATCCAGATCAAGATTGAGCCGTTAAATACATTAAATCATTATTGCAGCAAAACACTCTTTCACATAAGTTTCTTGAGTATTTAAATTTTCGCTGATAGACTCATATATTTTTATAAACTAATGCTAATAAATGCAGGACTGTCTAATTAGTTTTCCTAATTCACTTCTACATCAACTTAAAATCTGAAATAAACATTCAAAAGACGTGAAGGTGATTCTACTTAATTTTTAATGCAATGGCAATTAAATGAAGCCTCTGTAATTAGTACCCAATAAATCTTCATATAATAGCACATAATGCAAGCATTGGTAGTTCTTTCATAAATAATAATGAAACCAAGAACAGCAACGACCCTATTAAAAATTAAAGATGCTTAAGCACCTTTTTGCTGTTGCCTTAATCTATGCGCGGATGAAAAAATTATAGGCGGCGGTAGCTAATCAAGTTGATAGTTTGGAAAAAAAGCAATCAAACGGTTTAAGTAGATTCCTAGATGTAATGGTAGGCCAAGGACAAGTTTAATGTATACTCGATCTGGAATTTGAGGGCTTAACTAAAATTATGTTGGTTGTTTCTTTCATGTTTAGCTTTTAACTTTTGACTCTTGTACGAAGTCATTATTAAATTAACAGGTCTGTTGGAGGAGGCACATGAATATGGTTCATTCTATATTAAATCGGCCACAGGTGTGACCTGGCCGCTGCCGATTCCCATGAAATTTTGCAAATCCAAACGTTTATCGTATGTTCAAACTATTATAATTTTTCGAAAATTTTGAGTATTTTTGAAAATTTACGGCTCTATTGAAATTGTAACCCATCTGTGTGACAGAGCAGTACCCTGCAAACCATTTTCCGCGCGTTCGCTAAAAACGATAGTTTTACAATACTCAACAATGTAACTATGGATCCACAAACACAGCAAAAACACACAAGGCCTCAAATTCTACGCATATCAATCGCCCAGCGCAGATTTGCTACCCTATTCAAAAATCATTCGGCTTTTACTGAATCATCAACGGATCGTTACTGAATCGCTGCAATGGACAAATTCAGTAAAATTCGACCAACTATAATTTGCACTTGAGTTATGTTGTTGTGTTCATATAAATGATTTGTTTAAGAGATGCACAATGCCTTTATGTTTCAATCAATGCGATGTAGAGCCAGAATGATCCTTCGAAATCCGAACACACTGTGAACATGTCAACATTTGGATCCCATTCCTGCTGATATCAATAGTGTTTCTCCCTTTCATTCCATAAGGTATCCAATCAATCTGAATTAACGTTTACCCTACTCGTTGAAAAATTGACTATTTCGCTCCAATATACTAGACGATAATATACAAGTATGAATAAAAGTCTAATCCTAGCCTTAAAAGAAATGATCTGAGTTATTGAAAAGAGACTTGAATATTTAATTAAATCATGTATAGCGCAAATCAAATCTATATATATATATATATATATATATATATATATATATATATATATATATATATATATATATATATATATATATATATATATATATATATACACATATATATATGTATATATTTATATCTATATATAAATATATATATATATATATATATATATATATATAGATATATATCTATATATATCTATATATATATATATGTATATATATGTATATATATTGCATATATATTTTGTATATACGTATATATATATGTATATATATTGCATATATATTTTGTATATACGTATATATATATATATATATATATATATATATATATATATATATATATATATATATATATATATATATGTAAGTATACTATTGGGACAAAAAACTACCCGGGAATTGCAAATAAAACGCAAAATATTTAATCATTCATCAATATTTTGTCGCCTTCAAAGTAATCCCCATTAGATGCACTACACTTACGCCAACGATGTTTCTAGTCCTCGAAACACTTTCCATAAGCAC
Organism: Odontomyia ornata; assembly: GCA_963969285.1. Classification (NCBI taxonomy): domain Eukaryota; kingdom Metazoa; phylum Arthropoda; class Insecta; order Diptera; family Stratiomyidae; genus Odontomyia; species Odontomyia ornata. The sequence goes on from OZ017742.1 coordinate 174,082,931, forward strand.
TTTTTGGAATGTCCTTCAGCTCCTCCAGCGAGTTTTGTTTTACATTGTGACAAGAAAGTACCCGGAAATTGCAGATGGAACGTAAAATATTTAATTATTCACCAAAATCACATGGAGCCATATCTAGTGAATACGATGGTTGATTGATAGTATTTGTTGCGTTTTTGGCTTTAAATTCGGTCACAATAAAAGAATCATAACGCACTACTGAAGGGTACCGACTTAAGCAACTGCTGCAAACAACCTGGATGACAGATCGCCCTCATATTTAGCATAGTAATTAAGGACAGTCCTACAATCTTAACATTTTCTTGAAATATCATTTACCCGGGAAATTTAAATTACAATTTCCTGGTACTTCGTTGTCACAATGTATATATATATATATATATATATATATATATATATATATATATATATATATACATATATATATATATATATTATATATATATATATATTATATATATATATATATACATATATATATATATATATATATATATATATATATATATATATATATATATATATAATAACGAAAACGGGTTAAAAAAGAGACGAAATACGCCGAAGAATATAGTTTGCAAATAAAATATTTTACTCAGTTTTGACGGTCTTGAAGACCAGCTGCATACACAGGAAAACAAACCTCCAAGAATGCAAATCTGTGATAAGACCTGTGCTATTCTATGGGTGTGAAATATGCACCCTAACCCAAGTATCCGCAAATATATTGAACGCCTCTGAGCGACCGGTCCTGAAGCGAATAATCGGAGCGAAGCTACACGGGGACCAATGGCGAATTCGACGCAATCATGAGCTGTATGAAATTTTTGACGAACCGCAGGTCTCAACGATGTAAGGCTGCGGAAGCTGCAATGGGCTGGACATATGAGCCGCATAGACGAACAACGAATACCCAAGAAGGTATTCGCTGGGAAAACTGATGGCCGGAGATCAGTCGGAAAACTGAGGAAACGCTGGTCTGGCTCGGTCGACGAAGACAGTTCATCGCTGTTCAGATTTCGAAATCGGAGGACGTAGTCAATGGACCGAGACAGTTGGAGGTGCTTTTTGCAGGAAGGGAAGGCCCGATAGGGGGTGCTAAGAAGAAGAAGAAGAAGAATATATATATATATATATATATATATATATATATATATATATATATATATATATATATATATATATTCTTCTTCTTAGCACCCCCGATATATATATATATATATATATATATATATATATATATATATATATATATATATATATATATATATATATATATATATATATATAGATTCTTCTTCTTAGCACCCCCGATAGATATATATATATATATATATATATATATATATATATATATATATATATATATATATATATATATATATATATTCTTCTTCTTAACACCCCCTTTATATATATATATATATATATATATATATATATATACGAGTATATATATATATCTATATATATATATATATATATATATATATATATATATATATATATATATATATATATATATATATATATATATATATATATATATATGAACATCAACAAAATGAATTTACTTGAAAAAACGAGAACACACCAAGCATGATCAACATTTGAAAGTGAGTCACTGCTCCATTCATTAAGCTGCTCGAATATACCCTCTCGGCTGAACATTCGCCAATGTACGAGAAATGCATTGAACGGCTGGAAACCCTATATAAAGGCGAGCTGAATGAATGGGGGGACTATTCATTAGAACCGCGATCGTAAAAACTGCGATAGTGTGGAGTATGAGTTTAAAAGCGATATTGATCGAGTAATAGTCGTTGATTGTGAAGTGATTTTAGTGGACAGTTGAAGTAAAAATTGATAGACGACTTGTAAAATAGTGTAAATTAAAATTGTGAAATAGTTAAATGAGTGATTGTGCATTTTTAGTAATTCAATAAACTCTTTTAATTTAATTTAAAAGACATTGCGTTTTCACTTTCCCGGAACATTAAAAGTATTGGCCGCGAACCATAAAACGCGACATATATATATATATATATATATACGAGTATATATATATATCTATATATATATATATATATATATATATATATATATATATATATATATATATATATATATATATATATATATATATATATATATATGAACATCAACAAAATGAATTTACTTGAAAAAACGAGAACACACCAAGCATGATCAACATTTGAAAGTGAGTCACTGCTCCATTCATTAAGCTGCTCGAATATACCCTCTCGGCTGAACATTCGCCAATGTACGAGAAATGCATTGAACGGCTGGAAACCCTATATAAAGGCGAGCTGAATGAATGGGGGGACTATTCATTAGAACCGCGATCGTAAAAACTGCGATAGTGTGGAGTATGAGTTTAAAAGCGATATTGATCGAGTAATAGTCGTTGATTGTGAAGTGATTTTAGTGGACAGTTGAAGTAAAAATTGATAGACGACTTGTAAAATAGTGTAAATTAAAATTGTGAAATAGTTAAATGAGTGATTGTGCATTTTTAGTAATTCAATAAACTCTTTTAATTTAATTTAAAAGACATTGCGTTTTCACTTTCCCGGAACATTAAAAGTATTGGCCGCGAACCATAAAACGCGACATTATATATATATATATATATATATATATATATATATATATATATATATATATATATATATATACATATATATATCGCGTTATATGGTTTTCGGCCAATAATTTGAATGTTCCGGGAAAGTGAAAACGCAATGTCTTTTAATTTAAGTTAAAAGAGTTTATTTAATTAAAAAAAAATGCACAATCACTTATTTAACTATTTCACAATTTTAATTTTCACTATTAAAAGTCTAACACTTGTCCATAAATTTCTTATCGCAATTGTCTTCTAAAATCACTTCACTATTACTCGATCAATATCGCTTTCCACACACTATCGCCGTTTTTACTATCGCGGTTGAAATGAATGATCCCCCCATTCATTCAGCTCGCCTTATATATAGGGTCTCCATCCGTTTAATGCATTTCTCGTACATTGGCGAATGTTCTGGCGAGAGGTATCTAGTATATTCGTGCAGATGAATGGAGCAGTGACTCACTTCCAAATGTTGATCATGCTTGGTGGGTTCTCGTGGTATCGAGTAAACTCATTTTGTTGATGTTCTTAATGGTTGTGAAAACAATTGCGACAGTAGCTCGCAGAACTCTTTGTACATGCAACACTGCTCCCACCTCAGTTCTTTTCGTCCCGAAAAGATGTGTCGCCATTTGTAGTCAATTCTCCCTGGGTGTAATATGGGGCAAGACGGTCCAGATGCACGATTTTCATTTTTGCTCTCGGCTTACGGTGTTCCTGTATGCGATATACGACGTCATTGATTCGCTTTCTAACCCGGTATGATCCCTCCCAATTATGCTGCAACTTTGGAGACGTACCCTTTCGCCGTTGCGGGTTATATCTTGCTGGAAGCCAGTAGAATTTGCCTTTAGATCATACCTGGTCTTCATGCGGTCAGTAGCCGATTCGAAGTGCTTTCGCACTGTCCGATGTACCTAGTTCAACCGTTGCCTTAGCTCACTTGCGTACTCCGAGATGGTTTGGGGTTTCTCGGGAGGTGTTCCGAACTTTATATCAGCTGGCAGATGAATAGTCTTTCCAAAAATGGCTGGGGCTTGGCCCGTCGATGCATGTTCGGCAGCTCTATGCGCCATCAAAAATAGTGGGATGTGTCGGTCCCAGTCCCTTTGGTTCTCGTCAACCATCTTGGCCAGGTGCTTATTGAGAGTGCCGTTGAAACGTTCGACCATTCCATCGGATTGGGGATGCAGCGGTGTTGTCCTCGTTTTCCGTATTCCCAGTAGCTCGCACATCTCGCTAAAAACTAGTGACTCGAAGTTTCGGCCTTGATCAGAATGTAGTTCACAAGGTACGCCGTACCTACTGACCCAATTTAACACTAGCTGTTCGGCTACAGTAGTTGCTTCCTGGTTGGGAATGGGGTAGACCTCGGGCAACTTGCTGAAATAATCGGCTACAACCAGCGTGTATTGATTTCCCCATTCAGATTCAGGAAAGGGTCCAGCGATGTCAACAGCAATCCTTTCAAACGGTACCCCCACGTTATAGGTTTGCATTTGTCCTCTCAGTCGTCGCTTTGGGCCCTTGACGGAAGTGCAAATTGTGCATCTGCGACACCAGTCCTTTACGTCTTCTCGAGCGTGGAGCCAGTAGAACCTTTCCCGCAATTTCGCTAAGGTCTTGTTAACACCAAGGTGGCCTCCCGAGGATCCTTCATGCATTTGCTTAACCAGATCGTGGATTCGGCTTTTGGGTAGTATAGTTTGCATCCTATAGGAGCTGCCATCCGCCGTTTCCCATTTCCGCTTGAGTACGCCACCCCCCGCCTGAAGGGAGTTCCATTGTGCCCAATAGCTTTTCGGGGTTGCGCCATGCATTGAAAAGTCCTTCCACTCAGGCCGCCCAGTCGTCTCCTTCCATACGAGCAATGGTCCGATGTCTTCATCGGCTAACTGGGCATTTCGAATCTCCTCCGGTGACCAACCTTCGTCGAATTCGGCCGTTATCAATCGCAGATCAACGGGCGGTGCCTTTCCCTCAATCCGTCGGCAATGCTAGCAGTTAGCTGGACATGGACGACGTGATAGGGCGTCAGCATTCTCATGAACTCTGCCCTTCCGATGAACAAGTTCGTAGTCGTATGACTGCAATCTTTCGATCCAGCTCGCAACTTGTCCTTCGGGGTTTTTGAAGTTAAGTAGCCATCTCAGCGATGCATGGTCCGTTCGAAGAACAAATTTCTGGCCATATAGGTACTTGTGGAACTGCTTGGTGGCCTCTATTATAGCCAATAGCTCCGTCCTGGGCACGCAGTAGTGTTTGTCACTTTTCGAGAGAACTCGACTGTAATAAGAGAGGACTCTTTCTTCGCCATTGATCTGCTGGGAGAGTACAGCTCCAATACCGCCGTTACTTGCATCGGTGCCAACTACAAGCATTTTTCCGGGTTTCGGATATGCCAGTACGGGTGATTCACACAGCTTCTCGTTCAGGGTCTCAAAGGCTGTCTGGCATTGTTCATTCCAGACATACGGACGATTTTTCTCGGTTAGCTGACGGAGACACTTAGCTATTTTGGCAAAGTCTTTGACGAATCTTTGATAGCAGCTTGCCAGACCCAGAAAACTTCGTAGTTGGCGCCTGTTGTTTGGTGTTGGCCAGCTTTTCACGGTTTCAATTTTCTCAGGGTCTGTTTTGACCCCTTCTGCGGATACGACGTGTCCCAGGTATTTTACTTCAGCTGCGAAAAGGGTACACTTGTCGGGACTAAGTTTTAAATTTGCCAGCCGCAATCGGGAGAAAACCTCTTCTAAGTTCCGCACATGCTCTTCGAACGTTCTCCCGATGACGATGATGTCATCTAGGTACACCAGGCAGGTTTTCCAGGTTAGACCACGTAGCACGTATTCCATCAAGCGTTCGAAAGTGGCTGGAGCATTGCAAAGCCCAAACGGCATCACCACAAATTGCCACAATCCGGTTTCAACTGAAAATGCGGTCTTCTCTCGGTCCATCCTGTCGATTTCTACCTGCCAGTAGCCACTCTTGAGATCGAGTGTAGAAAACCATTTTGCGTCGGCTAAAGTGTCCATGATGTCATCGATGCGTGGAAGCGGGTACCTACCTTTCTTAGTGACGTCGTTAAGCTGCCTATAGTCGACACAAAAACGAGTGCTACCATCCTTTTTCTTTACTAGAACTATAGGCGCGGCCCATGGACTGACAGAAGGTTCAATTGCGCCTTGTTTTTCCATGTCCGAGATCAGCGCGCTCACTTCTCCTTGTTTGGCTATAGGGAGACGTCTCCGTGCTTGTCGAATCGGCTTGGCTCCCTGTGTATCTATGACGTGAGTTACCAGACTCGTTCGGACTTGGTCATCCGGGCTTGTTGAGAAGATGTCACTGTACTTGGTGACCAGATCAGAGGCTTGCTTGAATAGCTGCGCTGGCAATTTGACCTGGTTCAATATTGCAGACATGGATTCCCGGGCTTTGTCTGTGTCTTGCCTCCTTTTCCAATGATGGTCGTGAGTGGATTCCAAAGAGGTGATGGTGGAAACAGGCTGGCAGCTGCCGATGACTTCTCCCGCTTTGATGCTCGTGGTTGAGCCTGCGGTGTTAAGGACTCTAACCGGTACGTATCCGGTTCCTTATAGATCCTGTTCATTATCAACACCAACATAATCTTTCATTGTCATCAATTAACTATTTTCCTAATTCACACGGCCAAGTAAATATTAAATTGCTTTGAAACATTTTTCACGCAAATAACTAGACGCGTCGTCAGCAGAATGAACTAAGTCAAGTTCATATTTACTAGTATATTTACTATTAAGCCAAGTTCATGTTTACAATTACTCGTGCTCATGCACGTCTTTTCTCGCATTGCATTTTGGCTATGCGACACCTAGGCTGCCAGGTAGTCAAGGTGAAGATGCATTCTGCTGACGACGTGGGAATTTCGTTTATGCTTATGCTAGTGAGTAAGTAACATATCTGTATATAAAGAATTGTAATCAAAATAAATTAAGCCAGTTTTTAAACCTCATTCAACAGTGTTTTTGTTTCTTGGTTAAAAGCAAGTTCGAAATTAATATCGTGTTGACAAGTACCGCGGATATTAAAACAATTCACTCCGCTACAATAATCAGCGCTAAAATAATATTGCGGTAACAAGTGCCGTGAATATTAAAAGGTTTTACTCCTTTCAAATAAACTTCAAGATAATACGGTTACAAGTGCTGTTATTATCTGTGAAAACGCGATTCACCATTAATATCCCAGTTCAAGTGCTGTGGTTATTAAAGAACAATCAAACGAAACTGGCCCGTATTGACAAAAGAGTCAATTCGTGAACATTTGGCGACCGTGACAGGTTTCATCGCACTCCTCGAGTTCAAGGACACATCTTGTTCCACATTCCGCGTTCCCGTATCCGCAATCTTCAGACTTAAAAGGATCCGAATAGCTTCAACATGGAGAAGCTTATCGCCGAACAGGAGGTAACTGGAAAGGAAATTCAGAGGATCATCTCAAACGTGGGGAAGGATCCGGCACAGCGTAAGACTTTTGATTATTATCAAGAGCGATTGCGGCGGCTGGAAGAGGCATGGGAGCAGTTTGAGTCTACCGATACGGAGATCAGGAACCATCCTGACGTTCAACCGCAAGACGACTATTTTATCAGCGATTACTACACTTCCATTGCGTCACTTCATTCAAAATACAAGGAGTTGTTTGAGGCACAAATTCAGGTGCTTTCATCAACCATTGAAGCCAGGAAGGCATCCACACAAATCCAGACGCCATCGTCAAACCTCGATGCAAGGAAGGCACCCATTACTCAAGAGAGTGATTCAGCTAAGGTTAATCCTATACGCCAGCTGCTGAGAAAGGCTAACACGATCAGGGGGCAGTTAGACCACGTTCTACACAGGTTGGCGGAAACACCTTCTGGACAATCAACAGCCTTCTATCAAGTGCAAAAGCAAGCCGTCTCCGAGTACTGGCAGCAACTCGAAGCTTTACACCATCAAATCTGCGAAGCAGTTGATGATCCTGAATCACTTTGTTATGACGTCAAGGGGTTTTTTAGTCGGCAGGACCAAGTTCTTAGCGCCAACGTTTCACTGACTGGCCATCTCCAGCCAAGTGGACCACAGCAGATACCCATAAACTACCAAACTTTGAGATCCGATAATAGCATGAAAATTAAGCTACCTAAAATAGAAATTCTGAAGTTCGACGGAAACTATTTAAATTGGCGTCAGTTCTACGACCTGTTTTCCGAAGTGGTTCACAAACAGGATATTTCACCATGTGAAAAATTGTGGTATCTTCGAGCCAACCTATCAGGGGAAGCTGAAAATTTAATAAAGCACTTGCCATTATCCAATGAAAATTGTTCTGCAGCATGGCAGATCCTCAAGGAACGCTACGAGAATCCGAGATTAATTGCAAATGCGCTATTGTCGAATTTACTTGGTCAATCATCTCACACGATTGAGTCAGCTGCAAATATCAAATCACTCCACGATACAACACGTGAATGTTTAAAAGGATTGGAGAATGTCGGAATCTCAACCACAGGATGGGATCCTTTGTTGTTATTTATACTCATACGCAAGCTGAACAAAACTACACACGTGCTGTATGAGCAGTCATTAACTCATCCAAGACAACTTCAAACCATGAAAGGGCTCTTGAGTTTCTTAGAAAACAGATTTCAATCCCTGGAAGCGCTTGGCTCCAAACCCAAGGCAGAGGACGAAAAACGCTCAGCATCCGCAAAGTCTTTAACTACAGTGATCAACAATAACTGTATTGCTTGCAACGCATCACACCCACTTTTTGCGTGCAAGACTTTCCTGACTTTAACCCCGGAAAATCGACTCAAGCTTATTCAAAAGCACTCGAAATGCGTTAACTGCCTACAAGCAGACCATGCGTCAAAGAATTGCACGAGGGGAACTTGCAGACATTGTTCCAAAAAACACAATACGTTACTACACCTCGACAAGAAGCAAGATGCAGCAGGAAAGAAAGCAGCTCAACGGCCGAAATTTGAAACCTTAGCGTCCATCACGAAGCAAGGTATTTCGATTAGGCAGGAAGGCGAAGCATCGTCCTTAGCAACGGGTATATTGAAACCACAAGCGAAATACATGATGCTGAGTACAGTGATTGTTACAATTCAAGGAAATGATGGCACCAATACAACATGTCGAGCTGTTTTGGATTCAGGGTCCCAAGTAAATCTGCTGTCGGAGCGAGTATGCCAGAAGCTTAAATTGATCAAAGATTTGAGCAATCTTAAAATATTTGGCATTGGAAATGGGCGTCAGCACTCAACAGCAAGAGTTAATTTTCTGCTAAAATCACAGATCACGGCATTCACGACAAGAGTGGAGGCTCATGTACTTCCTCGCATAATATCTCAACAGCCATCAAGAGAGATCAACGTGAGTGATTGGAGAATCCCCGACAACATAAAACTGGCTGATCCTTACTTCTATCGGCCCGACAATATAGACTTGTTGCTAGGAGTAGAATTTTACTATCAACTCCTATCAATAGGCCAGATAAAATTGGGCGAGAACCTGCCCACTCTTCAAAACACGGTATTTGGTTGGATCGTTGGTGGATGCATAGGCGGAACAAGCAGCGATAATATTACCTGCGGAGTAGGCATTCAAGATGATGCAATTTCACAACAAGTCGAACGATTTTGGAACCTGGACAATTTGCCGCAAAGCAAGCAACACTTATCTCCAAGTGAAAAGCTATGCGAAGCTCATTTCGCCCGATGGACGAAGCACAACGCAGACGGTAGATATGAAGTTTCCTTACCCTTCACTGCTGATCCATCCACGTTGGGCGAATCGAAGGACATGGCCTTGCGAAGGTTTTATAGTTTGGAACGCAAACTAGCACGTCAGCCCGACTTACAGCGAGAATATGTTAAATTCATGGATGAGTATTTAGCTCTGGGTCACATGGAAGAAATCACTGAAGTTCCCAGCATACAATACTACCTTCCTCATCACTGCGTCACCAAGCCAGACAGTGTCACAACCAAAGTGCGGGTAGTTTTCGATGCATCGGCGAAAACAACATCCAATGTAGCGCTCAATGATATCCTGCGTGCTGGTCCTACAGTTCAAGAAGACCTTTTTTCGATATTACTACGGTTCAGACAATATCGATACGTCCTGACAGCAGATATTGAGAAAATGTATCGGCAGGTCAGCATCAACCCAGAACAAAGAAGCTTCCAGCTAATCTTTTGGAGGCGCTCTCCTGAAGAACCAATGAAACAGTATCAATTGAACACCGTAACTTATGAGACGCGACCAGCATCGTATTTAGCGACTAAATGTTTAGTGGATCTAGCTCGTGAAAATCAGTCAGAATTTCCGTACGCATCCCAGGCACTACCTCAAAATTGTTACGTCTATGACATCATGACTGGAAGCAACAGCTTGCCGGAATTATTGAAAACCCAATCAGAGCTCAAAGCCCTACTGTCCCAAGCTGGATTCAACCTAAGAAAATGGTGCGCGAATGACAAAAGCCTACTAGATCAAATTCCGCCTCAAGACATTCAGCTGTGCCTCAACTTCAATGAAAGCAGTGATGATTACATCAAAACCCTAGGTTTGACTTGGTCACCAACATCTGATGTCTTCAAAATTAAATTGGCTACGAACAGTTTAAAAAGATACACAAAACGCTCCGTTGCGTCGGACATATTCAGCATATTCGACCCACTAGGATTCTTAGCCCCAATCGTAACGACCGCAAAAATACAACTTCAAGCTATTTGGAAACTAAAGCTGGACTAGGATGCTGCTTTGCCTATGGAAAGCAGCAGTTTTCAATAAAGTCCGTGAAGGACTGCAGCGATGTTCTGCTGCCTCGGCAGAGGAAGGTGTCGGTTTCTACCGAGAATGCCCTCGTCCGGAGACGCGTGAATGCGCTGGCAGGCTAGCATTGCGGTGTCGTGGGGCGGGTTCATTTCCCCGGCACGAGGACTCACTACAAAACAATTTCGCATTCACGAATTGTCTTCAGAGATCAAAAGAAAACGATCGGAGTTGCAAAGTTGTAGATAACCTCACCGAAGGAATTATGACTTGTTACGAGAACAAGTGAAACCTGAAAAGAAAGGCGAACTTGGGGTGGCCTCGTCTTTACCCAAATAAATTCAGGGCCCACAAATGAAAGAGGGGCAACCGGGTGGTGGTGGAGCCCCTTCATACCCACCCAACCGGAATAAATCCATTGATAATTTGTTGAAGTGGCCAGGTATTCCTCTTCTGAGTGGAAAACTCATACAACTTGAATTGTATGAACCTTCCCATCAGAAAGGGAGTACCCCGGTGACCAATTTATGTCATAGAATTATTCAATTGAATTGCATAACTCTATGCCATAAAAAGGCACTTTGCTTGGGCCACTCAACCCATGAAGTCACCTGAAACAGAAAGGATTATCAGTTACCCGGTGGCTGGCTCATGTTTTGTGGTTGAAGCCTGCCACCGTACCGGGTCCTATACCCGGTCAGAAAAACCGGAAGGGAAAGGCCGATTTTAAGTTTAATTCATCATTTTTTTATATTTTTTTCTTTAATTAATATTATATATTTTCGTGTAGATTTTACTCCTATTTTACTTTTTATACCATTTATGATATTACTTTGCCCTTAAATGATTTACGTTATCAGTTTTTTGTTTTTATTGTAAATTGAACAAACAAAAAAAAAATAATTTTACAGGGGGTTATAGACTAGATTATCAGTTAAATATTTTATATCAAGGCTAGAATTCATGTCAATCATTTAGAAAAGGACAAGACAAACTTTCAAATACGAACAAATGAGAATGAACACATCTAAAAACGATGTCTTGTCGATAGTTTTATCATAACTATTTGTTTTCGAAACTTTTTTTTTTAAAAAGCAACAACAATAACAAAAAATGTCGAATTATAACTATGAATTCGACAATATTTTAAAGCATTGAAACGAGAGACATACAAAATGCAGATATGGTGGATTGAAAGTTTGTCTTTGTTTTAATTAGACTTTCAAAAGTATGGCATGAAAAAAAAAAAAAATTAACGAATTCTTCTTGGAATTAACGAATTCAACTTGAATTGAAAGCATATTTCTATACGTACAATGGCAAACTAGATTGTGAACATATTCAAAGTGGTATTCAACCAAAATTCGTATTTTAACAGAACTCATAACATACTGGTGGAGTATTATCCCATTATTTTTGAGCATTACGAATGCAAGTAAATTTTTAATTCTGAATAAATGATCAAATAAATGATTCTTCTAACTCCGAACACATTGTTGATTGGAAATCAAATATGATTCGAAATAATAAACCGAGTCAAATGAATACGCGAGTCTCTTCCAAGTCAGCAACTGATAAATAATGCAAATACTCCAAAATTAATTATTATATAAATAAATTAAGTCAAAAAGGACTCACCGTCTGTTCCGTCGAGCGCTCGATGGGTGCTGGATACGTCCTGTAAATTTTACTTTTGTTATCTTAAAAGTAACAATGTAACTCGACAATGATCTAAGGCCGAATAATTCACCTATCACTATAAAAGTTCTTTGGCCGAATGCCATACAAAATTTCGTAATCAAATCGCTTGAAACGGGCGCTAGTGTGAATTCGTTTTCAAGAATTGTTCGTAACTCTTCCCATCCATAAGTTTATCAATTTCTGAAGTTTCACTGAGCTTCACTTTGGATAACCAGCCTTTTTCATAACACGATGTATTGCTTAACCCTGGGGTATCCTCAACTGATGTTTTCTTCTCTACCACAGTTCCTGACACAGGGGAATATAATTCACTCGCTAGCGGTGGATGCAGAACACAAAATCATTTCGATGATTGTGGGGCCAGTTGAATACGCTGCAACACGAGGAACTGTCGATCCGATGCGCTTTGAATGCCAGGAATGGCGAACGTGTTTCCGTTAACCTGCTCGTCCCAGACAATGATCAGTAGAGCGGGGGTTGCCGAAACCTTGAAAACGAACCAAACGCGGCATCAGCTAATTAGTACTGCTCCAGTGCTGGTTCTTCGGACGGATTGAAATCGTCATCGAAATGGGGCTTGGGTATTGTATGTGTACGAGTAGTTATCAATCACTGTAATCACGGCAGGCCATGGAGTAATTGCGGCTTGTCCTCAATTCAAATGGCGTTGGGTACCCGTATTTTTCCTTGCACTATCAACACCGTGATTGCATTGAGAAAGTTTTGGTCAGCTCTAGGTGCACGGCGACTGGTAATAATTAATAAAAAAAAGTTCACATCACCAGAGTATTCCCCGCAAATTTCAATTGTTGGCTGTTTCGACTCATCAATAAGTTCGCAAACACACTCTCTTATTTTAAAATCTATCACGCGCGCAGATAACAGATATTTGTTCTTCGCACATCACGGATATTTTTATTTTATAGTTACAAATAGTTTTAGATTAAGTTTATGTTGAATCGTCATTTGAAGTGTTTGCACGTTATGAAAATGATTTAATACACATGCCTTGTTTTAAATACTAGTGGGCAATAGTTTAATTTGGAATGATAATTTTAGTTTAATTTTTAGGTAGGGTTGCGTTAGAGCCATTAAAAGTTTAATATGTTAATAATTGGTCAAGAACTTAATGAACTTGTTATGTCCCGCAAAATAAACAGATACGACATTGTATAACTTGTATAGAATGCTTATCACCTCCTCAGGATTCACTACTGAATCACTAAAAGCTGGCATTTGACTTTCGTTCAGGGAATCTGATTCCAAGGAATATTCACTTACTCCCGCAAGGTTCCGGAATCCTTCACGTCTTCCCGCTAGATTTGTTCTTGCTAGTTGCCTGATAAGAGGTTTTGAATCGCCACCGGGTGGGCCTACTGGTGGTTTTGGGGCAGGTTTACAATATTTTTGCTTGTTTGGTTCCCTTCGCGCCGGATCTGGTGAGCATAGTGCACCTTTTTCCGAATCATATAAGTTGCGTCGTGTGATGAATTTTTGTATACCCGCAAAACACTTTTTATCTTCGAAGAGGTCACTTTTGACGCTTATCACACTACTCTCGTTATTGTTCAAATCCTCCGTGTGTCTGAACGATCCTAGCTGTTGATTCACAACAATCTTGCTTCACAACAATCAACGAGGCTAGGCGATTTCGCATGTCCTTGATGATATGTCACAATGCAAAGTGGAAGTAGTAACTCATTGAGCAAATTTAAAAAAAAAGAAAAAGAACAAAACTAACAATTTACAATTGAATAAGCATCAACGAACATAAACTAAGCAAAAGTTCTTTTAAATCATCACAAAAGTCCTTTGCAGGCGGTGAATTTGTATTTAGTATTCAACAATTGAGTTCTGTAGGCGCGAACAAATACAAATCGAGTGCAGCAATAACTGAACATAAAACAAATCATTTCAAACGTCCTTGACCGTTTACATAGTCACAACGGCGAGGAAAGTGCAACAACTGAACCGGAAACGAAAAATGTGCAGCAAACTGAACAGAATGTCCTTCAGAGCGGCCAAATGAAAAGCAAGAAGCACAACAGCAACATGAATAAGAACTATCTCTTACGCACAACACTGTTACTCAACATACGAGCAAGTTGCTTAGCAAACACTGAATGGGCACCTGTAGAAGGCTCTGAAACCCTCGGGTGCGAGTCTTCTTGGTCCTCCAGTACGAACTTTAATGCACTCAGTGTCCAATCCCGGCTAGAATCCAATGTAACGAATTGCTGCTTCCACGCGCACTGAAACACATTACAGGACCCTTGCGGAGGAGCTGCAAGGATCGCGTGGCACTCGACCAAATTGCTCAAATCGACCACTGACTGCGAACATTAAGGAACCGGGAACAGCGGAATCTCGCTCGCAACGGTTAACACTTCACTGCCAATCACTTGCAATTTCAACGGATGGCTAGGCGCGAATTCCCTCTATCCCGACGTATCTGTTCAATTCGCTTTCACTCTTTTTCTCCTCCTGACATTATTATTTGCTGACTGACCAGCGCTCGCGCTGCTTCTTCAATATTTGTGTTTTCCTTAGCTGATGTTTCGAACTATCCAGAAAACTCGTTTTCCTGGACATATTCATCCATTTTCTCCGGATTCGTTACGATTCCTTGCTTATCTTGGTCGCGCTGAAGCATAAATTATTCCAAATTTTACTAACTTCGAGAACGTCAGTCATCTTACCTTGTTTGCTAAGAAGATGCATGGAATCGGACCACCACCAGGTAATTGCACTTTTGAATCTAAATCCTCCTTCCATTTACTAACAGCATCGAATGTACCGCTTCTTGTCACATCGAAGACGATAAAGGATGTTTTTCCCGTTCCTAGCTCTCCTATCACGAGGATTTTGTACAACTGCCCACGTTTTTCTCGTCTTTTCCCAACTTGCGAGAAGAAATGGCGGGGCCGAGCCATCGAGCAACGAAACAGCAATGGAAAATCGCGCAAAGTTTCGTTTAATAGTGCCATCTATGGGTGAACCCGCGATGGTGATAATGCACACTCGTTTCGGTTGTTTTTAAATTCTAAGTCGTCTTTTGTAGATTCGCTTAAGTTATCAATTGAAAGCAATTTTTTTTTATAATGATTAGGCGTAATTAAGTGGGAAAAATCGGAAGAATTAGACAAATTTTAAGGGGTTTAAATGATACAATGATTTTAGCGTTCATATAATTTAAAAAGGTTAACCGTTTCGTTCTAAGCATTTGTATCCCGCGTTACACCGCAATTTGTTAAATTATATTCAAAAGATATTGTAATAAAATCACTACACATTAAAATATTAAACAGTTTTAGAATTTTGTTTCCCGGGAGTTAAGTACAAAAGACATTTTCTGGACCTATTTTCCATGCAAAGAAAAAAAAACGAGTGTTGCGATGGGGAAGGTGACTGAATCGACTGAATCCTTGTTAAATTGCGTTCGTGCTGTGTACCTGTGTCAGCGCTGGCTTTTAGAGCCATAGCTCCTAGATTACTACAAGACACGATGGACAATCTTTCGCGAAGAACTAAAAACCATTGAAGATATGGTTATACCACGACACATGTACTCCCACAGCCTACCAAAGTCAAGACAGCTTCACATATTTGCCGATGCCTCAACTGAAGCTTTTGGTGCTGCCGCATACATACGTTCTGTCAAGCAGGATAACGTCATCGTTGTTCGATTACTATGTGCTAAATCACATGTAGCACCCATCAAGACGATCACCCTTCCCAGGTTAGAGCTTTGTGCAGCAAAATTGGCTGCAGAGCTGGCAGATAGAATCAAACAAATTCTCAACATGACTGACATTCCAACTTATTATTGGACTGACTCTCAAATAGTTTTATCCTGGATACAATCGCAATCATCAGACTTTCACACCTTTGTTGCCAACCGCATTGGCGCAATTCATGAGCTTTCAAATCCGGAGCAGTGGCGGCACGTAGAAACAAAAAAAAACCCAGCAGACGTCTTAACGCGACCCATAGCACTGAGCCAATTCAAAACCTACGGTTTATGGTTTCGCGGTCCGATTTTCCTACACGGCAGCGAAAAGGAGTGGCCAGCGGCTTACGAAGCGCACGCAACCTCAGTAAATGACGTGGAACGGAAATTAACATCCCTAGCAGCTACTGGTTATGTTCTACGGTTCATAAACCGATGCAAGAAACGAACCTCAGAGAATTTAAGTCCAACTCTAGCATTAACCCAGTTGGAGAGGCAGCAAGCACTACGCATCATCGTCAAGGCAATACAATCAGAGGATTTCAAATCTGAGATCCGCGACTTGCAGCAGCATCATCACTTGCACAAATCGAGCCCATTGAGCAACCTCACCCCATTCTTAGACGAGCACGGCATTTTAAGAGTTGGAGGAAGATTGGTTGCAGCCAATTTACCTTTTGAGGCAAAACACCCTATGTTACTGCCATACTTGGACAACATAACAAGATTAATAGTCGAGGACATCCATCGTAAGCACTCACACGTAGGGCCCCAAGGTCTTGAAGCTATTACGAAACAGAAATTTTGGCCCATCAAATGCAAGACCTTAGCGAGATCAATCGTACGCAAATGCGTAAAATGTACTCGAGCCAATCCAAAGTTACTCTCCCAAATAATGGGTAATTTACCAGCACCAAGGGTACAATCTGGACGACCATTCATTAACACCGGCGTTGATTTTTGCGGCCCCGTATACTACCATTTTCAAATCAGAGGAAAAAGGCCACAAAAGACTTATATTGCAGTTTTTTGTTGTTTTGCGACCAAGGCTGTGCATTTGGAGCTGGTGTCCAATTTGTCCACCGAAGCCTTTTTAGGCGCCCTCAAAAGGTTCATTGGAAGGCGCGGCCACTGTCGGAGAATCTATTGCGATAATGCAACAAACTTTGTTGGCGCGAGAAACCAACTGCAAGAAATTTCAACGTCAATTTATTCGGACTCAGCTCAAAACACCATTACCAACCAATGCAGTGAGAAGGGCATCGACTTTCATTTCATACCCCCAAGAGCCCCACATTTCGGAGGGCTCTGGGAAGCCGCTGTGAAATCCGCCAAGGAATTGATGAAGAAAACGATTGTACCAGCATCTCTAACGCACGAAACGTTATTAACCGTTCTAGTGGAGATCGAGGCAATCCTTAATTCGAGGCCATTGACGCCACTTTCATCTGACCCCAATGACCTAACCGCATTAACACCGGGGCATTTCCTGATTGGCGAACCACTAACCGCTCAAATTGACTGTAGTGCAGAGAGCAAGAAGAGCGGACTGCTATCAGCCTGGCGAGAAATAAACAGCATCAAACGCGAGTTTTGGCAAAGATGGTCTAAGGAGTACCTGCATCTTCTACAAAACCGTTACGGATGGAAAAAGGCAATGACAAACGTTCCAATCGATACAATTGTTATTATCAAAGATGATAACATACCCGTAATGAAATGGCCTCTTGGCCGAATAATCCGCACGTACAAGGGCAATGATGGATTTGTTCGAGTTGTTGACCTCAAAACTGAAAACAATATCTTGACCAGGCCCATACATAGGCTCGCACCATTACCCACAGAATCCGCAACCTTCCCAGAAATTCCGAATTCTAGCGCGGAAATTGATGAAGAGACGCGAAACCCGTCTCCAACCACCGCTGTCAAGGATCCTCAACCTCGTCGAAAACAACACTGTTCTAGCGATAAAAATCCTCAAAGTGAAGGAACACCCAGCAAAAGGAAGAAACACCCAGCAAAAGGAAGAAACTCAGCCGTGGAGCATTACTCACAACGTTATTTGCTTGCCTATTAATGCCTTCTAGTTACGCCAATCCAGCCAAATTTGAAGCACAACGATTCAGCAACACATTCGGAGTCAACTTTGAGAACATTGGGACAATTTTTCATGTCACAGATGAATGGAAAATCATAGTGTACTATGACTTATCTCCGTACTGGGATGAAATGACGTCCTTCTCGAATGCAACAAAGGCCCTACAGCGCTTATGCGACCTGACGATGCATAAATCAAATTGTGAACACCTGCTGCTTCAATTTGAGCAAGACCAACGCGAACTTAAACTCGATAATAGCTTACTCACGATGAAGAGAATGAAACGAGGTGCACTCAATGTAGTGGGGAATCTCGCGAGCTCATTGTTTGGAGTGCTGGACTCGAAGTATGCGGAGAAAATGTCTGCCACTATCAACAACGTTAAAGCCGATCAACACCATTTAATGAAGTTACTAAGGAATCAAACATCAGTTGTAGATTCGACAATCAACTTGATAAAGATCGACCAAACAAGCGCTCAACAAAAATTTAGCAGAATTGAACAAAAAATCAACTTTATACTACAAAGGATAGACGCGAATGACACGGAAGATACCCAGCAAAGGATTTTCCAAACAATGACCACTCTCTGTCATCAGCTGGTAGCTATGAGCGCCAATTTGCATCGCATTCAATCAACTATCATTGATGTGTTGACCGATGCTCATCACGGAACTTTAAGTCCTCTACTGTTATCACCCCAACAGCTTCATGAAGAGCTGAAAAATATAAAGGGCACATTACCTACAGGATCACATCTACCTGGTTACGACGACGATGTATTGATATTGTACCGATTGATGAAGACTGCTGGAAGAATCATGGATAACTACGTCATATTTACAGTAAGAATACCTCTTACTGACAAACGCAACTACCAATTATTCAACTTGACACCCATACCCGTAATAGTTAATAAAACGCTGGTTTCAATAAAGTTGCCTACCAAGCTGCTCGCCGTTAATGCTCACCAAGACACCTACTTCACAATGACTGAAGCCCAGCTTAACACATGCTTAACCATAGAGGATCAGTCCTTTTTGTGCGACAAAGCCGGTCTTGTATATCACACTGGCGCGCAATTTTCATCTTGTGAAATCAACCTTCTGACAGCTGAGTCTACGCAAACTTGTCAAACTGAAGTCATCCCGCTGAAACACACCTGAATGCAACTTGTTGACAAAAATAAGTGGATTTTTGGGTTAACTGAACAGATGCGATTGCAAGTGGTATGCGGAAACCAAAATTTTAAGCTCCAACTAGACGGAGCCGGAATACTCACTCTGGAACCAGATTGCGTGATGAAACACGATTCAGTTACCATTTCGGGGCGCAACGTCGTCTCCAGTCAAGTAAATAGCTCATTCAAAGGCAGAAATATTGTGATTAAAATCCCATCTCCTATTCCAACCATTTTACTTCCTGAAGACAACGAGGAGTATCAACCACAACGAAATTTGCTGAATAATTTACAACAGACCCTTCGTAAGGAAACCTTTGAGTTTCCAACCCATACGAGTCACCAATCCGTGTCGTATCACGCCATCCCTGGTTACGTATCAATCATACTGATCCTGGTCATTACGAGTGGCGCATTCTGCAAGTGCCAAAACAGCAGCCGCAAGCAGAAGCCTATTCCGGCACCCCGGGCGTACAAGAAACCAGATTTTTCAATTGAAATACAGCCATGATATTGAACGACGTTCAACGCGGGGAGAATGTTCATTATCAACACCAACATAATCTTTCATTGTCATCAATTAACTATTTTCCTAATTCACACGGCCAAGTAAATATTAAATTGCTTTGAAACATTTTTCACGCAAATAACTAGACGCGTCGTCAGCAGAATGAACTAAGTCAAGTTCATATTTACTAGTATATTTACTATTAAGCCAAGTTCATGTTTACAATTACTCGTGCTCGTGCACGTCTTTTCTCGCATTGCATTTTGGCTATGCGACACCTAGACTGCCAGGTAGTCAAGGTGAAGATGCATTCTGCTGACGACGTGGGAATTTCGTTTATGCTTATGCTAGTGAGTAAGTAACATATCTGTATATAAAGAATTGTAATCAAAATAAATTAAGCCAGTTTTTAAACCTCATTCAACTGTGTTTTTGTTTCTTGGTTAAAAGCAAGTTCGAAATTAATATCGTGGTGACAAGTACCGCGGATATTAAAACAATTCACTCCGCTACAATAATCAGTGCTAAAATAATATTGCGGTAACAAGTGCCGTGAATATTAAAAGGTTTTACTCCTTTCAAATAAACTTCAAGATAATACGGTTACAAGTGCTGTTATTATCTGTGAAAACGCGATTCACCATTAATATCCCAGTTCAAGTGCTGTGGTTATTAAAGAACAATCAAACGAAACTGGCCCGTATTGACAAAAGAGTCAATTCGTGAACAGATCCTACAAGGCTTCGCCCTACAATCAAACTGCGCAATGTAGACGTCTTCGTTGGCTCTATCAAATAAGATCGCTGGTCTCCAGAACCACCATCAAGCTTTGCCCATACAATGCTTTCAGAAGAATTTGGTACATCAGTGTCGGCACATACTACCACATTCATCTTGGGAATTTGAGCGCTGGGATCCTCCATCAAAACTTCGACATTCTGCCATTTCAATACCCGTTTGCCTAAATCCAACGTGATTCCATGTGGTCGCAGGAAATCCATTCCGAGAATGCAGTCGTCCATAATGTTTGCGACCAGAAAATTATGTTGAAACGCAAGGTCTCCCAACTGTTTCGGGAGGTTGACCTCTCCATGGACAGGTGCAGTTTCTCCCGTAGCTGTCCGTAGTGAGAAAATCCTGCCCTTGTGAAGTAGTTGTTGCCTCACATGGTCTGGTCGGATAATCGATCGGGTTGCACCACGGTCGATTGTTATGGTGCAATTTTCTACGTCAACTTGACCCAGAAGGCATAAGTCTGCTTCTCCACGATGTAGTCTTGACACCGTGATGCTGGTGCTGGGGACGTCGAACCTCTTAGCCAACCTCTGCCCCACGAAGTTGGCTCTTATATGTTTCCCGACCCCTCAGCTTGAAGGGCTTCCATTCTGGGCTCCTGACTTGGCCTAGGTCTTCTCCTAACTGTACACCCTGGAAAATAGCTCGGATTACTTCGTTTCTTGCAGTCTCTTTTCAGGTGCCCCTTCTCTCCGCAATTCCAGCATCTAGGCGCTTCATTTGCCTGCGGCTCTCGCTCAATTTCGATGCGCTCACACCTGCACTCGTCTGCGACTACCTCGCGAATCCGGGTAGTGGTACTATAAGACAATGCGTCCTTAACCGTTTGCTTTTGAACTAGACGCACGGCTTGTTGCGATTCCGGGTCCTTCAGTGCGCTGACGAATGCTTCCGTCGCTGCATCATCGCGATGTTCTGAGTCGTCTGGGTAGACCAAAAGTGCTAGTCGCTCGATGTCTTGGGGTAGCTGCTGTAGGGTTTCACCAGACCTCTGCACCCGATGCCTTAACTGTTACCGATAAATCTGCTTCAGGTGATCGTCTCCATAATGCATGTCGAGCGCATTCATTATAGCAGCCGGGTTTGAATGCAACTCAACGGGGATGGTCTGCAACAGCTCGTTGTTGCTCGTTCCTGCTCATTCCAGTGATTTATGCGAGCGGCTGCTTCAAACTGGGTTTTGTATATAGTCCACACCGTTTGCCCGTTGAATATTGGTGCTTTCACATTTCTGGATGAGCTTTGCGCTGCGGTTGTAAGCGGGACTGGTGAGGTAGTACCTACCGCCTTTGCTGCTTCCAATTACTTTTTCATGTTTTCCATCTCATGGTTGATTCTCTCCGCGACCTGGCTGACCTTTTCCTCGACCTGGCTGACGTTTTCCTCCACCTGGCTGACCTTTTCCTCGACCTGGTAAACCTTTTCCTCGACCTGGTCAACCTTTTCCTCGACGCCTTTAATTTGTTTGTTCAGATAACCGAGCTCCGCTTTTATTTCGGTTGACTGTTTCTCCAGCTTCTGTGTGATGTCTGCCTTGATTTCGATCGCTTGTTGGTCCAGCTTCGCTGATTGTTCATTTAGCTTCGCTGATTGTTCATTTAGCTTCGCTGATTGTTCATCTAGCTTCGCAGTTAGACTGGATAACATCAGCATTAACATTTGGATTAGCGCATTTTCTGGCTCCTTTGATTTTGGTGTTTCCACTTCTCCACCTTCTGCGCCTTTTTTCGCATCTGAGAGCTCACCCGAATCCAGATTCCCGCCTTCCGACTCGATCGCGTCACGCAAGCGTGCAATCAGTATGGCCTTTGTACCTTGCGTGGCCAGATTTCGCTGTTCCAACTCCTCTTTGAGCTCCGATATGCTCAATTGATTAATTTTTAGATGTAAGTTTCCTGGCATTTTTATTGTTTCGGCTATTTTCGCACCAGTTTCCACGTTGATTTACACTATTGTGCACTTTGAAAATGTTTAAACGTTTTCACTTCCAAAATTTTCTATCTCACTTCTTGACACCAGTGTCGCGTTTTATGGTTCGCGGCCAATAATTTTAATATTCCGGGAAAGTGAAAACGCAATGTCTTTTAATTTAAGTTAAAAGAGTTTATTTAATTACAAAAAAATGCACAATCACATATTTAACTATTTCACAATTTTAAGTTTCACTATTAAAAGTCTAACACTTGTCCATAAATTTCTTATCGCAATTGTCTTCTAAAATCACTTCACTATTACTCGATCAATATCGCTTTCCACACACTATCGCCCTTTTTACTATCGCGGTTGAAATGAATGATCCCCCCATTCATTCAGCTCGCCTTATATATAGGGTCTCCATCCGTTCAATGCATTTCTCGTACATTGGCGAATGTTCTGGCGAGAGGTATCTGGTATATTCGAGCAGATGAATGGAGCAGTGACTCACTTCCAAATGTTGATCATGCTTGGTGGGTTCTCGTGGTTTCGAGTAAATTCATTTTGTTGATGTTCTTAATGGATGTGAAAACAATTGGCACAGTAGCTCGCAGAATTCTTTGTACACATGTATATTATATATCTATACATATATATATATATATATATATATATATATATATATATATATATATATAATATAAAATAATAAATAATAATATAAAAGTACATTTAGATATACATATATATAATAAATATACATATAGTTGTATATATATATATATATATATATATATATATATATATATATATATATATATATATATATATATATATGTATATATATATATATATATATATATATATATATATATATATATATATATATATATATATATATATATATACAGGGTCTGTATAATAAGTAACCGGACTGAGCCTGCCCCGCGCCGTCAAAGCGTCTGCTAATCGGTATCTGGTGCTGTAGTGGTGGTGGGGGTCTAGGTTAAGGGAAGCGCGCTGCAGCAGCTGCCTCCAAGCGCTTGGAGAGATAGCATCGAGCGAGAGCGGAGTGCGCGTTCAGTTAAGTCGTCGGAGTGAAAATGGAGCGTACGATCGAGCAACCGAACCAGAGTTTTTTACCCACGTTTCTACAGGAGACGAGACGTGGGTTTTCGAATACGATCCTGAGACGGAGCGGCAGAGTTCGGAGTGGCACACACCGGCGTCACCACGACCGAAAAAAGCGCGCATGAGCAAATCGAAGGTGAAGTTGATGCTATTTTTTTTTTTTTTGTGGTAGGGAGGTGAATGCTATTTATGCACAGAGTGTGGGGCTCCCATGCGCGACTGGACTACCCACTAAACACCTCCCCTGTCAACCTGAGAACCCAGCCTGGAACTGTTTGACACATTACTTCGGGCCAGGTCTCGTTTTGTGACGCCGTGGAGCGCCTTCAAGCTGGGGAGTCCCTTTCCTGGCGGGAGGGGAGAGGGGAAGAGGAATTGCCAGAAGAGCCAGCCCCAGCGCCCCGGCTGCTGTGATTCCCTTTTATATTTTAGCACTGCCCGAGCATAATGTGCCACCTGGTTCCATTTGTCAACCGATTCGAGCATCACCGCAACTATATTATCCGGGGTGAGCTCCCTGTAAGGTTCCCTTCGCAGCCTGACCCATTTTGTACACGCAAAATATGTGTGACAGGCATTGTCCTCCTCTCCTGAGCAAAACCGACAGTCGGGAGGCCGTGACTTACCGATCTTGTGTAGGTAAGACTTAAAACACCCGTGCCCGCTCAAAAGCTGGGTCAGATAGAAGTCAGTCTCACCATGCCTTCGATTTAGCCACCGTCTCACATCCGGGAGTCCATCTTCCCTTCATGCAATTCACCCGAGAATACTGCCAATCGTTGAGCGAGCGCTGTCTCTCCTCGCGGACAACTGTCTCCCTCGCATCCTCGTTTCGGCGCAGGTAAATAGCGCGGCGCTCTCTAGCAAGGAAGCCGATAGGTATCACGCCTGCAATGACTCTCACGGCCGAGTGGGAGACTGTCGGATACGAAGATGCAATTCTCAGTGCTCCTCTTCTCTGTACCTGTGCCAAACGTTTACGGTATACCTCCTTGCCGAGAGCGTCGCCCCATACCTCTGCTCCGTACAGTAGCACTGACCCTACAGCACTCATCAAGAGGCGTCTTCTTGATGGGCTAGGCCCCCCTGCGTTGGCTATAAGTCGACTCGGTCCTTAAGGTAGTTCCTCAAAAGCCGCGTTAGATATTCTGGAACTTGAAAAGAGGTTTCCAGCGTATTCAGAATATCCACCCATCTAGCGGAGTTGAAGGCATTCCTGACGTCGAGTGTCACCAACAGGACGATCCGTCGCTTGGTGCGACTATATGCCTCTGCCTTTTGGACCGCGCTCACCACCTCTGCAATCGCATCAATGGTAGAACGTCCTGCTCTAAAGCCGTACTGCCGAGGAGATAGGTCCCCAGCAACACGAATCGCGTCAGTGAGTCTTCCCTTGATGAGTTTCTCTAGCACTTTCCCAGCCGTGTCTAGCATGCATCGGTATGCAGACGGGGTTTCCCTTCCCCTTGCTGATCAGCACGAGCCTCGCCACCTTCCATCGTACCGGGAAAACTCCGTTCCGGAGGCAAGCGTTGAATGTGCTGAGCAGCAAGTCAGGACAATGGTGATAGACGAGCCGCAACACCTCAGCTGGAACACCATCTGGACCTGGAGCCTTCCTCGTTTTCAATGAGAGGACTGCCTCCTCCAGTTCCGGCTGTGTAAAAAGTGGGCACTCTACTGCTGTTTCACCATGTACAGCGTCAACATGGACGGGATGGGCGGGGAAGAGTCCCCGCACTATCGCGTCCATATTTTCCGCGTCATGTATACAAGGCTTCCGTAGGGCACCAAGTTTCCCCATGACCAGCTTATAGCCAAGGCCCCACGGATCCTTGTTCACATTGTCCACTAGGTCTTGCCAGCAGCGAGCCTTGCTACTGTTGATTAGTTTGCGAAGGCATTTCCTGGCCGACTTATATGCTGCCACCTGCTTGCATGCCTCGTCACGGTTCCGCGCCCGTTGAGCCTCACGTCGAAGCTTGTGACACTCCCTTCGCTTTTCAGCGATTTCAGTTGACCACCAGTACACTGGGGGCTTGCCGTGCCGGGGTTGTCGACGGGGCATAGAAGCGCAGCAAGCAGTCGTAATGATGCTCATAGTAGAGTTCACCACGTCTTCACCTGCCAGTTCTTCCGTCCCCTCCAAAGCTCCCTGCAGCGGCTCACCTGCTGTGAGAACCTCAGCGAACCTCTCGACGTCCATCCTTCCGATGTTCCATCCAGTTGTAGAAGGCCGAGAGCACGGACGTCGGGAGGCAAAATCACTTATCTCAAGCAGAATGCACTGATGATCACTGGCTGAGTAGTCCTCTAATACTTTCCAGTTGTGTATCCTCCGTACTAAGGATGGTTCCCTCACAGGCGATACGGCGGAGAGTCGGCGTATTTCCGGAGTTTAGTACGACGAGGGCCGTCCCGGCCGCCATTTCCAGGATTCGTTTTCCCCGGGGATCCGTTCGAGGGACGCCCCATTCGATTGCTTTAGCATTGAAGTCGCCCTCAACGAGCACTTTGCCCTCTGCGTTCGAGACAGCTCCCTCCAAAGCATTAAGCTTGGCTTGGAAAGATGATATTGACTCGTTAGGCGTTAGGTACACACTAAAGAAGGTGATCCCTGAGCACCGAACCCACACAAAACCATCCCCCCGTCCACAACTCTCCGCTTGAAAGTCACTGTTCCGAACCCAGATGGCGGCAGTACCAGTTTCATCAGAATACCATAATGCAGGACATCTATTATGGTGTTGCTCACTCAGCAGCAAGAAATCGGCTTTCATGTCCCGCGCAAACTGCTCAAGCAGATTTTGGGCGGTTGAACTGCGGTGTAGGTTTAGCTGCAGGATGCGGGTCATCGAAGCTCTGATTTTGCCTTGGCTAGGGCTTCCTGGAACACCCGGCATTTTCCTGATCCCAAGACGTGTCCAAAATCAGGTTTTGGATCAGCATCCTGGCAAAGAATACAGTGTGCCTCCTTCGTACACTCTTTCCTTTTATGTCCCGTTTCACCGCATTTGTAACATAGGGAACTCCTATCGGGTCCTTTGCATACTTGTGTGGTGTGACCATAACCACGGCATTTGAAGCATTGAAGAGGCGTTACTCTTCGCCGTATCCTACAGACAACCCACCCTATTCGTACTTTGCCCTTGTTCAGAAATTGTTCGGCGTCCTTTTCGGTCAAGTCAACTATGGCCATGCGTTGTCCCCTGTTGTTTTCTGGTGTCAGTCTCGCTTTGATCCTTCCCACGCTAGGGAACTCCCTTTTGATGGCCTCTTCTACCTCGGCCAGATCTGTCACGCAGTCAATGTCCCGTATTTCGATCGTTGTCATCGGCTCGAGCGGGGCTATAGTTGCGCTTTTGCCGAGGACTTTCTTTACTGCGTTGCAGAATGCTTCTTTATTGCCGGCCTCTGCTCCGAATCCGACCAGTATGTGGCCCGACCGCGTTGGTCGTACTACTTTAATGGTAGTATTGGTGTCTTCGGGCCTTACGTTTCCCCTGATGTCCCGCAGTACCTCCGCGTAGGATCGGCCATCTTGGGGCTTTACAAGCAGTGCCTGCTGCCGGGGTCTTCGTCGTGGCTTCTGCCTCTCCTTTTTTACATCGAGTCCTTTTTCTAATTCGGCGTCCGTACGAACTTTACTTTCTGGCTTTTTTTGAAGGAGTTTCTTTGCAGCTTTCTTCGCTCCTTTTGTAAGCACTGTCTGGAACCCCTGATCTGGTGCTCCACGCCCATCAAGTGCCTCTTCCTTCCTTCTTTTATCCCGATCTCCTTCGATTAGGCTAGACGCCATTCTTTTATTGACTTTTAATGCTGGAGCTATCTGCATGTCGCCTTTAGATTTTGCCCCAAGCGCCTCTTTAGCCTTCTGTTCATCTTCGGCCCTTAACCAGCTCCTCCGATAGTGCCCTATGCGATCTAGGAGCTCCTCTAGTTCAAGGAGCCCTGCCTTTGCTGATTTTTGGGGAGTCGCATGCAGATTGTATTCTTTTCAGAACATCTCCCGCTTTTCAGAGTAGCCTCTCTTCTTCATATCGCTGGGCCGCAATTGTACCTTGCAACCATCGTTGGGAGAGGTTTTTGCTTTCCGTTTCCGAGTGCAGTACTTCCGCCACATTTTCAACGTTGGCGGTACAATCACGCGGTGTCTGGTCACTCTTTGCTTTTTGTGCCGTAATCTCCTCGTTTGCTTCTGGATTTTTCGTTGCAATGTCGGGCTTTGTGACCCTTGCATCGGTCGCTTCAGTAGCGACCACAGCGGCGAGAATCGAATTTTCGGTGCTCTTTATGTTATCTTCCACTGCTCGAACACCTGAAGCGTCCTGCAGAGTTTCCCGCTTCTCCTTAATAGGACGCTCGGGCGTTCAAATAATTTTTTTGCTGCGCACAAACGCCGCAGGAATCTCTGTCTGAACCAGTCTGTCTGCTGTTCTCCGTTTTGCGTCTACCGTCACTGTCGTCGTGTTAGTCTTCGTTTTTTTTGGTGGTTAGTACAGCTCTCGATGTACTGTTGACATCGTGGCTGCAACCGCTGTTTGCGTCGTCGTTATTATTTTTGGTTTCATTTTTTGGATGTTTTTGATCTTTTAATTTTGTTTGCTCCAGTTTCATTGGGTCCCCCCTCGGAGCCGCTATTTCCGTTCGTGTGGGGTAGTCGCCTTTTTGTTCCCATGGTTATCTTTGCAGAGCAGGGAGGTCATGCGAGGGTTGGCACAAGCCCTTATGGGGACAAGTGTTCAGAGCCAGACCAGCGCTAATCGGGAGTCCGTCTCAACCGAACCTACACCACCAACAAAATGATGCGAACTTCGAACGTACTCCGAGGCCTGCCAAGGTTTCACCGGGACGGAGACGGTATGATAGTTGTATTGGAGCCGTTCACACACAAGTTTCACCTTGGCGCTACTGTGCAAAGCAACTAGGTCCAAACCATCACATCCGCCAGCCCAAAGCGTCAATTCCACTTTGTTGTCCAAAGCGTAGTCCAGATCCAATCAGAGTCGTTACCTGTCATCCCAGGAGGGAACCTCACGGCGCCCCCCATATCCTCGGGTCCGTGGGGGCGGCACTCCCCAGAGAATGCTAGCCTCCAAGAATGTTCTTGTCAACCGGCTTTCTCCCTGCGGGAATTTCCTCGGGTACGTGGGGGCGGAACTCCCCAAAGAATGCTAGCCTCCAACAGTGCTCTTGTCGACCGGCATTCCCCCTGTCGATGCTCATTGCTTTCTTTGACGTGAAAGGCATTGTTCACAAAGAGTTTGTGCCACCCGGCCAAACTGTAAACGGCCAGTACTACAGAGAGGTGCTCCGTCGACTAACCGCCCGGGTTCGCCGAGTCCGTCCGGAGATTGCCGATTCGTGGATCCTCCATCACGACAATGCTCCGTCGCACACCTGCTTGCTCGTCACCGAGCAGTTGGCCAAACAGTCGAGGGCAACGTTGCCACAGCCTCCTTACAGCCCGGATATGGCACCAGCGGACTTGTTTCTGTTCCACAAGATCAAGAGACACATTAAGGGGACGCGGTTCGGGACTCTGGAAAACGTTCAACGTTCAACGTTCTACGACGAGGGCTCTAGACAGCAACGAGATTGCCGACTTCGGGGATTGGAAAATCCGGTATCAGCGTGTTATCGACTCCAATGGGGACTACTTTGAAGATTTCTAAAGAAAAATTGTACATATTTTGCCAA
This sequence comes from Odontomyia ornata, assembly GCA_963969285.1. Taxonomy (NCBI): domain Eukaryota; kingdom Metazoa; phylum Arthropoda; class Insecta; order Diptera; family Stratiomyidae; genus Odontomyia; species Odontomyia ornata. Next base: position 174,112,155 of record OZ017742.1, read on the forward strand.
TAAAAAATTTCCTGAGGTCAGTCCGGTTACTTATTATTCAGGCCCTATATATATATATATATATATATATATATATATATATATATATATATATATATATAGATATATATATGTATATATATATATATATATATATATATATATATATATATACATATATATATATATATATATATATATATATATATACATATATATATATATATATATATATATATATATATATATACATATATATATATATTATATACATATAAATCACTCTACATTGATCTTTAAAATATCGAAAGCACAAATCATTAAAATATCGAAAGACCAAATCAATAACGTTTATAAAAAAATCGTTAATGTATCGTGAAAAACTAATTTCGTTCCCCGTTATTATCTTCATTCAAAAAAGAATGCTCTTTGGTTCACTGACGACGGCTCAGGAGTTTTAAAGCTGAAAGACGTAGCACGTAAAAAAACTCCAGCGTTCCGGCTCAGAAGTGAATCTCTGTCTACATATGAGCATCTGCGCAAAGTGCTAGATCAAACATTAATCCTGCAGTTTAAAAAAATGGAAGAACTTACCCTAATGATCTACAGTTTCAAGCTTCATCAAAATTGGGTGAGGAACTTGGCCGCTAGAGGGCAACGAAAATATTTAAAAATCGCATAGTTTAACCACAGCCCTTTCGAAACCTGCTACTCGACGATCATGCAAATAAGAAGATCATTAAAACTAATTATTATCTACGTTAATATCCAATTTCATGTAAATCGAATGAAAATTGTGACTTTTAGAAGCCTGTGAGATACACCGTTTTGACTAGCCACCATTTTAAAATTTAATGCCTAAGCTTCAAATTTTTCCATTGTTACCAAGAGAACTATAGTTTTTTCCTTGCATGCTGCCAATTTTCATTAACATCGATTGAAGGATGAAGTCGCAACTACTAAACAATTTTTTGTACATTTTTCGACTTGAAAACGGCCGCCATTTTATCGCAGACGGTTCAACTTCGATTTTTGTGAGCTTCATTGCACAGCTTGATTAATCTATGTACCCAATTTCGTTTGAATCGGAGTTATATTTAGCAGAGAATAAATATAACAAATTTTCGACTAAATTGGCAGCCATTTTGCTTTTGTTGGCGGATTAACGATTATACCTTTCCTGAAAATAAAGTGGAAATTTAACCGAAATTGCTGCCTCTAGCGTGGTCACAATTTTTGAAAAGAAATTTTTTATTTATTAGATATGTAGTACTACAATAACGAAAAATACATAAATAAACGACATCAGAAATTCACGTCACCTTGATATTCGTACAAAAAGCTAGAGAAAAATAAGAGCTCTAAGAAATTGTTAATGTTTGGTATGTTTGTTCTTAATAACGCTTTGAAGTGTTTTGGGAACAGAATCCAACAACTTTTTGGTGTATTTAGTAGAGATATTAGACCATTCGTATTTCAACTGACTTACAAGAATTTTATCATTTGTAATTGTATGTTTTCAAATGCGTTTATCAAGTTCGCTCCAAACATTCTCAAACGGAGAAAATCAGATGATTATGCTGGAGTTTCTATGAACTTTTCACAATTATAAAGAATCCACTCTCGGAAATGTTCCAAAGTTTCATTATAAATAATTTTTTACAAAGGGGGGAGTGGCCCCTGAAAAAAAAACATTTCATCAAAGGTAGCCGATATGGGTATCAAATGAAAGGTCTGACGGAGAACTTTTCAAAACAGGGCTTAAACAAGTATTTTTTGCTTCAGGAGGCGCAAAGGTAGGGGAAATACACGAAATATTTGTTAGCTGATAACAAACAACGAGTTGTGGGAGGAAGTGAAAGCGGTGATTAAGACCGTAGCAGAATAGATGATATAATAATAAATTGGTTCGATGATGAGTGCCAGAATGCATTAGACAAAATGAATTACGCGTATAAAGAATATATAGGCATGAGAACCAGAACGAAGGGAGAATACTATGGAAGTCTCAGAAGAGTGTCGAATAAGATAATTTGAATTAAGAAAAGGAAGTACTACGACGACCAATTGAGAAGCATCGATGTAAGTCCAGCGAGCAACAAAACAAGACAAGCATACAAAGTAGTGCAAGGCCTGAAACGTGATTATCAGTCCAAGATAAAAAGAACATTAAGGAAAAATGGGCTTCATATTTTAAGAATTTATTTAATCCTCCACACAACTCCAGTGAATTCGAGTTTATAGATATTCTCAGCGAGTTTCTATGGATTCCACCAACTTTGGATGAAGTTTGTTCCACCATCAAGGCCCAAAAGAATAATAAAGCGCTGGGCATGTTTCCAGTAGAGCTCATTTAATATGGTGGCAGCGGTGTTCCGAAAGTCATCTATCAAATCATCCAGCAAATTTGGTAACAAGAACATATGAGAACGAGTGGAGCCAATCAATTATATTCCCTATCCACAAAAAAGGTGACAAGCTACAGTGCGAAAATTAAAGAGGCATATCACTACTTTGTCCTACGTACAATATATTTTTAAAGATCTTAGAAAATCACATCAGATCATACACCAACAGTATTATTGGGGAGTTTCAAGGTGGCTTTAGAGGAGGTCAAGCAGGTAATTGAAAAATGCTGAGAATTCGACATACACACACACCAAATCTTCGTTGTATTCAAGAAAGCATACAACAGCATTGATTCTAACGTACTGTACCAAATAATGCTTTGCTTCGGTATCCAAGCCAAATTAGTCTATCGTATCAAAGTGACGATGACATTGACGACCTCCCAAGTCCGCATCAATAACCAATCTAACTCAAAGCAGGGCTATGAGATGGCCCAATCGGTACTCAATTTGGCTCTGGAATATGTCATAAGAAAGTGACCTGTCGAAACAAGGGGTGCGTTACTATACAAGTCAAGCCAAGTGGTAGCCTATGCGGATGACATCAACATTTTGTCACGGATATTAACAACTGCCGAAGAACACTTCCTGAAACTCGACAGCGAAGTAAAACTAATAGAGCTACAAATCAATGAGAATAAAATAAAACTCATGACGCAGTCAAGGAAGAGTATTTCAAACACACAAAATATCACACTTGACGAATAGAATATCGTTAATGTGAGCAAATATGTGTATTTGAGCGCCAAAATAACAAGAAACGGTGATGAAAGAGACGAAATACGCCGAAGAATACAGCTCGCAAGTAAATTTTTTTATTCAGTTTTGACGATCTTGACGATCAGTTTTGACGATCATGAAAACAAAGCTCGAAGTATATAAACCTGTGATAAAACCTGTGTTATGCTATAGGTGTGAAACATAGACCCTAACCTAAGTATCCGCAAACATTATTAAATGCTATCGAAAGACGCATGCTAAGGTGAATAATCGAAGCGAATTTGATACAATCATGAAATTTTTGACGAGCCAGAGGTTCCAACGACTGCGGGGGCTGCGGCAGCTGAAATGCCAAGTGAATCGTATGGCTTAACAATGGATTCCCAAAAAGATATTCGTTGGGAGAACTGAGCAGCGGAGGCTAGTGAGAAAATCGAGGAAACGCTGGTCTGACACTGTCGACGAAGATAGTTCATCGCTGCTCTCATTTCAAAATAGAAGGACTCGGTCAATGCACCGAAACAGTTTGATGCACTTATTGCAGGAAGCGCAGGTCCAAAAGGAGCTGCAGCGCCACAGTTCCGTAAATGTTATTAAGTCTTCTCAAAACTTGAAAAGTAGGGCTAGTTAAATATGTAAGACAACTCAAACATCAAATTCCAGTTATTGTAAGAGTATCAATATGTATTTATGTAATATGTTAAATTTACAAATCCCACAATTACAAAGCAGAGTGAAAAGCGAAAAATTTGTACATTTCCCCATTCCTGCTTTCTGCGACAATGTTAGGAAATTATAACATCTTTAATACCCATTTTCAGATAAATAGTGCCTAAAATTAATGACAGATTAAAAATTTTCCTTAACAACCACTATTTTTATTTTTATTTTCTGCCATATACCGATATTTCTTGGACTGATTGTCTCCTTCTTCAGTGGCATTATTCTGAAGCTATGTCCACTTTACATTTATTTTTATAGCAACATATTATCTTCAGGTCTATATAAGGTAATTAAAGGATTTTTTTGGCAATGGTTATTTCAAGGGTAAGTTAGGGTATCAGGCGACTACGCTTAAAGATTTTACAGAAAACTAACTTACTACAATTACAAAATTATCTTATGTCAATTAACTAACTTCATTAAGTCACTGTAGCCATTGTCAATGTCCGTGTTCATCCTATTTTCTTCCGGGACTCGCAATATCCATAAACTTTCGCATGCATCTAGTTTCCTCCAATTTTCTACTTCCTGCATTTTTTCCAGATTCTTCCACATGATTTTATGTTTTTCTTTAATCATATGCCTCGCTAACGCAGATCTTATTGTTTCCGTTGAATCTCGTTTTGTAATTTACTCCGCTTCATTAACGCGTTCTTGCCTCCTGATTTTCGCTAATCTTTTCGTTTGCCCGAAATAAATCATGTCGTGCTCCGGGCAAGTGATCTTAGAGATACCTCCTTTTTCTTCCTTGTTCCTCGTATCCTTTTCTGGTCCTAACGCTACTTCTAGGCTAAATCTACTGCGGGTATCGACCGGAGTACTTCTCGTCTTTCCTATTATCCGTCCGAGCTTTTTTGAGATTGCTGTGTGCGTAAGGAGAATCCTTGTTGCCTGTTGTTCCTGTTTGAACAATGTCGTCAGCCGGTTTTTTTGTTGCTCCTGTTTCTTTTTCCTATCCGTTGTTCGATTGTTTTCCTGCTGTACCCATTTGTAATCGTTATATCAATGATATGATGAGATAATATAAAGCGACAGCACGAGCAGCAATGGGTACTTCTCTCTCCCCTATCTTAAGCAGCATCTTCATGAACTGGCTGGAGACGGAGCTTGAAAACAGGGGGATAATGCGAACTATTTGGATCAGGTACGCGGACGACATCATTACGGCAATCAAAATTAAGGAAGCGGAAAAACTTTTAGAGGAACTCAGCAATATACACTGTTGCGAATTCCGGCCGTACCGGCATTCTCCCATTCGCAACTACAAATTGCCTCCGTATCATCGCCACCTTCTTTGGAAACACATACATCTTTCATTGTATTTTTTTTTTCTTAACATTTAACTATTTGCCTTTAATTTTTATTTCCTTTCTACCTTTCTTACCCTATTTTTAACTACGAAAAAAAAAAACAAGAATCGTTTCTTTCCCACTAACAACATTTCATTCATTACTTCCCATTAACCAAATTTTATTCTGTACCTCTTCCCTAGCAAACCTAATTCCTTCTTTCATACTGACTAATTCTATTCATTCTCTCCCACTAACAAATTTCATACCAATGCCCATTGAGAAAGTTGCACAGTTTAAGGTTGCGGATTTTTTTTTGTGAATTTTGCGGATTGGATGAATGATAGATCATCAGAAGGTGGCTCCGGTGGTAGTGTCATGGACTCTCAACCGGGAGGTCTGCGTGGGCTCTGGATTCAAGTTCCCCCGAGCGCAGGAACACGCTTTTTGGGATATCGGAACAGGGAAAAGAAAGGATTGCGGGAAAGTCTGGACGGAACATGGAAATTGTTAAGATTGAGAACTGGGAAGATATTTTGGCGGGCCGTTGAAAGAATATTGGCAGAAAGTGAGATTGTATGGTGTAATTAAAGTGGATAAGATAGTTATTAGAGAGTTATATTGTGGGGTGTAATTAAAGCGTGGGGTGTAATTTAAAGAGGAAAAGATAGTCAATTTAAAGTGGAAAAGATAGTCATTAGTTTTTTTTTTTTTTCAAAGAATGAAGTGACGTAAAACAGTGTGAAATAGAAGCAAATTATCTTAAAACAAAATTAATTGAGAAAAAGTCAATCGTGACTAAACTTGTGCTCGGATACTCATGGACCGACATTAATAATCGTATCAGTTACGATTGACGTCTTGTGAACGCTAAGGGAAATTATAAACGGACGATAAAATGATTTAGTGAAGAAAATTTCCTTTGTTGAAATTTTGTGTGCCGTGTGAGAATTGGACGGCATTGATGAAAAAACGGGGTCTAAGAAATCTAAGATGAACACTAAATAGGGGTGAAAATCAAGCTCCCTTGCTTATACTGAATGGGTTGTCAAGGGGCAAAAATTCTATTGTGTGGAGTGCAGTAAATGGTTGATAAAATGAATTCGTGATGTGTAGCTGTATGAATCCACAACTATTACAAACAATAGTGGACTAACAGTAGACAACATTTTTGTAGCAGCTTAATTTATCATCGGTTCCGGATCAAAAATAAACTAAATAAGCAGTTACAGTTTGAAAAAAATATTTAAATGCTAGTAGCTACCTCGTACCCCTTCCAGTTGCAGAGCGCTCCACAGCCGTATAAAGGGTGAGTAATTTCGAATTGTTTTTTTTCTCTTTCTACATTTCTTATTTTTTCTCCTTCTACCACTACCTGAACCTATGAATTAATTTTTTTTGTTAAATTATTTGCGTCATATTCGTTTGGATATCAATTTTCAATTTAATATAAATTTTTTTTGTGATTTTGATTAAAATTTGTTTGAAAATGGAGGCTTTATACAATTGAATTTTTTGTATCTTAGTTATCTTTGTTAAATTGATGTGAAATACTAAAACATATAATTTTTCATATCTCAAGATGACCTCCCCCCTCCCGTCCATTCTTTTTGTGTTAGTTTTTATGCGTAGGGTGGCTCAGCATGAGCAGAGTGTGTCCCGGAAAACCCGTAACACGACTGAGCCCTAGCCGGCCTCAGAATGCCACCCAAGGTTACGCACCCCTCTGCTATAGCTTAATGTCTGCAACTGCGGTGACTCTCGTAGTTGCACCAACACTCACGGATCGGCTTTACAATGGAGAAAGAGAAGAAGGGCAACTAATTTTCTGGACATCAAAATAATCAAAAACTCGGGAAAACTTGAGTTCAACATACATACGACGCAAACGACTATGCAAAGGACGATACGAATTGAGTCAAACCACACGTATGGACTCAAAATGGCGGTGTATAATACGATGATTTACCGGATGGTTACGGTACCAATGAAGAACGAGCGATTACAATTGGAGAAAGAATACATTATTGATGCAGCGATTAAAACTGGGTACAGCAGGAAAACAGTCGAACAATGGATACGGAAAAAGAAACAGGAGCAACGAAAAAATCAGCTGACGACATTGTTCAAACAGGAACAACAGGCAACAAGGATTCTCCTTAAGCACACAGCAATCTCAAAAAAGCTCGGACGGATAATAGGAAAGACGAGAAACACTCTGGCCTGCACCCGCAGAAGATATAGCCAAGAAGTAGCGTTATAGGGCCCATTGACGAGCAACTTAGTCGTCAACTTGGGTCATCAACATGCCATGTTGTCGACAATGTTGAATGTGTGTGAGCATGTTGATGATTGATTTCGATGTCGTCAACCAAGTTGAAGTTGATGTAGATCAAATCGATTTGATATTTGATGGGTTGAGCCTGATGTTGATGACTATGTTGAGGCGTGTGTGAGACAGCTAATGACAAGGTTGTCAACATAATGCGTAATTTGTGAGCACTACAGTACAAATGGTCAATACAGAGATATGTTATGATGAAATTATTCTTCTTTTTAGCACTACAGCCCCTTTCGGGCATTCGCTTCCTACAAACAGCGCCTCCAACTGTCTCGGTTCGTTAACCGCGTCTTCCGATTCCGAAATCCGAGCAGCGATGAACTTTCCTCTACAACCGCGTCAGACTAGCGTTTCCTCGGTATCCCCACTGGCGTCCGACCTTCAGTTCTCCCAACGAATACCTTCTTGGGTATCCGTTGTTCGTCCATACGATTCATGTGTCCAGCCCATTGCAGCTTCCGCAGTCTTACAATCCTTGAGACCTCCGGTTCGTCAAAAACTTCATACAGCTCATGGTTGTATCGAATTCGCCATTGGTCCCCGTCAAGCTTCGTTCCGATTATTCGCCTCAGGACCCGTCGCTCAAAGGCGTTCAATATATTTGCGGATGCTTGGGTTAGGGTCCTGTGTATGCAGCTGGTCTTCAAGATCGTCAATACTGAATAGAATATTTTACTTGTGAGCTGTATTCTTCAATGTATTTCGTCTCTTTCATAGCCGGTTTTCGATATTTTGGCGCCTAAATACACAAATTCGCGAAAATTCTCGATAATGTATTTGCCAAGTATGATATTTTGTGTATTTGAGGTACTTTTCCTCGACTGGGTCATGAACTTTGTTTTATTTTCGTTTATTTGTAGCCCTACTAGTTTTGCTTCGCTGTCGAGTTTCGTTCTTTGGCAGTTGTTAATGACCGTGACAGAATGCTGATGTCGTCCGGATAGGCCACTACTTGGCTCGATTTGTATAGTAATGTACCTCGCGTATCGACAGGTAGCTTCCATATGACGTACTCCAGAGCCAAATTGAATAGCAATGGGGCCAGCCCATCTCCTTATTTCAGTCCGATATTTGTGTCAAAGGCATCGGTGAGTTGGTTATTGATGCGGACTTGGGAGATTGTTGACGTCATTGTCATTTTGGTAAGTCGCACTAATTTGGCTGGGATGCCAAAACCAAGCATTATTTGGTACAGTACATTACGATCAATACTGTCGTATGCTTGCTTCAAGTCAAGGAAAATTTGGTATGCGTCTATGTTGACCTCGCAAAATTTTTCAAGTACCTGTTTGACTGTGAACAATTGGTCTGTTGTTGATCTACCTGCCCTAAAACCACCTTGATACACCCCAATAATACTGTTGGCGTATGATCCGATTTTATTTTCTAAGATTTCAGAAAATATTTTGTACACCGTACAAAGTAGTGATATGCCTCTATAATTTTCGCACTGTAGCTTGTCACCTTTTTTGTGGATAGGGAATATAATTGATTGGCTCCACTCTTTCGGCATATGTTCTTGTTGCCAAATGTACTGGATGACTTTGTGAATAGCTTTATGAACACTACTGCCACCATATTTGATGAGCTCCACTGGAATCCCATCACTGCCCGGCTCTTTTTTATTCTTTTGGGCGTTGATGATGGAACAAACTTCATCCAGAAATTTTGGGGCCGATGGAAGCTCTCTTCAGACATCTATAGGCTCCGATGTTCTGGAGCTGTGCGGAGGATTAATGAGGTTCTTGAAATATGATGCCAATCTTTCCTTAATCTTGATTTCATTAGCGATTATATTGCCGCTGTCATCACGACTGAGCGTGGTTTTGGGCTGATAGCCACGTTTCAGGCTTTTCACTGCTTTTTATGCTTGTCTTGTGTTGTTGCTCGCTAAACTTATATCTATACTTCTCAATTGGTCGTCATCGTATTTTCTTTTCTTAATCCTAATTATCTTATTCGATACTCTTCTGAGATTTTCATAATGTTCTCTCTTCGTCCTGGTTTTCCTACCTACATATTCTTTGTACGCCTGATTCTTTTTATCTAACGCATTCTGGCACTCATCATCGAACCAATCACTCCTCTTGAGCCGGGCTTGATGTCCGATCGTCTGTTCTGCCACGGTTCTGATAGCCGCTTTCACTTCAATCCATAGCTCGTTGCTCGTCTTTAACCATGCGTCTGATAAGATGGGGGCCAGCTGGTTGTCGAGGGTCTCCGTGAAATTTCCGGCCACAGACGCTGTTTGGAGCCTTCGTTGAATATGCCTTTGACATACGACATCGATAGTTTAATTTGATCAAGTAATGATCTGAGTTACAATTAGCGGTATATACGGACGTCAAGTATGCTCGTGGCCCAACGTTGTTGGATCAGAACATGATCGATCTGGTTTTGTATGTTGCCATCCGGTGATACCCAAGTCATTTTATGAATGCGTCGATGTGGGAAGCAAGTCGAACGTATGACTAGATTTCTGCTACATGCAAAGTCAATCAGGCGCTGGCCGTTGTCATTTGTTTCATCGTGGAGGCTATATCCTCCAGTCGTTCCCCGATGAGATAGCTCATTGCCAACCTTAGCGTTGAAATCACCCAGAATTGTTTTGTGTCGTTTGTGGGCAATGAGTCGACCAGTCTTTCCAGGTGATTGTAAAATCATTCCTTCGTTTCTTCGTCCTTTTCTTCAGTCGGGGCGTGAACATTAATCAGCCAGATTTTGAAGAATTTCGCTTGTATACGGATCGTGCACAACCGTTCATTGACTGCCTTGAAATCAATAACGTGCGATTTGAACTCCCTATCCAAAATGAAGGCCACTCCAAATTCTCGTTTTCCAGTGGGCTTCCCACTTTTAAATATTGTGTGCGATCTAATGTCTTGAATTTCATTTCCAGCCCAATTCTTTTCCTGCACTGCCAGTATTTTTAATTGATATTGACTGGCTGGTTGTAAAAGGTCCTTAACAGCGCCAGGGTAGTTGAGTGATCTGACATTCCAGGATCCAATGCCATAGTCCTTTTTTCGTTTGCGAGGTCGTTGCCGTGAGTCCAATCCATTCTGAGGCCTATCTGCAGGTTTCGAAGCAATCAAACGTTTTCCAGGGACGGGGAGTTAGCCCGTTGCCCAACCTCTATTCCGGCGGCATGGTTATTACGTCGATTCCGTTATCAGGCGCGGAAGATTCGACTTCTTACGTCCTCAAAAAGGAGGTGAAAGTAGGATTTAGTAGCAGAGCTTGGATGCATTTACAGTTATGAGCATTTTTCGACATTTAATGTTACATTATTGGGGAGCCAGTAAACCCAATGTGCAATGTGCACCCCCAACAAGTTAATACTATAACGAATAATTAAGTTCTGTATGACGTTCGAGATATAATTTAATTCGTCAAATTAAAATAAGTGTGAATTAAAAATACGTCTAAAAACTATAAATATTACGTAGGATCCACGTGAGGCAAATATGTAATGACCGCCGATGCCGCGGAGGGATACCCCGCAGAAATCTGTCATCCCTATATAATTTCGCAACAAGCTGACAAGGTTGGATGACAGCTCTCTGCCACTGAACCACCACTTGATGTCGGTCGTGTATAACTTGTATGCGTCGTGAACTCGTGGATGTGGCCATACGCTCTGCAACGACGGCTGTCAAAATTCGCACAATTAACTCAGATAACCGTACACTCCGATAACCGTACACTACGACAACCGTACACTGCGATTTTGCGGGAAAGTGTTAATTTCATCGGCTAAAATATTTGGAATCGAGTTATTGCGCTGGTGAGCAGTAGAGCTTCAGGGCGTGGACGAGCTAGTGTGATAAGGCTTTTAAAATTTAGGTGCACCACATTGAAGGCTAATCGGCGGGAAGATCAACACAAAAAGGTACGGTCGAAAATTGCTTTTCTTTACTCAGTTCGCATACATTGTGCCTCTGTTTACAAAGGTATTTTTATGGTAAGGGTTAAATATTTTTTTGTTTCATTGATGCGCATTTACATTTTATTTAGTGCAAAAATGTACTTCAATTGAATTTCACTAAGATCATGTTGTATATTTTGCCATGATATTATTTAGTTGAAGAGACATTCGGTATTCAGTGAACCACTGATTTATCGTTATTCTATAATTGAATAAGCCTAAATATGAATTGCTAAGTTAACCCAGTCTTTCCTTCTCAGCAAAGTCGTTCTTTTTCAAAGAGAAGCGACGGCGATGGTGAGTATGCCGTCGAGAGGGTAGGATTTTGATAATCCGCGAATGGTCGGTTTCGTGTTGCGGTCGGTACGCGGTGCCATAGTTTGGGCTATGCGTTTTTTTGTTAGAGAAGTACGGGGGCGCTGTTTTTGGTTAACGATTTAGTGTGGTTCTTTGCCTCAAATTGAAAGGAAAAAGATACGGAAGCAAAGTAGGTTAAAGTCGAGTCGCTGGAAGTTGTTCAACGCGTTTTAAATCGAGCCTTTGTATGGGTGGCTGATTTTTGTATTTTGGACTAAGTCTACTCGCGGAAGACCTGTGACCGAAATTCCTCTCCGAACTAGCTAGCCTGCCAGCAACCACCTCGGAATAGACTAAGAGTGTCCGGACTTGTTGACCTGATGGGTACGTTCCCAAACTTCACGTCGATAACCGATGAGAGATCGGTGTAGATGTAGAACGAAAAAGAAATCAAATTCGGTACCAATAATCAGATTCTGATTTTTGTAAGCCACTTTGCAGACTTGGTTGATCACTGGGCAGTGGACCTTGCTCTGTCGTGGAGCTGATTCCTTGGGAAAAGTTCATTGGAACAATCTTCAAAGTAAGAAAACGCTTAGACCATACTTCCTGGAAACTACTCTTTTTCGTTAATAATAACCCTTTGCCAATGAAAATTTTATAACACCTAAGCTGAATTTTTTGGCTTAGAATCTATTTCCCGTAAAATGTATCGCGTTTTACAGAGTAAGCTGATTCTTCTTTGAATAATTCCGTACATCTTTGCCCATCAGTATTGCAGTGTACCTTAACGGATATCTTGAGAAAATTAATGTAAGCAAATAGCACCGCAAGCACCTCCATTTTCGGTTCCTATTGATTTTTTTAATTTAGATTTTCTCATGCATTAATTTGATTAATTTACAAATAATTGCTAAACGATCAATAAGAGTGCTTTTTTGAACAATGGGTTGCTGATTTCTAATCAAATAAATCTGAAACCTTTTTTTCAATTTCGATCTTTCTACAAAATTTTGGAAGCTACCATTTATACTGCGAACGGATATACACGACACCACATGATTTAAATGACGCAACATGGGTGGGCTTTGGGAAATTTACTATACACTTAAATGATTAATGCAGTTAGGACCATGTTGCTTGTTGTTAACTTTAACAGAAAACAGATAGCAATATGTTTAACACTTGAGTAATGCAAGACGATTCTTATAAGTCGTTTACAAAGTATTAAATATTAAACACCAAACCGATCTTTCATAAAACTCATATTCAATAGTTTTAAATCGTTAATATTCCTGCCAGTCTATTTATTTCCATAAAAGTCTTCTCAAACACATTCATGCGTCCAAGTCAATGACAAACACTTCGACTACTATCGAAGACGAAACAGCCTGTGGTATTCGTGACATGATTTCCCCACTTCATATACATACTATACATATGTTAACATACGAGTACATATTCTAAAATGAAAATTACTTACTACCTGGTTCTCTCCATGTAAAGGCGAAAGAGAAGATTCAAGCTAAATGAAATTTTTGCACGTTGCAAGTTAGTCAAATCATTGACACAAAGTAGTGCCTTTGTTTGTATACAAAGAATTGAAAGCTCTTGTTAAATGGCCTTTAATTTATGCGGGGCCAGAAGCAGACGCGTTCAAAAAGGCGTCATTTGTACGCCTGCTTTGATTTGAATTTTATAGTTCCTATCGTTTTTCGCTTATTTAACCACTTGTTCTAATTTTCTGGGCGTTCAAGTTGAAACTATTTGCCATAGACTATAACTTTATTTCAAACTAGAGATCTCAGACAGAAAAACTTAAGAAAGAAAACGAATTTCAAGTTTTTTGGGTTTGATATGGTAAAATATTTTTCGGGTTTTATACGGGTTTGATATCGCGATCTGTCTGTCCGTTTATCGCAACGTCCGCCCGTCTATGTAGGACAGCAGCTTATCCAAAAATTAAAAACCACAGTGAGCGAGCTTGATAGATACGAGTATGTATACAGGAAGTGGCTGCCTTTTTAATGTTTGGGTATTTCAGAGGTTCTTAAGGGGGCTCCCTATATAGGGAGGTGATACCCTAAAAAAATATATCAAAGATGGTCGTGTGAGGCAACAAATGAAACGTCTTGGTGAGAGCTTTCTGAAACAGGAGTTTTTATATCCAGGTATGCAGGGAAATGGAAATGTACCAAAAATTGATGCCCCCGTCGCGGTGGGACACCTTTGGTCCGAAAAATTATGGAAGTAGGTCTTTGCGAGTACAGCAACAACAAACATCTAAGAAATCGAAGTTGATCAACTGCGTTTATAACAGCAAGATACGAAAATTTCTCATTTTTTTTTTTAAATCTTATTTACTGAAGTTGTAACCATTTAAAATTTTTACAATTACGATAACAACACGCGGTTTTTGAACAATGTGGGCTCTCTATCAACCCAGATACTGCAATTTTCATCGGATCTCCGCCAAACTTTCAGGCATTTGCCTAGTCAATTTTGATGAATTATTCTGCTAGAACAAAATCGCGGCCGTGTAAGGTGGAGTAACCATGGATTTTTTCAAACAGAGTATTTTATCTACTTCTTAATGAAATTTTCCTTGATGTTATTCAATATTCTTGTCCGCATATCACAGGTTGAGTAGGAAACTCTTTTGACTGAGGCGTAGTTCTGTTTGGAATGACATTATTATTGTATTGCTAGATCAATATAAGTAGACATAGGTGGAAAGAGTACAGAACTCATTTTTAGGGTTTTGTACTAAGATACAAAATCCTATTGCAATCACGACCTGTGTCCGTCTGTCCATCCGTCCGTCTGTATGTCACAGCACATTTTCTCCGAAACTATAGAAGCTACAGTCATAAAACTTTGTGGAAACGTCAGAAGTGGTGACTTCTTGAAAGTTTTTGGGTGGAAAATTTTTTCAAAGGGGTTTAAGGGGGTGTCTCCCCATATAGGGAGGTGACCCTTCAAAAAAAATTTTCACTGTTGGTAGTCAAGTAGAGTGTCGTTGGAAAGGTCTCAATGTACGAACTTTTCGCGTATCCCCCCTTGCGATTAGACACCTTTCATCCGAAAAATCTGGAAAAAGTCATGAATGTATGCCTTAATGAGTACAACAACAACAACAAATTCGTGAGAAGTCGAAATTCAGTCAACTTTGTTAGTAATAGTATGATTTATCGATTTTATTTTTTCTTGGATAAAATCTTAACGGTACCCTTAAATTCAACCAAATTCGGTAAACAAATAACTGTATACAAGATTGACCTATCCGTTCATAAAGTTCGAATTGAATTTTCCTGTATTACTATGGAGCAATATGCGCTGTATTACTATGGAAACGTATGGCTATGGAACAATATGCGTTTTTTTACCGACTCAGACACTACAGGTTTGCTAGGATTTGTATGAAAGTTGCAGGAATGATAGGTATCATGAATATCTTTAGGAATTGGTTTAGCTATTGGTATCAGTAATCGTAAAACAATTAGCTGCTTTGAGTGCGAAGATTGAATCATTTTGAGTTATCTTTCCCCAACTTCAACGTTTAAGGTGCATGCTTTTAACACTTGATTTAATTTAATGAATGACTGAAGATGAATACCTAAAATTAATACTTATAGGTGAAACAAGTCGAGGAGGCAGGAGAGAGCTCCTAACAGAAGGGCTTTGTAAACACTCAAGGGTTCGAAAAAAAATTCTGATGCCATAAGTCGGTGATTACAGTACAGGGGAGTGGCCCCTGAAAAAAAGTCTCATCAAAGATAGTCGATATGAGTATCAAAAGAACGGTCTTTATGAGAGCTTTTCAAAACAGTTCTTAAACTGACAGTTTTTGCTTCATTGTGGGCACGAAAAATGTGTTTCCCCCGTCTTTACAAGCAGTGCGATTAGACACCTGTCATCTAAAAAATCGGAACCAAATTATTAAGGGAGATATTTATGGATACAACAGTAATAAATACCTCAGATGTCAAAATTCGTTTAACTTTGCAAATAATAGTATGATCTTCGAATTTCACATTTTCTCCATTCAAATCATATGGATGCCTTTAAACCCAACCTTTTTTTTCGTGGTAGGGAGGTGAATACCATTTATGCACAGAGTGTGGAACTCCCATGCGCGACTAGACTACCCACTAAACACCTCCCCTGTCAACCTGAGAACCCAGTCTGGAACCGTTTGACACGTTACTTCGGGGCAGGTCCCTTTCCTAGCGGGAGGGGAGAGGAGAAGAGGAAATGCTAGAAGAGCGATCCCCCAGCCCCAGCGCCCCCGGCTGCTGTGAGTCCCTTTTATATTTTAGGACTGCCCGAACATAATGTGCCATCTGGTTCCATTTGTCAACCGATTCGAGCATCACCGCAACTATATTATCCGGGGTGAGCCCTCCCGTCTCCCTGTAGAGTTCTCTTCGCAGCCTGACCCATTTTGTACATGCAAAAAATGTGTGACAGGCATTGTCCTCCTCTCCTGGGCGAAACCGACAATCGGGAGATCGTGACTTACCGATCTTGTGCATGTAAGACTGAAAACACCCATGCCCGCTCAAAAGCTGGGTCAGATAGAAGTCAGTCTCACCATGCCTTCGATTTAGCCACGGTTTCACATGCGGGCTGAGGCGCGCAGTCCACCTTCCCTTCGTGAAATTCACCCAAGACTGCTGCCAATCGTTGAGCGAGCACTGTCTCTCCTCGCGGACAACTATCTCCCTCGCATCCTCGTTTCGGCGCAGGTAAATAGCGCGGCGCTCTCTAGCAAGGAGAGCGACAGGTATCATGCCTGCAATAACTCTCACCGCCGAGTCGGAGACTGTTGGATATTAAGATGCAATTTTCAGTGCTCCTCTTCTCTGTACCTCTGCCAAACGTTTTCGGTATACCTCCTTGCTGAGAGCGTCGCCCCATACCTCTGCTCCGTACAGAAGCACTGACCCTACAGCACTCATCAAGAGGCGTCTTCTTGATGGGCTGCGTCCCCTACGTCGGCCATAATTCGACTCAGAGCCGATATTCCCGAAGCAAAATTTTGGAAGCTACCATTTATACTGCGAACGGATATACACGACACCACATGATTTAAATGACGCAACATGCGTGGGCTTTGGGAAATTTACTATACACTTAAATGATTAATGCAGTTAGGACCATGTTGCTTGTTGTTAACTTTAACGCCCCATACCTCTGCCCCGTACAGTAGCACTGACCCTACAGCACTCATTAAGAGGCGTCTTCTTGATGGGCTGCGTCCCCTACGTTGGCGATAATTCGACTCAGAGCCGATATTCCCCAAGCAGCCTTCTCAGTCGTTGCCCTGATTTGCTCAGAGAAACTCATCTTCGAGTCGATCAGTAGCCCCAGGTACTTCACCGCTGGCTTCGATTCGATTTGTATGTCTCGAATACTGATCATCCTTATTCTAGGGATTCTCTTTTTTATCAAGATGACCACTTCGGTTTTCTCCAGTGCTAAGCTGATCCCGCGAGCAGTCATCCAGTCCCTCACTCGGCGCATTAGCATACCTAGCCCAAGTTGTGCTTGTTCAAAGGTGCGTCCAGCGACCAGAGGACTGCCTCCTCCAGTTCCAGCTGTGTGAAGAGTGGGCGCTCTACTGCTGTTTCACCATGGACAGCGTCAACACGGACGGGATGGACGGGGAAGAGTCCCCGCACTATCGCGTCCATCTTTTCCGCGTCATGTATACAAGGCTTCCGTAGGGCACCAAGTTTCCCCATGACAAGCTTGTAGACAAGGCTCCACGGATCCTTGTTCACATTGTCCACTAGGTCTTGCCAGCAGCGAGCCTTGCTACTGGTGATCAGTTTGCGAAGGCATTTCCTGGCCGACTTATGTGCTGCCACCTGGTTGCATGCCTCGTCACGGTTCCGCGCCCGTTGAGCCTCACGTCGAAGCTTGTGACACTCCCTTCGCTTTTCAGCGATTTCAGTTGACCACCAGTACACTGGGGGCTTGCCGTGCCGGTGTCTTCGACGGGGCATAGAAGCGCAGCAAGCAGTCGTAATGATGCTCATAGTAGAGTTCATCACGTCTTGAGCTGCCAGTTCTTCCGTCCCCTCCGAAGCTTCCTGCAGCAGCTCACCTGCTGTAAGAACCTTGACGAACCTCTCGACGTCCATCCTTCCGATGTTCCATCTAGTTGTAGAAGGCCGAGAGCACGGACGTCGGGAGGCAACATCACTTATCTCAAGCAGAATGCACTGATGATCACTGGCTGAGTAGTCCTCTAATACTTTCAGCGGCTCATGGATTCCGTTTTAAAGAGATATATTGGAACGAATTACATTGTTTATATGGACGACATCCTCATTTTCAGTTCCTCTATTGAAGAGCATGAGGTTGCTCTGCGGAAAATTCTTCAAACACTACGTCAGGCACAACTTAAAATTCAATTTTCTAAAACCTCCTTTCTTAAGAAAAACACTGAATTTCTTGGTCATGTTATCACCCCCCAGGGTATAAAACCAAACCCTGAGAATCTTAAAGCTATCCAAAAGTTCCCTATCCCTACCACACAAAAGCAAGTAAAATCATTTTTAAGGACTCACGGGGTTTTATCGGAAGTTCATTAAAGATTACGCCAAAATAGCTAAACCTTTAACTATGACATTGAAAAAAAATAGCAAAGTCGATGTGTCTGATAAAAGCTACGTAGACGCATTCGAAAAACTAAAACTATATATTCTAAATGATCCTATATTGGCACACCCAGACTTCGAGAAACAGTTTACTTTGACCACAGATGCCAGCAACTTTGCCATAGGTGCAGTATTAAGTCAAAATAATAGACCTATTAGCTTTGCATCCAGAACCCTAAACGAGCACGAAACAAGGTATGCAGCAATCGAAAAAGAGCTGCTTGCTATAGTCTGAGCCATGAAGCATTTTAGGCCATTTTTGTATGGCAGAAAATGTCTCTTACCAACTGACCACAAACCGTTAGTTTATTTAGAAAATTTAAAAGAGCAAAACGCTAAGTTACAAAGATGGAAAATGAGGCTAATGGAGTACGACTTCATCACCCAATATATCAAAGGAAAAGAGAACTATGTTGCTGACGCACTTTCTAGAGTTGAAATCCATGCAATAAACAACAGCGATACAAATTCGATAGCTACACAGCACACGGCTCAGGAAGATAACACAAACTACATAGCTATCTCTGAAAAACCTTTGAATATATACAAAAAGCAGCTCGTTTTCAAGTTAGGCAAAACAAACAGTACTAAAAAGCAATCTTTTAATGGTAAAACGCGCATAATTTTCACATTTAAAGAATTTGACAATAAAAATATAAATTACATACTCCAAAATCATGTACCTCAATTTGGAACCACAGGAGTCAAATTCCCTAACAAGGAAGTTCTCCTACAATTTCAAAAATATTATAACACATGGAAGTGTAATAATCCTAAAGCTTGTATAGTTCAAGCTAATAAACTTCTTTGGGATTGCAACAGCGTCGAGATCAAGGAGCTTATTGCCAAAGAACATAGAAGCAATAATCATCCTGGGATAAGCAAAACCTATGATATAATATCAAAGAAATATTATTTTCCTTACCTGAAGGAAGAAATCTCAAATTTTATTAACAACTGTTCCATATGTGCTCAATCAAAGTACGAACGAAACCCCCCAAAACTGAAATTTCAATTAAGTCAAACTGCGAAGCACATACGAGACATTTATCATATCGATATTTGGTTCAGGGATAAGAATTCTCCTTATCTCACATGTTTAGATAAATTTTCGAAATTTTTTACAACCATACCGATTAAAAACAGACAATGGGACACTATCATGCACGATCTACGTGCAATCTTCAACAAGATAGGTAAACCTAAACTTATTGTTTCTGATAACGAAGGTGCTCTAGACTCAGAAAAGACAAAGAGCTGGTTGAAAAAAGAAAATATTGAATACCACTTTTGTTCACCACATCACAAGACCGGCAATTCAGACATCGAAGTAGCCCATCGTTCACTAAATGAAAATTTACGAACGTTCCTTCTAAGATGCAAGCAAGAAGACAAATCTCTGCAGGAACTTAACCCGATTGAAGAATGCATATCCTCTTATAACAATCTCGTTCATTCTAGTCATCAAGAAAAACCTGCGGATATATTCTTTAACGAGTGTAGTACACCCAATGCAGACATATTCGCAAGGCTACAACATTATAAAGAACATACAATTAAAAAACGAAATGAAGACAGACAAAATGTCGATCTAGATGATTCACTAGTCAAACATCCCAACCCAATAAAACTATCCCCCCGTTATATAAAAAAATCCAAAAACTCAAAAATACATCCACAAAGACTGAAACGGAAACGTAAATTTTTCCATTCCAGGGATGATTCTAATAATCTCATTTCTAATGCTCCCCGGAACGATCAGTGTAACCATGTCTCCACTTACTCAACAGAACGGATATGTGGCTATCGAAGTAGCAGCCCAATACACGGTTACGAGCAAAGGAATAGTTGGGTACCCTGTATACCAAAAGGATCTCGAGCAGCTTACTTCCTACCTCAAACGAGGGCTGTTAAATCTGAAAAATCAGAGAACAAACATAGACCTGACAGCATCTGAGCAAATTATTGACCACTTGCATTCTGAAATCTCTGCTCTATTTTCGAGTTCACAAAGGTACAAGCGAGGGCTATTGAATCCAATCGGAACTATCCGAAAATGGTTAGAAGGGACCATGGATAACGAAGACCGACAGATTATACAGCAAAATTTTTACAAAATAGAAAATAACGAGAAGACCTTACAAATTAATGAGGAAAAACTTTTAAAATGTAATAACGACGTGCAAGCCAGCATACGAAACATTACTCGACAACTGGAAACAAACAATCATTTGATCGAAACCCATTCAGTCCAAATTGTTTCAACAATAAATAATCACACGGAAATTCTAAACGCAATGCAAAACTTCTTACACTTCCAACAAATTTTGAACCTAGCCGTCGAAAAAGTCGAACAGATATACGAAATATTTTTGAACAACAAAGCACACCTCCTTCACAGAAATATTTTGACAGATCGCGACATAATCACATATGAAATAACGCCTTTAAAATTACAGTACATACAATCCGACGTGCTTATTGATAGAGAAAAATTAATAATTTTTATTGAAATCCCATTAATTTTGGAACCAATCTCAATAATTAACATTTTTCCGCTACCTAATAAACTCAACTTGCAACTTTATACTCCAGAAACTAGATATTTTGTTCCAAACGGCATCGCCAGAAATATAGATACAAATCAACCAATTCAAGACAGTTGTGTTCGATCTATTCATAAGTTAAAACCAGTAGATTGTAAATTAATCGAGGATAATATGAACCATGCCTACGAAATTAACCAGAACACTGTCCTTTTTACAAATATACTTGCCAAACATGTCTATTATTCTTGCAATAACTCCATTGAGCATCAATTAATGGTAGAATTTAAGAACTTCATTATAAATTTCGAATTTTGCAAAATTAGGGTTGGAAAATATGTTTTTTCAAATACTATTAAGGAAGAATTTACTCCAAAAATTTTAGCTCAAGCCAATCCCATAGCAAATTATTCAGTATTACAGCCACTTAAATTTGAACATTATATAGACATATAAAATAAAACTATTGAGCTGGGGCGAATCCAAGAACTACTAAAATTAAATACGACCCATAACCTACTAAAGTTTACAATACCGACTGGTATAATAGCAACATTATCACTGGCACTCATCTTAGCATATATTTTCAAACAAAAGTATTGCAATGACAAATTGAAAATAAACATCACCAACAAATCTGAGGACAGATTTCCAACAAGGTCCGGAGGAGTTACGTCTGAGTATCAGACGACCACAATTCCAAAGAAATGGTTAACAAACATATGATAAGAGTCCATATGACTCATTTACAATTTTAATCTAAGTAAGACTAATCACCTTATGACGGCCATAGAATATATTTTCGTAAGATAGATTTGTACAAGATAGATTTTTATAATGACCTTTTGACCTAATGACCAATTCCAAAATGTAAGAATGCACATGGCGCATCAACATAAGAGTTACGATAAGATTTGTACAAGATAAATAAATAGTACTAATGACCTGGTAATTTAGAAGATAAGATTTTCTCTATATATATTTAAGGAAAAACTTTAGTTAAGTCAGTCTTCTAAGCAACTTCATATAATAAAATACTGTCTCCTGGTATTTCTATTTTTTCTCTATTTAACATTTCTTCAGTGGACAAATTAGTTCACGTAACTAAGTGTATATATTAAGGCAGTACAATAAGTACTTGCCTACAAAAGTAAAACTAACATTTTGGAGGAGTGGTAATTTATTTCTCAATATAATCACCTCTTAGCTCAATGCACTTGACCCAGCGATATTCCAAATTTCTTTTCTCAAGGTCTGCAAAGAAGGTCTCCGTGGCAGCGATGACCTCTTCATTCAACTCAACTTTCTGCCTGGCAAGTGACTTTTTGAAGTTTGGAAACAAAAAGAAGCCGCACAGGGCCAAATCTTCAGAATACGGTGGATGGAGTAGCAGCTCGTTGCCCAATTCGAACAATTTAGCCCTGGCGACGACGGAGCTGTGACTCGGTGCGTTGTCATGGTGAAAGAGCACTTTTTCGGGTTTTGTAAAATAATTTTACAAAACCCTTCTAAAATCGCGTCCTGTCTGTCCGTCTGTCTGTCTGTCCGTCCGTCCGTCCGTGTGACACAGCAGTTTTTCTCGGAAACTACTTAAGCTAGAAGCATCAAATTTTGTATGTAGGTGTAAAGTGGTGACCTCTTCAAAGTTCAATTGCAAAAAAATTTTATAAGGTATTTGAGGGGGGTCTTCCCATGTAGGGGTGTGACCCCCCGAAAAAAAAATTTCATTGAAGGTAGCCGATATGGGTATCAAATGAACTTTTCAAAACAGGTCTTAGTTTGGCAAAATTTGCTTCAAGGGGCGCACAGGGAGGGGAAATACACGAAAAATTTGTGTCCCCCCCCCCTCGCGATTGGACACCTTCCACCCGAAAAATCTGAAAATCAAGAATGTAGGCCTTGATGAGTACAACAACAACAAATACGTGAAAAGTCGAAATTCACTCAACTTTGTTAGTAATAGTATGATTTATCGATTTTATGTTTTCTTGAATAAAATCTTAACGGTACCCTTAAATTCAATGAAATTCAGTGAACAGATGACAATTTATAAGATTGATTAACTCTGCAAGTTTCATAAAGATTGAATCATATTTAGCGAAGTTATAGCAGTTTGAATTTTCCTGTATTACTATGGAACAATATGCGCTGCATGTATTACTATGGCAACATATGGCTATGG
>OZ017742.1:174140235-174212735 GCA_963969285.1 Odontomyia ornata
TCCTCTTGGTTCTCGTCAACCATCTTGGCCAGGTGTTTACTCAGTGTGCCAATGAAACGTTCGACCATTCCATCGGGTTGGGGATGGAGCGGTGTTGTCTTCATTTTCCATATTCCCAGCAGCTCGCACATTTCACCAAACACTAGTGACTTAAAGTTTCGGCCTTGATCCGAATGTAGTTCGCAAGGTACGCCGTACATACTGACCCAATTCAACACTAGCTGTTCAGCTACAGTGGTTACTTCCTGGTTGCGAATGGGGTCGACCTCGGACGAATTGCTGAAATAATCGCGTGTATCGATTTCCCCATTCGGATTCAGGAAAGGGTCCTGCGATGTCAACATCAATCCTTTCAAATGGTACCCCCACGTTATAGGTTTGCATTTGTCTTCTCATTCGGCACTTGGGACCTTCGACGGAAGCGCAAGTTGTGCATCTGTGACACCAGTCCTCTACATCTTCTCGAGCGTGGAGGCAGTAGAACTTTTCCCGGTATTTCGCTAAGGTCTTGTTGATACCAAGTTTGCCTCCCGAGGATCTTTCGTATATTTCCTTAACCACATCGTGGATTCGGCATCCTATAGGAGCTGCCAACTGCCGTTTGCCGTTTCCGCTTGGGTACACCACCCTCCAGCTGAATGGAGTTCCATTGTGCCCAACAACCTCTCAGGGTAGCGCCATGCATGGAAACGTCCTTCCACTTAGGCCGCCTAGCTGTCTCCTTCCATACGAGTAATGGCCCGGTATCTTCATCAGCTAACTGGGCGTTTCGAATCTCCTGCGATGACCAACCTACATCGAATTCGGCCGTTATCACTCGCAGATCAACGGCCGGCCTCTTTTGCTCAATCTGTCGGCAACGCTTGCAGTTAGGTGAACATGAACGACGAGATAGGGCGTCAGCATTTCCTTGAACTTCGCCCTTGCGATGAACAATATTGTAATCATATGACTGCAATCTTTCGATCCAGCTCGCAACTTGCTCTCGGGGTTTTTGAAGTTAAGTAGCCATCTCTGCGATGCATGGTCTACTTGAAGAATAAGTATCTGGCCATATAGGTACTTGCGGAACTGCTTGGTGGCCTCTATCATAGCCAATAGCTCCTTCCTGGTCACGCAGTAGTTCCTCTCACTTTTTGAGAGAACTCGACTGAAATATGAGAGGACTCTTTCTTTGACATCGATCTGCTGGGAGAGTACAACTCCAATCCAGCTGTTGCTCACATCGGTATGAACTACAAATTCTTTTCCGGGCTTTGAATATGCTAGCGCGGGTGATTCACACAGCTTCTCTTTCAAGGTCTCATTCCAGACACACGGACGATTTTTCTCGGTCAGCTGATGGAGACACTTAGCTATTTTGGCAAAGTCTTTCACGAATCTTTGATAGTACGTCGCCAGACCCAGAAAAGTTCGTAGTTGGCGCTTGTTGTTTGGTGTTGGCCAGCTTTTCACGGTTTCAATTTTCTCAGGGTCTGTTTTGACCCCTTCTGCTGATACAACGTGTGTGAGGTATTTTACTTCAGCTGCGAAGCTTTTCGGGACTAAGTTTCAGATTTGCTAGCCACAATCGGGAGAACACCTCTTCTCAGTTCCGCACATACTCTTGGAACGTTTTCCCGAAAACAATGATGTCATCTAGGTACGCCAAGCATGTTTTCCAGGTTAGGCCTCGTAGCACGTATTCCATCAGGCGTTCGATGGTGGCTGGAGCTTTTTCAGTTGGGAACATTCTGTTCCCAACTGAAAAAGCGGTCTTTTCTCGGTCCTTCTTGTTGACCTGCCAGCACCCACTCTTGAGATCGAGTGTAGAAAACCATTTTTCGTCGGCCAATGTGTCCATGATGTCGTCGATACACGGAAGCGAGTAACTATGTTTCTTATAGACAGCGTAAAGCTGGCTATAGTCAACACAAAATGAGTGCTACGATCCTTTTTCTTTGCTAGAACTACCGACACGGCCCATGGACTGCTCGATAACACCTTGTTTTTTCGTGTAATATATATATATAAGAAGACGTCTCGGCGCTTGTCGAATCGACTTGGCTCCCTGTGTATCTATGACGTGAGTTACCATACACGTTCGGCATTGGTCATCCAGGCTTGATTAGAAGATGTCACTGTACTTGGTCAATCAGAGGCTTGCTTGAATAGCTGCACTGGCCATTTGACCTGCTTCAATATTGCAGACGTGAATTCCCGGGCTTTATCTGTGTCATGCCTCTTTTTCCAATGACGGTCGTGAGTAGCTTCCAAAGAGGTGATGGTGGAAATGAGCTGGTAACTGTTGATGACTTCTCCCGCTTTAATGCTTGTAGTCGAGTCTTCGGTGTTAAGGACTCTAACCGGCACGTATCCGTTCCTTATAGATCTTACAAGGTTTCGCGGCACTATCAAACTGCGCAATGCCGACGTCTTCGTTGGCTCTATCAGATAAGATCGGCGGTCTCCAAAATCACCATCAAGCTTTGCCCATACAGTGCTCTCGGAAGATTTCGGTACATTAATGTCGGCGGATATTACCACATTCATCTTGAGAATTTGGACTCTGGAATCCTGCATCAATACTTCGACATTCCGTCATTTCAATATCCGTTTGCCCAAATCCAACGTGATTCCATGTTGTCGCAGAAAATCCATTCCGAGAATGCAGTCATCCATAATGTTCGCAACCCGAAAATTATGTCGGAACACAAGGTCCCCCAACTGTATCTGGAGGTTGACGTCTCCATTGACAGATGCGGTTTCTCTCGTAGCTGTCCGTAGTGAGAAAATCCTGCCCTTGTAAAGAAGTTGTTGCCGCACTAGGTGCGGTCGGATAATCGATCGGATTGCACCAGTGTTGATTGTTATTTTATTTTTGTGGTAGGCAGGTGAATACCATCTATGCATAGAGTGTGGGACTCCTATGCGTGACTAGACTACCCACTAAACACCTCCCCTGTCAACCTGAGAACCCAACCTGGAACCGTTGGACACATTACTTCGGGCCAGGTCTCGTTTTGTTACGCCGTGGGGCGCCTTCAAGCTGGGGAGTCCCTTTCCTAGCGGGAGCGGAGAGGGGAAGAGGAATTGCCAGAAGAGCGATCCCCCAGCCCCAGTGCCTCCGGCTGCTGTGAGTCCCTTTTATATTTTAGGACTGCCCGAGCATAATGTGCCACCTGGTTCCATTTGTCAACCGATTCGAGCATCACCGCAACTATATTATCCGGGGTGAGCTCTCTCGGCTCCCTGTAGAGTTCCCTTCGCAGCCTGACCCATTTTGTACACGCAAAAAATGTGTGACAGGCATTGTCCTCCTCTCATGGGCAAAACCGACAATCGGGGGACCGTGCCTTACCGATCTTGATTGTTATGGTGCAATGCACTCCGTCAACTTAACCCAGAAGGCAAAGTCTGCTTCTCCGCGATGTAGTCTTGACACGATGATGGTGGTGCTGGAAACGTGGATCCTCCTAGCAAACCTCTGCCCTACGAAGTTGGCTCTTACATGTTTCCCAATCCCTTAGTTTGAAGGGCTTCCATTCTGGGCTCCTGACTCGGTCTGGATTTCCTCCTAGCTGCACACTCTGGACCAAAGCTCGGTTTTTTTCGCTTCTTGCACTCTCTTTCCAGGTGCCCCTTCTCACCAAAATCCCAGCATCTAGGCGCACCATTCACCTGCGGCTCTCGCTCAATTTGCTCGTGCTCACACTTGCACTCGTGTGCCACTACCTCTCGAGCCCGGGCAGTGGTGCGAGTCACATTTTTCGCTGCCCCAAAGTTCAGAATATAAGCCAATGCGTCCTTAACTGTTTGCTTTTGAGCTTAACAAACGGCTTGTTGCGATTCCTGGTCCTTTAATGCGCTGATTAATGGTTCTATTGCTGCGTCATCTCGATGTTCTGGGTCGTAAGCTGGGTAAGCCAAAAGTGTCAGTCGGTCAATGTCTTGGGCTAGCTGCTGTAAAATTTTGCTAGACTTCTGCATCCAATGCCGTGGCTGTGACTGATAAATCTGCTTCAGATGATCGTCTCCATAACACATGTCGAGCGCATTCATTATAGCAGCCGGGTTTGAATGCAACTCAACGGAGATCGTCTGCAAAAGCTTGGCAGCTGGGCCTCTTAGAGCAATAACTAGTGCAGTTAGTCGTTCCTGCTCATTCCAGTGATTTGTCCTAGCGGCGGCTTCAAACTGGGTTTTGTAAATACTCCAGACCGTTTGCCCGGCGAATATTGGAGCGTTCACATTTCTGGATGTTCTTTGCGCTGCGGTTATAAGTGGGGCTGGGGAGGTGGTTACTAGTGCCTTCGCTGCTTCCAATTCCTTTTTAATTTTTTCTCTATGTCATGGTTGATTCTCTCCTCGACCTGGTAAACCTTTTCCTCGACATTTAATTTAGTAGTTCAGACTACTGAGCTCCGATTTTATTTCGGTTGACTGTTTTTGCAAATCTGCCTTCAGATCAGTTGACTGTTTCTCCAGCTTCTGTGTGATGTCTGCCTTGATTTCGAATGCTGAATGATGACTGTTCACCTAGCTGCGCTGATAGTTCATTTAGCTTTGCAGTTAAACTGGATGACTGTTCATTTAGCTTTGCAGTTAAACTAGATGACTGTTCATTTAGCTGCGCTGATTGTTCATTTGGCTTTGCAGTCAAACTAGGTGACAGTTCATTTTACTTTGCAGTTAGACTAGGTGACTGTTTACTTAGTTGCGCTTTAAACTAGGTGACTGTTGCGCAGTTAAACTAGGTGACTATTTCTTGCTGCATCAACACCAACATTTGCATCAGCGCATTATCTGGTTCCTTTGATTTTGGTACTTCTGCTTCTCCACCTTCTACCTTTTTCCGCATCTGAGGCCTCACCCGAATCTAAATACACTTCTTCCGACTCGATCTTGTCACGCAAGCGTGCAATCAGTATGGCCTTTGTACCTTGCGTAGCCAGATTTCGCTGTTCCAACTGCTCCTTAAGCTCTGATATGGTCTATTCATTAATTTGTAAATGTAATCTTCGTAGCATTTTTATGTTTCGGTTTTTTTCACCAGTTTCCACGTTAAATTTCACTATTGTGCACTTTAAAAATGTTTAAAAGTTTTCACTTTCTATATTTTCGTTTTCACCTTCTGACCGCGTGTTACAGTTCGCGGCTGATAAGTTTAATATCCCGAGAAAGAGAAAACGCACTGTCATTTGTATTAAGTTAAAAGAGTATATTTGTGCAATAATTAATTTTACTATTTTACAAATAATTAAAATGTCATTCTTTTTCACTTGTCTATATATTTATGTTTAAACTGTCTTCATTATCAATCAATATCGCCTTTCATTCGCGCTCCACTCTGATCGCAGTTTTTACTATTACCCTTCATTCATTCAGTTCGGCTTTATATAGGGTCTCTAGTCATTTAATCCGTTTCTCTAGTCAATATTGGCGTATATTCTGACGAGAATTACCTGGAATATTCGAGCAATTCTTAACACCCGCAGTTACGTCACCTTGAGCTATTGATCATGAATCTACTTGATCCATTCTTGTGCTTTCGAGTACATTCGTATTCTTTTCTTGATTGATCATGATGTCATTAATAGTTGCGACAGTAGCTCGCAGAATTGTCTGGACATGTGACAATATATATATGCATATATTGTTCATATGCACCAAATACATCTGATTTCAGATTGATTTTTCTTTAGTTTTTCTGACCGCAATTTTAAATCTAAAGAATTTTGCCCCTACGCAAAATAACTCGATTTCTTACGGCACTGAATGCACCAATATTAAGATCATGCTTTACGAACACTAAACAAATTATACTACGTGTGAAGTGGAGTACTGGGCTTCCTGTAGTACCTATTCATATGTTTTAACTCATGGAAAGCGGACTTCAGGTCTTGCATAGTCTACGACAGGGAACAATTACTGTGCCTGTGCTTTTCTCATAGTCATTCGTAAGTTATTGCTTGGCTATGATTTTAACGTTTCGCCAACGCGATCATTGATAGCGTTTGCTAATGATCTCATCATTTATGAGTACTTTTTTTTTGTGGTAGGGTGGTGAATGCCCATTTACCATTTGACACATTACTTCGGGCCAGGTCTCGTATTGTTACGCCATAAAGCGCCTTCAAGCAGGGGAATCCCTCTTCTAGCGGAAGGGGAGAGAGGAAGAGGAAGTGCCAGACAAGCGATCCTCCAGCCCCAACCCTCCGGTTGCTGTAAGCCCTTTCATTTTTTAGGACTGCCCGAACATACTGTGTCACCTGGTTCCATTTGTCAACCGATTCGAGCATCACCGCAACTATATTATCCGGGGTAAGCTCTCCCGTCTCCCTGTAGAGGGCCCTTTGCAGCCTGTGCGAAAGGCATTGTCTTCCTCTCTGTGACAGGCATTGTCTTCTTCTTCTGGGCAATACCGACAATCGGGGGACCGCGACTTACCAATCTTGTACAGGTAAGACTGAAAACACCCATACCCGCTCAAAAGCTGGGTAAGATAGAAGTCAGTCTCACCATTCCTTCGTTTAACCACGGTCTCACATTCGTGGTGAGGCGCGCAGTCCACCTTTTCCTCGGGCAATTCACACAGGACTGCTGCCAATCTTTGAGTGGGTGCTGTCTCTCTTCACGGACAACCATCTCCCTCGCATCCTCGTTTCAACGAAGATAAATATAGCGGCACTCTCTAGCAAGAGGCCGACAGGTATCACGCCTGCAATGACTTTGACCGCCGAAACAGAGACTGTCGGATACGAAGATGCAATCCTCAGTGCTCCTCTTCTCTGTACCTGTGCCAAACGTTTTCGGTATACCTCCTTGCTGAGAGCGTCGCCCTATACCTCTGCTCCGTACAGTAGCACTGACCCTACAGCACTCATCAAGGTGTGTCTTCTTGATGGGCTGGGTCCCTCTACGTTGGCCATAAGTCGACTCAGAGCTGATACTCCCGAAGCAGCTTTCTCAACCGTTGTCCTGAATTACTCAGATAAACTCATCTTTGAGTCGATCATTAGCCCCAAGTACTTCAACGCTGGCTTCGATTCAATTTGTATGTCTCCAGTACTGATCATCTTTACTCTAGGGACTCTCTTTTTTGTCAAGATGACCACTTCGGATTTCTCTAATCCTGAACCAAGCTCGCGAGCAGTCATTGAGTCTCTCACTCGGCGCATTAGCATACCCAGCCTAAGTTGTGCTTGTTCAACGGTGCGTCCAGCGACCAGCGCCGCATTATCATCCGCATAGCCGACCAAGCGCGACTCATCTGGCACCTCCAGTCTCAGTAGCCCGTCGTAAGACACGTTCCACAGGTCTGGACCAAGGATCGATCCCTGGGCAACACCCAATGTAACCGGTATCTTCTGTCTTTTAGGTAGTCCCTGAAAAGCCGCATTAGATATTCTGGAACTTTCAAAGGGTTTTTCAGTGTATCCAGACTATCCACCCATCTAGCGGAGTTGAAGGCGTTCCTGTCGTCGAGTGTCAAAAACGCTTGGTGCGACTATGTGCCGTCGCTTGGTGCGACTATGTGCCTCTGCCTTTTGGATCGCGCTCACCACCTCTGCAATCGCATCGATAGTAGAAGGTCCTGCTCTAAAGCCGTGCTGCCGAGGAGATAGGTCCCCAGCAGCACGAATCGCGTCAGTGAGTCTTCCCTTGATGAGTTTCTCTAGCACTTTCCCAGCCGTGTCTAGCATGCATAACGGGCGGTATTCAGATGGCGATTCGCGATTTTCCTTCCCCTTGCTGATCAGCACGAGCCTTGCCACCTTCCATCGTACCGGGAAAACCCCGTCCCGTAGGCAAACGTTGAATGTGCTGAGCAGCAAGTCAGGACAGTGGTGAAAGACAAGCCGCAACACCTCAGCCGGAACACCATCTGGACCTGGAGCCTTCCTCGCTTTCAATGAAAGGACTGCCTCCTCCTGTTTCGGCTGTGTTAAGAGTGGAAACTCGACTGCTGTTTCACCATGGACAGCGTCAACACGAACGGGCTGGGTGGGAGGAGTCCCCGCACTATCTCATCCATCTTTTTCTTTTTTTATGCAAGGCTTCCGGAGGGCGCTAAGCTTCCGCATAACTAGTTTGTAGCCAAGGCCCCACGGACCCTTGTTCACATTATCCACTAGGTCTTGCCAGCAGCGAGCCTTGCTATTGTTGATCAATTTGCGAAGGCATTTCCTGGCCCTCTTATGCTGCCACTAGGTTGCATGCCTCGTCACGGTTCCACGCCCGTTGAGCCTCACTTCGAAGCTTGTTACACTCCCTTTGCTTTTCAGCGATTTCAGTTGACCATTAGTACAGTGGGGGTTTGCCGTGCCGGGGTTTTCGGCAGAGCATAGAAGCGCAGCAAGCAGTCGTGATGATGCTCATAGTAGAGTTCACCACGTTTTGAGCTGCCCGTTCTTCCGTCCCCTCCGAAGCTCCGTGCAGCGGTGCATCTGCTGTGAGCACCTCGACAAACCTCTCGACGTCCATCATTCCGAAGTTCTATCCAGTTTTAAAAAGCCGAGAGCACGGAGGTCGGGAGATAACATCCCTGATTTCAAGCAGAATGCACTGATGATCACTAGCTGAGTAGTCCTTTAATACTTTCCAATTGTGTATCCTCCGTACTAAGGACTCCGAGGCGAATGTTACGTCCGTTATGGTTCCTTCACAGCCAATACAGCGGAAAGTCGGCGTATTTGCGGTGTTTAGTACGACGAGCGCCGCTATTTCCAGGATTCGTTTTCCTCGCAGATCCGTTTGAGGCATGCCCCATTCAATTGCTTTAGCGTTGAAGTCTCCCCCAACGAGCACTTTGCCCTCTGCTTTCGAGACAGCGCCCTCCAGAGCATTTAGCTTGGCTTGGAAAGAAGATTCTTTTTTTTTTTGTGGTAGGGAGGTGAATGCTATTAATGCACAGAGTGTGGGACTCCAATGCGCGACAGGACTACCCACTAAACACCTCCCCTGTCAACCTGAGAATCCAGCCTGGAACCGTTTGACACATTACTTCGGGCCAGGTCTCGTTTTGTTACGCCGTGGGGCGCCTTCAAGCTGAGAAGTCCCTTTCCTAGCAGGAGGGGAGAGGGGAAGAGGAAATGCTAGAAGAGCGATCCCCCAGCCCCAGCGCCCCCGGCTGCTGTGAGTCCCTTTTATATTTTAGGACTGCCCGAGCATAATGTGCCACCTGGTTCCATTTGTCAACCGATTCGAGCATCACCGCAACTATATTATCCGGGGTGAGCTCTCCCGTCTCCCTGTAGAGTTCACTTCGCAGCCTGACTCATTTTGTACACGCAAAAAATGTGTGACAGGCATTGTCCTCCTCTCCTGGGTGTTATGAGCGAGTAAATACCGCCTACGTATTTACGAAGCGAGCGAGCACTGCCTATATACTCGCGCTTCACCAATCAACTTTTAAAAGCATGCACATAGGCCACTATCACCGAAGCATATACTTGTCGTTTAATGAGCGAGCAAAAGCTCGAGCAAATATCAATACACAATTCGCTTCACACGAATGATCACTACGTAGACGACATGCTTCGGGTGTACTCCCAGCTGAAGGGAAAATTGAAAGTTCAGGCGAAACCGTTGTCTCGCTCAATTTCCCCAGCTCCATCAATTCGCCTCAAGAAGCCGAAAGCTTAAGCGAAAGCGTTCTCGCGCTCAATTTCCCCAGTTTCACATATTCGTAAGCGAAACGGAGCGGGGAGGAAAAGTGCTTCGTGGAACGCACGTGTTCGGCTATTCAGCACTTTTTGCGAGAATCGAGGCTAAAAGCTTACGAGAGAACGGTATTTAAAGTTCTTGGGCAAACATTAGTGAGTCAGTCGTGATACGTGCTGCGACAGTAAAACACGGTACAAGTTCCGGTTTTTAACACGATTTCCACTTACGCCAATCAACGAATTACTTATGGTGAGGTGTTGGCTCTTAGCGCCGTGTTCCTCCAAGGCTTTTAGCGTGTAAGCGCTGTGTGGCCACCATAAGTAATATAATTTTTCCTTCTTGCAGGCAACCCGATGAGGTGGACAACCAGCAGCCGCAGTGGCCCCTTCAGGACGGCGTGAAAAGTGCCCTTCAACACCTGGTGGACCGTCATCGCGACCCAAGCTCGCCAGTACCTGCGTGCCGCTCTACCCGCTAGCCTCCAGGATAATTAAGGACCTCGGGCCAGCGAACCACCCCCGTCAGGCACCCGTTAGGACCCTAGATCAGGCGCTTCAGGCAAAGCCCCGAACTGGTCCCCGACCCATATCGAAAGAGGAGTACCTCAGGAGGTTGAAGGCTCCCTTGAACACCACCGTCCATCCCCGCAAGCAACAACATCAGCGCGGAGGGCAGCGGGAACGCAAGAGGCGGGAGTTGGACGAGCTGAGGCGGCTAGCTCGCTTGTCAGTCACACCCACTGAGCGGGCTTTCTTCCGACGGAAAGCGAAGGAACTGCGCCGGGGAATACAGAAGGAGATCCAGGCACGTCATCGGACCAAGGCACGTGGAAGCGACCCAACTTGCTTTAGTAAAACCTGTAGTAGGACTTGCTGAAGAAATAAAGTAGAAAAAAGAAACGCAACATTTGGTGTTTTTGTTACAATTTTTCAGAGGGGTCTTCAGCTTCAAGAGTAATTCAGGTGCGAAGGTGAGTGTTTCTAAAAGGTAACACCCTAGGGATCCCCGGAAGTGGCCGGCAGAACCCCAGGTTGGAGACAAAGAATATAACATGGGCAAAACCGACAATCGGGAGACCGTGAGTTACTGATCTTGTGCAGGTAAGACTGAAAACACCCGTGCCCGCTCAAAAGCTGGCTCAGATAGAAGTCAGTCTCACCATGCCTTCGATTTAGCCACGATCTCACATCCGGGATGAGGCGCGCAGTCCACCTTCCCTTCGTGCAATTCCCCCAAGACTGCTGCCAATCGTTGAGTGAGCGCTGTCTCTCCTCGCGGACAACTATCTCCCTCGCACCCTCGTTTCGGCGCAGGTAAATAGCGCGGCGTTCTCTAGCAAGGAGGACGATAGGTATCGCGCCTGCAATAACTCTCACCGCCGAGTCATAGACTGTTGGATACGAAGATGCAATTCTCAGTGCTCCTCTTCTCTGTACCTGTGCCAACCGTTTTCGGTATACCTCCTTGCTGAGAGCGTCCACCCATACCTCTGCTTCGTACAGTAGCACTGACCCTACAGCACTCATCAAGAGGCGTCTTCTTGATGGGCTGGGTCCCCTTACGTTGGCCATAATTCGACTCAGAGCCGATATTCCCCAAGCAGCCTTTTCAGCCGTTCCCCTTGATTTGCTCAGAGAAACTCATCTTCGAGTCGATCAGTAGCCCCAGGTACTTCACCGCTGGCTTCGATTCGATTTGTATGTCTCCAATGCTGATCATCCTTGCTCTAGGGATTCTCTTTTTTGTCAAGATGACCACTTCGGTTTTCTCTGGTGCTAAACTCAGCCCACGAGCAGTCATCCAGTTCCTCACTCGGCGCATTAGCATAACCTAGCCTAAGTTGCGCTTGTTCAACGGTGCGTTCAGCGACCAGAGCCGCATTGGAAAGATAATATCGATTCGTTTGGCGTTAGGTACACACTAAAGAAGGTGGTCTCTGAGCACCGAACCCACGCGAAAGCATCCCTCCTTCCACAGCTCTCAACTTGGAAATCACTCTTCCGAACCCAGATGGCGGCAGCACCAGTTTCGTCAGGATACCATAATCCAGGACTTTTATCATGGTGTTGCTCACTCAGCAGCAAGAAGTTGGCTTTTGATTCCGTCGGAAACTGCTCAAGCAGGTTTTGGGCGGTTGAATGGTGGTGTAGGTTTAGCTGCAGGATGCACGTTGGTCGTACTGCTTTAATGGTAGTGTTGGTGTGTTCGGGCCTAACCGTTCCCCTGATGTTCCACAGCACCTCCGCGTACGATCGGCCATCTTGGGGTTTTTCAAGCAGTACCAGCTGCCGCGGTCTTCGTCAGGGCTCCTGTCTCTTCTGTTTTGCATCAGGTCTTTTTTATTGATGGGCGTCCGTGCGAACTTTACTTTCTGACACTTTTTGAAGGAGATTCTTTGGGGCTTTCTTCGCTCTTTTTGTAAGCACTGACTAGAACCCGTGATCAGGTGCTCCACGCCTATCAAGTGCCTCTTCCTTCCTTCTTTTATCCCGATCTCCTTCGATTGGGCTAGACGCCATTATTTTATTGATTTTTAATGCTGGAGCTATCTGCATGTGGCCTTTAGATCTCTCTTTACTGCTTTACTGATTTTTGGGGAGTCGCATGCAGATTGTATTCTTTTCAGAACATCTCGCACTTTTCGGAAGAGCCTTTCTTCTTCGTGTCGCTGGGCGGCAATTGTACTTTGCGACCATCCTTGGGAGAGGTTATAGCTTTCCCTTTCCGAATACACTACGTCCGCCTCATTTGTGATGCTGGCGATGCAATAATACAACGTCGCTTTATTTGTCTGGTCACTGGATTCTTTTCCGGCCGTAATCTCCTCGTTGGCTTCAGGGTGGTTCTTTATTAGGTCGGGATTTACGATCCTTGCATCGGTCGCTTAGGTAACGATCACAGAATTCTCGATACTCTTTATATTTTCTTCCACCACTCGAACGCCTGAAGCGTCCTGCAGAGTTTCCCGCTTTTCCTTTATAGGACGCTGTGACGTTCGAAAAGCTACAATAGTTCAGAGGAATATGAAAAAACAATTAATGATGTGCAGCTCTACAGCGGCAATTGGTGAATGCAAATTAAATCGCAGAAATGTAAAATAATTTTGTTTCGGACAACGCTCAAGTGGGCCTGAAACAAAACTGCAAGGATATTCACATTATGGCTGGAGGGTTAACTCAGAACGAATTCCACATAAATCCTGTGTTCGATACCTTGGTGTTCATCTTGACCAGTATTTGTACTATACTGAACATGTCAAATCATGCTCAGTAAAGCACAAAAAGTAGTCATGGTCCTTGGACGAGTCTTTCATTCCAGATATATTGATCAAAAGGTCAAAGTTATCTGTTACAAGGCTCTGATAAGATCAGCTTTGATATATGGATGTCAGGTCTGGTATTACCAGAGCGCTAGTACTATGGATAGATTAAGAACTTTCGAGAGGAAATGTCTGGTTAGTACACAAAGCCTGAGGCGGACAGCACAGTACATTACAATCAATACTATAGTATGCTTACTTAAAATCAACGAAGATTTAGTGAAAATCTACGTTGAACTCTCGGCATATTTGAAGTACCTGCCTGAGTGTGAACAATTAGTCTATGGTCGGCTTGACTTCTTGAAAATCACCTTGATACTCCCAAATAACACTGGTGGCGTATGATCTAATCTTATTTTCTAATATCTTTGAAAAGATTTTGTACGCCGTACAGCTGGTGATATGCCTCTATTGTTTTCATACTGGAGCTTGTCCCCTTTTTTGTGGATAGGGAATATATTGTAATTGATTGGCTTCCCTCGTACGGCATATGTTCTCATTGCCAAATGCGTCAGATGACTTTATCGATGGCTTTTTGAATCACTGTATTTAATGAGCTTCACTGGAATCTTATCTATGCCCGGTGTTATATTATTCTTTTGGGCCTTGTTTGTGGAACAAACTTCATCTAGAGATGATGGGGCTAATGGAAGGTCTCCGGGAATATCTATTAGCTCCGCCTTCAAGCTCCACAGCTTGAAGGCGCCTCACGGCGTAATAAAACGAGACGTGGTCTGAAGTAATATGTCAAACAGTTCCAGTCGGGGTTCTCAGGTTGACAGGGGAGGTGTTTAGTGGGTAGTCCAGTCGCCTTCTTGCGAGCATGGGAGTCCCAAACTCTGTGTGTAAATGACATTCACCTCTCAAACACAAAAAAAACGATTTGATGACATAATTTACATGAATGATGAAGACGATCCGAAAAAATTTGGTCAAGAAACTGAATTTTAATAGATTGGGGTGAAAAAATCATCCTTGAAAAGGGTGAAATAAAGAAAACAGAAAAAAAAACGGAATTAAAGGTACAAAAATAGGGTGAAATAAATTACATGGAAGCGGTGCCAAGTCAATCTCCCCGTTCCAACCGAATGAGGTTAAAGATACAATAATCATCGTGAATGAAACGGTGAAAAACTGATATGGTACCGCTTCCATGAAATGTATACCACCTTTTTAGAGCACTTTGAAGTCGGTTTTGGTTTTTTCTAATTTTTTTATTTCAGATCATATCTAAGGGTATTTCATAAGCTTTTACATTAGTTACGTAACGTTAATGTTCAAAACCCGTCTGAAAGAAGAGTACTCTTGTCTGTTCGACTTATTTACAACAGCTTTATCAACTGTTGTTTTCCTAAATCTTGAAATATGTTGTTAAAGTCAGCATTATTTCTAGGGCCTGAAATAACTTGGTCCGAGAATCAGATTCAGACATCTCTTCTGCCATTTGAAAGTCTGAGTATCTCTGTGTAAGTTGCCTTAAAGAAATAATGTCTCGTTGAAAATTACTATAGTTGATATGGTTTCTTGCGCGATGCATATGTGATTAGTGGAAAGCCGTGGTAGGTCGCTATGGTAAAGGTCATCTGAATTATCGCCCAAGTCCCCCACGCAAGTAAATGGTTAAATTATCTCATTCACATGGTCAAGGATTTTCTCCGTATGAGCCATCCAAGAACAAACATGAGCCTGGGCGCTGGACGAATGCAGCGGTGTTATTACCTTATAAACTATCTTGCAAGGAAACGGACTGTACGGTCTGGGCACTGTCCATTGAAGGGGTATACATATTTCAATTGGGTCGTCAAGTATATTTTATTGCCATTATCTAAAGAATTTCTGATTCTTTCTGTCCAACAAATCCATGATTTCATAGGGTGGTCGCCAATGCCTGATAATTGTTGATATTGATCGGTTTTATGGGTGACAGCGATGATTTGTAACCTACATATTTGCATTTCAGTTATTCTTGCTATGCTAGGTTAAGTTATTGTCTGCGATTGCGATGTAAAATTCATGTTTTGTGGGTAAATTATTAATGAGGCAATGTTTTCCAGTGTAAGCAAGAGGACATTATAGTTGCTTTCTTGTGGCAAATGGACGAGCATTGCCCTTAAAACATACTACCTATAAGCTTGCGAATTTGTATAAAATGGTCAATTATCTTACCATCAGATGATATTTCACCTTATTTTATTTTAATGACAAAATCTTCATCCCATCTTACAATTGCTATCTAACTATGAACGCGACCAATTTAATTGCTGACAAAACCCCAATGCTAGACTAGATGTCGATCCGATCCTAAAGTAACAAGCATTTTCATAACTTTTGCTCTTTCTATATGACTTCATACAGCAACATAAAATTCTTCAGCTCATATTTATATTCCCCATAGCGAGCAGATTGAGAAACATGTAGTGTAATCAATGCGTATTTCACGTCAATATGCGAATGTGTGCAAACAATAATGCGATTATTTGTTCCGATTCTTCAGAACCCAATTCTACTCAACGAGCAAGTGCAGCATGAGTAATTTTGTGGTTGCGTCTTGAGACCATGTTGGTTGAAA
Organism: Odontomyia ornata; assembly: GCA_963969285.1. NCBI lineage: Eukaryota > Metazoa > Arthropoda > Insecta > Diptera > Stratiomyidae > Odontomyia > Odontomyia ornata. Next base: position 174,155,772 of record OZ017742.1, read on the forward strand.
AATTCAACGGGAATGTTTGGACAGTATTGTACTAAAATTTAAGAATATTAGACAACGGCCCAAAAAAATCACGAATGCATGTAGCTTTTCATTTAAAGTTTTAATTGATTATCAGTTTCAACGTGTAAATCGTAAAAGCCGATGCCATTTTTCAAATGAAAGGAGTCTTCTAATTTATATTTAGAATAGAACAATTTGAAACAATCGAAATTCAAACCTAAATTACATTGTCTTAAATACATTTAAATTGTATATGCCTGTGCATCCAGCAAAAAAAAAAAAAAATATATATATATATATATATATATATATATATATATATATATATATAAATGTATATAAATGTGTATATATATATAAATATATATTTATATATATATATATATATATATATATATATATATATATATATATCCAACTATAATGCACGATGTTAATTGTGTCACACCTTAACGTCAAGTTTCCCGCCCAACTGAATTTGACATTTCTGTGTTGCAGTATTTGGCAAATTCAACCATGCAGAGGTACACAAATGAGCAGCGCACGTTAAGGTTGTTGAAAACTTTTAAGAAAATGGGCGTTCAAAACAAAATGCATTTCGTGCACTTCGTGATTAGTTTGGTCGGCATAATCGATGAAATGTGTCCACAATCGGGAGAATTGTGCGCAAATTTCAGCAAACCGGGTCTGTAGGAAATATGAAATCACCTGTGGATGCTCGCTCAGTTCGTTCTGCGGAAAACATTGCTGTTGCTCGCGATAGTGTGGCAGAAGAGCCGTAAACCTTGACTCGTCGTCGTGAGCAACAATTCAACATTTCACGAACATCACTGATGCGAATTTTGAACAAAGATTTGAATTTACACGCTAACAAGGTTCAATTGACTCAAGAGCTGAAGCCTACTGACCATTTCAAGCGTCGGCAATACGTCGAATGCTTGCTTGAACAGACAAAAGGGAATGGTGACTTTACAAAGAAAATCATCTTCAGTGACGAGGCACGCTTTCACCTCAGTGGATTCGTTAACAAGCAGAATTGCCGCATTTGGGCAAATGAGAATCCACGAGTGATTGTTGTGAAGCCGATGTATGTACAAAGAGTGACTGTTTGATGCGGTTTATGGGCTGGCGATATCATCGGGCCATAATTGGTATCGTGCGTTTTGGTTGCACCACCCTTTACAATATAAATATATATAATATATATATATATATATATATATATATATATATATATATATATATACGAGGTGTGTTCAAAAAACATCGCGAATTTTGTTTTTTTCAAAAATTGTTTATTTATTCATGAATATCTTTTTTGTCCCCTTCAAAGTAATCCCCATGAGATATTATACACTTGTGCCAACGGTTTTTCCAATCTTCGAAGCACTTCAAAAAATCATTTTTTTAAATCTTGTTCAGCTCCTCCTTCGATGCCGTCTTTATCTCGTCAAGCGTAGCGTAACGTCGTCCTTTCATGGGCCTCTTCAGTTTAGGAAACAAGAAAAAGTCACAGGGGGCCAGATCTGGGGAATACGGTGGCTGCGGCATCATTAGTGTGTTGTTTTTGGCCAAAAAGTCGCGCACAAGCAACGATGTGTGAGCAGGGGCGTTATCGTGGTGCAAAAGCCAATTTTTGTTCTCTCACAAATCCGGGCGTTTCTGGCGGATTGCTTCGCGCAAATTGCGCATAACTTGCAGGTAATATTCCTTATTGACCGTTCTTCTCTGTGGCAAGAACTCATGATGCACCACGCCCCTGCAATCGAAGAAAACTGTCAGCAAAACTTTCACATTCGACCGAACTTGGCGCGCTTTTTTCGGTCTTGGTTCATGCGGCAGCTTCCATTGAGATGATTGAGCTTTGGTTTCCACGTCATCACCAGTTATGACCCTCTGGAGCAAATTTGGTTCGTCGCGGACAGAGTTTAACATCTCATTAGCAATGTTCATGCGTTGCTGTTTTTGGTCGCAATTGAGCAATTTTGGTACGAATTTCGCGGCGACCCGTCTCATGCCCAAATCATTGATAAAAATCGAATGGCACGAGCCAATCGATATGTTTAGGTCCTCAGCAACTTCTCTAACGGTGATTCGACGATTGGCCAATACCATTTTCTCCACTTCATTAATTTTTTCGTCTGTTGTTGAAGTGCTCGGGCGTCCGGCACGCTCTTCGTCGTTCACATCTTCTCGGCCTTCTAAAAACATTTTGTACCACTGATAAACGTTGCTTCGGTCCAAGGTAGCTTCTCCGTATGCCAAAGTCAACATTCGGAATGCATCCGCGCACTTAATTTCGTTTTTCACACAAAATTTGATACACGTTCTTTGATCCATTTTTTTGAATAAGTAAAAATCGAAGACGATTGAAAACACGTGCAAGTAAAGCAGCTATCACCAATTAAGTGAACATTCAAAATGGCCGAGCTTGTCGGCATAAGTGACAGACATGAGTACCAACATAACGCCACAAAAAAAACGAAATTCGAATATACGTAACCCGCGAAAATTCAAAATTCGTGATACTTTTTGAACACACCTCGTATATATATATATATATAAATATATATACATATATATATATATATATATATATATATATATATATATATATATATATATATACATTTATACATATATATATATATATATAAATATATATATATATATATATATATATATATATATATATATATATATATATATATATATATATATCTATATATATATATATCTATATATATATATATATATATATATATATCTATATATATATATATATATATATATATATATATATGTATATATATATATATATATATATATATATATATATATATATATGAGTATGAATGATGATTGTCTTCTTGACATGCATCCTGCGCTGTAATTATGAGCCAATGACTTCCCCGTTTCCAACCTTGTTTTCGTGTCCATTTTGCATAATGTAATACCTGGGATTAGCATTGATGCAGCAATGATTGCACAATAGCAACAAATGATGCAAAAATAATTAGTCAGCAACAAATTGCAAAAACATCAGCAATGCAAAATAACAACAACAAAAAAAACGTTTTCAAAAATCGGGAAGATAGAAAATAGTCTATTCAAAAAAAAAATAGCTAGAGAATAAAATAATCAACAATTTCAACGCAATGCAGAATATAATTGGTAAGAGTATATAAAAAATAACAAAAAAAGCAATAGATTTAACGTTATAGCCAAACATTCTTTGTAAGAATATTTGAATGCTTGTTATAACTATTTACAAGTCGTCGTTTGTAAATATTTTCAATTTTAATCCTTTAAATGTGGCTCGCTGGCATAAAGTTTTTTGTAGATTATAGAAATAATTAAATTTAATTAATTGATAGCTGTGGTTTTTCCGATTTGACAGCTATTTTGATTATATTGAAATCATTGATCAAAAAATTTATAGATTGTATTTAGCTTTGTTTTCAAGTCTAGACTGTTAAATGGTAGCAGAAAATAAACATCAATTGCATTTAATAATAGAATTTCTTGGATTAAATCATAAAACGCTTAGAACGAAAATTCAAGTCGTACTATAGTCACTGTTGTAGTTAGACCGCCTCTCACTTTTACTTTTCCGTTATTGTTTCTTGTTAGAATGAATCTTTACATTTGATTAAATTTGAAGTGGCAAGATTCTATAGATTTTAAAGTACTTGTTGTGGGGGATCTCCAGTCCCTGACATATATTTCCCTCAATTTTGTGGCTGTATGAAACTGGCTGAAAATTTCTTCATGTTTTCCTAGATTTACGATACTAGATGTCTTCTTGAGGATTTGTTCAATATTTGATAGAAAACTGTTACCTGCAATTGGGAAAATCGTTTTAATTTGCATAATACCAGCTAGTGCCTTTTCAACCAACCAATAGGCTAACATGCCTATCACAATCGAGTTTCGGTTCTGATAACCACATCCATCAACCAACAACCTGAACTCCTATATCTGAGAGTAGTTCATATTTTGCAGGCAATGGAAGAGGGTATAGACATACACCAAATTTTCGTTGACTTTAAGCAAGCATCCGACAGCATTGATCGAAACGTACTGACTTCTATCTGACTCAACTTTTGAGCGGGCATGGATGTTTTCAGTCTTACCTGCACAAGATTCGAAAGTCACGGTCCCTCAATTGTCAATTTTGCCCAGGAGAGGAAGAGGATGCTGCCACACATTTTTTGGGTGCACAAAATGGGACAGGCTACAACTGGATCTCCATAGGGAGACGGGAGAGCTCACTCCGGATGATAAAGTCGCGGTCATGCTTGAATTGGTTGACAAATGGAAACATGTGGCACATTATGCTCGGGCAGTCGTAAAAGACAAAAGAGGTTCACTGCAGCCGAGGACGTTGGGGCTTGCGGTTCGCTTTCCTAGTAATTCCTCGTATCTCTCGATAGAGGAGGAGTCTCCCAGCTAGAAGGACCACACGGCATAAATCAACAAGACCTTTCCTCAAATAATGTGTCAAACGGTTCCAGGCTGAGTTCTCGGGTCGACATGGGAGATGTTTAGTGGGTAGTCTGATCACTTGCGAGCACGGGAGCCGCACATTCAGTGCGTAAATGGCATTCACCTCCCAACCACAAAAAAAACACACTGTACCAAATAATACTTTGCTTTGGCATCCGAGCCAAATCGTTCCGTGTTACCCAACTGAAAATAACGTCGACGAGCTCCCAAGTCCGCGTGAATAACCAACTCACCCACGGCTCTGACACAAATATCCGACTAAAGAAGGAAGATGGGCTGGCTCTATCGCTATTCAATTTGGCTCTGGAATAAGTCATTAGAAAGCTACCAGTCGATACACGAGGTACATAACTATACAAGTCGAGCCAAGTATTTTAGTAGCCTATGCGGATGATATCAACATTTTGTTACGGTCAAGGACAAGGTCAAAAGCACTTTATTCAATGCTAATCGTTATAAATTTTAAAAGAATATAAGCAAATTCGAAACCATAAACATACACAAACTGAATGGCCCGAATGGGTCCCTAAATTTATACGTTATCAGTTAAACATATTTAACCAGAAAAACCATAGCAAGTTCAAATTTAATAAGATTATTATATATTTTATGATTTGATTGGAAAAAGGATCATCCTACACCTAAAATGTTATAACCAAATTCTAATAAAATTCAAACAAAAACTTTATCTTATACTAAAAAAAATGCTATCAAAATATGCCTAACCTAAGCGTTTAACCTTGTCTGTAAGCCTAATATAATAAACATAACATAAACCTAAAGTATCCCTAATTTTCAACACAAATAAACACCAACACTAAATGTAGCAATAATGAGCTGAAACTCAAAACCTAAGTAACGAAAAACACAAAATCAGAAATTAAACACGAGTAATTTATTATAATTCAGCCACCAATACCTAGATTGCTCCGTCTCAGCTCGACCAGCTTCAACGAATCTAGCAAATTAGTATCTCCATTGGAATTGTTGGTCTCGTGAACTCAAATTCGGGAGATATCTTATCGGTGGTCCGTCTATGTATGTGATATATGATTGGGACGCCGTCAGAATCAAAAACATATCGATTCGTGTCCAAATACACGAATGCTTCTGGAGGAACGAAGCCAGTAGCGAGGCAAGTCGCAATATACCCGTCTGAGGGTGAAACAGCTGTGAAATCCAAGGGTTTTCACTCACAGTTACAGATCTTGCGATATGATTCCGAAGAAGTTTCAATAAGAAGATATCGACTCTTGTCACTTTACCAGTTTGATAAATTCTTCTATTCGATATATAATGCTTCCAATCCGTCTCAGGCTTTCTGTACAAACCGGTACATGCACGAAGACATTTCCTTTCGAAACTCTTAATTTTTCCATAGTACTAGCACTCTGGTTGTACTAGATGTGACATCCATATGTCAAAACTGGTCTAATCAGGGTCTTGCAACAGATAATTTTGATCCTTTGATCAATGTATCTGGAATGAAAGGGTCTTCGTAGGGCCATGACTACTTTTAGTGCCTTACTGAGCATGATTTTTACATGCTCTGTATAGTACAGATACTGATCGAGATGACACCGAGGTATCAAACACAGGATTTATGTGGAACCCGTTCTGAACTACCCTCGCCAACCATGATGTGGAAATCCTTTGAACTACGTTTCAGGTGTTGACTGGCTTCTGCAGCGTTGTCCAAAACAAAATTGTTTCGCACTTCTGCGCATTGATTTTCATTTGCCAATTGTCAGTGTACAATTGCATATCATTGAAGATTTTTTGAAGATTGTTCTGAACTATTGTAGCTTTTCGGTCAGCCGTATCGATGATCAGATCATTAGCAAGCGCAACCAATGATCGCGTTGGCGAGACGAGAAAATTAAAGCCGTTCAATAGCTTGCGAATGAATATTGGGAAGACCAGAGGCGCAGTAACTGTTCCCTGCTGTAGACCATACAAGACCTTGTTGTCAGATTTCCATCAGTTCATCTTCTTTGTAGCCCTACAGCCCCTTTCAGGCCTTCGCTTAGAGATAGTTACAGTATCTCATTGTCATGATCGAATGTATCGGCACTCCACAATGTGATATGATCATTATCACGCGTTGGGCGTCCGTCCACCCAGCTGCGATACGTTCTGATTTTAAATCAGCACGTCTCATAACTGAACAGGCTTATAGTCCGTCCGAAGAACCACTCGAACTAAATCTCGTTGACGCCAACGAGACTTGAACCAGAGACCTTCGGCTTACAACAAATGATTTCCCATAATAACATATTGCACATCATGGCAACAAGGTGTCTGGGGAACCTGTCCTGAAGGTGTTTAAAAACTAGTCCATTTAACCCCACCGTATCAAAGGCCTTCTCCAGTTCAATGAGATACGCTCCGACACATTATCTGTTGTTTAGATTCTAACAGATGTCTGAAGTTACTTTCGTTATTGCATGTATGGCCAAATGCCCGGCACGAAAACCAAATTGGCAATTTGGCATCAACTCATATTTCTCAATGTGGGCGTTTAATGCTCTGTTCAGTATCACTTCAAACACCTTGCTGACGTTAGGCAGCAGACTGAAGGGGCGATAGCTTTTGGGGCATGAAGATTCTTTTCCTTTCTTCAAGATTGGAAATACCTTAGCCTTTTTCCACTGATTTGGGAAATATGAATTGCTCAAAATGTTGTTGAGCAATGTGCAATAATTCCTAATAGCAACCTCAGGCAAATATTGGAGAACTACATTTGGAATACCATCAGGTACCAGATGATTTCTTGTTGTTTATCCTGCCAAATATGAAACACAAGTCTTCATAGCTGACAAAATTATCACTAAGGTTCAAGCTCGGTATGAGGTCAGATGTTAATGTTTCATTGAAATGAAGAATTGATTCACTGATCAGGCTTGAATTGAGGTCGGAAACTTTTGCTTCAGCGACCTCTAAAAATATTTCATTCCCTCTCTCAGGGTTTGGTAGATGAACCAATTTAAAATGTTTTCCAACGAGGGCAAATTTATGCAATCCCTCACGTATAATCCTGTTTCCATTTCTTCCCGGAGTCCTACAATCAATTTCGATACCAGCCCTATCGAGTAGATTTATCTCATTATCAGTAACTTCAAGATTCGATACCCTCACTCGAGACTTCTTACGGAATGTGCTATTCACTTTCGCGAAAACACCATCGGTGTTCTATGGACTCCTGAAGTATGAACGGATTAAGTTCCGGACATTCTTCAGGTGTGATTTCAACAAAGCCAACGGGGGATGGTTGAAGTACAAAAATTGCCGATAAATATTGTTGACGCGTGTGAGAAAAAGGCTTTTCAATCAACGGGGAATGGTTGAAGTACAAAAATTGCCGATAAATATTGTTGACGCGTGTGAGAAGAAGGCTTTTCAATCTTTTCAACCTTGCAATGGTTGATGTTTCATATCCTTCCATATTGTTTCGATGTTTTGTCTTGAGAACTACTTTCTCAATCGTTCCCAACGTCAGCTTCTCTAACTTCGACAAATGCAGGTTCCTGTCATTAGGAACCATTGAGCAAGCATTGCCAACATCAGAAGGAGGACATTGCTTCTGGCACTCCCGATTAAACTTTTGTTGAAACTTTCCCCAGTCTGTTGTTTTGAAATTCAACCGATGATTTTCATGTTGAAATGGAATGATGAAGAAACCATCCTTTTGATGATTGATTTCCATTTCGATCGCGTTATGGTCGCTATCATAAGGAGATTCAAAGCTTTTGGATTTGATTTTTTCAATATTTTGAAAACAATAGGGTTTTCCAGTCAATATCCCGGTGCCACCTCCTACATCACCGTTTACTCTATCGTTTCTTATGAATTCAAAATCCTTAAATGTCATGGAGTGCCATGAATTGAGGTGGGTTTCAGTTAGAAGCATGATTTTGCTTAACAAGGAGTTCCAAGAGACAGTCACATCAATGTAGACTCACAACGTAGTTGACGTTGATCGAAATGAGACAAATCCTATCCATGGGAATGTGACTAGATGACAACTTATTTTGAGGCATTTGAACGCACTAAGCGCTGAAAACAAAGTTAATTTTAGAATCCTGTTTATCGATTCTCTCTGACGAAGAATTTAATTGCTGATAAATTTTAAGACGCAGCTCATTATTGCCACTTGCATTATTTATTTTAGTTACATTGTCTGCTGGCCCTTTAGCAGCAAGTGCAAATGACATCTCGGGCTTGACGAAGTTGGCAGCCATCACACTGCGGTGCACTGGACTTTGTTTGGAGTAAATTCCACCTCTGCATCTGGATACCGGGGGCATCCTCGATATGATGCCGAATGATCAAAGACACCGCAGTTCACACAATAGAATTTGTCTTTTAGCGCCGCCTGAGTCAATTTGCACTCGCCGGGAGCATGGACATCCTTGCACTATACACATATATATTTCATTGCGCAATTAGCAGCCGAGTGCCCGAATCTTTTCGCTTTTCTGGAGGCGTTCCCACCTCACTACACGGAAGTTCAAGTACCTTATTGTTTGTAGGGCATTTGAACTGCTTTTACTGGAAATGTGGACTAAGTAATAAGGCAAGTTTTTACGCTTGACAATCGATCCTGGTTGCAGTCTTTAACGCAAATAAATTCTATTTCATGGTGCAACTTCTTGAAGTACTTGAAGGAGATCGACTGTGTCCTCTCCGCAGTCCAGATCCTTCGATGAAAAGGTCCGGTTTTTTGGTTTTGGGGTTGTATGTAAAATGCAGAACATCTCAAGAATTTAACGCACTTTTTACTGCCTGAAAATCAACCAATGACTTTGCTCTAGTTGTCAGTTTATCGGCATTAACTCCCTTGGTCTCAAAATCATTTACCTTATTTTTGGCTGCCAAAAGCCGAACCATATCTATGCCTGTTTGGCCAAATACATTAATGGTGGGACTTTTTATTTCTTTTGATTAACATTGACAGACGGCCCAGAAACAAAACTTTTTGTTTTTTGTCCCTATTTTTCATTTTTAAATATTTGATAAATCCTTTATTAGGTTTAGTAATACAATGTTCTGAAGGTTTTCTACATGCATCCTCTTCAATACTCATAGAATTGTCTAATCCAGCTAGCTTTGCATAATAGTTCGTGCTAACGTTTTCACCGCTTGCGAAGAGGACATCCTCTTGATCAGGTTCTTGTTGCGATTTGTAAGGTTTCTTTTCTTCAGTCGCTTTTGACTTTACCCAACCAGTTCTTCTAGCGATTGGATTCAATGTCTGAATTCTTCGTTTTCTTTCTCAACCTTCTCAGCTTTAATTAATTGCTCGATCTCGATGACTGATAAAATTTTCCGTTTTTCTTTGTTGCTATCGAATCCTCGTTTTAGTTTTTTTCGCCCCTGATCATTGGCGATGGACACAATCGTTCTGGTTGATCCTTGTATCCATCGGGCTCCGCCATCTCGTTGCTTTTGCAGCGAGATTAGAGGGAATGTTCATAAGCCGGGACTTCCTCTGAATGTATTTCCGCTTTTTGATACTTCTTCAGGAAAGAAATTTCAGTTTTCCGATAAATGTTGGTATAATTCGACGGAGATGGTTTTCAATTAGAAAAATCAGTTTTAACTGACTTTTGTGAAAAATTAATTAATTTTTTATAATTAATGACAGGAGCGATTAAAAATACATCTACACGCAACGAGTGCTAGACGTAGAATCCAACATTTTGTCACGATCATTAACAACTGCCAAAAAACTCTTCCTGAAACTCAACAGCCAAGCAAAACTAGTAGGGCTACAAATCAATGAAAATAAAACAAAGCTCAGGTTGCGGTCGAGGAAAAATACCTCAAAGAAACAATATATCACACTTGGCATATACAGTATCAAAAATTTGGTTGAATTTGTGTATTTAGGTGCCAAAATAACGAGAACCTCTAATGAAAGAGACGAAATACGCCGGAGAATACAACTCGCAAATAAAATATATTCATTTTTGACGGTCTTGAAGACCAGCTGCATACACAGGAAAACAAAGCTCTAACTATATTAATCTTCCAGAAGACCTGTGTTATGCTATGGGTTCAAAACATGGACCCTAACCCAAGCATCGGCAAATATTTTGAATGCCTCCGAGCGTCAAGTTCTCAGGCGAATTTTTGTGGCGAAGCAAGACGGGGACCAATGGCGGTCTCGATTCAACCATCAGCTGTATGAACTTTTTGACGAGCCGGAGGTCTCAACGATTGTAAGACTGCGGAAGCTGCAATGGGCTGCCCACGTAAATCGTATGGAAACAACGGATACCCAAAAATATATTCGTTGGAAGAACTGGAGAGCGGAGACCAGTTCATCGCTGATCGGGTTTCACGGTCAATGGACCGATACAGTTGGAAGCGCTTGTTATAGGAAGTGAATGCCCGAAAGGGACTGTAGTGCTATGAAGAAAAGGAGTAGATTTCATTGGAGCTTTTGCAGTATACGTGTTTCATTCATGTGCAAATGAAAGGGTATTCCAAGTTGTCTTGCCCTTTGATGAACCTTCAATTACAGGAAAATTGTGCGTATTGAGCTGACGGCTGAACTATGTAGATTGATCTGGTACTTTCAGATTTTCTGGGTTTTTTCACAATCAAAAGTTAGCGTTTTTCTATCAGCTTCTCTTCTTGCGATTTTAGAAAAAAATCCTTTGTTTTTAGTTTATGAACCCTCTTTTCTATATGAGAATTTTTTTCTTCTTTCGTCTTAATTATTTCATCTAATGACAAACATGTAGAGCTAGCATCGATAGCTAGGCATCTAAATCGAATATTTTATTTAGTGCAAACAATTTCCTTAAATAAGGTACGCCTAACTTGTTTGCCAGGAAATACATACATATATAATGGGTTATCCATTTTACGTTGGGAAAGTAAAGCTAAAGAAAGCACATAAAATATTCAGGTGGAAAAGGTTGAACGGGACCTCTTAGAGGTCTCAATCCTTTTGAGGTAATTTTCAACGACTTTTCAGCACATTTCCGGCAATATCTCGGCCATAACTTCACGAATATTGGTTTTCAACTACTCAAGATTTTGAGGATTGTTTGTGTTAACACAATCTTTCGCATAGCCCCATAAAAAGAAATCCAAAGGTGTTAGGTGGCAGGATCTTGCGGGCCAATCGACATCACTCAATCTCGAAATTACGTGTCCTGGAAATTTCCTTGCAAAAGTGCTCGATTAGCCTGTGTTGTGTGGCTTGCGGTTCCGTCCTGTTGGAACCGCATGTTCTCCAGATCATAATCTTCAATTTCTCTCCAAGAATAATTGATTAACATCCGTCCATAGCGGTCAGAATTGACTGTAATGGCTCTTCCTTGATCGTTTTCAAAAAATACGGGCCAATAACACCAGCAGACCATAATGCACACCAAACGGTCACTTTTTCCGGATGCAAAGGCCTTTCTGCGATCACCTGAGGATTTTAAGAGCCCCATATGCGGCAATTCTGTTTATTTGCGTAACCACTGAGCGAAAAATGAGCCTCATCACTAAAGAAAATTTTATTCGAAAAATCGTTATCAATGGCTTGTTGTTCAATCACCCAATTCGCATACATTCTGCGTTGTGTATAGTCTTGAGGCTTAAGTTCTTGAGTGAGTTGGATTTTGTACGGATAGAGATGCAAATCCAAATGCAAAATCCGCCACAATGAGCTTAAGACAAGCCCAAATGTTGAGCACGTCGAGGAAACGACTAATTCGGCTCTTCCCCCACACTTTGAGCAACGACAGCGATATTTTCAGCAGAACGAATGTTGCGATGATGCGCAGGCCTTGCAATATGAATAGCCTATCCAGCCTCATCAATTTTTCTCACTGTGTTCGAAATTGTTTGCTGTTTAGGCCGATTATGTCGGCTTTAATCGGCTCGTAAAGCCCTAAATGTTGATACAGCAGAATCACCATTTTTATAATAAAATTTAATAATTTTAACGTGTTCTTCGACTGCTAAACGATCCATATTTCTAAATGGCAAACCTTCAACTAAAAAAACCACGCTTTGGATGACATTTAATTCTGACAGTTGTCAAATGGTAGGGTTATACTTTCCTACCACGAAATGGATAACCATGTAGATTATTTGTGAGACGTAGAACGAACATAATATGAAATCGCTACGTATTTTCTGGTAATTTTGTTCTTTATCTGTCTACTACGTACAGGTTTACTATTTTTATGTACTTCAGGACGAATGCACCTTATTTAGCCTTTGTCTTATTTGAAAGAAAGTCGAATAAAACCTGCCAATTTCTGTCTGAGAAAGTCTTTGGCATAGGTATGTTTTTCCAAATTGGTTACCTGTAGACGTTTTTGATACAGTATTGGAGCCACTATGCTTAAAATGTTGAAATGAATGCGCTATGAAGAGACAAACTAGTTACGTTCGCCAAACCGTAAGTCATACTAACCTGATATGAAAAATAAAATAAGTATCCTTTCTTAACAAGCCGCTATGCGATGGGGGCACAGGAATTATGCTCAACGCGAGAACACGCGGAAGAAAGTTCGTTTCAAGTTTGAATTTCGGTTCTTATGAAATTCAGTCATGATCAAATGGCGGCAAACACGGCGTAAAAAAAAAAAACAAGAAAATAATAAACAACCATTTGCGTGTATAGCAGTCGGTCTACATCGGAAAAGCTCCAAGAAGCTTTCAGCCTACTTCGGAAAATCATTCCGAATGCAAAGTTCTCATTAAATTTCAAACTATTTTATGACACAATTTACCGCTTAAAAAGGGATGCAACAACGTCCTTCTAATCAGGATGTTCCCCTCGCACTATTCACGACAAATCAAAACTTATCACAGCGAGTAAATCAAACGAATGCTCAGCATCGTATGTTCATTTCTACTGACTGTAAAGGCTGAGCTACAATCAACATAACCAGACATAAAGAAAATGTCAAAATAGTTTAACCCGAATATTTTATAAGACATTGAGTACATTTGACATAAGGATGACATACGCAACATGAAAAGTTGAAATCGAACGGCCTTTTTATGTCAGTATGACAAATACATTGTTTACTTTAAGTGACAATGATACATTGTTGTTCGCCATTTGAAAGGGTGAGTAAAATTTGATCCAGCTGTGAGGAATTATGCAGAAACAGGTGTTCTCACCTGTTAAGCACAATTCCACTCTGGTATTGAAATTTAATTTAATATTTCTTCAACGCCGTTAAAGACTTTCATCAACAAAATTATAACGCATTGTCAAAAACATAAAAATTCCAAATCAATTCGAAATCATCCATTTTCTTCAATTACTTTTGCCGCAGTGACACTTTTTCGTATCTGTCAAGATCACATAAGCGCGAATCCTATGTAGGCGACCTACAAATGTGCGCGCTACGTTAAAGCTTGAGAATTGTAAACAAACCAGATTGATTCACATTTGACACCGTTTGCAAACAAACGGATGTAAAAATTTAAGCAATTTTGTGAAAACTATCTCGAAACCGACACTTCCACAATTTTTCGGCTATACAAAGTTGCAAAAAAGGTCGGGCTAAATGTAGTTATGTATCTGGTAATAAGCATTATTTATTGGATTTTAGTCTATGAAGCTTTGGGCGCGATGAAAGCTCACGTAAGATAGGGAGCCATATGGTAGCAATTTGCATATGTGTTAGTTGTACTACTATTGGACAAGCCTCCGTGAGCTGTCAGCCAACTGCGGCATTAGCAAATGTTCATTTCGCGTAGTATATACTATTTTCCCAATGAAAACCTGCGAAACGCATCCCATGCATGCTTAAAATTCACCTTGCAATGTCCACTGTACTCCTACACTTTTCAAGATGAGCAAATGAAGCACATGTTTTGCTCCTTCCACTGATAGCTAAGCTTTGAGAAGTAAAACTCTTATTGATTCATTTTGGTAAGCGATAAAAATTAAACGGAAGTAAGAATTGAATTATTTTAATTTTACTAGGAGCGCTATTGTGTTCTCCGCGGACCACCTGGATTTTACTGTAGAAATAAGTCTCGAAACGGTACAAAACCTCAAATTTTCGATGGCACCCCCACAATTTTAAGTTACCGAGCAAAGTCGGCCTACTAGTAGTCATGTGCGTGGTAGTAGGCGCTGCTGCCATATGGCTTCCTATTTTAAGTGACGTTTGGGCACAACCCTTCGTGGCCATTTAATCGTGTCTGAATTTCATATGAACGAAAATTCAAGCTTGAACTTAAGTATCTTCTGCGCTTTCTTACTTAATAATTTCTTAATAATTATACCAAGCGATTCACGAATAGATTCTGTTTTCCAGATATCTAGCGGCCATATCAGAAAAGATCAGTAGTTTCTCCATAAAACAATTGACGAATTGAACTGAAACTTATTTTTTGTCTTGAGCTTTTTGCCACTGGCCTTTTATTTTCTTTCAACCTATTCCTTTAGGTGATGATTGAATCGGGTTATCTATTATTTGTTCCAAATGCGAATAATGAAGGAAAAATTCCCAACAACGATCGTGTGATGGGTAACATAAAAAAAAATATCTATCCAACGAAGAAATTTAAAAAATCGCGTCAATTGCTCAAAGCAGTGCAGAGCATAGTATATTCAAAAAGTATCCACACTCCATCAACCCTCCGGAAAAATCCGGACACAAGCCGAACAGCGAGCCATAAATCTTCGGTAGCAGGTAGGTAGGTAAATGCTGACGCGAGGATTGGCGCGAATATAAACATATGCTTCGATGAGAGATTTCAGGATTACCATATCTCAAAAAATCAATAACTTTGCAGAAAAACAAATTCGCTCCATGCAATCTTTTAGTTTTTTATTAGGATCTGGTAGCACTTCCATGTTCTGAAATGCGTAACAGAACACGTGCGTCGGAAATTTTATTTGCTTTTTACTTTCTTTCTTGAGCGCGCCAGGCCTGGGCTCAGCTGTCGTGCCCCGGATCAACTGACGTGCCCCTAGAAATATTCAAAAAGTGTGCAACACAGGGTAAATGAAAGGTGTGGGTACTAGGTGAATATACTATGGTGCAGAAATTCATTCGCTAAATCTCTATGGAAATCGATCAATGAAAAAATATTCAACATTCTACCTGTGCAATGGGTTTACGAAAGAACCATTTTACGAAAGGACTTTTCGGAGAGGGTGATTTGTTTGTGATTGATAGCATAGTATACTCACATAGTATTCACACTCAACCTACCCTCCGGAAAATCCGAACATAAGCCGAAGCGCGAACCATAAATCTTCGGTAGCAGTTAGGTAGGAAAATGCTAACGCGTGAATCGGCGCGAATATAAATATGTGCATCGATAAGAGATTTCAGGATCACCAGATCTAAAAAAATCAATAACTTTGCTCAAAAACAAATTCGTTCTTTGTTATCTTTTAGTTTTTTATTAGAATCTGACAACGCTCCCATCTTTTGAAATCCGTAAGAGAACACGTGCGTCGGAAATTTTATTTGCTTTTTGTTTTGTTTTTTGAATACGACACGCCTTGGCTCAGCTGACATGCCCCAGCTCATCTGACTGGCCCCTGGAAAAATTCAGAAAGTGTTCAACACAGGATAAATGGGAGGTGAGGATACTATGTGAATGTACTATGATTGATAAGTTGTCCTTCGAAAATGGCAAAATTTTTTCTACCTAACTCATGCAGGTATTCTTTGATCGTGGTCACTGCCAATTCGCTTGCTTTTAGTATAGCCACATCGAGTAACGAAACAAATTGGGTAGACAGACCTACGTTCATATCAGAAGGGTGTCAAAACGTCGTGTACATTTAAAAGATGATCCATTGTTTCTCCATTTTCAACCGCCGCCGTTTTGTTACAAAGAAAAGGATGAAATAAATTTTATGGAAGTGGTGCTATATCATTTTTTCTCCGATTCTGTTGTGATAGAGCAGATGTTGGAAGTATTTATGTTGAAATAGGGAAATTGATTTGGCACTGCTTCCATAAAAATTATTTCAACCTTTTAGGGCATTTTGAAGTCGGTTTTCTTTTTTTTTCTAAAAGTTTTTTCTTTCGCGCTTTTTGGTGGCAAATTTTTTCATTTCAAACCTTTCAAAACTCAGTTTCTTGAGTATATTGTACCATGTATATTAAAATATAATTTTTTAACTGCAAAACGAAAACCACTAGTTACTTCTCATAAATTTAATACATGATCTCATCAACGTCTACCTTGTTTCTAGGTTTCATAAAAATCTAATATAAGTTGTGAGTTTAAGAAATTTTCGTATTTCCATCTTTGCCGAGCCGCCATTTCGATATCCTGGCCTGACCATGAAGTGCTTTTTTATTGTTCAATCTTTTTTTGACCTTTGAGCGGTTAGACTTTGGCCTTTTTATTGCAAGCTTGATCAGACACTTGAATGTATCTTTTGGTACAAATCGGAGCTATATTTTGGGCAGAACAGAAATCACGGGTTTTCATCTAAAACATCCTCTATTTTGTTTGTGCTTAACCAATTTGCTTAACAAAATTATTCAAAATATTTCTGAAAATTCGGCGTAAATCAAAACAAAATTGCGACCTTCAGGCACAAATTTCGTTATGCCCACACACACGCACACGCACTCACACACACACACACACACTAACTATATACATAAATATATATATATATATATATATATATATATATATATATATATATATATATATATATATATATATATATATATATATACTACTGTGACCAAAAATTAAGATGACTTTTGAATTTAAGCTGCGCGCGTCGAAGGATTTGGAGCATTTTTTTTAGGTTGGTAGTACTGTCAGTGACATCTGTGTCCAATTTACATGTCAAAATATTCATGAGTGTTTGAGATACGCGTCGTTTCCGGAATAGCGTTCAGTTCCGTCTTCACTGCGGCTTGAATTTCCTCTATCGTATCAAAACGGTGTCCCCGGAGCGGTCTTTTGAGCTTGCTGAACAGTCAGAAGTCGCACGGCGCCAGATCAGGTGAATACGGTGGTTGCGGAACGATATGGGTTGAGTTTTTGGCGAAATGATCACGAATTACGAATGCATTTCGGCCTTTTCAGTGGGCTAGCGTTACGCAAACGACGCATAACGATCAAATAATATTCCTTGTTGACTGTTTGGGCCGGCGGAAGGAATTCATAATGCACAACACCAAGATAATCGAAGAAGAGAAGAGGTTGATGGTCGCCCAGGACGCTCTTCGTCTTCGACACGTTCATGGCCGGCTTGGAACTCACTATAGCACTTGTAAACATTTTTTTAAACATAGCCTCATCACCAAAGGCTTTCTGCATCATCCTCAACGTATCCGCAGCAGAAAATTGACTCCGCAAAAAAAATTTAATGCAAATTCAAAAAATTTCGACATCACAAAAAACGAAAAATTCACATTTAGCAGATCACAAAACGACGCGTATCTCAAACAGCTATTATCTTTCATTAGCCTTGCCAATGCCATATATTTGTTCTCTGTCAATATCTTTTTGGAAGCTTCCGTTTGACAGAGATCAGCAACTTCGATCACTTACGAGGGTCATCTGAAAAGTTTTCGGTCCTACCTGCAAAAATGCATGGTACATTCAAGCTCTCTTGTCAACCAATAGATAGCCATTTCATACGCACGCCATAAAAATTTCACGCCATTCCGATCAGTACAAATCACTTGGTAAACTTCCAAAGTTTACAAGTGACGTTTGTTAAGAAATGATGAGAAAGAACCTCTATTTGAAAGGGCGAAAATCGGGAAGTGAAAGAAGAATAAGACTCCGTGTATGGTGAATTGCCGTCCTCACTAAAACCGTGAAACATTGGGTGGCCGAGTTCAAACGCGGTTGCACAAGCATTTTGGACGATGAACGTTCTGGACGTCAAAAGATAGTTTCAACGGACGATATCGTCAGTTTAGAGCAAACAACCGTGATGGAAGATCGCCAATTTGGTGAATGCCATTTAGCACAGAGTGTGGGACTCCCATGCTCGCATGAAGGCGCCTGGACTACCCACTAAAACCCTCCCCTGTCAAACTGAGAACCCAAGCTGGAACCGTTTGACACATTACTTCGAGCCAGGTCTCGTTTTGTGACGCCGTGAAGCGCCTTCAAGCTGGGGGATTCCATTCCTAGCGGGAGGGGAAGAGGAAGTTTCAGACAAGCGATCCTCCAGCCCCAACGCCCGCGGCTGCTGTGAGTCCCTTTAATATTTTAGGACCGCCCGAGCATAATGTGCCACATGGTTCCATTTGTCAACCTATTCGGGCATCACCGCGACTATATTATCCGGGCTGAGCTCTCCCGTCTTCCTGTAGAGTTCCCTTCGCAGCCTGACCCATTTTGTGCACGCAAAAAATGTGTAACAGGCATTGCCCGTGCCTTACCAATCTTATGCAGGTAAGACTGAAAACACCCATGCCAACTCAAAAGCTGGCTCAGATAGAAGTCAGTCTCACCATGCCTTCGATTTCGCCACGGTCTCACATCCAGGATGAGGCGGGCAGTCCACTTCCCCTTCGTGCAACTGATCCAAGATTGCTGCCAATCGTTCAGCGAGCACTGTCTCTCCTCGCGAACAACCATCTGCCTCGCATCCTCGTTTCGGCGAAAGTAAATAGCGCAGCGCTCTCTAGCAAGGAGGGCGACAGGTGTCACGCCTGCAATAACTCTCACCGCCGGATCAGAGACTGTTTGATACGAAGATGCAATTCTCAGTGCTCCTCTTCTCTGTACCTGTGCCAAACGTTTTCGGCATACCTCCTTGCTGAGAGCGTCGCCCCATATTTCTGCTCCGTACAGTAGCACTGACCCTACAGCACTCATCAAGAGGCGTCTTCTTGTTGGGCTGGGTCCCCCTACGTTGGCCATATTCGATATTCCCGAAGCAGCCTTCTCAGCCGTTGCCCTGATTTGCTCAGAGAAACTCATCTTCGAGTCGATCAGTAGCCCCAGGTACTTCACTGCTGACTTCGATTCAATTCGTATATCTCCAATACTGATGATCTTCACTCTAGGGATTCTCTTTTTTGCCAAGATGACCACTTCCGTTTTCTCCAGTGCTAAACTGATCCCGCGAGCAGTCATCCAGTCCCTCACTCGGCGCATTAGCATACCTAGCCTAAGTTGCGCTTGTTCAACGGTGCGTCCAGTGACCAGAGCCGCAACATCATCCGCATAGCCAACCAAGCGCGACTCATCTGGCATCTCAAGTCTCAGTAGCCCGTCGTGAGACACGTTCCACAGGTCCGGACCAAGGATAGATCCCTGGGCAACACCCGATGTAATTTCCATCCTTCGTTGGCCCTGTGTCGTGTTGTAGAGCAGGCTTCGGTCCTTAAAGTAGTTCCTCAAAAGCCGCATTAGATATTCTGGAACTTGAAAAGAGTTTTCCAGCGTATCCAGAATATCCACCCATCCAGCGGAGCTGAATGCGTTCCTGACGTCGAGTGTCACCAACAGCACGATCCGTCGTTTGATGCGACTATATGCCTCTGCCTTATGGACCGCGTTCACCGCCTCTGCAATCGCATCAATGGTAGAACGTCCTGCTATAAAGCCGTACTTCCAAGGAGGTAGGTCCCCAGCAGCACGAATCGCGTCAGTGAGTCTTTCCTTGATGACTTTTTCTAGCACTTTTCCAGCCGTGTCTAGCATGCGTAACAGGCGGTATGCAGACGGCGATTCGGAATTTCCCTTCCCCATGCTGATCAGCACGAGGCTTCCCACCTTCCATCTAAACGGAAAGCCCCATCCCGTAGGCAAGCGTTGAATGTGCTGAGCAGCAAGTCAGGACAAAACCTCAGCCGGACCACGACCTGGACCTTGAGCCTTCTTCGCTTTCAATGAGAGGACTGCCTCCTCCAGTTTCGGCTGGACACTCGACTGCTGTTTCACCACGGACAGCGTCAACACGGATGGCATGGGCGGGGAAGAGTCCCCGCACTATCGCGTCCATCTTTTCCGCGTCATGTATACAAGGCTTCTGTAGGGCTCCAAGCTTCCGCATAACTAGCTTGTAGCCAAGGCCCTACGGATCCTTGTTCACATTGTCCACTACTTGCCAGCAGCGCGCCTTGCTACTGTTGATCAATTTGCGAAGGCATTTCCTGGCCGACTCATATCCTGCCACCCAGTTGCATGCTTCTTCACGGTTCCGCGCCCGTTGAGCCTCACGTTGAAGCTTGTGACACTGCCTTCGCTTTTCAGCGGTTTCAGTTGACCATCACTACACTGGGTACTCACCGTGCCGGGGTTTTCGGCGGGGCATAGAAGCGCAACAAGCAGTCGTAATGATGCTCCTAGTAGAGTTCACCAAGTCTTGAGCTGCCAATTCTTCCGTCCCCCCGAGCCTCCCTGCATTGGCTCACCTGTCATGAGCACCTCGACGAACCTCTCGACGTCCATCCTTCCAATGTACCATCCAGTTGTAGAAAGCCGAGAGCAAGAGCGTCGGGAGACAACATCACTGATCTCAAGCAGAATGCACTGATGATCACTGGCTGAGTAGTCCTCTAATACATTCCAATTGTGTATCCTCCGTACTAAGGACTCCGAGGCGAATGTCACGTCCGGTATGGTTCCTTCACAGCCAAGCTGGCGGAAAGTCGGCGTATTTGCCGTGTTTAGTACGACGAGCGCCATCCTGGCCACAATTTCCAGGATTCGTTTTCCCCGCGGATCGCTTTAGCGTTGAAGTCGCCCCCAAAGAGTACTTTTTTTTTGTTTGTGGTAGGGCGGTGAATTCTATTTATTCACAGAGTGTAGGACTCCCAAGTCCGCAAAAAAGCGACTGGACTACCCACTAACCACCTCCCCTGTCAACCTGCGAACCCAGCGCAGAACCGTTTGACATATTACTTCGGGGCAGGTCTCGTTTTGTTACGCCGTGAGGCGCCTTCAAGCTGGTGAATCCCTTCCCTAGCGGGAGGGGAGAGGGGTAGAGGAAGTGCCAGAAGAGCGATCCCCCAGCTCCAGCGCCCCCGCCAGCTGTGAGTCCCTTTTAGATTTTAGGACTGCCCGAGCATAATGTGCCACCTGGTTCCATTTGTCAACCGATTCGAGCATCACCGCGACGATATTATCCGGGGTGAGCCCTCCCGTATCCCTGTAGAGGTTCCTTCGCACCCTGACCCATTTTGTACACGCAAAATATGTGTGGCAGGCATTGTCTTTCTCTCCTGGGCAAAACCGACAATCAGGAGACCGTGACTTACCGATCTTGTGCAGGTAAGATTGAAAACACCCATGCCCGCTCAAAAGTTGGGTCAGATAGAAGTCAGTCTCACCATGCCTTCGATTTAGCCACGGTCTCACATCCGGGATGAGGCGCGCAGTCCACCTTCCCTTCGTACAACTGACCCAAGACTACTGCCAATCGTTGAGCGAGCGCTGTCTCTCTTCGCAGGCAACCGTCTTCCTCGCATCCTCGTTTCGGCGCAGATTAATAGCGCGGCGCTCTCTAGCAAGGAGGGCGACAGATGTCACGCCTGCAATAACTCTCACCACCGAATCAGAGACTGTCGGATACGAAAATGCAATTCTCAGTGCTCCTCTTATCTGTACCTGTGCCAAACGTTTTCGGTATAACTCCGTGCTGAGAGCGTCGCCCCATACCTCTGCTCCGTCCAGTAGCACTGACCCTACAGCACTCATCAAGAGGCGTCTTCTTGACGGACTGGGTCCCTATACGTTGGCCATAAGTCGACTCAGAGCCGATATTCCCGAAGCAGCCTTCTCAGCCGTTGCCCTAATTTGCTCAGAGAAACTCATCTTCGAGTCTTTCAGAAGCCCTAGGTACTTCAACGATGGCTTCGATTCGATTCGTATATCTCCAATAATGATCATCCTTACTCTAGGGATTCTCTTTTTTGTCAAGATGACCACTTCGGTTTTCTCCAGTGCTAAACTCAGCCCGCGAGCAGTCATCCAGTCACTCACTCGGCGCATTAGCATAGCCGTCGCCTGGTGCGACTATACGAGTATGCCTCTGCCTTTTGGACCGCGTTCAACACCTCGGCAATCGCATCAATGGTAGAACGTCCTGCTATAAAGCCGTACTGCCGAGGAGATAGGTCTCCAGCAGCACGAATCGCGTCAGTGAGTCTTCCCTTGATGAGTTTCTCTAGCACTTTCCCAGCAGTGTCTAGCATGCATAACGGGCGGTATGCAGACGGCGATTCGGGATTTATCTTCCCCTTGCTGATCAGCACGAGCCTTGCCACCTTCTATCGTACCGGGAAACCCCGTCCCGTAGGCAAGCGTTGAATGTGCTGAGCAGCAAGTCAGGACAATGGTGATAGACGAGCAGCAACACCTCAGCCGGACCACGATCTGGACCTGGAGCCTTCTTCGCTTTCAATGAGAGGACTGCCTCTTCCAGTTCCGGCTGCGTGAAGGGTGGACACTCGACTGCTGTTTCACCATGGACAGCG
The DNA here is from genome assembly GCA_963969285.1 of Odontomyia ornata. NCBI lineage: Eukaryota > Metazoa > Arthropoda > Insecta > Diptera > Stratiomyidae > Odontomyia > Odontomyia ornata. Next base: position 174,178,694 of record OZ017742.1, read on the forward strand.
TCAACATGGACGGGATGGGCGGGGAAGAGTCCCCGCACTATCGCGTCCATCTTTTCCGCGTTATGTATGCAAGGCTTCCGTAGGGCACCAAGCTCCCGCATAACTAGCTTGTAGTTAAGGCCCCACGGATCCATTGTCCACTAGGTCTTGCCAGTAGCGAGCCTTGCTATTGGGTCAATTTGCGATGGCATTTCCTGGCCGACGTATATGCTGCCGCCCAGTTGCATGCCTCGTAACGGTTCCACGCCCGTTAAGCCTCACGTCGAAGCTTGTGACACTGCCTTCGCTTTTCAGCGATTTCAGTTGACCACCAGTACACTGGGTGCTTGCCGTGCCGGGGACTTCCACGGGGCATAGAAGCGCAACAAGCAGTCGTAATGATGCTCATAGTAGAGTTCACCAAATCTTGAGCTGTGAGTCCTTCCGTCCCCTCCGAAGCTCCCTGCAGCGGAGCACTCGCTGTGAGCACCTTGACGAATCTCTCGACGTCCATCCTTCCGATGTGCCATCCAGTTGTAGAACGCCGAGAGCACGGACGTCCGGAGACAACATCACTTATCTCAAGCAGAATGCACTGATGATCACTGGCTGAATAGTCCCCTAATACTTTCCAATTGTATATTCTCCATACTAAGGACTCCGAGGCGAATGTCACGTCCGGTATTGTTCCCTCACAGCCAATACGGCGGAAAGTCGGCGTGTTTCCGGTGTCTAGTACGACGAGCGTCGTCCTGGCCGCCATTCCCAGGATTCCCCATTCGATTTCTGTAGCGTTAAAGTCGCCCCCAACGAGCACTTTGCCCTCTGCGTTCGAGACAGCGCCCTCCAGAGCATTAAACTTGGCTTGGAAAGATGATATCGAATCGTTCAGCGTTAGGTACACACTAAAGAAGGTGGTCCCTTAGCACCGAACCCACACGAAACCATCTCCCCGTCCACAACTCTCCGCTTGAAGGTCACTGTTCCGAACGCAGATGGCCGCAGTACCAGTTTCATCAGACTACCATAATGCAGGACTTTTATTATGGTGTTGCTCACTCAGCAGCAAGAAGTCGGCTTTCATGTCCCTCGCAAACTGCTCAAGCAGATTTAAGGCGGTTGAACTGCGGTATAGGTTTAGCTGCAGGATGCGGGTCATCGGAGTTCATTTTTTTCCTTGGCTAGGTCTTCCTGGAACACCCGGCATTTTCCTGATCCCAAGACGTGTCCAAAAGCAGGTTATGGATCAGCATCCTTGTAGAACTTACAGTGTGCCTCCTTCGTACACCTTTTTCTTTTATGTCCCATTGCACCGCATTTGTACCATAGGCAACTCTTATCGGGTCCTTGTCATACTCGTGTGGTGTGAAGAGGCATTGCTATTCGCCGTATCCTACAGACAACCCACCCTATTCGAACTTCGCATTTTTTCAGGAATTGTTCGGCGTCCTTTTCGGTCAAGTCAACTATGGCCATGCGTTGTCCCCTTTTGTTTTCTGGTGTTAGTCTCGCTTTGATCCTTCCCACGCTAGGGAACTCCTTTTTGATGGCCTCTTCTACCTCGGCCAGATCCGTGACGCAGTCAATGTCTCATATTTCGATCGTTGCGATCGGCTCGAGCAGGGCTATAGTTGCGCTTTTGCCGAGGACTTTCTTGACTGCGTCGCAGAATGCTTCCTTATTGCCGGCCTCTGCTCCGAATTCAACCAGTATGTGGCCTGACCGCGTTGGTCGTACTATGGTAGTGTTTGTGTCTTCGGGCCTTGCGTTTTCCCTGATGCCCTGCAGTATCTCCGCGTAGGATCAGCCATCTTGGGGTTTTACAAGCAGTGCCTGCTGTCGGGGTCTTCGTCGGGGCTTCTGCCTCGTCTGTTATGCATCAGGTACTTTTCTAATTGGGCGTCCGTACGAACTTTACTTTCTGGCACTTTTTGAAGGAGTTTCTTTGCGGCTTTCTTCACTCCTGTTGTAAGCACTATCTGGAACCCGTGATCTGGTGCTCCACGCCTGTCAAGTGCCTCTTTCTTCCTTCTTTTATCCCGATCTCCTTCGATTGGGCTAGACGCCATTCTTTTATTGATTTTTAATGCTGGAGCTATCTGCGTGTTGCCTTTAGATCTCGCCCCCAGCGCTTCTTAAGCCTTCTGCTTGTCTTCGGCCCTTAACCAGCTCCTCCGATCGTGCCCTATGCGATCTAGGAGCTCCTTTAGTTCAAGGAGCCCAACCTTTACTGCTTTGTTGATTTTTGGGGTGTTGCATGCAGATTGTATTCTTTTCAGAACATCTCCCGCTTTTCGGAATAGCGTTTCTTCTTCGTATCACAATGCCGCAGTTTTAGTTTGCAACCATCCTTGGGAGAGGTTATCGCTTTCCGTTTCCGAATGCAATACTTCCGCCACATTTTCGACGCTGGCGGTGCGATCACTCAACGTCGGTTTACTTGTCCGGTCGCTCGTTGCTTTTCGTGCCCTTATCTACTCGTTGGCTTCACGATGTTTCTGTACTACGTCGGGATTTGCGACCCATGCATCGGTTGCTTTGGTAATGATCGCAGCAGTGGCCATTGAATTTTCGATGCTCGTTATATTATCTTCCACCACTCGAACACCTGAAGCGTCCTGCAGAATTTGCCGCTTTACCTTAATAGGACGCTCTGGCGTTCGCATAATTTTTTTGCTGCGCCCGAACCCCGCAGGAATCTCAGTCTGAATCAGACTGTCTGGTAATCTCCTTTTTTCGTTCGTCTTCACTGTCGTTGTATTTTCGTCGTTTTTTTCATGGTTAGTACCGCTCTCGATGTACTGTTAACATCGTGGCTGGAACCGCTGGTTGCGTCGTCGTTATTATTTTTTCATTTCTTTTTTTGGATTTTTTTGGTCTTTTTTATGTATTTTTGGTTGCTCCAGTTGTATTGAGTCCCCCCTCGGACCCGCTATCTCCGTTCGTGTGTATAGGTGCCTTTTTGGTCCCATGGTTATCTTTGCAGAGCAGCGAGGCCATGTGAGGGTTGGCACAAGCCTCTATGGGGATAAGTGCTCAGAGCCAGACCAGCGCTAATCGGGAGTCCGTCTCAACCGAACCTAGACCACCAACCCAATGGTGCGAACTTCGAACGTACGCCGAGGCCTGGCAAGGTTTTACCGGGACGGAGACGGTATGATAGTTGAATTGGAGCCGTTCACACACGAGTTTCACCTTGGCGCTACTGTGCAAAGCAACTAGGTCCAAACCATCACATCCACCAGCCCAAAACATCAATTCCAGTTCATTGTCTAAAGCGTAGTCCAGATCCAATCGGTACCTGTCATCCCAGGCGGGAGCCTCACGGCGCCCCCCATATCCTCGGGTCCGTGGGGGCGGCGCTCCCCAAAGAATGCTAGCCTCCAAGATTGCTCTTTTCGACCGGCATTCCTCCTGCGGGAATTTCCTCGGGTACGTGGGGGCGGAGCTCCCCAAAGAATGCTAACCTCCAAGAGTATTCCTGTCGAGCAGCATTCCCCCTGCGGGGGAAGATCGCCGATTAACCATTAAAGAAATTGCTGAGGCTTGTAGTATTTCAACTGAATGAGTGCATAAGATTTTACATGAACATTTATGCATGAGAAAATTATCTGCTTGATGGGTGTCGCATTTGTTGACGATCGAAACCTGGATTCATCACCATACTCCGGAGATTAAACAACAGCCAAAGTAAAATATTGTAGTGGGGGAACCAACTCTGAAGAAGGCGAAGGTCATTCGTTCTGCCGGAAAAGTATGGCGGCAGTTTTTTTGGGACACGATATTACGATGCGTTGCTGGACCATTTGAAGACGGTACTCAAGAAGAAGCGACCACACTTGGCGAGGAAGAAGGAGGTGTTTCACCAAAATCACGCGCGAGTCCACACATGCAATCGGACGAATTGAAGTTCGAATTGCTTCAGCACCCACCCTACTCACCAGAATTAGCTCCGAGTGACTTTTATGTTCCCCAACTTGGAAAAATTTCTGGGTGCGAAAAAATATGGGTTTTATACTGAGGTTGAAGAGGCAGTAAACCTGTCTTTTTCAGGTAAACTTCAAGAATTTTTTTTCTGATCGCCTCAAGGTTGGGAAAAGCATTTGACCAAATGTATTGACTTGACTGGAGACTATGTCGAGAAATAAATATTGGTTTGGCCTGAATTATGTGTTTTTCTTTACAAGGCCGGAAACTTTTCAAATGACGCTCGTACTCCACAGATGCTCACTGGCAGATGGAAATTAATGTTTTGCATATGTTATTTGTACAGAAACCAAAGACATTTCAATTATTTTCGGCCAGGTAAATATAGTTTGTTTGTGAGACAAGGAGTAACGGAATCTTTGAAAATGAATCTAAATTTTTAACCGACTTCCAAAGGAAAGAAAGTTATCAATTCATCACGTGTATTTTTTATATGTTGTTGCTTTTTTTATGTAGGTTCACACATAACTTTTGAATGGAGATAGATAGAATAGTCCTGTGTTGAGCAAATGATACGTCTTTCTTTCTATTCAGTCCCATATAAAGGATAAAAAGTTCAACTACCGGAAAATTACTTTTACCGTTAAAACGAAAAAATTCTCCCTGATTTTCCAGCATAACTGATCAACGCATGTGAAGATTTTGATTGTTATGGTTTCAAATGAAAGACAATATTGTTACATTTACAAATAATTCTGTGAGCTACTGTCGCAATTGCTTCACAACCATCATGATCAATAAACGAATGTACTCGAAAACCCGCCAAGCATGATCAACATCTGAAAGTGACGTCACTGCCCCTTCAGTATTGCTCGAATATTCCAGTTAGTTCGCCAATGTACGAGAAATGGATTTAATGACTAGAGACCCTATATAAAGGCGAGCTGAATGAATGGCGGGATTATTACAACCGCGATATAGTAAAACTGCGATAGTGAGGAGAGCGAATTGAAAGCGATATTGATTGTGAAGTGATAGACACGAAGTTAACAATTTATAGACAAAGTGAAAAGTAAAATTAGTGAAAGTGTTAAATAAATGATTGTGCATTTTTAGTAAATAAACTCTTTTAACTTCATTTAAAAGACATTGCGTTTTCACTTTCCCGGAACATTAAAATTATTGGCTGCGAGCCATAACACGCAACAGTGGTGTCAAGAAGTGAGAAAGAAAATTTTGGGTGTGAAAACGTTTAAACATTTTTAAAGTGCACAATAGTGAAAATTAACGTGAAAACTGGTGGAAAAATAGCCGAAACAATAAAAATGCCAGGAAACTTCCATTAAAAATTGATCAATTGACCATATCGGAGCTCAAGGAGGAGTTGGAACAGCGAAATCTGGCTACACAAGGAACAATGGCCATACTAATTGCACGCTTGCTTGACGCGCTCGAGTCGGAAGGCGCGTATCTGGATTCGGGGGAGCCCTCAGATGCGGAAAAAGGCGCAGAAAGTGGAGAAGCACAAACACCAAAATCAAAGGAACCCGAAAATGCGCTGAAGCAAATGTTGATGCTGATGCAGCAAGAGCAGCGATAACAGTCTTTCAATTCAACTGCGAAGCTAACGGAACAATCAGCGAAGCTGGACCAACAAGCGATCGAAATCAAGGCAGATTTCCAAAAACAGTCAACCGAAATATAAGAGGAGCTCGGTAGTCTGAACAAGCGTCGAGGAAAAGGTGTACCAGGTCGAGGGGAGAATCAACAATGCGATGGAAAAAGTGAAAAAGGAATTGGAAGCAGCGAAGGCAGCAGTAACCAACTCATCGACCCCGCTTACAACCGCAGCGCAAAGCTCATCCAGAAATGTGAAAGCACCAATATTCGACGGGTAACAGTCTGGAGTATTTACAAAAACCCAGTTTGAAGCTGCCACTAGGGCAAATCACTGGAATGAGGAGAAACGAGCAACTACACTAATTCTTGCTCTAAGAGGCCCAGCTGCCGAGCTTTTGCAAACGATCCCCGTTGAGTTGCACTCAAACCCGGCTGCTATAATGAATGCGCTCGACATGCGTTATGAGACGATCATCTAAAGAAGATTTAACGGTCACAGCTACGGCAACGGAAGCAGAAGTCTGGCGAAACTTTACAGCAGCTAGCCCAAGACATTGAGCGACTGACACTTTTGGCTTACCCAGCTGACGACCCAGAACATCGAGATGACGCAGCAACAGAAGCATTCATCAGCGCATTGAAGAACCGGGAATTGCAACCAGCCGAGCGTTTAGCTCAAAAACAAACGGTTCAGGATGCATTGGCTTATAGTACCACTGCCCGGGTTCGCGAGGTAGTCGCAAACGAGTGCAGGTGTGGGCGCGTCGAAATTGAGCGAGAGCCGCAGGCAAATAAAGCGCCTAGATGCTGGAATTGCGGAAAGAAGGGGCACCTGCAAAGAGACTGCAAGAAGTGAAGAAATCCGAGCTATTGTCCAGGGTGTACAGTTAGGAGAAGACCTAGACCAAGTCAGGAGCCCAGAATGGAAGCCCTTCAAGCTGAGGGGTCGGGAAACATGAAAGAGCCAACTTTGTGGGGCAGAGGCTGGCTAGGAGGCTCGACGTCCCAGCACCACCATCACCGTGTCAAGACTACATCGTGGAGAAGCAGACTTATGCCTTCCGGGGCAAGTTGACGGAGAAAATTGCACCATAACAATCGACCGTGGTGCAACCCGATCGATTATCCGACCAGACCTAGTGAGGCAACAACTACTTCACAAGGGCAGGATTTTCTCACTACGGCCAGCTACGGGAGAAACTGCACCTGTTCATGGAGAGGTCAACCTCCAGATACAGTTGGGTGACCTTACGTTCCGACATAATTTTCTGGTCGCGAACATTATGGATGACTGCATTCTTGGAATGGATTTTCTGCGACCATATGGAATCACGTTGGATTTGGGCAAACGGGTATTGAAATGGCAGAATGTCGAAGTTTTGATGGAGGATCCCAGCGCTCAAATTCCCAAGATGAATGTGGTAGTATGTGCAACACTGATGTACCAAATTCTTCTGAAAGCATTGTATGGGACAAGCCTGATGGTGATTCTGGAGACCAGCAATCTTATCTGATAGAGCCAACGTAGACGTCGGCATTCTGCAGTTCGATTGTAGGACGAAGCCTTGTGAGATCTATAAGGAACGGATACGTGCCGGTTAGAGTCCTTAACACCGCAGACTCAACCACGAGCATCAAAGCGGGAGAAGTCATCGGCAGCTGCCAGACTGTTTCAACCATCACATCTTTGGAAGCCACTCACGACAATCATTGGAAAAGGAGGCAAGACGCAGACAAAGCCCGGGAATCCACGTCTGCAATTTTGAAGCAGGTCAAATTGCCAGTGCAGCTATTCAAGCGAGCCTCTGATGTGGTCACCAAGTACAGTGCCATCTTCTCAACAAGCCCGGATGACCAAGGCCGAACGAGTCTGGTAACTCACGTCATAGATACACAGGGAGCCAAGCCGATTCGACATGCAACGAACGTCTTCCTATAGCCAAGCAAGGAGAAGTGAGCGCACTGATCTCGGACATGGAAAAACAAGGTGTTATCGAGCATTTTGTCAGTCCATGGGCCGCGCCTATAGTTCTAGTAAAGAAAAAGGATGGTAGCACTCGTTTTTGTGTCAACTATAGGCAGCTTAACGATGTCACTAAGAAAGATAGTTACCCACTCCCACGCAACGATGACATCATAGACACTTTAGCCGACGCAAAATGTTTTTCTACGCCCGATCTCAAGAGTGGCTCCTGGCAGGTAGAAATCGATAAGAAAGACAGAGAGAAGACAGCGTTTTCAGTTGAGACCGGATTGTGGCAATTTTCGGTGATGTCATTTGGGCTTTGCAATGCTCCAGCCACTTTCGAACACCTGATGGAATACGTTCTACGTGGCCTAACCTGGAAAACCTGCTTGGTGTATCTAGATGACATCATTGCTATCGAGAGAAAAGAAGAGCATGTGTGGAACTTAGAAGCGGGTTTCTCCCGATTGCGACTGGCGAATTTGAAACTTAGTCCCGACAAGTGTTCCCTTTTTGCAGCTGAAGTAAAATACCTGGGGCACGTCGTATCAGCAGAAGGGGTCAAAACATACCCTGAGAAAATTGAAACCGTGAAAAGCTGGCCAACACCAAACAACAAGCGCCAACTACGAAGTTTTCTGGGTCTGGCGACCTACTATCGAAGATTCGTCAAAGACTTTGCCAAAAAAGCTAAGTGTCTCCATCAGCTAACCGAGAAAAATCGTCCGTATGTCTGGAGTGAACAATGCCAGGTAGCCTTTGAGACCTTGAAAGAGAAGCTGTGTGAATCACCCATGCTAGCATATCCGAAACCCGGAAAAATGTTTGTAGTTGACACCGGCGGTATTGGAGCTATATTCTCCCAGCTGATCGACGGCAAAGAAAGAGTCCTCTCGTATTACAGTCAAGTTCTCTCAAAAAGTGAGAGGAACTACTGCGTGACCAGGAAGGAGCTATTGGCTATAATAGAGGCCACCAAGCAGTTCCACAAGTACCTATATGGCCAGAAATTCGTTCTTTGAACGGACCATGCATCATTGAGATGGCTGTTCAACTTCAAAAACCCTGAGGGACAAGTTGCGAGATGGATCGAAAGATTGCAGTCATACGACTGCGAAATTGTTCATCGGAAGGGCGGAGTTCATGGAAATGCTGACGCCCTATCTCGTCGTCCATGTCCAGCTGACTGCAAGCATTGCCGACGGATTGAGGAAAAGGAGCCACCCGTTGATCTGCGATTGATAACAGCTTAACTCGATGAAGGTTGGTCATCGAAGGAAATTCGAAATGCCCAGTTAGCCGATGAAGATATCGGACCATTGCTCGTATGGAAGGAGACAACTGGGCGACCTGAGTGGAAGGCCGTTTTGATGCACGGCGCCACCCTGAAAAGTTATTGGGCACAATGGAACTCCCTTCAGGTTGAGGGTGGCGTACTCAAGCGGAAATGGGAAACGGATGTGGCTAAGGAGATGCACGAAGGATCCTCGAGAGGCCACCTTGGTGTCAACAAGACCTTAGCGAAATTGCGGGAAAGATTCTACTGGCTCCACCCTCGAGAAGACGTAGAGGACTGGTGTCGTCGATGCACGATTTGCGCTTCCGTCAAAGGTCCAAAGCGGCGACTGAGAGGACAAATGCAAACCTATAAGTGGGCGTGCCATTTGAAAGGATTGCTGTTGACATCGCAGGACCCTTTCCTGAATCCAAGGGGGGAAATCGATACACACTGGTTGTTGCATGTCATATGGTGGATTTGGGATGTTCCTGTCGACAAGTTGTGGATGTCGTGTCCATCGTATTCCGAATCCGCTACAAGACCTACAACAAAGGAAAAGGAGACACAGAGAACCAAATTATTTATAAGAATATATATTGGCACTTATCTGACGGGAGCGATGCAGCATATCAAAAATTTAAATCACAACACGTACTTGTATGACAAGAATCGTCATACTTGTTTACTATTATTGTCAATCTGATAATTCTCGTGTGATGGGTTGCACTGCACTAATGAGAATTTAATAACAAAACATAATATGTGATTGTAAAAAAGTAATAGATTATTATTTAGTTGAAAGTTCTAGCAAGATTGAATTGGAAAGTTAGAGGAAAAAGTACCGGTTAGTTGCTAGCTAAGTATGGAAAAAGTGAAAGTAGACACATTAAAAAAAAAATAGAATTTGGAAATAGTAAAAAATAGAGTTTGGAATAGTATATATATGGAAATGATATAAAGTATAAAGTTTGAAAGTAGACGTGCATTGTGAAAATTGGAAATTGGTCAATTAAAGGTAGGAAACATCAGGTTTTCGACTAATCCATCAGATATTTTGATTTCAATAATCCATACAAATTCATGGTCCGTCGAGATAATTGTGTGTGATATATCATCTCGTCCGACGAGATAGTTCGTGTACCATACACTGGTTGTGTCCGATTATTTCAGCAAGTGGCCCGAGGTCTACCCCATACCCAACCAGGAAGCAACTACTGAAGCCGAACAGCTTGTGTTGAATTGGGTCAGTAGGAACGGCGTACCTTGCGAACTACATTCGGATCAAGGCCGAAACTTTGAGTCACTAGTTTCTGGAGAAATGTGCGAACTACTGGGAATACGGAAAACGAGGACAACACCGCTGCTTCCCCAATCCGATGGAATGGTCGAACGTTTCAACGGCACGCTCAATAAACACCTGGCCAAGATGGTTGACGAGAACGAAAGGGGCTGGGACCGACATATCTCACTATTTTTGATGGCGTACAGAGCTGCCGAACATGCATCGACGGGCCAAGCCCCAGCCAAAGTCCTTTTTGGAAGGACTATTTGTCTGCCGGCCGATATAAAGTTCGGAACACCCCCTGAGAAACCCCAAACGATCTCGGAGTACGCAAGTGAGCTAAGACAACGGTTGAACCGGATACAATGGACAGCGCGAAAACACCTCAAATCGGCTACTGACCGCATGAAGACCAGGTATGATCTACAGGCAAATTCTACTGGCTTCCAGGAAGATGACTTGGTTTGGCTATATAACCCACAACGGCGAAAGGGGACCATACCGAGTTACAAAGCGAATCAACGACGTCGTATACCGCATACAGGAACACCGTAAGCCGAGAGACACAATGAAAGTCGAGCACCTGGACCGTCTTGCCCCATATTACATCCAGGGAGAACGACTACAACTGGCGACACATCTTTTCGGGGCGAAAAGAACTGAGGTGGGGGCAGTGTTACATGTACAAATAATTCTGTGAGCTACTGTCGCAATCGTTTTCACAACCAAGCCAAGCATGATCAACATCTGAAAGTGACGTCACTGCCCATTCAGTATTGCTCGAATATTATTACAACCGCGATATAGTAAAACTGCAATAGTGAAGAGTGCGAATTAAAAGCGATATTGATTGTGAAGTGATAGACACTTGAAGTAAAAATTTATAGGCAAAGTGAAAAGTAAAATTAGTGAAAGTGTTAAATAAATGATTGTGCATTTTTAGTAAATAAACTCTTTTAACTTCATTTAAAAGACATTGCGTTTTCATTTTCCCGGAACATTAAAATTATTGGCCGCAAACCATAACACGCGACAATATATTGAACTAAAATGTTCAGTACAGAATTATAATTCTTTCAAGGACTCTCTAGTCAATATGATCTACTAATGCCGAGAAATTGAATTTTAATGATCTTTCATATGAAAAATGCCAATTATTTTGCACTCTTCAAGGATTTGATGGATGTACCGAATCTCACGGTGACGGATGATGCAAATGATCAGTATCCTTAATTTTCTACATAATCGGTACACTTAAGTTAATCATTTCTACCGGAAATAAATTATTTCTCAATGCAGCATAAATACAATTCAACATGGTTTAGAGCAATTTTATTGGGGAAAATTTCAGGATGCTTTTCTCTTCTGTATTCATTTTTTGCCAACTGATAAACTCATCAAAAGATCCTTCTTACTTCCTTAGCCATAAACGTTACACAGAGGATTTATAAAATTCCCCGAAGAAATAATAAGGATTGAGTGATTGCAAATTATAGTTAGTCGCCATTTGAAAATTGATTCGCTTCTTTCAAGTTAATTGTAAAGGGTTATCCATTTTACGCTTGGGAAAGTAAAGCTTAAAAAAACACACAAAATATTCAGATGGTAACAAATTTTTTATTCAATATGAAGATTGAACGATTGATTATACGTGAAACACAACATCATTCAAATGTCCTCCACGGGACCTCTTACAGGTCTCAATCTTTTTGAGGTAATTTTCAATGACTTTTCGGCACATTTCCGGCAATATCTCGGCCATAACTTCACAACTATTGGTTTTCAACTACTCAAGATTTTGAGAATTGTTTGCGTACACACGATCTTTCGCATAGCCCCATAAAAAGAAATCCAAAGGTGTTAGGTCGCAGGATCTTGCGGGCCAATTGACATCACTCAATCTCGAAATTACGCGTCCTGGAAATTTCTCTTGCAAAAGTGCTCGATTAGCCTGTGTTGTGTGGCTTGTGGCTCCGACCTGTTGGAACCACATATTCTCCAGATCATAATCTTCAATTTCTCTCCAAAAATAATCGGTTAACATTCGTCCATAGCGGTCAGAAGTGACTGTAATGCCTCTTCCTTGATCGTTTTCAAAAACTACGGGCCAATAACACCACCAGACCATAATGCACACCAAACGGTCACTTTTTCCGGATGCAAAGGCCTTTCTGCGATCACCTGAGGATTTTAAGAGCCCCATATGCGGCAATTCTGTTTATTTACGTAACCACTGAGCGAAAAATGAGCCACCCACGAAAATTTTGTTCGAAAAATCGTTATCAATGGCTTGTTGTTTAATCACCCAATTCGCATACATTCTGCATTGTGTATGGTCTTGAGGCTTAAGTTCTTGAGTGAGTTGGATTTTGTACGGATGGAGATGCAAATCCAAATGCAAAATCCGCCACAATGAGCCGTAAGACAAGCCCAAATGTTGAGCACGTCGAGGAATCGACAAATTCGGGTCTTCCTCCACACTTTGAGCAACGACAGCGATATTTTCAGCAGAACGAATGTTGGATGATTCACAGGCCTTGCAATATTAATAACCGATCCAGTCTCTTTAAATTTCCTCACTGTGTTCGAAATTGCTTGCTGTGTTGGTCGATTATGTCGACCGTAAATCGGCTCGTAAAGCCCTAAATGTTGATACAGCAGAATCACCATTTTTATCATAAAATTTAATAATTTTAACGCATTCTTCGACTGCTAAACGATCCATAATTCTAAACGGCAAACCTTCAACTAAAAAAAAAACCCGCTTTGGATGACATTTAATTCTGACAGATGTCAAATGGCAGGGTTATACTTTCCTACCACGAAATGGATAACCCTGTACATCATATGCCCAAAAATGGAAAAATAGTGATTTCCATACTAAAGACCGACGAAAATATATATATATATATATATATATATATATATATATATATATATATATATATATCCCCTCTCGCGCCTTCGCTTAGGGATAGTTAGAATATCTCATTTCCATGACCGTATTGATTTTTTCGGAAGTTGGTTTGGTCAGAACCATGCTCTCCCGTGTACCTGCTCAGCTATGATATGATTCGTTTGGCTTATTAAATAAATAAATAAATAAATATATATATATATATATATATATATATATATATATATATATATATATATATATATATATACATATATATATATATATATATATATATATATATATATATATATATGTGTGTATATATATATATATATATATATATATATATATATATGGGGAATGAAATACGACTGTCAAACGAGATACTACGAAACGGGCAGTTGGTATCCATCCTCCGTAGAGCGTGGACGTGGTTTAACCTTTCACATCTGACATCTATTGTAAATCTTTTTCGCAATAATTTAATTACTAAAATAAAGTGAATTTGAATTAATCTATAAACCAATCTTTACATGGGGGCTCAACCGGGATTGTGAACGGAGCTACCGATAAATAAATAGTAATTAAATACGCGTGTGCCGTGCGAAATAAAGAAAAACGAACAGAAGAACAAAGCAGTTAGTGATAACGGTGATCGAATATTTCGCTTTTGCTATAACCGAAATGAGTGCGCGGCATTGTAGGTCAGTGCAACGTAGTGACGCAAGCGTGGACGAGTTGGAAACGATGAGAGGCGGCGACGATCGCGCATCATATTTTAACATGCATGATGTGGAAAGCGTGATTCGCAAATTTCATGGCGAGAATATGAATGTGGTAGCATATCTGAACGAATTTGAAGCGTATGCAACCACGTTTAGATGGACGGAAATTCAGAAATTCGTAGTCCTTAAAAAATCGCTGTCGGGCGCGGCTCGAATGTGCGTAGACTGCGAGGCAAAACCGGTGTCCTATTTCCAACTTAAAAGTGCCCTAATCGAAGAGTTTAAAGCAAAGATAGCTAGTTGTGACGTTCACCAGAGGCTTCGAGAGGAGAAAAAACGGAACAATGAATCGTACCGTGAATATTTGTACCGAATGCTTGAAATAGGCAGTCATGCACAGGTGGAAGATGTCTCGGTGTTTCGGTAGGTAATCGATGGCATTAAAGACTCGAAAGTGAATAAGACTATTTTATACGGCGCGAAAACGACAGCGAAATTCAAAGAAAAACTCTTAACCTACGAACAAATGAAAAGCGATCCCGAAGTTCCAAGTGGCCTCAACGTAAAGAAACCAAAAACGGGAAAAAAACGAAGAAATACAGAAATCACGATACTGTTACAATTGCGGATCGTCTGACCACGAATAGCATGGTGGTCCGGACAAGACGAAAGGCCCAAAGTGTTTCGGGTGCAATCTATTTGGTCACAAACGCACTGATTGCCCGAATGAAAAGGCAACCAATTACATACGAAAATCTGAACCATCATATTGTTCTGTATTAATTCACGAGGTGGCTTTTTCCGCTCTTATTGATACTGGAAGCGACTTGTGCATTGTGAAGAAGTCGTGCCTCAGTAAAAGAAAGCCACGAGACGTATCAGAATCTTCGCGATGTACGTTAACGGGTCTCGGTTCTAGTATCATTACGCATGGGCTGTGTACTGTCGATGTGAAAATTAACGGTATCTCATTCGAAAATATCGAGTTCAACATAGTAGACAACATGAGTGTTAATCCCGACGTCATCATAGTGTCGCGTGTTTTTGGTTCGCGGCCAATAATTTTAATGTTCCGGGGAAGTGAAAACGCAATGTCTTTTAAAATAAATTAAAAGAGTTTACTCAATTAATCAAAAAAATGCACAATCACTTATTTTAGTATTTCAAAATTTTAATTTTCACTTAGTCTATAAATTTGTCATTCAACTGTCCACTTAAAATCACTTCGCACTCAACCAATCAATCGCCTTTACTTCGCGTTCCACTATATCGCAGTTTTCTATCGCGGTTGTCCCCCATTCATTCAGCTCGCCTTTATATAGGGCCTCTAATCATTCTAGTGATGGTCGACTCGAGTAACTAACTCGAGTTAGCTCGAGTTGGGCTTAACTCGAACAAACTCGAGTTGAATTCTCTCTGACTCGAGTTTGAAAACCGATTGAAGCCGACATGGAGCGAAGTTTGCTGATCATTTCAGTCAAATCAGTTCTCGTTCATTGATGAATAAGCGGGAGCATTCCAGCAGCGTAATTAATGGGCAGTGACTCACTTTCAGATGTTCATAATGCTTGTTGGGTTCTCGTGGTTTCGAGTAAATTCATTTGTTGGTGTTCTTAATGATTGTGGAAACAATTGCGACAGTAGCTCGCAGAATTATTTGTACATGTAAGACTGCCCCCACCTCAGTTCTTTTCGCCCCGAAAAGATGTGTCGCCAGTGGTAGTCAATTCTCCCTGGGTGTAATATGGGGCAAGACGGTCCAGATGCACGATTTTCATTTTGGTTCTCGGTTTACGGTGTTCCTGTATGCGATATACGACGTCGTTCATTCGCTTGGTGACCCGGTATGGTCCCTCCCAATTATGTTGCAGCTTTGGAGACCTACCCTTTCGCCGTTGCGGGCTATATAGCCACACCAAGTCATCTTGCTGGAAGCCAGTAGAATTTGCCTTGAGATCATACCTGGTCTTCATGCGGTCAATAGCCGATTCGAGGTGATTTATCTGGTTCAACCATTACCTTAGATCAATTGCGTACTCCGAGATCGTTTGGGGTTTCTCAGGGGGTGTTCCGAACTTTATATCGGCTGGCAGACGAATAGCCTTTCCAAAAAGGACTTTGGCTGGGGCTTGGCCTGTCGATGCATGTTCGGCAGCTCGGTACGCCATCAAAAATAGTGGGATATGTCGGTCCCAGTCCCTTTGGTTCTCGTCAACCATCTTGGCCAGATGTTTATTTAGCGTTCCGTTGAATCGTTCGACCATTCCATCGGATTGGGGATGCAGCGGTGTTGTCCTCGTTTTCCGTATTCCCAGCAGCTCGCACATTTCGCCAAAAACTAGTGACTCAAAGTTTCGGCCTTGATCTGAATGTAGTTCACAAGGTACGCCGTGACCTACTTTAACACTAGCTGTTCAGCTACGGTAGTTGCTTCCTGGTTGGGAATGGGGTAGACCTCAGGCCACTTGCTGAAATAATCGGCTACAACCAGCGTATATCGATTTCCCCAATCGGATTCAGGAAAGGGTCCTGCGATGTCAACAGCAATCCTTTCGAATGGCACGCCTACGTTATAGGTTTGCATTTGTCCTCTCAGTCGTCGCTTTGTCACGGAAGCGCAAATTGTGAATCTGCGACACCAGTCCTCTACGTCTTCTCGAGTGTGGAGCCAGTAGAACCTTTCCCGCAATTTCGCTAAGGTCTTGTTAACCGCAAGGTGGCCTCTCGAGGATCCCTCATGCATTTCCTTTACCACATCGTGGATTCGGCTTTTGGGTAGTATAGTTTGCATCCTATAGGAGCTACCAGCCGCCGTTTCCCATTTCCGCTTGAGTACGCCACCCTCCACCTGAAAGGAGTTCCATTAAGCCCAATAGCTTTTCAGGGTTGCGCCATGCATTGAAACGTCTTTCCACTCAGGTCGCCCAGTCGTCTCCTTCCATACGAGCAGTGGTCCGATGTCTTCATCGGCTAACTGGGCGTTTCGAATCTCCACAGATGACCAACCTTCATCGAATTCCGCCGTTATCAATCGCAGATCAACGAGCGGTTCCTTTTCCTCAATCCGTTGGCAATGCTTGCAGTTAGCTGGACATGGACGGCGGGATAGAGCGTCAGCATTTCCATGAACTCCGCCCTTCCGATGAACAATTTCGTAGTCGTATGACTGCAATCTTTCGATCCATCTCGCAACTTGTCCCTCAGGGTTTTTGAAGTTGAGCAACCATCTCAGTGATGCATGGTCCGTTCAAAGAACAAATTTTTGGCCATATAGATACTTGTGGAACTGCTTGGTGGCCTCTATTATAGCCAATAGCTCCTTCCTGGTCACGCAGTAGTTCCTCTCACTTTTTGAGAGAACTCGACTGTAATAAGAGAGGACTCTTTCTTCGCCATTGATCTGCTGGGAGAGTACAGCTCCAATACTGCCGTTGCTTGTATCGGTGTCAACTACAAACATTTTTCCAGGTTTCGGATACGCCAGCACGGGTGATTCACACAGCTTTTCCTTCAGGGTCTCAAAGGCTGTCTGGCATTGTTCATTCCAGACATACGGACGATTTTTCTCGGTTAGCTGATGGAGACACACTACACTTGTCGGGACTAAGTTTCAAATTTGCCAGTCGCAATCGGGAGAAAACCTCTTCTAAGTTCCGCACATGCTCTTAGAACGTTCTACCGATGACGATGATGTCATCTAGGTACATCAAGCAGGTTTTCCAGGTTAGACCACGTAGCACGTATTCCATCAAGCGTTCGAAAGTGGCTGGAGCATTGCAAAGCTCAAACGGCATCACCACAAATTGCCACAATCAGGTCCCAACTGAAAATACGGTCTTCTCTCGGTCCTTCTTGTCAATTTCTACCTGCCAGCAGCCATTCTTGAGATCGAGTGTGGAAAACCATTTTGAGTCGGCTAAAGTGTCCATGATGTCATCGATGCGTGGAAGCGGGTAGCTATCTTTCTTAGTGACGTCGTTAAGCTGCCTATAGTCGACACAAAAACGAGTGCTACCGTCCTTTTTCTTTACTAGAACTACAGGCGCGGCCCATGGACTGACAGAAGGTTCAATTACGCCTTGTTTTTCCATCTCCGAGATCAGCGCGCGCACTTCTCCTTGTTTGGCTATAGGGAGGCGTCTCGGTGCTTGTCGAATCGGCTTGGCTCCCTGTGTATCTATGACGTGAGTTACCAGACTCGTTCGGCCTTGGTCATCCGGGCTTGTTGAGAAGATGTCACTGTACTTGGTGACCAGATCAGAGGCTCGTTTGAATAGCTGCACTGGCAATTTGACTTGCTTCAATATGAACGACGTGGATTCCCGGGCTTTGTCTGTGTCTTGCCTCCTTTTCCAATGATGGTCGTGAGTGGCTTCCAAAGAGGTGATGGTGGAAACAGGCTGGCAGCTGCCGATGACTTCTCCCGCTTTGATGCTCGTGGTTGAGTCTGCGGTGTTAAGGACTCTAACTGGCACATACCCATTCCTTTAAGATCTTACAAGGCTTCGTCCTACAATCAAACTGCGCAATGCCGATGTCTTCGTTGGCTCTATCAGATAAGATTGCTGGTCTCCAGAATCACCATCAAGCTTGGCCCATACAATGCTTTCGGAAGAATTCGGTACATCAGTGTCAGTACATACCACTACATTCATCTTGGGAATTTGGACGCCGGGATCCTCCATCAGTACTTCTACATTCTGCCATTTCAATACACGTTTGCCCAAATCCAACGTGATTCCATGTGGTCGCAGAAAATCCATTCCGAGAATGCAGTCATCCATAATGTTCGCGACCAGAAAATTATGTCGGAACACAAGGTCTCCCAACTGTATCTGGAGGTTGACCTCTCCATGAACAGGTGCAGTTTCTCCCGTAGCTGTCCGTAGTGAGAAAATTCTGCCCTTGTGAAGTTGTTGCTGTCAAACTAGGTCTGGTCGGATAATCGGGTTGCACCAGTGTCGATTGTTATGGTGCAGTGTTCTCCGTCAACTTGACCCGGAAGGCATAAGTCCGCTTCTCCACGATGATGGTGGTGCTGGGACGTTGATCCACCTAGCCAGCCTCTGCCCCACGAAGTTGGCTCTTACATGTTTCCCGACCCCTCTGTTTGAAGGGCTTCCATTCTGGGCTCCTGACTCGGTCTGGATCTCCTCCTAGCTGCACACCCTGGACAATAGCTCGGTTTTCTTCGCTTCTTGCAGTCTCTTTGGAGGTGCCGCTTCTCTCCGCAATTCCAGCATCGAGGCGCACCATTAACATGCGGGTCTCGCTCAATTTCCACGCGCTCACACCTGCACTCGTCTGCCACTACCTCACGGACCCGGGCAGTGGTACGAGTCGCATTTTTCGCTGCCTCAAAGTTCAGACTGTCAGCCAATGCGTCCTTAACCGTTTGCTTTTGGGCTAAACGCACGGCTTGTTGCAATTCCGGGTCCTTTAGTGCGCTGATGAATGCTTCTGTCGCTGCACCATCTCGATGTTCTGGGTCGTAGGCCGGGTAAGCCAAAAGTTCTAGTCGCTCAATGTCTTGGGCTAGCTGCTGTAGGGTTTCACCAGACTTCTGCACCCGATGCCTTAGCTGTGACCGATAAATCTGCTTTAGATGATCATCTCCATAGCGCATGTCGAACGCATTCATTATAGCATTCGAGTTTGAGTGCAATTCAACGGGGATCGACTGCAACAGCTCGGCAGCTGGGCCTCTTAAAGCAAGAATCAATGCAGTTGCTCGTTCCTGCTCATTCCAGTGATTTATGCGAGCGGCTGCTTCGAACTGGGTTTTGTAAATAGTCCAGACCGTTTGCCCATCGAATATTGGTGCTTGCACATTTCTAGATGAGCTTTGCGCTGCGTATAAAATTGGGGCTGGTGAGGCGGTTACTACTGCCTTCGCTGCTTCCAAGTCCTTTTTCACTTTTTCCATCTCATGGTTGACCTGGCTGATCTCAAGGTTGATTCTCTCCTCGACCTGGTACACCTTCTCCTCGACGCATTTAATTTGGCTGTTGAGACTACTGAGCTCCGCTTTTATTTCGGTTGACTATTTTTCCAGCTTCTGTGTGATGTCTGCCTTGATTTCGAACGCTTGTTGGTCTAGCTTCGCTGATTGTTCATTTAGCTTCGCAGCTAAACTGGATGTCTGTTCATTTAGCTGCGCTGATTGTTCACTTAGTTTCGCTGACTGTTCATTTAGCTTCACAGCTAAACTGGATGTCTGTTCATTTAGCTGCGCTGATTGTTCATTTAGCTTCTTAGTTAAATTGGATGACTGTTGTCGCTGCTTTTGCTGCATCAGCATCAACATTTGCATCAGCGCATTTTCTGGTTCCTTTGGTTTTGGTGTTTCGGCTTCACCACCTTCTGCGCCTCTTTCTGCAGCTGACAGCTCACCCGAATCCAGATTCACGCCTTCCGACTGGATCGCATCACGCAAGCGTGCAATCAGTATGGCCTTTGTGCCTTGTGTAGCCAGATTTCGTTGTTCCAACTCCTCTTTGAGCTCCGATATGCTCAATTGATTAATTTTTAGATGTAAATTTCCATGTATTTTTATTGTTTCGGCTATTTTTCCACGTTAATTTTCACAATTGTGCACTTTAAAATTGTTTAAACGTTTTCACTTCCAAAATTTTAATCTCGCTTCTCGACACCACTGTCGCGTGTTTTTGGTTCGCGGCCAATGATTTTAATGTTCCGGGGAAGTGAAAACGCAATGTCTTTTAAATTAACTTAAAAGAGTTTATTCAATTAATCAAAAAAATGCACAATCACTTATTTTAGTATTTCACAATTTTAATTTTCACTTAGTCTATAAATTTGTCATTCAACTGTCCACTTAAAATCACTTCTCAATTAAACAATCAATCGCCTTTACTTCGCGTTCCACTATATCGCAGTTTTCTATCGCGGTTGTAATGAATGATCCCCCCATTCATTCAGCTCGCCTTTATATAGGGCCTCTAATCATTCAACTCAGTTCTCGTACATTGATGAATAAGCGGGAACATTCCAGCAGCGTAATTAATGGGCAGTGACTCACTTTCAGATAATGATCATGCTTGTTGGGTTCTCGTGGTTTCGAGTAAATTCATTTGTTGGTGTTCTTAATGATTGTGGAAACAATTGCGACAGTAGCTCGCAGAATTATTTGTACATGTAACAATAGGAATGAATCTACTCGCTAGCGCCATAGTGGAAATTCGCAATGGTAAAATAAAAATTACGAAAGTTGATGCGAAGCCTGATAGTAAAGAAACGATGGATGAAGCATGCAACCCAATAGAATGTTTTCTCGCGCAAATAAACACGGAAGCGTTGAACGAAGATGAGCTTAGTGCAAATGTTTGCAACACGAAGGTTAGTTCTGAAGTTAAAAATATTATCTCGAAATATTCACCGACACAACCGAAAGAATCGCCGATAAATATGAAAATCGGTGTAATTGATAACGAACCGGTCTATCGTCCGCCAAGAAGATTTTCGCCACCCGAACGAAAGATAATCGACGAACAAGTGGAGTCTTGGTTGAAAAACGGAGTTGTACGCGAAAGTGTCTCTGATTATGCAGGTCAAGTGGTTCTGGTAAGGAAAAGGGACGGCAAGCAGAGATTGTGTATCGACTACCGAGCCATCAATAAGAAAATTTACAAAGATCGATACCCGCTACCGGTGATCGAAGACCAAATCGACAAAATTGGAGATGCAGCATTTTTTAAGTACCCTCGATCTTGAAAATGGCTTTTTCCATGTGACGGTGGATGAAAAGAGTCGCAAATTTACATCGTTTGTCACTCAAACCGGACAATATGAGTTCACGCAGGTACCATTTGGATTATGCGATTCGCCCAGCGTATTTCAAAAGTTTATAAATTATACATTCCGAGACCTGATTCGTGAAAACGTTGTAATAATTTACATTGACGACATCGTTGTACCCTCACGGACCATTGAAGAAGGCTTAATTAGTTTAAAACAAACCCTAAAAGTGGCTGCTGATAATGGACTGAATATAAGATGGAGTAAATGCCGATTCCTACAGGTAGAAATAGAATACTTAGGCCATCGAATTTCAAAAGGAACCGTCAAACCGTCGATCGGTAAAGCAAAAGCCATTATTAATTTCCCGATTCCAAAGACGTTGAAGCAACTACAAAGCTTCCGAATTTCGCAACACGAGCGCGACCGTTGACCGAACTTACGAAAAAGGGAGCTGTCATTGATTTAGGAGAACTTGAGCTGGAAGCCGTACACGACTTGAAAAATGCGTTGACATCAAATCCTGTGCTGAAAATTTTCAAATATGGCGTTCCTATGTAGTTACATACTGACGCCAGCAAACAAGGATATGGAGCGGTTCTTCTCCAGAGGGACGCGGAAGACAACTCGATGCATCCGGTTTTCTATATGAGGAAGTCTAAGACCGAACCTGAGAAAAAATATTCAAGCTACGAACTCGAGATGTTGGCTGTCGTCAAAGCATTGAAGTTTAGGATTTATCTGATTGGACAGCGCTTCAAACTTGTCACCGATTGTAAAGCGTTTAAATGCACCATGGAAAAGAAGGATTTGGCGACGCGGGTTGCCAGATGGGTCATGCTGCTTGAAGAGTTCGATTTTGAAGTGGAGCACCGTGCTGGAACTGGCATGCGACATGTCGATGCCTTAAGCCGCGATCCGGTTGTTATGATGATACAAAATGACGACTTTCTGAAACGATTGAGCGAAGCACAACATAGTGACGAGGCGTTGCTACCTATCATCGAAATACTGAGAGATAAGCCTTACAAAAATTATACGATGCATCATGGTATTTTATGTAAAATTACAAATAATAATAGTTTGTCTGTCGTTCCAGAATTAATGAAATCAGTATTAGTTCAGGAAGTCCACGAAAAAGGGCATTTTCGTTTGCAGAAAATGAAGTATATGCTGCAAGAGTTTTATATCCCCGATCTGGATCGTCGCATTGAACGTTGCATTTCCAGTTGTGTGAGATGCATCTTATCCGATAGAAAACGAGGCAAAGCAGATGGATTTTTGCACCCGATTCCGAAAGGCGATGTCTCCCTCGCTGCGTTCCATATCGATCATCTGGGCCCTATGCAAGACACGTTATATTTTGGCTGTTATCGATGGATTCACAAAATTTTGTTGGCTTTTCCCGACAAAAACACTTGCGTGCGATGTAGTCCTGCAGAAGATGGAGGTAATTGCTGAATCGTTTGGTTATCCTTTTCATTTAATTTCCGACCGAGGAGGAGCATTTGTATCGCAAAACTTCAAGAAGTATTGCACCGACCACGATATTGGGTTGCATCTTGTGACTACCGCCTAGGGGAAATGGGCAGATCGAGCGTCTTCATGCGGTTGTCATATCGGCACTTACGAAGTATTCTATTGACACACCTGATGAATATTCAAAAATGTAAAAAATATTCAGAGAGCTATTAACTCTACGTATCATCGATCGATAAGAATGTCACCATTTCAATTAATGGTCGGTACTAAGATGAATTCTGGAAAGGACATTCGGATTATGGAGATTTTAGAGGAAGTTATATCCCAACAGTATGACGAAGCTCGAGCAGAATTACGCAAGCAGGCGAAAGAGGCTATAGCGAAGATGCAGGATGAAAATTCGAGAAATTTCAACAAGAAGCGAAAGAAAGCTACCATCTACAAAGTTGGGGACCTGGTTGCGATAGAGCGAGTGCAGTTTGGTACGGGACTGAAGATCAGACCAAAGTTTCTTGGTCCCTATAGGGTTGTTTCAATCAACGGATTCGATCGTTATGGCGCGCAGAAGGTTGGCGAACACGAAGGCCCAAAGGCTACCAATACGAGCGCAGACAGGATGAAACTATGGACCGAATTCGACGACAATGACGACCTCACCGTTCCACCACAAGACGCAGATGACTCGCCTGAGGCAGACGAGTAATATGGATGACCGAGTGTGGAATGAAATACGACTGTCAAACGAGATACTACGAACCGGGCAGTTGGTATCCAACCTCCGTAGAGCGTGGACGTGGTTTAACCTTTCACATCTTACATCTATTGTAAATCTTTTTCGCAATAATTTAATTACTAAAATAAAGTGAATTTGAATTAATCTATAAACCAATCTTCACATATATATATATATATATATATATATATTTATATATATATATATATATATATATATATATATATATATATAATATATATATATATGTATGCATATATATATATATATATATATATATATATATATATATATATATGTATATATATATATATATACACATATATATGTATATATATATATATATATATATATATATATATATATATGTGTATATATATAATATATATATCCTATATATATATATATATATATATATATATATATATATATATATATATATATATATATATATATATATATATATATATATATATATATATATATATATATATATATATATATCTAAATGTGCCTTGAGATTGCAATTTTGCTTTGAGTTTCGCCAAAGTTTCATAAATTGAACATTTCAACTGGTTTTGTTAATCATTCAAATTGTTTAAGTGAAAACGAAATGGAGGCTGTTTGAGATGAAAGCCCGTAATTTCTGTTGTCACCAAAGTATAGCTCGGATTTGTATCAAAATTGGTACAAAGATTCATTCAAGTGTGTGATAAAGCTCACAATAAATATTCCAAAGTGGAACCATCTGAAACAAAACGGCAGCCACTAAAATTCGGAAAAAAGTTGAACAATAAAAATCAAGGTAGACATTGATGATATCTTTAACTAAAATCGATCAGAACTGAATTTGAACGCTGCATATTTTAGCAGTAGTAAGTTTTGCATTGCGGTCAAAAAACTTTATTTTAATATACATGGTACAATATATGCAAGAAGCTAAGTTTTAAAAGATTTGAAATGAAAAAATGTTGCCACTAAAAACGGTGAAATGAAAAACTTTCAGAAAAAAAGAAAACCGAGTTCAAAATGCCCTGAAAAGGATGAAATAAACTTAATGGAGGCGATACCAAATCAATTTCCCCATTTCAACAAAAAACTTCCAATTTGTCGCCATCACAAGAGTAACGGGGAAAACTGATATGACACCGGTTCCATCAAATTTATTTCATCCTTTTTATTAATTGCAGTCCTTTGGGAATTTTCAGATTTTATTTCGAGCACCACTTTCAAGCAAGTATCTTACAAATAAAGCCTTAATAATTTCTATCTTGAAATATTCACACATGGTCAATTATATTAGCAAATTTCACCAAATTTTCTGATTGAAATATGGATACCTCAAATATCTGTGAAATTAGCAGTTCATTTAAAACGACTGAAATCGGTCATGATTTTTGAATCCTTCATCAAGAGCAGAGATCAATGACGCCTGCAAATGTTAGTCGACAACATAGGAGTATTAGCTTAAGATCATTGTGAACCGCAATATATGAGAATGTGAAAGAATCAAGAGAAATCAGGCGGAAATCATACAAATTCCATGCGTCGTCTTAATTTCTTCAGGTTCTTCAACGTTTAATTCTAAACAGACTACGTTAATTTGAGATGAAAAGGAAAATCTCTAAAGCTATATTCATCGATTAAAGCAAGTGGACTCCGCATCAGGGATGAAAGTAGAAATTAAATGAAAATCGAATTATGCATGGTTCCTATGATCGAAACTAAGTTGGACCACCTCTGAGTGCAATTGGTTAATTGATTTACCGCAACCATAATTGCTTTTGAAATGATTCCCGAGTTGGACGTTCTTTCGATTGCTTTGTTCAAATTGAATGAAATTACAGGGCTAATCAGCATTGGAAATCAATTGGTTAGTGAAATTGTCCATCTTCCTGACTCGATTCAGATGGTCCAAATCATAATGAAACTCTTTTTATTTAGATGTTTTTTTATAGGTTCTATGTGAGCAGATAATATGTTCAAATTTATGGTGCAATTTTAAAGAACAAGCTGTAAGCAGGTCTTTATTCCAAGAAAATCAAGAGCGCTCACGTGGGCGCTAAACTACTAATTTTAACTTATAACGAAATCGTTTAATTTGATAGAAAAGCACATTGCAAAAGCTATTTTTAAGGGTTTTGTACTGAAATACAAAACCCTATTGCAATCACGACCTGTGTCCGTCCGTATGTCACAACACTTTTTTTCCGAAACTATAGAAGGTACAGCAATAAAACTTTGTGGAAAGGTCAGAAGTGGTGACTTCTTGCAAGTTCAAGGGTGGAAAAACTTTTCCAGGGGATTTAAGGGGGTCTCCCCATATAGGGAGGTGACCCCCAAAAAAATATTTCGTTGGTAGTTGGTAGACGAGTAGCGTGTCATTGAAAAGGTCTCGATGAGATCTTTACAAAACGAGACACAAAATTGCCTTATCTGTACCGAGGGGGGCAGGGGAAGAGGAAACGTACGAACTTTTCGCGTACCCCCCCCCCCCCCCCTCGCGATTGGACACCTTTCATCTGAAAAATCTGAAAAAAAATTATGAATGTAGGCCTTTATGAGTCCAGCAACAACAAAAAGTGAGAAGTCGAATATCACTCACTGTTAGTAATACAAAGATTTATCAATTTTACGTTTTCTTGAATAAAATCTTAACAGTACCCTTAAATTTAGCATGTAGATGACTTTTTATAAGATTGATCTTTTCTGAAATTTTCATAAAGATCGAATTGTATTTAACGAAGTTACAGCGATTTGAATTTTCTGTGTTACTATGGAACAATATGCGCTGTATTGCTATGGAAACATATGGCTTTGGAACAATTTGCGTTTTTTACCGACTTAGACACTACAGCTTTGCTAGGATTTGCATGAAAATTTCAGGCATAATAGGTATCATGAATATCTTTGAGAATCAGTTCACTTAGTGGTATCAGCAATCGTAAAACAAAATAGTGGCTGTTTTAAATGCGAAGATTGAATAATTTTGAGTTACTTTTCCCCAACTTCAACGTTTAAGGTGCATGCTTTGAACAATTCAATTTAATGAATGACTGAAGATGAGTACCTGCAATTAGGTAGGTGAAACAAGTCGAAGAGGCAGGAGAGAGCTCCTAGCAAAAGGGCTTTGTAACCATTCTAGCATTCGAAAAAATTGGCCATGAATCGATGATTACAATACAGGGGAGTGGCCCCTGAAAAAAAATTTCATCAAACGTAGCCGATATGAGTATCAAATGAAAAGTCTTTATGGGAGCATTTCAAAACAGTTCTTAAACTGACAGTTTTTCTTCAATGGGGGCACAGGGGGAAATACATGAAAAATGTGTTTCCTCCATTGCGTAATCTGAAAAAATTATCAAGGGAGATATTTGTAGGTACAACTACAAATACCTCAGAAGTCAAAATTCGTTCAACTTTGTTAATAATAGTATGATCCTCGAATTTCACATTTTCTCCAATAAACTCGTCTTTGACATGTTTTTTGATTTTATTCGTTGCTGGTTACTGCATTTTGTAAGTTGAGTACAAAACCCTTCTGACATGAGCGTAGGTCTGTCTACCCAACTTGTCTTAAAGATAGTTAGAGTACCTCGTTACTTTGATCAAATGCATCGGCGCTCGGGAAGGTGGTACGGTCAGTACATTCAAGATGCATTGACCGTATATCCGTCCACCCAGCTGCGATACGTTCCGATTTTAAACCAGTACGAATTAAACCCGAAGAATCACTCGCAATCTCGCTGTCACCAGCAGGACTCAAACCAGGGACCTTCGACTTACGCAGCGAATGTAGGACTTGTAAAATTGCCATTCTTCTCACTGCCTCGACCTTCGTACACGAGCAAATTGCCATCCCTAATCCTCTACAGTCAGTACAGATTTTCTAACTTTTAATTTTCTTTAAGCTTAAGCAGGTTCTTGTCTGTAACGAAAATATCCACCTCATTTGCTACGCATCGTAAAACTATGTTTATATGAGCGAACCAATTCTTTTGTGATCTTGGAAATTTGATAAGGAAATGATGTGGTCTACGATAGAAAAGGGATATTCTGTTTATAATTATCATTGCTCTTGTAAAAAGATACTTTGTAAATAAGCGATTTACCATTATTAAAAATATATCGTTGTTGCAAAAAACGTTGGAAAATATAAATTTTACTTTTTTATTCCAACATCTTTCAAATTGAAATTTTCAATTTTTCTAGAAGAAGTTAGGTGCACATCGAAAAGAAACATATTTTTAAACGATGAGGAAATTTGAAACTAAGTTTTTATCTATAATTTAATATATTTATAAAATATGTCGGAATTTTCAATAAATCATATCAATTGCTGCATCGCCAAATAATTCCTTAAAATCATTAAAAATACGTAGTCGCAAATGTGTTTCCTCGCTTAAAAGAGCTTAGGACCTATTTGTAGAGAAGAATCAGTCGTAGCAAACACACTTGCGTAGGCCTTCGTTTTACACAAATAGCGCCTCCAACTGTCTCGGTCTATTGACCGCATCCTCCAATTTCCAAATTCGAGCAGCGGTGAACAGCGTTTGTCGACCGAGTCAGACCAGCGTTTCTTGGGCTCCCCCCACTGGTCTCCCCCCTGCAGTTTTTCTAACGAATACCTTATTGCATATCCGTTGTTCATCCATATAATTCATGTGGCCAGCCTATTGAAGCTTCCGCAGTCTGTAAATCGTTCAAACTTCCGGCTCTTCAAATATTTCATACAGCTCATGGTTGTATTATATTCGCCATTGGCCCCCGTCTAGCTTCACTACTTTGTATGTTTGCCTTGTGTTGTTGCTAGCTAGACTTACATCGATACTTCTCAGTTAGTTCTCATATTTTTTCTTTTCTTAATTCTAATTATCTGATTCGCTACTCATCTGAGATTTTCATAGTGCTCCCTCTTCGTCTTGGTTTTCCTTTGTACGCCTGATTATTTTTGTCTTATTTGAAATTGTTTAATCAAGTGCAATCGTGTTAGGAAGATCGACAATCCGTTCCTCACATAGTCATCAAGGTCAAGCAAGGTAAGTTTAAATAGTACCGTACTTAGATAGGGCACGACATGATATACTCGTTGATGTAACCACAAAACGTTTCCATCGATATTCCTGTTTATATTCGTTCTTTTCTACTTTGTTGCATTCATATACGTGAAATAGAAAAAAAGATTTACGGTAAAAATAATAATTTTCGACTACATAAAACAGAGAAAAGGAACCCAAGGGTTAAAATGCTCGGCGGCCAAAGACATATAAACATTCTTTTCTCGCTTCAGAAGAATCGCTTCCCCCACTGACACCCGCGCACACCAATGAAATTTCATTTCACGGGCACACGATCGCGCCTTCGTTATCATTCGGAAAACAGTTTGAGTAAAAACAACAAACGACTCTCACGGAAAACTCGAACGTCAAAGCAAAAGAAAATCGAAAAGAGCGCGAAACACACGGGAAAACTCATGTGTCAAAGCGGATGAAAATTTCGTAAATTTTTAATTAAAACAGTGAATTAAAGTTCCGATTACGTACGCGCGATCTTTAAAATTAAAAACTTTTTAAATGTGAACGTGTTTCGCCGTGAATAGAGTGCTAAATTAAAAGCATATCACCTCAAACCTCAACTTCACACAACTTTAGCGAAGGTTGCCAATTGCTTCGGTTCTCACGACCGGTTGCGGATCCAGTACTCTCTATATCTATGTCGGCGGCCTTATCATGCCCCTAAGGATTAAGAAAAATATTGGTAGAGAGGAAAACAAAAGAAGAAAAGATTTCAAGCAAAGAAATATAAAGTAATGGACGCGAAATGAGCTTATTTTCATCCATACGTGAGTGAAGTACTTTTACTGCATACATGCCTTCCTCTCGCATGCGAATCCACACATTCAAGTGGCTCTCTAGTTGCTCTCACGAAAATCCGACTCCTCTTATACCTTAACCCCCGAATTGTCAACAAAATATCAATCATATGATTGAAAACATATGATTTGTGAAAATTCAACATTGATTCGAAACGTCTAATTAAGTTGAATTTGAAATTTTACATAAAACAATTTTTTAAAGATAAACTCATGTTGAAAAAAAGCGTTGCAAATGTGATAATTAATCAAGCTGAAAAGTTTGTTACGGACCGCGAGTCTTTTTGTGCCGAAAATGAAAAATGTAGTTGTAAAAACAGCGATAGGAAGCATGTCAGGGACGTATCCTTCGTAGTCATGTTCAATCTTTTATATCGTTCAAGTTAGAATACCCGCACGGAAAATTGATTTAGTTCAAGATGCGAAAATTAGTGGGAGACGTCACGTCAAATTTATTTGAAATTCTAATCAACAGGTAATAACGCGCCAACTTCACGCTATATGATAAAGGGTTTCAATTCTCTCGATGCATTTCGTATCCATTCTCTCTAACATCTATGATTTCAAACGGCGCGTACATATTGTATTGGAGATTTAGGAGTTTTTTTTATTAAAAGTAGGGAGCAGAGGGACCTCGAGTTCGTCGAGTGGGTGATTCGAACATCGAATGTTGAAGTTGAGGAAAAGATTTGATTGTTTTTTTTTTCGAAAAAATAAAAACCGTTGAGGGAAGAGATACCAACTATCGCGAAAGGAGATTTACTTTGTTGGTTTTTTTTGAATTGGATACGCGGAAACGGTGAGATCGGCGTTTTTTGCTCTTTTGGGAATGGAAGATAGTGGTAGGGGAGAAGACAGGATTTTGATGAAGAGATTTTGGTTATGCGTGAATTGAAAGCCATAATTGTGCATCTTGAAGAAACGATTGAAGTACAATCATTTTTAGGGTTTTGTAAAATAATTTTACAAAACCCTACTAGTATCGCGACCTGTCTGATCGTCTGTCCGTACGTCCGTCCGTCCGTGTGTCACAGCACTTTTTCTCGCAAACTACTTAAGCTAGTAACATAAAATTTTGTATGCAGGTGTAAAGTGGTGCTCTCTTCAAAGTTCAACAACTAAAAATTTTATAAGGTATATAAGGGGGGGGGGGGGTCTCTCCATATAGGGGAGTGGCAAGCGAAAAAAAAAATCATCAAAGGTAGCAAATATGGATATCAAATGAAAGGTCTTGATGAGAACTTTTCAACACAGGTCTTAATTTGATACTTTTTGCTTCAAGGGACGCGCAGGGAGGGGAAATACACGAAAAATTTGTGTCCCCTCCCTCGTGATTGGACACCTATGATCCGAAAAATCTGAAAAAAATTATGGTGGTAAGTGTTTATGAGTATAACAACAGCAAAAACCCTTGGAACTTTGTTAATAATAGTATGATATTAGAATTTCACATTTTCCCCAATAAAATCGCATCGGTACCCTTAAACTAAACGAAATTCGATATTTACATCGTCCAAATAAGGATTCTTAAACTTGGTAAGTTTGATGAAAATCGAATGATATGCACGGAAGTTATAGCCGTTTGAAATTTCTACAATTACAACAACAATAACACATGATTTTGGTATTTTATGGACTTTCCATCCAATCAGTCACTGCAGTTTTGACTTGATCTTCTTGAAATTTTCCAATAAGGTCAATAACATTAATATTTTTGAGAATTAATGATTTGAGTGATTTTCGTAGGTTTGCATCAAAATGGCGACCGTTGAAAGTAGAAAAACAATGGATTTTCCTTTGAACGTGCACATCTCTTTGACATATGTCTTGAAGTTATTCATTGCTGGTGACTGCATATCTGAGAAGTTGGGTACAAAACCCTTCTGACATGAGCGTAGGTCTGTTTACCCAACTTGTTGGGTATCGTTTTGTTATGCGTGAAACGAAGGCCAGAAATGTGCATCTTCGGAGAAACGGTTGAAGTACAATCATTTTAGGGTTATTTTTTAAAGTATTCCAACTAAAATATCTAACATTTTTTCCGGACCTGGCTTACGCGCCCTATATACTCGTATATATATATATATATATATATATATATATATATATATATATATATATACATATATATATATATATATATATATATATATATATATATATATATATACATGCATATATATATGTTTATGTACACACACACATATATATATATATATATATATATATATATATATATATATATATATATATATATATATATGCATATATATATATACACACACACATATATATATATATATATATATATATATATATATATATATATATATGTATATATGTATACATACATATATATATATATATATATATATATATATATATATATATATATATATATATATGTATGTATGTATACATATATACATATATTTATATATATATATATATATATATATATATATATATATATATATATATATAAATATATGTATATATGTATACATACATATATATATATATATATATATATATATATATATATATATATACATATATATATATATATATATATATATATATATATATATATATATATATATATACAGAGGTGGCCAAAAGTGATCGGACAATACAAGAAACAAGCAATAAAATACTTTTACGAGCATAAGCTTTGAAATGAAATAAAAATTTTTCCCTTATATAAAAGTTACTTGTATTTTCAATTAATTGCACAAAAAAATTAAACAGAAATAAAAAGATTTTCACAAGAAAATTAACAACTAATTCAAATTCACATTGCATCAAGTGGACAAAAGTAATCGGACGTTCAATTGTAATACTTTTCTTTCTGATGATTCCATTAGAACATAGGCTTTTAATATCTAGTTGCTTATCCTTTTTGTTTTATAACTTCTGTTAACCTATTGGGCATAGACTGTACCAACTTACGGGTAACGTCCGGAGTAATGTTGTCCCATTCTTCTAATAACACCGTCTTCATATATATATATATATATATATATATATATATATATATATATATATATATATATATATATATATATATATATATATATATATATATATATATATATATATATGTACATAACATAACAAAAAAATGGATTGTGAGGCGTGCTGTGTGGCTAGTGGCACCGTCTTGTTGAAACCACATATCCTTGCTGTCAAGTTCATATAATTCTGGCCACAAATAATCTTAGCTAATAATAGCGCTCTCCATTGATGATAACATGACGGTCGTTCTCATCCATGAAAAAATATGGCCCAATCACACATCCAGCATGAAAACCGCACCAAAAAGTAATTTTTTAAGGTTGCAACGGTGTCTCAAGAAGCACATGTGGGTTTGTTACTAACCAATAACGCATAATTAGCTTTTTATCAAAGCGATTGAACCAGAAATGATCTTCGTCGCTGAAGATGATTTTTCGATAAAACCGACTCATAATTTCGGTAGCAATTTATAATGGTTTCCAAACGTTGCTGGTTCGTGAACTTCACCATGATGAAATTGTTGACGTTGACTAACGTTTTGACATTCACTGTTTACTAAAAAAATTTAAGGTTGGGTTCATATAAAAATACCAATTGAATATATATATATATATATATATATATATATATATATATATATATATATATATATATATATATATATATATATTTATTTATTTATATGTATATATAAATATATATATATATATATATATATATATATATATATATATATATATAAATATATATATATATATATATATATGTACATATAAATAAATGTATATGTATAAATATATATATTGTTACATGTACAAATTATTTT
Source organism: Odontomyia ornata (assembly GCA_963969285.1). Classification (NCBI taxonomy): domain Eukaryota; kingdom Metazoa; phylum Arthropoda; class Insecta; order Diptera; family Stratiomyidae; genus Odontomyia; species Odontomyia ornata. The sequence goes on from OZ017742.1 coordinate 174,212,060, forward strand.
GCGAGCTACTGTCGCATTTGTTTTCACAGCCATTAAGAACGTAATGATCAACAAGTGAATGTACTCGAAAACCCACCAAGCATGACCAACATCTGAAAGTGAGTCACTGCCCCATTCATTAAGCTGTTCGAATATTCCACGTATTTCGGCAATGTACGAGAAATGGATTGAATGACTAGAGACCCTATATAAAGGCAAGCTGAATGAATGGAGGTATGCATTATAAACGCGACAGTAAAAACTGCGAAAGTGTGGAGTGCGAATTAAAAGTGATATTGATTGTGAAGTGAAGACAGTTGGAAGAGATTAGATTTAGATTTTAATTAACTTTTGTGAAATAGTCGAATTTATGATTGTGCATTATTAGTAAATAAACTCTTTAAACCTAATTTTAAAAGACATTGCGTTGTCACTTTCCTGGGACATTAAAATTATTGGCCGCAAACCATAACACACGACAGTAGTGTCAAGAAGTGAGAAAGAAAATTTTGAAAGTGAAAAACTTTTAAACATAAACAAATGCACAATAGTGAAATGTAACACTGAAACTCGTGGAAAAAAATAATTAAAAGCCGAAATAATAAAAATAAATGAATTTACCATGGCGGAGCTTAAGGGAGACGCAGAAACGCCAAAATCAAAGGAATCAGAAGATGCACTGATGCAAATGTTAATT
>OZ017742.1:174217735-174235235 GCA_963969285.1 Odontomyia ornata
ATATATATATATATATATATATATATATATATATATATATATATATATATATATATATATATATATATACATATATATATATATATATATATATATACCTATATATATACATATACATATATATATATTTATATATATATATAGACATATTTTTATATATATATATATATATATATATATATATATATATATATATATATATATATAAATATCTAGACATATATGTGTATACACACATGTATATATATAAACATATATATTGATATATATATATATATATATATATATATATATATATATATATATACATATATGTATATACATACATGTATCTTTATATATATATATATATATATATATATATATATATATATATATATATATATATATATATCTTTATACAAATATATATGTATATATATATATATTTATATATATATATACATATATATATATATATATATATATATATATATATATATATATATATATATATATATATATATATATATATATTTATATATATATATATATATATATATATATATATATATATATATATATATATATATACATATATATACATATATATATATATATATATATATATATATATATATATATATATATATATATATATCTATATATATATATATATATCTAGCCATATATATATATATATATATATATATATATATATATATATATATATATATACGTATATATATATATATATATATATATATACATATATATATATATATATATATATATATATATATAAATATATATATATATATATGTATATATATATATATATATATATATAAATATATATATATATATATATATATATATATATATATATATATATATATATATATATATATATATATATATATGCCTTTCCTCCCGAAGATTCCAACGGAATCTTTTAAATAAAACACGTTATTTTGAGAAATATGATTCATTGATTTAATTTATTTGTCCCAAAACATTTTAAGATATAGTGAACTCAACCATGAGCATCATCACGTCTACCTGCAGGTTTTTTATGCCTTGTCGGAGACTCCAGTACGGCAAGCCTTCATTGTACTGGCGGTCAAATCATGAAATCACAGAGCCGCATTGTGATTATCACAAACCACGACTGCGTTGAGATCAGAACGATCACTTGTGTGAGGATCCAGACTTCAACGCCACCTTCCGCAAAAATAGGCGCTTCTGTAACAGGACAATACCACAAAGCATAGTATACTCAACTAGTAGCCACACTCCATCAACCGTCCGGAAAAATTCGAACACAAGCCGAACAGCGAGCCATAAATCTTCGGTAGCAGGTAGGTAGGTAAACGCTGATGCGAGGAATGGCGCGAATATAAACATATGCTTCGATGAGAGATTTCAGGGCTACCAGAGCTAAAAAATCAATAACATTGTAGAAAAACAAATTCGTTCCATGCAATCTTTTAGTTTTTTATTAGGATGTGGCAGCACTACCATGTTCTGAAATGCGCAAAAGAACGCGTCGGAAATTTTATTTGCATTTTGCTTTGTTCCTTGAGCGCGCCAAACATGGGATCAGCTGTAGTGCCCCGGATCAGCTGGAATGCCCCTGGGAAAATTCAAAAAGTGTGCAACACAGGGTAAATGAAAGGTGTGGGTACTAGTTGAGTATACTTTGCCGCAAAGTACAATCAGGAGGGTGGCCTAGCCTGAAATAATGTGTCGAGCGGTTCCAGGTTGCTATGGCACGTGTTTCTTGAGCAGTCCCGAACTGCCGATAGTTCCAACTTCAAAGCATAACTAGTCTTCATATAGCTACCAAAACGGTAGGACACACTCACCAATGTATATAGTTGTATATACAATTAGACAAAAAAGTCTCCGTACGGTGCTTTTTTTCTGTATAAGTAAGAATACCGTTCAGATATATATATTTTTTTTATTTTAGCAATTAATATGTTTTCTATAAACTTATAAGTACAAGATACAACAAAAAAGAAATAAAAACTTATCCATTCGTTTCGATATAGTAGTTCAAACAGGTAAATTTATCACCATTTAACATCAAAAAAGTTTCCGTACGATATTACATCTTAATAAAATTAGAAGACAAAGGAATTTTGTAAAAAAAAATTTTTCTGCTTAGTAGGATTCCCCTCAGCTTTGATGACTGCTGTCAATCGTCTGGGCATCGAAGAGACTAGTTTGGATGTTATTTCGGATCCTATAGAGTTCCATTCTTCCTGGAGTCTCGCTTTAAGCTGATGCCTGTTTTTTATTGCGTGTTTGCGTACTCTACGCTCCAATTCATCCCATAAATGTTCTATTGGGTTTAGGTCGGGTGATTGTGGTGAACTGTGTAATTGCTTGGGTACATTATATAGTAGCCATTCCTTAACAACCATTGATGTATGCTTAGGATCGTTGTCTTGTTGGAAAATGAAATCACTTTCCATGCCTAAAGCTGATATGCTTTCGCGCAAACTCGTTCTAAGAATGTTTAGGTAATCCCACCAGTCCATTGTGCTCTCAATGAAGTGCAATTTTCCAACTCTTGAAGCTGCCACACACCCCCAAACCATTACATCACCACCGCCATGCTTGACTGTTGGAATTAGATTGTTGCAATTGAATTCCTCATTTGCTTTGCGCCAAACTTTTCCCTTGCCATCTGATCCAAATATGTTGAATTTAATCTCGTCGGAAAATACAACTCGATTCCAGAAATTAGCGTCCTTATTTCGGTGCATTTTCGCAAAGTCTAATCACTACTTGCGATTAAGTTTCGAGACCAATGGCTTTCGCCTTGGCTTTCGACCATGGAAATTACTTTCCCGTAGAACATTTCTAATGGTTTCATCACTTACCGTTAACTTAAAGTCTTTTCTGACCTCGTGTGCTATTTAACATGCGCTGGTTCTAGCATTATCTTTTATTGTTCTTACTATTGACCGCCGCGCTATATCGCTTAAACTTTTTGGTGGTCCCGAACGGGGCTTTCTTTTGAACGAACCGGTTTCTCCATATTGCTTAATAACATATTGGACACTTGACTTAGGTCTACCAATTACTTTCGAAATTTTACCCATCGGCTTACCTACGCAATAAAGCTTTATGATCAATTTCCTCGTATCTACACAAATTTCTTTACTCATGGCGGAATATTGGATTTTCTGAAGTTGATACAAATCTGCACGCGGCTGAAACTATACTAGCTGTACTCCAGGAAAAATTGTGAACTCTTGTTTGTGCAAAGCATTGTTTATATAACTATGTAAACAATGCAAAGCATTGTTTAAAAAATTTCGTACGGAAACTTTTTGATATAAAATTTTGTAAAATTCACTAAATTGAATTACTATATATTAAGAAACGGATAAATTCCTGCATTTATCCCTGGATTTTGTTACAAAAGAGCTGTAGAAAACATTGCAATCATTAAAGTAAAAAAATATTGAATAACATGAGAGATGTTCATAAAAATCAAAAAAAAGTAGCGTCGTACGGAGACTTTTTTGTCTAACTGTAACTTTTTTGTCTAACTGTAACTATAGATATAGATATATATACATATACATTGGATAGTCTAAAAAGAATTGAGTCTTTTTTATCACTAGAATGTGATCGTTGTCATATATCGTACAATGCTAATCAGATTGAGTCAAACTGATATGCGTTGAAAAGTCACATTCCGGTCTGCAATTTTCATACGGACTGTTTGGGGTTAGGAGAAGGTGACATGAGAGGCTCATGAGACGTTTCCTGGCGAGGTCAGCAAAGTTGACCATGTGGAAGCACCTGATCAACCTACTGAGTGCTTAAAACATTCTCATGAGCAAAAATCCCAAACAGGTCAAGGGAGGAAGAATGGGTACAGCATGCAAAGTGCGGGAGGGGCATTGAGGTCGGCAGAAACGCCAATTCAATTTTATTGCCCTTTGCATGTGGCATCAATATTGTTGGCGATTGGCCCACCCGACCCAACCATGCATCCCGGTCGAAACACCAACTGTCCAGAACAACATGATCGGACCGTTCGGACCAATCACCTTAGGTGCCAGACAACCCGGGACAACCATGCACTCAAGGGCAATTGGTAGAGACACCAATTGCCAAGAGCTACATGATTGAACCGCCCAACCACCAGCAACCCAACAACGCCCCTGGCAGTCTCACCAGGAGTTACGACAAGGGATACTTACGGTCTGCTGTCGGGTAACAATTGACTTTACTTTCTAACTTGTTTGCCTTTTATACATGCTTCCAATTCTAATTCGCTTATTTCCTAAGAAGTTAAAGAAATTTTCATTTTCAAATGCATCGTATCACATTTCATTCAAACGGTGATAAAATATTAAGACGATCGTGTGCCCATGTGCAAGAATGCCACGTAAGGGGTTTTTCTTTCCCATGTGCGACCATGAAATTTGTGTCCGCGTAAACGAATTTAAGTAAAGCAATGTGATACGATACATGTCAGATAACAATTCCATGATAGAAAAAGTGATGAAATGTAAGAATGCATGTGATATATTTAGCACAATGTATGAATGAGTTTAGATAAACAATTTTGCATGAATGTTGAGTTTAAGAATTTTTTTAATGTGATATATTTGTACGAATGAGTTTAGATAAACAATTTTGTTTGAATGTTGACTTCAAGAAATTTTGAAATGTGATATATTTGTACGAATGATTATAGATAAACTGTTTTGTATGAATGTTGACTTTAAGTTAATTTTGAAAATGTGATAATTTTAATATGAAGATAAAATATTGTATATGAAGAGAAGATATTTTAATATGAAGATAAAATATTGTATGAATTTGGAATATTAAATTTTAAGAAATGATGAGCTGTGTGAATTGAATTGCATGGTACGCCTGATGAATTTCATGTGAAGGTTCAATGTTAAACATACTCCCCGCCTTAAACGCTGGAGTTCAAAAGTAAGTCTCCACTGTGAAGTCGTCTTCGGGGTGGATGATTGATGATCGTGGTTTTGGAATTGGAGGATGTCGTTTTCTTGATCGGAACCTATACCATATGATAACTCCAATAGATACCAAAATGATGAGGGCGAGGCATGAATATGATATGCCATATTGGTGCGCATCGTAATAAGAGAAACTGCTGGGTCGGATTGAAGCTTCCTGTAACTTGTTGATTTGATGTTGGAGGATGTTTAGTTCGTGTGATAGGTTGCGTATCACACCTGAAATTCCCTCTAGATGGTTGTGGGTTGAAATGGTTTGTACTTCGCTTAGGTTTCGCTTGGGAATTATAGTTGTGATGACGTTGTTTGGGAATTGATTCGGCTTCATAGTGATCTGTCCGCCTTTTACAGAACATCCATTTGGCACAGTGATAACACCTGTCCCGTTGATAGCTTGAAGTGTGAGTTGGCCATTGCAAATGGAGGTGATCATGACTTCTGTTGGCGTTGTCTATTGCAATTTGTTAAAGTGCGCAAGTTGTTGCCATCTAGGACCATCAGATGCGTTCTCGAATTGCCAGGTTGACGTATTAAATGTGTGTAGAAGTACTCAAAGTTCACAGGCATCTCTTTTGTTGTTGTCCGTTGAGCTTTTATCTAGGCGGCAAACATATTCAATGATGCTGAACCTTGTGCAGAAAGAATTGAGTTCAGCTTTATTGATGTGGATGTAATGCTCATCCTTTACGTTGATTAGCATGAAGGCTGACGCAGGTTTAATCGCCTCTGAGGACTGGAATTGGAATGACAGCAATCAGGTCTATAGTGGTGGTTGGGAGCAGAGGAAACTTAATTCTGAATATGATCTCGTCGCCGGTGATTCTTCCGGCGACTGCTAACATCTGATATAATTGTCAATATCAACCTGACTGATAATGAATTGAAATCCTCAATTGATTTTAGGATGTCTACCTCCTTGTTGATAGAATTCATTACATCTGCAGTGTTGTTCAATGACTTGTAAAACTTCAGAAATTGTTTGTTGGTGATTTCATCTGATTTAGTGATGATGTTTCGGGTAGAGTAGATAATGGCGGTTTGATTTTGGATAAGTGCCAGGAGGTGTTGGTCATTTGTGTCTAATTCTTTTATTATCTTGGACATCTTTCCAGCATACTGCGAATCCAGTTCTCCAAACAATGAGTGTGCGGCGTTTCATATAATGTCCAGAGAGGATCGTTTGCTCCTTTTGGTTGTAGAATCTTGAAAGAATGTATTTTTGGCGGCTAAATTAGCTAACTTGATGTCGAAGTGCTCGATTGTTTCCTGACAGTGAGCCTGCCGTATCGCTCGTGTACAGAGCATCTGCAACTTCTTTATCCCGGCGGTAATCAGCTCGTAATCCTTCCAGAATGAGGTCAAAATTGTAATAAGCCACCATTGCCGATTCGTCCTTTACGAGGGATGCTGAGCCCAGTTTTTCAAAATAAAGCCCGGGTTTGTTGATAATTGGTGAGATGGTTACCACTTTGGTTGCTTGAGAAGGTATTATGCAACAAAGTACTATTAACATAGTCAATAGACTAGTAGCTATTCTTCTTTTCTTCTTGTTTGGCTCATTTGTTGTTACTGCTTATGCTTGCTTCTGGTTGATTGGCATCTTTTTCTTTGATGTCAGCCCAGGTTTGAGCGATAGGTGGTGGTGGTTCGTTTTCGATTGGGAGCGGTGCCAAATGGTGTATCACTCGCGTTATGACCTTTCCTCCTGACATTACCTCTGCTGCTCGTACCTGGCTGTCTTTGCCTTGTATGGTTTTTATTATTGTCCCAAGAGGCCAAGATGAAGAAGGCACATTGTCATCTTTCAGTATAACCATGGTTCCTGGTTTGACGTTTTGGCACTCAGTTTTCCATTTGTGTCGTTCGCTGAAGTTGATTTAAATACTCTGTCTGCCACCTTGTCCAAAAGTCCTTCTTCTTGTTGGACAAGTCCTTCGACATTTTGGGTAGTGGTTTAAGAGGGATTTCTGAGTTGTTGCATTAACCGTTCCGCCAATCAAAAAATGACCGGGAGTTAGAACTGCGAGATCATTTGGATCGTCTGACATGGGAGTCAGCTGTCTAGAATTCAATATAGCTTCGATTTCCACCGCCATTGTGGTAAACTCTTCGTAGGTCAATGGTTTTGTGCCTACGGCTTTTTTTAAAAGCTGTTTTGCTGATTTGACGGCTGCTTTCCATAGTCCGCCAAAGTGGGGTGCTCGTGGTGGAGTAAAATTAAAGTGGATGCGTCGTTTGGTGACAAAGTTGTCTATTTGTTCTTTTGATTGAGGGTCATAAATGGTTTCTACCAATTCCTGTAGCTGGTTGTTAGCACCAACAAATTTGGTGGCGTTGTCACAATAAATAGTTTCGCAATTCCCTCGGCTTCCAATAAAACGTTTTATATAGCTTCGATTTCCACCGCCATTGTGGTAAACTCTTCGTAGGTCAATGGTTTTGTGCCTACGGCTTTTTTTAAAAACTGTTTTGCTGATTTGACGGCTGCTTCCCAAAGTCCGCCAAAGTGGGGTGCTCGTGGTGGAGTAAAATTAAAGTTGATGCGTCGTTTGGTGACAAAGTTGTCTATTTGTTCTTTCGATTGAGGGTCATAAATGGTTTCTACCAATTCCTGTAGCTGGTTGTTAGCACCAACAAATTTGGTGGCGTTGTCACAATAAATAGTTTCGCAATTCCCTCGGCTTCCAATAAAACGTTTTAAGGCATTTATAAAGGCGTCAGTGGTTAGATTTTTCACCACCTCAAGATGTACGGCCTTTGTAGCAAAACAGCAGAATACGGCCAGATAAGTCTTCAATGGAGCTTTCCCTCTGATCTCTTGTCGGACGTAAAATGGACCACAAAAATCAACACCAGATTTGATGAAGGGTCGTGACGGTTGCACTCGATCACTTGCAAAATCTCCCATGATTTGTGAAAATAATTTTGGCTTGTACCGAGCACATATTACACATCGTTGTACTATAGAACGGGCCACTGTTTTCCCGTTGATTGGCCAATATGTTTGCCTGGTCATCGCCAATAATGCACCTGGTCCGACATGGTTATTTTCCAAGTGAATACGTCATAAGATCAGCTTTGTGATAAAGTGATGATTCGGTAATACTATAGGGTGTTAAGCTTCATAAGCAAGATTGAAGTTTTCCAATCTGCCTCCAACACGAATAATTCCTCCGTCATCAAGAAACGGAGACTGGCTGCCTAAGTGTCCTTTGGGATTCACGCCCTTATGGCTTTGTGAATCTCGAAGTTCTTGTGAGAAGCACTCCTGTTGTACTGCTTTTATGATTAGCTCCATCGCATCCTCCAGCTCATGAATGTTCAAGTCCCCCGTTTTCATAAAGCCATTTCTGTGGTTGGCATTGAATGAGAGTCACAACATGTATGTGACTATTCTTTGAATTTTCGTAATCGAGCTTATGTAGCTGAGTTTGGTAGTTATGTTTTCATGTTTCTGCAGAACTGTCAGGTTTAATAATGGAGTTCTCTTTTCGATACATGTTTCAGGCAAGGCATCCCATTTCGGCCAGGTTTCTTCTTTTCCATGCAAGAAAAGGGGGCCATAAAACCAAACTTGACATCCCGTAAATTTTTCTGGGGACATATCTCACGATATTAAGTCTGCTGGGTTTTCTTGAGTTGGCACGTACTTCCAGTGGGCATTGCTAGTTAATTCTTGTATGACACTCGATTTGCCACAAACTTATGTAACGATGAGATCGGGGAACTGAGCCATGCCAGTACAATCGTTGAATCGGTCCAGAGATAAACTGCGTCTTGCCAATCAAGATCCTTTTTGACACGTGCCACAAGCTCAGAACCCATTTTTGCTGCGCATGATTCCAGTCGTGGTACAGTCATTACTTTGATTGGCGTTATTCGTGATTTTGCACATAATAGCCTGACGATTATCGAGCCATCTTTTAGAGTGGATCTTAAATAGAGCGCAGCTCCATATGCCCTTTCTGAGGCATCACAGAAAACATGGAGTTGTCTAGAAGCTGGAATGTTGTGTGCCCATATGTGTCGCTGTATTTTCATACTAGTGAGTTGAGGCAGAGCACTTCTGAACTTCAACCATTCTTCTTCGAGCTCCTGGGGTACGGTTTCATCCCAGCTGAGTTCTAAGCGCCATAGTTTTTGGAGGATTAGTTTTGCTGTTACAGTGACTGGACCCACCAAACCAAGGGAGTCAAATAGGTGGGCAATATCTGACAAGATTTGCCGTTTGGTAACTCGGGATGTCTTTTTGAAATTCACTTTTATTCGGGATTCATCCAATGTTGGAAGCCAGAAGAGGCCCAGCGCCTTTGCCTCATGTTCGTGCTCAGATGTTAACTCTAATTGATGAGCTATCTGATCCTCGGCTAGATGTTGGGTGAAGGCGGGATGATTGACGCAGCATTTGCGCAGGTGAATTCTCCTGATTTGAGTATACCCACCATTTCTACTGAATTTTAAGAGCTCCAGGTAGGTTGTCTGCTCCAAACATGGCGTCGTCAACGTACGTGTTCTTTCGGATTGCCTCCGTACCCTGGCTTCTTTTGCTAGTTCGTGGAGACATCTAATTGCATGATATGGAGCAGACGTGAAGCCGTATGTAACGGTGTTCAGACTATACGTTTGTATTGGTTCTGATGGTGAATCTCTCCATAATATGAGTTGGTATTTTCGATCGTCTTCGTGCATCAATACTTGACGATACATTTTTTCAATTTCAGCACTACAAACGTATCGTGGCAATCTAAACCTCAACAATATTGTGAAGATATCCTCCTGAATCTTCGGACCTGTGTGCAAGATGTCGTTTAATGTTATGTTTTTTGTCGTTTTGGCTGAAGCATCGAATACGAATCGCACCTTCGTAGTATCGCGATCAGGTTTTACCACGCAGTGATGCGGGAGATAGTAGTGAGAGTCTGGAACGTTTGTTACCTTGGTCATATGGCCAAATGTGAGGTATTCCTACATGAATGCATGGTATTCCAATTTTAGTGTTTGGTTTCGTTCTAGTTTTCTTTCCAAAACAAAGAACCTTGTCATTGCAAGTTGCCTTGAGTTTCCAAGCACCATCGGTTGTTGTATGAAAAAAAGTCTGACCATGAATCGACCATTATTGTCCCTCTTTGTTGTTTGAACTTATAGCTCCTCGCATTCTTTCTCCGCTTTTGAAAAATAAGGTTCAGAAGTATCCAAGTTTTCTATTTCCCAAAACTGTCTTATTTGATTGTGAACGTCAATATCGTCTCTTGTGGACATAAAACTAGAGGCGGAGTTCTCGCATATGGTTTTGCCCGAAGCAATCCAACCGAATGCTGTATCCTGCAGAGATGGAAGGTTATTCCCCAATTCTTTGCGACTGGCCTTGATTATATCGAAGTAGTGCTCTGCGCCAATTAGAATGTCAATAGGACCAGGTGTGTTGAAAGAGGGGTCTGCTAATATAACATCTTTCGGCAACTTCCATGATGATGTGTCAATGAACATTTAGGGCTGCTTGTTGGTTATTTGTGGAATGATGAATGCTTCCAGGTGAAATTCACATTCTGTAAATGGTGACGTTATGTTAAGAGATGCTATTTATTTGTGAGCCAGAATCCAGCAATGCCCTGCACTTTAGCGGTTTTGATTTTGCAAGCAACTGTTCCGGGTAAAACATACGAATTTCTGCCCAAGTGTCTTCCAAGTAATGACACCTTCGATTGTGGAACGTCAGCTGGTCTTGATGAACCTTTTGGCCCTGTTGGTTCTACGTCACGATGCAACAACGTATTGTGTTTTTCGTTGCACTTGTTGCAGGTTCCTCTGACACAGTCTTTTGCCGAGTGTCCAGGTCTAAGGCAGTTAAAGCAGAATTTATTTTTTTGCAGAACGCCCATACGCTTGTTTATTGTGTACTCGCGAAACTTCTTACAAGCATACACAGGGTGATTCTGATTACACGCCATGCATTGTGAGCCTCCAAATGTGTTCGTGACTAGTGTGACGGCTTTTGATTTGAGAAGTTTTTCTTCAAACACTGATGGTTTGATGTTCAAAGCCTAGTCCAATCCTTGAACCTGGTTTCCAAAAAGGTGTGCACAGTGTCTACCTTATCTAGAGCTCTCGGATCTGGTTAAGACGGCTCATTTAGCGTGTACAAAGTTTTATCCAAGCGTTTAATGATAATATTGATTAGTAATGCATCCCAGTATTCGACTGAAAGACCCAGATTTTTCAGTCCCCTGAAACACTCTTTGGTAGTGTCGTGTAACCGTTGGATGGCACTTGCTGATTCTATTTAAATTGCAGGCTGAAGCGTCAACTTGTTTAAAAACGCTGTTACCAGTAGCCTTTTGTTGTCGTACCTGTGCTTTAATATCTGCCATGCAGGTTTGTAACTCTTCGCACACACTGGAAGATGTTGAATGAGGTTGAATGCTTCCTCCTTCAGGTTCGATATAAGATTGAACATTTTTTGCTTGTCGATTATATTCTGAGAATTCACCATGTTCCAAAAAGTTCTTTGAATTGCACCCACTGCAGATACTTTCCGGTGAATGCTGGCAATGTAATTTTTGGGAGTTTGAATGCCAAACCCTGGCTTGGTTGCTCGACCATGAGTTTGGTTTCACTGCCTTGCTCTATTTGCTCCTGTAGTAAGACGAGAATGTTTTGCAATTCCAAACTAATCTGCTCGTAACCCTGTTTCTCTGGTGACTCCTCATAGTCGCTCATCAGAGACCATAATTCTTCGTTGCTTGACTCCAATGCCTTCCTTTTGCCAGTTAACACCTCCAATTGATACTTGTAATACTGGATGGACTTCTCTTCTAGATTGATGTTTGATAGCGTTTGCTTCGTTGTCTTCGTTAGTACATCCAGTCTTTTGATTGCCTCAACCAAAGGATCATAGTTAGCACCCGCATCCCCTTTGGGACCGAAGACGGGATCCAAAAGAGCCGTAAGAGCGTCACGATGCCTTTCCTGTATAGCCTCCATTGACGCGAAGTAATTGTTTTTGAAATAAAAATGATCCTTATAATCTTCCCTAAAGGCTTCTAGAATCTCGTTGTTCTTTACAAACAATTCCCAATTGATGTTTAAAATTGTGAGCCGGTTCTGAGCATAATGTACGCTCTTTCGTTCGATGCTGTCTTTGTTAAATTTGTTGAAATTCCGTTCCATCATCCATCCAAGCTCAAGTTGTGACTTTGCAATTTTCTTCGTTCTGCTGCGGTGAATGTCTTCGGAAATTTTCTAGAAAAAGAGAATTTTGAGAACTGATCCTCACGATACCGCAGTATCAAAAGTTTTCGACAGAGTCGGAAATCACGACTGGGTCACCAGAAATGTTTGGGGTTAGGAGAAGGTGACATGAGAGGCTCATGAGACGTTTCCTGGCGAGGTCAGCAAAGTAGACCATGTGGAAACACCTGATCAACCTACTGAGTGCTTTGAACATTCTCATGAGCAGAAATGAGCAAAAAGTGCGGGAGGGGCATTGAGGTCGGCAGAAACGCCAATTCAATTTTATTGCCCTTTGCATGTTGCATCCATATTGTTGGCGATTGGCCCACCCGACCCAACCATGCATGCCATGGCACCTGGTCGAAACACCAACTGTCCAGAACAACATGATCGGACCGTTCGGACCAATCACCTTAGGTGCCAGACAACCCGGAACAACTATACACTCGAGGGCAATTGGTAGACACACCAATTGCCAAGAGCTGCATGATTGAACCGTGCAGTCCAACCACCAGCAACCCAACAACGCCCCTGGCAGTCCCACCAGGAGTTACAACAAGAGATACTTACGGTCCGCTGTCGGGTAACATTTGACTTTATTTTTTAACTTGTTTGCCTTTTATACATGCTTCCAATTCTTATTCGCTTATTTCCTAAGAAGTTAAAGAAATTTTCGTTTTCAAATGCATCGTATCACATTTCATTCAAACGGTGATAAAATATTTAGACGATCGTGTGCCCATGTGCAAGAATGCCACGTAAGGGGTTTTTCTTTCCCATGTGCGACCATGAAATTTGTGTCCACGTAAGCAAATTTAAGTAAAGCAATGTGATACGATACATGTCAGATAACAATTCCATGATAGAACAAGTTGAGTAAGCAGGAGAGTGCTCCTACCAGAAGGTCTTTGTAAACATCCTAGGGTTAGAAGGAAGTTTTCTAATGGCGTGAATCGATAACTTGAATTATTCATCCAATACTTAGATATGAAATCGTTCAAATTTATACAAAAGATACACAGTTTCTTTCATAAGCACAGTGCAGCCGCCATTTCAGTCTAGCTTAAATGATTTTTCTCAATGCTCGGCCGATTGAACATGTTCAAGTTAAACACTATTCCTTAAATTTTCATGAAAATTGAAAGAAAATAAAAGTACCTAAGTCAATTTTAAATATATATAGGGTTTTCCAATAAGAGTTATTATTTTGAATAGATCTTCTGATTTAACACCTTGCGACTTCTTCCTTTGGAGCCACGTGATAGAGAAGGCCTATGCCGATAGCCCAGCGTCGATTCAAGATCTCAAAGATGAAATTCGTGAGGCTATCGAGGACATAGGGCAGCCACTTTGCGATTTGGTTATGGAAAATTTCATGAAGAGGATATGGTCCTGTAAGCGTGTCGTAGTGGTTATTTGCCCAATGTTAGTTATTGCTATTAACGGCATATCTTGTTCTTTATAATGAACTAAACATCCGATCATTTATTTTAAAAAATGGCATTTTTCTTTTAATATCAAAATAACACCTCTTATTGGAAAACCCTATATGAATCATAAACACGTGTTATCGTTGTTGTAATTCCATATAATTGAAATGGCTATAACTCACTTGATTATGATTCGATCTCAACTAAATTTTGTGAAGATATATTTCTTATGTCAGTCTATATAATTGCAAAATTTCAAGAAGTTTAAAGTTACCGTTTTGATTTTATGGGCAAAAATGTAAAATCTACAAATCATACTTTTATTAACAAAGTTGAGCGAATTTCGATTTCTAAGGTATTTGTTGCCCTTGTACTCATAAAGGTCCACATTCGTGATAATTTTCAGATTTTTCGGCTGAAAGGTGTCCAATCGCGAGGGGGGGGGGGGGGGACACAATTTTTGGGTACATTTTGCCTTCCCGTGGACCCCCTAATTCATCAAATGATTTTTTTATTTCAGATTCTAAAAGTTCTAATCAAGACCTTTCATTTGATACCCCACTCGACTACCTTTGATTAAAAAAAATTTTTAAGGGTCATTTCGTTATTAGGGGGGACCCCCCTTAAACATTTTTTAAATTTTTGTCAAGGCCTTAACTTTTGAGAGATCATCACTTCTGACCTTTTCACAAAGTTTGAGCATTCTAGCTTCTATAGTTTCTGAGAAAATCAGCTGTGACGCACGGACAGACGGACAGACGGACAGACAGGTCGCGAAACTAGTAGGTCTTTGTAAAAAAATTTTTTACGAAGACCTAAAAAGTGATGAAATGTAAGAATGCATGTGATATATTTAATACAACAATTTAGCATGAATGTTGAGTTTAAGAATTTTTTAAATCTGATATATTTGAACGAATGAGTTTAGATAAACAATTTCGTTTGAATGTTGACTTCAAGAAATTTTGAAAAGTGATATATTTGTACGAATGATTCTAGATAAACAATTTTGTATGAATGTTGACTTTAATTAATTTTGAAAATGTGATAATTTTAATATGAAGATAAAATTTTGTATGAATGTGGAATATTGAATTTTAAGAAATGATGAGTTGTGTGAATTGAGTTGCATGGTACGCCTGATGAATTTTATGTGAAGGTTGAATGTTGAACACGGACAGTTTTGTATTTCGTTATTCGTGTCAAAAGTTGTATTCATTTAAAAATGATTGAAATGTCTGAAAAAATTTGTTATATTTTACAATATCACAACGATCAAGGTGAGAATGCATCGCAGGCTCCTGAAAAAATATGTGGTGTCTGCTGTCAAGACACTTTATCAAAAGCCATAGCCAAGAGATGGTTCGCTCGCTTTCATTTTGGAAATTTTGATTTCAAAGATGTACCTCGACCAGGTCGGCCAATCACTGAAAAAGTCGATTAAATCTTGCAAAAAATTGAAGAAGACCGACACATAAGCAGCCATCACATTACTAAGGAACTGAATATCCATCAACAAACACTTTTGAACCATTTGCGTAAGGCTGGATACACAAAGAAACTCAACGTTTGGGTGCCGCATGAATTAACACAAAAAAATTTGATCGACCGAGTTTCCACTTGCGAAATGCTAATATAACGCAACAAAATCGAGCAATTTTTGAAGCAAATCACTACGGGCGATGAAAAATGGGTAAGATACGAGAATCTCGTTCGAAACAGATTATGGTCAAAAAAAGGTGAATCATCACAAACGACTTCATAGCTAGGATTGGCACTAAATAAGGTTATGCTGTGTATACGGTGGGATTGGAAGGGAATTGTTTATCATGAGGTGCGTGAATCTGGCCAAACACTCAATTCGGCTCTGTACTGTCAGCATTGAACCAGATTGCAACAAAAAAAAACGAAAACCGACTTCGAAATGCCCGGAAAAGGATGAAATAAATTTTATGGAAGCGGTGCCATATCATTTTTCCCCGATACTTTTGTGATGGTGCAGGTGTTGGAAGTATTTATGTTGGAATGGGGAAATTGATTTGGCACCGCTTCCATAAAATTTATTTCATCCTTTTTAGGGCATTTCGAAGTCGGTTTTCTTTTTTTTGTAAAGATTTTTTATTTCGCTTCTTCCTGCTTGCCACAGTGGTGCTTGAAAACAGCACTGATGAGTTGGTATTTCTCATTGTCGACTGGAGCGTTGATGTCGGGTTCAGTTCCTTTAAGTTCGCCTTGCTGTTGTTGTTATCTAATGGTAGAGGACAAAAATTGTAGTTAGCTTGTAGTTCTTTTACCGTTTTTAGTAGTAAATTTTCATTTCAAACCTTTCAAAACTCAGTTTCTTGAAGACATTCATCATGTAATCGTATGTTAAAAAATACGGCTATAATGTGCAGCGTTCATAAGAATCGAATTTAATTCGGGTGAATTTGATACATGATTTCATCATACCTTGTTTTCAGATTTCTTGAAAATCCAATAGGAATTGTAGCTTTGAGAAATTTTCGAATTTCTAACTTGGCCTAAGCCACCACTTTTATATTCTGACCTGACCCTGAAGTGCTTTTTTATCGTTCAACTCTGTTCAACCTTTGACTGCAACTTTGTTTCGAATAGTTTGACTTTGGATTTTTTATTGTGAGCTTTATCACACAATTGAATAAATCTTTGTAACAGTTTTGGTACAAACCGGAGCTATACTTTGGTCAGAACAGAAATATTTCTGTAAATTTGGCGAAAATCGGAGCAAAGTTGCGACGTCCAGGATAAATTTTCTTATATCTTATGTAGCCTCACACGTGCAACCAATCAATCACACACACACACACAAACAACCATATATATACATATATATATATATATATATATATATATATATATATATATATATATATATATATATATAAAAATATATATATAGATATATATTTATATATATATATATATATATACATATACATATATATATATATATATATATATATATATATATATATATATATATATATATAGATCTTCTTCTTTGTAGCACTACAGCCTTCGCTTATAGATAGTTAGAGTATCTCATTTTCATGACCGTATTGATTTCTTCGGAAGTTGGTTTGGTCAGTACCATGCTCCCGTGTGCCTGCTCAGCTATGATATGATCTGATCAAATCAGTACATATCATCACTGAGTGAACACTCGAAGTCTGTCCGAAAAATCCCCTGAACTAAATCACGTTGCTCCCAACGAGATTTGACCTTCGGCTTATGCGTTCATGCTCTAACCACTAGACCACATAGACTATTCATATATATATATATATATATATATATATATATATATATATATATATATATATATATATATATATATATATATATATATAAATATACATATAAATATATATATATATATATATATATATATATATATATATATATATAAATATATATATATATATGTGTGCTCATACATATATATACCTATATACATATATGTATATATATATATATATATATATATATATATATATATATATATATATATATATGTGCTCATATATATATATATATATATATATATATATATACATATATATATATACTCATATATATACATATATATATACATACAGCGCGTATATATATATATATATATATATATATATATATATATATATATAAATATATATATATATATATATTTATATATTATATACATATATATTCATAAATCTATATATGTACAATTATACATATATATATATATATATATATATATATATATATATATATATATATATATATATAAACTCATATATTTATATATATACATATATATATATATATATA
>OZ017742.1:174240235-174527735 GCA_963969285.1 Odontomyia ornata
GTGGAACGTGTCTTACGACGGGCTACTGAGACTTGAGATGCCAGATGAGTCGCGCTTGGTCGGCTATGCGGATGATGTTGCGGCTTTGGTCGCCGGACGCACCGTTGAACAAGCGCAACTTAGGCTAGGTATGCTAATGCGCCGAGTGAGGGACTGGATGACTGCTCGCGGGCTCAGTTTAGCACTGGAGAAAACCGAAGTGGTCATCTTGACAAAAAAGAGAATCCCTAGAGTAAGGATGATCAGTATTGGAGATATACAGGTCGAATCGAAGCCAGCGGTGAAGTACCTGGGGCTACTGATCGACTCGAAGATGAGTTTCTCAGAGCAAATCAGGGCAACGGCTGAGAAGGCTGCTTCGGGAATATCGGCCCTGAGTCGACTTATGGCCAACGTAGGGGGACCCAGCCCATCGAGAAGACGCCTCTTGATGAGTGCTGTAGGGTCAGTGCTACTGGACGGAGCAGAGGTATGGGGCGACGCTCTCAGCAAGGAGGTATACCGAAAACGATTTGCACAGGTACAGAGAAGAGGAGCACTGAGAATTGCATCTTCGTATCCAACAGTCTCCGACTCGGCGGTGAGAGTGATTGCAGGCGTGATACCTGTCGCCCTCCTTGCTAGAGAGCGCCGCGCTATTTACCTGCGCCGAAACGAGGATGCGAGGGAGATGGTTGTCCGCAAGGATAGACAACGCTCGCTCAACGATTGGCAGCAGTCTTGGAGGAATTGCACGAAGGGAAGGTGGACTGCGCGCCTCATCCCGGATGTGAGACCGTGGCTGAATCGAAGGCATGGTGAGACTGACTTCTATCTGACCCAGCTTTTGAGCGGGCATGGGTATTTTCAGTCGTACCTGCACAAGATCGGTAAGTCACGGTCTCCCGATTGTCGGTTTTGCCCAGGAGAGGAGGACAATGCCTGTCACACATTTTTTGCGTGTACCAAATGGGCCAGGCTGCGAAGGGAATTCTACAGGGAGACGGGAGACCTCACCGCGGATAATATAGTTGCGGTGATGCTCGAATCGGTTGACAAATGGAACCAGGTGGCACATTATGCTCGGGCAGTCCTAAAATCTAAAAGGGACTCACAGCTGGCGGGGGCGCTGGAGCTGGGGGATCGCTCTTCTGGCAATTCCTCTTCCCCTCTCCCCTCCCGCTAGGAAAGGGACTCCCCAGCTTGAAGGCGCCCCACGGCGTAACAAAACGAGACCTGGCCCGAAGTAATGTGTCAAACGGTTCCAGGCTAGGTTCTCAGATTGACAGGGGAGGTGTTTAGTGGGTAGTCCAAGGGTATCCTCCATGGGAGTCGCACACTGCCAGACTCGGCGGGCGTAAATGCCTTCACCTCCCTACCACAAAAAAAAAAAGGTTGGTCCAACCATAATACACGATGTTTAATGTGGGTCACACTTTAACGTCAAGCTTCCCGCCCAACTTAATTTGACATTTCTTTGTTTCAGTGTTTCACAAATTCAATCATGGAGAACAGCGCGTTAAGGTTGTAGAAGCCTTATACGAAAATTAGCGTGCGAGTCATAATGCATTTCGTGCACCTCGTTATTATTTTGTTCGGCATAATCGACTAAATGTGCACAATCGGGAGAATTGTGCGCAAATTTCAGAAAACCGGGTCACTAGAAAATATGAAATCACCTGTGCATGCTCGTGCCCAACAAATGAACATCTCACGAACATCACTGATGCGAATTTTGAATAAATATTTAAATTTACACGCTTAGAAGATTCTGTTGACTTAAGAGCTGAAGCCTACTGACCATTTCAAGCGTCGGCAATACGCCGAATTGTTGGTTGAACGGACAGCAGGGAATGGTGACTTTGCAAAGAAATTCATCTTCAGCGACGAGGCACACGTTTACCTCAGTGGGTTCGTTAACAAGCAGAATGCCGCATTTAAGCAAATGAGAATCCACGAGGGATTGTTGAAAAGCCGATGCATCCACAAAGAGTGACTGTTTGATGCGGTTTCTGGGCTGGCGGTGTCATGGGGTCGTACTTCTTCGGAAATGAGGGCGGCCAAGCAGTTACCGTGAATGGTGTTCGCCATTGCGAAATGATAACGGGAAGATATGTGGTTCCAACAGGATTGTGCCACTTGCCACAAAGCTAGCGAAGCAATTGCTCTTTCGCGCACGAAATTCAATGGCCGTGTTATCTCACGTTGTGGCGATGTTAATTGGCCGCCACGATCATGCGATTTGACACCGTTGAACTTCTTTCTGTGGGGATATTTAAAATTAAGTGTGCGTCAATAAGCCAAGAACAATTCAAGAGCTAAAGGATGAGATAATTCGGCATATTAACGACATTAAACCTCAATTATGTCTCAGAGTCATTGAAAATAAGGACCATTGGATAGAAGTATGCCACCTTAGCACTGGCGAACATTTGCGCGATATTTTAATTCACACATAATTGTCATAGATCCTTCTATTATAATAAAAAATATGAACATAATTCGCTGAAAACGTTTTGCGTTATTTACAATTAGCATCGTGCGTTTTGGTTGGACCACCCTTTATATTGTAATGTGTGTTTTAATTAGGGGATTGTATTTTAATTTGGGTATTCTTTTATTTTATATTTACATATGTATATTGCAACAAGAAGAAACTCTCAGGTTGAGAAGTGACTCAGCCACACCTCCACCTAATTTCAATTTCCCAGACAATAGACCGAATGCAATGCCTACACCATATTTGTCAATTACTTACTAGGCGTATGAAATATATTCGACCGAAGTTTCCGAAAAGGCGTGTTGTGAGCGAACGCAATGTGACGCAACGAATCACCGTCAAACTCAACATTCCAAATATAATTTTAATTATAAAACGATTTCTGACAATTGCTTTGTAGGTGGAATTGAAAGACATTTCCATGTAAGACAAGTTGATCTCGAGTGCGATAGTTTTCTATCCCAACCACTACCCAATTGGATTCAAAAGCTATCTTCTTTTGTATTCTTCATGAAATTAATTCATATGCCAAGGCAATGAAGCGTTTTGGTAGCCCACTAATTGGGGCTCAGCGTTAAGCCACAGAAATGAAGCCAACCCCTTTGCTAGCAAACCAAGCTTAAACTTTACTGCAAACTAAATCTAAGTCTAGCAACTTTGCATATACATAGGTTTCTAATAATGCATCAAGCACATATTGTAAAAAACAAATTTTTTTGTTATAATTCGTTTGTATCTAGTTTCCACGCAATGACTGATTAGAGAAAAAAATTGGACCCGTCTTGTTACTATTGCATACCATCAAAGGTCAGAATTGTTGGAAAAAAAGATCCAATGTCAAAGTCGCTTTTTATAAATGTGCCCATACACTGAAGGAACAATTGGAATCAAGTAAACAAAATGTGTAGCAAAATATTCAACTAATGACATTGACCGTAAATTTAATCTACGCGCTATGAAAATTCCGTTTCTTCACTTCAGTTTGATTGATGACTTTGATTTGAATTCTGTGTCTGTGTTCCACGGAAATCTTTAATGATGCATAGTAATTATTGACAAATATCAAGGTGAATCTTATTAATCATCGATAACCAGTTTCTCATTTTTCTCGCGATAGTTCATACGCAAGCATAAATAAATCAGTGGCACACTATTAACATGTTTTCGTGTTCGATGAATTAGTGATTCTAATGAAGCATGGATTTGTGTCTAACGGTAATTTTGACTTGATGTCATTATTTTATTTCTTTTTAGGGGTTTATTCTAACTACAAAGCCTTATTGGAATTGCCACCTGTCTGTCGGTCTGCCAGCCCTACCATCCGTATTTCACAGTCTGAGTACAAAAATATTTTTAGGGCTTTGTACTCAAATACAAAACCCTATTGCAATCACACGACCTGTGTCCGTCTGTATCTCACAGTTTTTCTCCGAAACTATAGAAGCTACAGACATGAAACTTTGTGGAAAGGTCAGAAGTGGTGACTTCTTGAATATGTTGGGGTGGAAAAATTTTTCAAGGGGGGCCTCCCCATATAGGAAGGAGACCCTTCAAAAAAAATTCTCACTATTGGAAGTCGAGTAGGGTGTCATTGGAAAAGTTTCAATGAGTTATTTTCAAAACAAGTCTTAAAATTGCCTTGTCAGTACCGTGGGGGCAGGGGAAGGGGAAATGTACGAACTTTTCGCGTCCCCCCCCCCCGCGATTGGACACCTTTCATTCGAAAAATCTGTAAAAATCAAGAATGTAGGCCTTTGTGAGTACAACAACAACAAATACGTGAGAAGTCGAAATTCACTCAAGTTTTTTAGTTAAAGTATGATTTATCGATTTTATATTTTCTGGAATAAAATCTAACCCACAACCTTAAGTTCAATAGAATTTAGTACACAAATAGCTATTTATAAAATTGACTTGTCCTGAAAGTTTCACAAAGATCAAATGGTACTTAACGAAGTCATAGTGGTTAGCATTTTCCTGAATTACTATGGAACAATACGCACTGTATTACTATGGAATCATAAGGCTACGCAACGCTATGTGCAGGTTTGCTAGGATTTACATGAACTTTTCAGGAACGATAGGTATCATGAATATCTTTTGAAAATTGTTTCAGCTAATGGTATCAGTAATCGTAAAACAAAAAAGTAGCTGTTTTAAATGCGATGGTTGAATAATTTTGAGCTATTTTTCCTCAACTTCAACGTTTAAGGTACATGCTGGTAACACTTGATTCAATTTAATGCATGATTGAACATGAGTATCTACTCATAGGTGAAACAAGTCGATGAGGCAGGAGAGAGCTCCTAGTAGAAGGGCTTTGTAACCATTTTAGGGTTCGAAAAAAATTTCCTGATGCCATGAATCGATGATTTGAATTATTCACCCCATACTTGATTAAAAAATCGTTCAAATTCACCCAAAAGATGCTAAGTTTCGTTCATAAGTACATAAAAGTAGCGATTTCGTTCCACGTTAAATAATTAACATATTAAAGTAAACCACTGCTTCATAAATTTTCATGAAAATCCGAAGAAAATAAGAGTGTCCTGGTCGATTTTAAATATATATTAACTAACAACACTTATTAACTCCGCCATAGACGATCCCAAGCCCGTTTGAGAAAGGAGGAGGGAACCCCTTATTTCCCCAACCCAAAGCTTCCATGATTCCTCATCCCAAACCCCCCAATTAAATGGTAGTAAATGCTCTCGGGGTGCACATTGGGTTTACTGGTTCCCCAATAATGTAACATTAAATGCCGGCAAATGCTATAACTGTAAATACATCTACAGCTCTGCTACTAAATCCGAAGGCGAATCTTCCGTGCCTGATAACGGAATCGACGCAATAACTATGCCGCCGGAATGGAGGTTGGGTGGCTAACTAGCCGTCCCTGGAAAACCCTAAAATGTTTTGAAACCTGCAGATAGGCCTCCGAATGGATTGGACGCACAGAAACGATCTTGCAATCGAAAAAAGGACTATGGCATTGGATTCTGGAATGTCACATCACTCTATTACCCTGTTAAGGACCGTTTACAACAGGCCAGTCAATATCAATTAAAAATACTGGCAACCCAGGAAACGAACTGGACTGGCAATGATATTCAAGACATGAAATCGCACACAATATTCAAAAGTGGGAAGCCTACTGGAAAACGAGAATTCGGAGTGGCCTACATTGTGGATGGGGAGTTCAATCGCAAATCATTCAAGGCAATAAACGAACGGTTGTGAGCGATCTGTATAAGAGCGAAATTCTTCAAAATCTGCCTGACCAATATTCACGCCCCGACCGTAGAAAAGGATGAAGAAACGAAGGAAACGTTCTACAATCACCTATAAAGCCTAGTCGACTCATTGCCCACAAACGATACCAAAATCATGCTGGGTGATTTCAACACTAAGGTTGGCAATGAGATATCTCATCGGAGAATGACTGGAGAATATAGCCTTCACGCTGAAACAAATGACAACGGCCAGCGCCTGATCGACTTCGCTTGTAGCAGAAATCTAGTTATACGTTCGACTTGCTTCCCACATCGACGCATTAATGAAATTACCTGGGTATCAGCGGATGGTAAGATACATAACCAGATCGATCATGTACTGATCCAACAACGTTCAGCTTCGAGCAAAATTGACGTCTGTACACAACGTGGAGCCAATTATAACTCAGATGATTAATTGATCAAATTAATCTATATATGTGGTATGCCAAAGGCATATTCAGCGAAGACCAGCCCGCTACAAAAAAAACATTGACATCAAAAGGCTAAAAACGGCGTCTGTGGCCGAAAATTTCACGGAGACCCTCGACAAACAGCTGGCTCCCATCTTATCAGACGCATCGTTAAAGACAAGCGACGAGCTTTGGATGGTAGTGAAAGTGGTTGTTATAGCTCTGGCAGAACAGACGATTGGACAACAAGCCCGGTGCAAGAGGAATGATTGGTTCGATGGCGAGTGCCAGAATACGTTGGATAGAAAAAATCAGGCGTACAAAACCAGGACGAAGAGAGAACACTATGAAAATCTCAGAAGAATAGCGAATAAGATTATTAGAACTAAGGAAAGAAAATACTGTGACGATCAATTGAGAAGTATAGATGTTTAGCGAGCAACAACACAAGACAAGCATACAAAGTAGTGAAAAGCCTGAAACGTGGTTAGCAGCCCAAAACTACGCTCTGTCATGATGTCATCGGCAATATCGTCACTGATGAAACTAAGATTAAGAAAATATGGGCACCATATTTTAAGAACCTCCTTCGACACAAATATCGGACTAAAGCAGGGAGATGGGCTGGCCCCATTGCTATTCAATTTGGCTCTACAGTACGTCATAACGAAGCTTCCTGTCGATACACGAGGTACATTACCATACAAGTCGAGCCAAGTAGTAGCCTATGCAGACGACATCAACATTTTGTCACGGTTATTAACAACTGCAAAAGAACTCTTCTGAAACTCGATAGCGAAGCAAAACTAATAGGGCTACAAATCAATGAAAATAAAACAAAGCTCATGACGCAGTCGAGGAAGAATACCTCAAATATACAAAATATCACATTTGGCGAATACAGTATCAAAAATGTTGGCTAATTTGTGTATATAGGCGCCGAAATAACGAAAACGGGCAATCAAAAAGACGAGATATGTTGAAGAATACCGCTCACAAATAAAATAGTTTATTCAGTTTTGACGATCTTGAAGACTCGCTGCGTACACAGAAAAACAAAGCTCAGAGTATACAAATCTATGATAAGACCTGCGTGATGTTATGGGTGTGTAACATGGACCCTAACCCAAGCATCCGTAAATATATTGAACGCCTTTGAGCGACAGGTCCTGTGGCGATTAATCGGAGCCAAGCTAGACGAGGACCAATGGCGAATTCGATACAATCATGAGCTGTATGAAATTTTCGACGAGCCGGAGGTCTCAATGATTGTAAGACTGCGGAAGCTGCAATGGGCTGAGCACATGAATCGTATGGATGAATAACGGGTACCCAAAAAGGTATTCATTAGAAGAAATGAAGGCCAGAAACAAAAATACATTTAAGATTCAGATCAGTCAATGATTTTAGTAATATTGGAACAAAATATGGGCTGGTTAAAATGGAGTTCTTTAGTTTTTCTTGAATTAAATCATTCTATTCATCCACATATAGTAGGTTAAAAACAAAACCTTTTTGATGGCCGTAGTTCTGTCTACCCAACTTGTTTAAAGGTTGTTAAGGGGGTTTCATTATCTAGGGAGGGATCCTTGACAAGAATTGTTTACCGAAGACGATTATGATGGGTATGAACCAAATGGTTTTGACGAGAATTTGTCAAAACAGGCCATTAAACTACGCCATTTGTATAGAGGGAAGCAGGGATGAAAAGGAAAAAAGCTACTTAAATATGTTTAAGACTCCGTTAAAAGAACGATACACGCTTTACTGAAACAAAATGGCGGATGCTTAAATTGAAGCAAAAGAAGTTTTCCTTAAGTTATATTTTTTAATATACATATACTAGGGTTCTAGTCTTCAGTGTATCCATTGGTTGCATAACATAAGGGTCTGCATTTGAAAGGTTAAATACAAAACTCTTTTGATAGGATCATACTCCTGTCTACCCGACTCGATAAGTTTTTT
Organism: Odontomyia ornata; assembly: GCA_963969285.1. Lineage (NCBI taxonomy): Eukaryota > Metazoa > Arthropoda > Insecta > Diptera > Stratiomyidae > Odontomyia > Odontomyia ornata. The sequence continues at coordinate 174,248,365 of OZ017742.1, forward strand.
GTAACTGCAATTTTCTCTTAGACGGTGGAATGTGTAGAAACCAAATAAAGAACTGAAAATGATTGCGAAATGTCTTCATAATGAGAAATTATTTTTCTGAGCTTTTGATAAAAGCAGCAAAAAATTTTTACAGGGAAAGAATGCCAATAAGTAGCAGCCATGGAAAATGGTCGGCAGAGAAGAAATAGCCTCAGAGCTGACTGATGTCACCACAAAAATAGGGGTGCCAATGATCTTCACAGTGATATGACGTAATTTATGGTTTCATAAAAAATCCGAATATCCTGCCGATAGGTAAAATGCTACGGGAAGAAATCCAGATAAATAACCACATATCGAAGAAGAGAGGAGTAATGAGTTTATACTGCAGGAGGTCGGATCACCAGTACCGGTGGCAATGAGTAGCCAGCGAGCACGCTTTCGGTCGTCGTCGCCCAACAACTGATAAAGAACTAAGCACGTGGAATGTTGACAGGCCTACAAATGATCATCGCAGTTTTCATTATCATCCGCGAGATAATGGCGAAATCATTGAAGATGGACGGGAAACACCAACGGAAAAGATAGACAAGCTAGACATTTATGCTACATAAAGGTGCAGTAAAGAAACTCTACACACACCGGAGGGCCCCGTGCCTGTGGAACCGATAGAACAGATGGCAGAGGAGAACCAAACAGCAAACAACCCCAAACTCGCACTGGTGCATGATGTTGCTTTCACATCACCAAACGGACCGACGCACGGGAAGGAAGCGTCGAAAGTTTCCCCCCAGGGGAAACGTCAGGTGCGCGATTGCCCTTTAACGTTCTGAATAAGAGCGGCTCATACAAAAGACGGACTCATACAAAAGGACGTCATGATCAGCATTCTAGAGCAAGAAGAGTTCTTTGAGAGGATTGGACACTACAGACACAAGTGGCTGAGGGAAGAGCAGGTTCACAAGGTTGAGCCACTTTGCAAAGAAAGTGCCAGTCATCCAGACTTCTACTCTCAGCTTCAACGCAGCTTGCAATTCAATTTGAGGGGGCACAGAGAAGAAGAGGTAGGATGAAATCCCCAAGGAGCAAGCTATGTCAAACGAGGATTTCCATATGGTTACATCTAAAGCAAAAATAGAAGCGGTCAAAAACAGCCCCAAGTGGCGAAAAAAAGTCAGCAACAAGTGGAAGAATATCTAAAGTAGCTCGACCTAGGGCAAACCAACAGCGCAAATCCCTTAGGCAGGCTCTGCTGGTCAAACTTAACGATAATAGGTCTACTGCAAATTTTTTGCGAAAAATCAAGAGAGCGGTTAGGCTAGATGACGTCCTAGCCAATAGTGCAATGTGGCCAGGTAATCTATTCTTCTTCTTCTACTTGTTCTTAGCACTACAGCCCCTTTCGGGCCTTAGCATCCTGCAAACAGCGCCTCCAACTGTCTCGGTCCGTTGACCGCGTCTTCCCATTCCGAAATCCAAGCAGCGATGAACTGTCTTCGTCGACCGAGTCAGACCAGCGTTTCCTCGGTTTCCCCATTGGCCGCCGGCCTTCAGTTCTCCCAACGAATACCTTCTTGGGTATCCGTTGTTCGTCCATACGATTCATGTGCCCAGCCCATTGCAGCTTCCGCAGTCTTACAATCCTTGAGACCTCCGGTTCGTCAAAAATTTTATACAGCTCATGGTTGTATCAAATTCGCCATTGGTCCCCGTCAAGCTTTGCTCCGATTATTCGCCTCAGGACCCGTCGCTCAAAGGCGTTCAATATATTTGCGGATGCTGGGTTAGGGTCCATGTTTCACACCCTTAGCATATCACAGGTCTTATTACAGATCTGTATACTTGGAGCTTTGTTTTTCTGTGTATGCAGCTGGTCTTCAAGATCGTCAATACTGAATAAAATATTTTTTTGCGAGCTGTATTCTTCGGCGTATTTCGTCTTTTTCATTGCCCGTTTTCGCTAACATTTTCGATACTGTATTCGCCAAGTGTGATATTTTGTGTATTTGGGGTATTTTTCCTCGACTGCGTCATGAGCTTTGTTTTATTTTCGTTGATTTGTAGCCCTACTAGTTTTGCTTCGCTGTCGAGTTTCAGGAAGAGTTCTTTGGCAGTTGTTAGTGACCGTGACAGAATGTTGATGTCGTCCGCATAGGCCACTACCTGGCTCGACTTGTATAGTAATTTACCTCGCGTATCGACAGGTAGCTTCCTAATGACGTACTCCAGAGCCAAATTGAATAGCAATGGGGCAGCCGATCTCCCCGCTTTAGTCCGACATTTGTGTCAGAGGCATCGGGGAGTTGGTTATTGATGCGGACTTGGGAGGTCGTCGACGTCATTGTCATTTTGGTAAGACGGACTAATTTGGCTGGGATGCCAAAACCAAGCATTATTTGGTACAATACGTTACGATCAATGCTGTGCGGAGGATTAAGGAGGTTCTTGAAATATGATGCCCATCTTTCCTTAATCTTGATTTCATCAGGGATTACATCGCCGATGACATCACGACAGAGCGTGGTTTTGGGTTGATAACCACGTTTCAGGCTTTTCACTACTTTGTATGCTTGTCTTGTGTTATTGCTCGCTAAATTAACATCTATTCTTATCAATTGGTCCTCATCGTATTTTCTTTTCTTCGTTCTAATTATCTTATTCGCTACTCTTCTGAGATTTTCATAGTGTTCTCTCTTCGTCCTGGTTTTCCTACCTACATATTCTTTGTATGCCTAATTCTTTTTATCTAACGCATTCTGGCACTCATCATCGAACCAATCATTCATCTTACGCCGAGCTTGATGTCCGATCGTCTGTTCTGCCACGGTGCTGATAGTCGCTTTCACTTTCATCCAGAGCTCGTTGCTCGTCTTTAACGATGCGTCTGATAAGATGGGGGCCAACTGGTTGTCGAGGGCCACAGACGCCGGTTGGAGCCTTTCGATGTCAAATTTTTGTAGCGGGCTGGTCTTCTCTGAATATGATTTTGACATACGACATCAATTTGTTAATTTGATCAAGTAATGATCTGAGTTACAATTGGCTCCTCGGTATATACGGACGTCAAGTATGCTCGAGGCCCAACGTTGTTGGATCAGAACCTGATCGATCTGGTTTTGTGTGTTGCCATCCGGTGATACCCAGGTCATTTTATGAATGCGTCAATGTGGGAAGCAAGTTGAACGTATGACTAGATTTCTGCTACATGCAAAGTCAATTAGGCGCTGGCTGTTGTCATTTGTTTCATCGTGGAGGCTTTATCCTCCGGTCGTTTTCCGATGTGGTAGCTCATTGCCAACCTTAGCGTTGAAATCACCCAGAATAATTTTTGGGTCGTTTGTGGGCAATGAGTCGGACAGTCTTTCCAGGTGATTGGAAAATGATTCCTTCGTTTCTTCGTCTTTTTCTTCGGTCCGGGATGAACATTTATCAGCCAGATTTTGAAGAATTTCGCTTTTATACGGATCTGCCTTAAAATCAATAACGTGCGATTTTAACTCCCTTTCCACAATGAAGGCCGCTCCAAAATCTCGTTTTCCAGTAGGCTCCCCACTTTTAAATATTGTGTACGATCTCCTGTCTTGAATTTCGTTCCCAGTCCAATTCGTTTGCTGGACTGCCAGTATTTTTAATTGATATTGACTGGCCTGTTCTAAAAGGTCCTTAACAGCGCCAAGATAATTGAGTGATCTGACATTCCAGGATCCAATGCATTAGTCTTTTTTTCGTGTGCGAGGCCTATCTGCAGGTTTCGAAACATTTTAATGTTTTCCAGGGACGGGGAGTTTGCCCGTCGCCCAACCTCCCTTCCGGCGGCATAGTTATAACGTCGATTCCGTTATCAGGCGCGGAAGATTCGCCTTCACCCTCTTACGTCCCCACAAAGGAGTTGAAAGTAGGATTTAGCAGCAGAGCTGTAGATGTATTTACAGTTATTAGGATTTGTCGGCATTTAATGTAACATTATTAAAACCAGTTAACCCAGTGTGCACCCCGAGAGTATTTACTACCACTTAATTTTTTTGGGGTTTTTGATGAGGAATCATGGAAGCTTTGGGTTGGGGAAACAAGGGGTTCCCTCCTCCTTCCTCAAACAGGCTTGGGACCGTCTATGGCGGAGTCAGGTAATCTATTTGTGGTAGCGTTACTGCAGCCTCACTCAAGTCTATACTGGTACTCGATATCAGGGATACAGACTGCGTCATGGAAGTGACCGAGGTCAAAGACAAAGCCAAACGTAAGTTTCCTGGCTAAACTGGGGTTAAAACAAGGCACACTAAAGAGAATAGCAGGAGACAATGCTTGGCCATCGTTAACCTTCGTGAAATGGAAGTAGAAAGGACAAAATCAAAATTGGCTGAGGTATCGACAGGATACGAAAAAGAGGAGGATCTCTTCAATACTCTTAGTGCCTTGGTTATGGCCATACCGCAAAAGGATGTAACGTGTTTGATAGGAGCTTACTGTGCTACAAGTGTGGTAAAGTGCTGCACAAAATGAAATGATGCACGGGCGTCCTATATAAGGACACCGACCTCAGTATGGACGAACCTAAACACACTCTAGGGACAGGGAAATGTCAGGTTTTCAAGGAGGCCCTAGCTAAGCACGAAACAGCACTTCAGTGACCTGTATCTTGCAGATAAATTTGCATGCAGTATTGTAGACCGAAACCTGGTGGAGCAGTTTGCAAATGAAATGAAAGCCGACTTGCTGCTGCTCATCGAGCAGGATCATTACAGAAGCTCGCCGGCATGGTTCCTTAATGAATCTGGTACTACCGCCATCTATTTGCGAAACAGCGCTCATATGCGGGCGCATTATCACGGGCAGGACGATGGGTTTGCAAGGGTGTTATGGTTCGATTCAATACTTTTTAGTGTGTATCTTACCCTGAATTACCGTCGCTGTCCTTTCAGGCTAAACTCGACGCTCTGGAAGACGCGGCGGTATCTGGAGCGCAGAACGGAGTAATTTTGTTAGGAGAAACTTCGATGCGAAAGTCATTGAATGCGGCATGACCCTGTCAAATACTAGAGGAAAACGAGATCTGGACATGGCAGCCAGAACTGGGCTTGTTGAGTCAAGGAATATTTCTGGATGCTCATGCTGCATACCGCCCGTTTGGTTTGCTAGACGCGGCTAGGAAAGTGGTCGAAAGGTCATCAGGGAAAAGTGGCTGACGCGATTCAAGATTCTGTGACCCATCCCCAGAGCAGTATGGCTTAAGAGTAGGTCGGAAGTGGGAAGTGGTGGGCGTGGTCTAGTGTATAGAGGCACATGGCAGTTCCACCGGACGGGTTATCCTGCCGGTCACTCTTGAGGTCAGAAATGCATTCAGCACTTCTAGGTGGATAAATATTCAGGAACTACTGGAAAGTTCCCTCCAAGTAACAAAACATCTGATGTAGGTTTTGGAGGACTTTCTGAAGATCCGCAGCCTACTCTATGACACGAAGGAAGGTTGGCAGGAGATGGAACTTACATCGGGTGTAGCTCAGGGCTCTCCGTGATGCAGACCGATGGAACATATCGTATCATGGGCTCCTGAGGCTGGAGCTGCCAGATGAAGCACTATTAATTGACTGTGCAGATGATGTCGCGGCACTAGTCGCTGGACGCATAGTTGAACAGATACGACATAAGCTTGGTATGCTAATGTGCCCAGTGAGGGACTGGCTGACTGCTTGCGGCTTCAGCCATGCACTAGAAAAAACCAAAGACATCGTCCTTACAAAAAAAATGATTCCCAGAGCCAGGATTATCAATATGGGGGAAATGCTGGTAGAAGCAAAGTTGATAGTGAAACACATATAGATGTTGATAACTCCAAAATAATTTTTTCCGAGTAAATTGGGGCAACAGATGATAAACCCGTAGAGAGGTTATAATAGGGGACCTTCTTCATCAAGAAGAGGAATGTTGATGAGCACTGGGCAGTCCACTACTTTTCGGATCAGGAATATGAGGCCGTACCCTCAGCAATGAACTGCACCGAAAGTGATAATATTAGTAATTACAGGAGTGATACCTATCAACTTCCTTGCTATAGAGCTTACAAATATTTAGCTGAGTAGAAACGAAGGCAACCGCAATGTAGCCGCAATGGAGAAGAGACCACGCACTCTTTGCGATTGACAACACTCCTGGGAGAGTGATAAAAAGAGAAGATCTACTGCATGTCTGAGCTCAGAATTGAGGCATTGGTTCGATCATAGGCATGGTGAGATTGACTTCTTCTTGACCCAGTTCTCGAGCTGGCATGGATGTTTTCGGTCTTACCTGCACAAGATTTGAATGTTATGGTCTCCCGACTAAGTGTCTTGCGTAGGAGAGGTAGATGATGGCTGCCATATATTTTGCAACTACAAAATATGAAATAAGCTGTGTGGTGACCTTTTCAATGAAGTTGGAGTGCTCTCCTTGGAGACTAAAACTGGAAAAATGCTTGCATCCATTGACAAATGAAACCAAGTAGCACTACAGATAGTCTTGGAGAATAAAAAGACATACTTGAGCATCAGGAGGCATCGAGGGCAGGGGATTTCTTTTCTAGTAATGCCTTCTCTTTTCTTTCCCGCTAAACGGCAGATCTCTGGATCCCGAAGATGCCTTTTAGTGAAGGAAAATTATTCGTAGCCCGAAATAGTGTGCGAAACAGGTCCAGGCTTTGTCTTAAGCTAACAGAGAAGTTTGAGTGGGTAGCTCATAGTGTCTGGTGCGCTTGGTGGTCGCACACTTAAGGCGCAAATAGGCTTTACTTTACAGCCATAAGCAGCCGTAGCAGCGTTGCAATAATCTACTCGTATATCTTATAGATAAACTTGCCCCCACAGTACAGTGACTCAAAACCTTATGGCTGTTTGCGAATGAAATGAAAGCCAACTTGCTCTTGCTTAGAAAGCAGCATCACGGTAGAAGTTCATCAGCATGATATCATTATGAATCTAGTAATGCTGCTATTTAGGTCCAAGAAAATGTTTATTGATATATACAGAGTCACGAGTGAGGGCACGGCTTTGCACGGGTTAGATTTTGAGGGAGCAACATTGGCTTGTATTTACTTAGCCTCGAATGAAACGTTATCATCCTTTTAGGCTAGACTCGATGCTTTGGAAAACGCAAGCACATCTGGAGAGTTCTATAAGGCTACTAGCGGAGTTCCAACGAATACATAAAACTAAGATGAACGACGGTCTTTTTGGCGCACATATATGTCGAACGTATACTCCCAACTTTGGGTAGAATACTGAAAAGATGGACGTTGAGAATTTTATTGAAGTGCTCATGGTACGAACATTGCTGACTGGAGCTTCACAGGGAGTGGAGAACTAGCACGTATGCCCGTGGTAAACTCAATCAAGAGTATTCTTAAGTCTGCCTGCAGGTCTTTCATGCCCCGACATGGTATACTAGCACTATTGGTCATCTAGAAAAAACGGTGAAATGTATATCACAAGCTCCCACGCTAGACCCAGTGGGCATAAACTTGGGAAGAAATTTGCTTCAGCGTGGTACAGACCATACCACCTACGTGAATGCTGATATATATGATCGAGATAATGAGATACTCGATATATAGGTTTTCCAATAAGAGGTGTTATTTTGAATAGATCTTGTGATTTAACCCGTTTCGATTCCTTCCTTTGGGGCCACGTGAAAGAGAAGGTCTAAGCCAATAGCCCAGCGTCGATTCAAGACCTCAAAGATGGAATTCGTGAGGCTATCGAGGACATGAGGCAGCCACTTTGCGATTTGATTATGGAAAATTTCATGAAAAGGATATGGTCCTGTAAGCGTGGTCGTGGTGGTGGTGCCTGATGTTATTTTTCATTATTAACGGCATAAATTCCTCTTTATAATGATATAAACATCCGATCATTTATATTAAAAAATGAAAGCCCTATATATAGTTCTCATCTGGCTAGCTGCATACAAGTCAACCAGAAAGCATCTTCGCAAACTAATCAAGGCTAGTTAGTGGCAAGGTTTTCTCCAGCGCTAAACTCGGCCCGCCAGGATACCTAGCCTAAGTATTAGCATACCTAGCCTTAGTTGCGCTTGTTTAACGGTGCGTCCAGCAACCAGAGCCGCAATATCATCCACATAGCCGACCAAGCGCGACTTATCTGGCATCTCAAGTCTCAGTAGCCCGTCGTAAGACACGTTCCACAGGTCCGGACCAAAGATAGATCCCTGGGCAACACCCGATGTCATTTCCATGCTTCATTGGCCCTGTGTCGTGTCGTAGAGCAGGCTTCGGTCCCTTAGGTAGTTCCTCAAAAGCCGCATTAGATATTCTGGAACTTGAAAAGAGTTTTCCAGCGTATCCAGAACATCCACCCATCTGGCGGAGTTGAAGGCATTCCTGACGTCGAGTGTCACCAACAGGACGATCCGTCGTTTGGTGCGACTATATGCCTCTGCCCTTTGGACCACGTTCGCCACCTCTGCAATCGCATCAATGGTAGAACGTCCTGCTCTAAAGCCGTACTGCCGAGGAGATAGGTCCCCAGCAACACGAATCGCGTCAGTGAGTCTTCACTTGATGAGTTTCTCTAGCACTTTCCCAGCCGTGTCTAGCATGCATAACGGGCGGTATACAGACGGCGATTTGGGATTTCCCTTCCCCTTGCTGATCAGCACGAGCCTCGCCACTTTCCATCGTACCGCGAAAACCCCGTCCCGTAAGCAAGCGTTGAATGTGCAAAGCAGCAAGTCAGGACAATAGTGATAGACGAGCCGCAACACCTCAGCCGGAACACCATCTGGACCTGGAGCCTTCCTCGCTGTCAATGAGAGGACTGCCTTCTCCAGCTCCAGCTGTGTGAAGAGTGGGCACTCGACTGCTGTTTCACCATGGACAGCGTCAACACGGACGAGATGGGCGGGGAAGAGTCACCGCACTATCGCGTCCATTTTTTTCCGCGTCATGTATACAAGGCTTCCGTAGGGCACCAAGCTTCTGCATGACCAGCCTGTAGCCAAGGCCCCACGGATCCTTGTTAACATTGTCCACTAGGTCTTGCCAGCAGCGAGCCTTGCTACTGTTGATCAGTTTGCGAAGGCATTTCCTGGCCGACTTATATGCTGCCACCCAGATGCATGCCTCGTCACCATTCCGCACCCGTTGAGCCTCACGTCGAAGCTTGTGACACTCCTTACGCTTTTCAGCGATTTCAGTAGACCACCAATACACTGGGAGCTTGCCGTGCCGGGGCCTTCGACGAGTATTGGCGACTTACGAATCGAATCGAAGTCAGTGGTGAAGTACCTGGGGCTACTGATCGACTCGAAGATGAGTTTCTCTGAGCAAATCAGGGCAACGGCTGAGAAGGCTTCTTCAGCAATATCGGCTCTGAGTCGACTTATGGCCAACGTGGGGGGACCCAGCCCATCAAGAAGACGCCTCTTGATAAGTGCTGTAGGGTCAGTGCTACTGTACGGAGCAGAGGTGTGGGGCGACGCTCTCAGCAAGGAGGTACAGATAAGAGGAGCACTGAGAATTGCATCTTCGTATCCAACAGTCTCTGACTCGGCGGTGAGAGTTATTGCAGGCGTGATACCTGTCGTCCTCCTTGCTAGAGAGCGCCGCGCTATTTACCTGCGCCGAAACGAGGATGCGAGGGAGATGGTTGTCCGCGAGGAGCGACAGCGCTCGCTCAACGATTGGCAGCAGTCTTGGGTGAATTGCACGAAGGGAAGGTGGACTGCGCGCCTCATCCCGGATGTGAGACCGTGGCTAAATCGAAGGCATGGTGAGACTGACTTCTATCTGACCCAGCTTTTGAGCGGGCATGGGTGTTTTCAGTCTTACCTGCAAAAGATCGGTAAGTCACGGTCCCCCGATTGTCGGTTTTGCCCAGGGGAGGAGGACAATGCCTGTCACACATTTTTGCGTGTACCAAATGGGTCAGGCTGCGAAGGGAACTCTACAGGGAGACGGGAGAGCTCACCCCGGATAATATAGTTGCGGTGATGCTCGAATCGGTTGACAAATGGAACCAGGTGGCACATTATGCTCGGGCAGTCCTAAAATATAAAAGGGATTCACAGCAGCCGGGGCGCTGGGGCCACGGGATCGCTCTTCTAGCATTTTTTCTTGCCCAAAAACATCATCCGGAGAATATTTACTGACGCGATCCATGCTGGTAGAGACTTACCTCCAGGGCAGTACAGCTTCAGAATAGGTTTACCATTGATGTCATCGGAAAAGTAACGAGTGCGGTCCAGGGCGCAATGGTTGGCACGCATTCGTACAGGCCATTCTTGAAGTCAGAAATTTTTTCAACTTCATTGAATGGGCGATCAAATGATTGTGATCAAAATTAAAGCTTATTAGATTCGTTCAAGATATTTTATTCACGTTGACCCCTTTTTGAAACCAAATAAAAAATATTAAAATTTTCCATAAAATGATGTATCCACAAAGATATATGTGGATACATCATTTTATGTAAATTTGTGGCATCTCTGGGAGATTAAACCCACAAAATTGCAGGATAACACGAGGTAATACTTGTCTTTAGCCTTTCACGCATATTGGAAACTATTAGTGAGCATTGAGTGTTTTGTGAAAAAATTTGAACATTGGAAATTTTTCTATACTTTGCAAATTTTATACTTAAAGCTCATCATTGTTAATTATAGAATTTTATACCTCCAGTTTGAAATGTTTAGATGGGATTGGTTTTGATATCCATTTTGTGCTTTTGGTGTTAGCTTTTTTCGAGCATTGCTGTATTGATGCATCGTCGATACACAATATATATTATGTCCAAGGGCACCGTATAACGGAGTATGATTTTGCTACGTCAAAGCTACTTAAAGCAGCGCAACTGAATGTCCAAATCATTGGAACTCAATGCACTGGCCAACTTAATTTTAAATGAACGAAAAACTTAATTCGGAGACCATAAAAGCATACAGGTACATTGGTGGAATCAGAAATGAGATGCATGTCGACAGTTGATTCGAAAGTTCTACAATGTCGCAAAATTTAGGAACTAATCAACCAACCTCTAAAAGTACTTTCAAAAGCCGCTATGCAAGAAAGCTGAAAGAGCTTGTGTAGACTAATTCAAAAAACTGTAGTAATCGAGCAGGTTGTTAAATTTATTTATTTTTTATTAATTTAAATGATTTGATAATCGCATGTAAAATTTAAATTTTATTTTTTTATGTCAATTTATAGATTTTATATTTTATATATTCAATATAACTAAAACTGCTCAATTGAATTCGGCGCAGGCAAAGGGTTAAAGGAAATTCCTGCATAGTATAGACCAAATCTGTTAAATCACTACACAACCAACCATATAGGCTTGATAGTATGGAAATTACACATTCTCGCATTCCGCTCATCGGAATCATAGTCATACCCAAAAATATACACTTACACTCATAAAACTGTTAGTAACAATTCTTACGAGTGAACGATCTACCCAACACAACTCCATATTCGATACATCCCATGAGCGGAGGCAGTTTACAAGCCCAACTGCAACGACAACAACGTCTCCAACAGCAACAAGCACATCAACAAAAAATGCTTCAGGAGAGCAAATGCTACAAATGCAAGGGGGTGAATTTCGCACTACCCACGACTGGAGTGCACTTTTCGATGCAGTTTTGATTTGTATTGAATATACGAGAATAGGAATTGAGTTTTAGAAGAACGGATGCTTAAACGGGTCGAGCGCGGCGAGTGCAAACAAGATTGTTCTATTTTTGGGGAGTCGGATTCTGGTCGCCACATGTAGCGGACGTCTGAAAGTGTCTCTGCGGTCATGTCCACTCCGCGGTCGAAGTGATTGTTTTAATTCGTTTCGACAGTATCGCACAGTTGAAATGTACTTGTATCTTCCTGTTGCAATTCTTGCGCGTCACGACTCAAGAAAGAAAGACAAGTTACGCGGATGATAACGCTGCGCGCTTGCATAAATTGACCGGTGCCTGTTGCCTGCGTGAAGATGTTTATTGACAAAAGTGGAATGAAGAGTGTTTCGAAGAAATTTTATCTCTCGTAAATTCGCATAAATCAAAATATATAATGAAATTATGTCAGTCGAGTGCGCGACTACGAATTAATATTAGTGAAGGAATTGGTTGTAAATTTGGTGGATCAATTGCTCAATTGCATAAAATTCATGTCTTGATATGTACCGTTCACTGTCCGAGCAGAAAAGCGCCGATAAATGTGTGTCGCATCTTCGATGGCTACACAATAAAAGGGGTTGATTCGGTGATGTGATGGAGTTTATTTGGATGAGGAATGAGCATTGCTTGGAATAAGGGTAGTTGCGAGGGATTATATGCTAGGAGTCTCGTCGTTTAAAAAGTGGCGGGCCGTGAGTAACAGATTTGACAATGCTTTGCGTCAACAAGTGGGCAAAGGTTCCTAACGGTTCATGAGTGAAGAGTTCTGGTTGATGCAGCATCCGCGTGGATGTACGCACTGTCGTCGTCTATAAATACATTCGAGACAAGGAATTATACCCAAAAAATGTCCGCGTGGCTCAAAACTTGATACGAAAACATCGATTTCGAGTATAAATTCTAATTATCATTATGCAAAGACATTGTACGGAAACGATAATATTTGGAAAATAATCCACACAGGAACTTATGTTTAGAAATTAGTCAAAATTCTAAGAATAACATCTAATATAATATTCACCATAGCACATTTAGTAGCTTAAAACTTTCCATTTCATAAAGGGAAAAAGCCCCGCGATTGGTAGATACTAAACACGAATAGAGTCAGTTTAGTGCTTTTTATCGAAACCGTACTTGTAACCGTATCAAAATATAAGTGGATTTGCGTAGAGATGGTGGAAACTAAACGGGAAAGCCAAAACGAAAACAGTTGCTCGTGAAAGTAAATTGTCTGGATTCTAGCGAAGAAACTCAAAACCCGGTTTTCATTTCTACTAATCCATACGCGCTGGAGGGGTTCAATGTGTTCAGTGCTGCGTTTTTCACAAGTTCAATAGGGAGGCACCATCAACATTTTCTTCTGAATTTTTACCGGAGGTGGGATTTTGAATTGCAAGTGGTGCTCGCTCTTTTTGCTGCTTGATCAAAAATTAATCGCGGGTCGAGGCTGAGAAAGAAATTCCAAAGGAAAACTCGTTAATTTGCATGGATTCCATTGCCACGTGCGCGTTTTTTAAATTTACCAATTTAAATGAAAAGAAAAAATATGTTTATATATGTGCTAAATTTGTCAACTTAAAGAAATTACAGCAATCTCACCATATCACCAGCGGGCGCCCGGCGTGGATATAAGTGAGTACACCGTTTGCCTTTATGTTATTAATGTTTATATAAAAATTATTTCAAATTATATTCTTTTCCCCTAAATTATATCAAACGAGTAGGACATGAAAATATAAAATACCGTAATTTCAGCATCATTTAAATGGAGTAAACTTTATATATTTCTGACCTTTTGTCGACCAAATTTATTGAAGTCTTGCTGATCATTGTACACTTTGTAATTTATCCTGTAAGATAAGATAGCAATACGAATAGAATTAGAAGGAAAAATAGTTTCGTATTAGAGAATGATACAAAAGGAAATAATAATGTTTAACTAGTAACATTTAAGCTTCGGTCTTTTCATTTCTGCTCTTTTGGACCGGGTATAGGACCCCGTACGGTGGCAGGCTCACACCCAAAAAAAAATGAGCCAGCCGCCGGGTACATATTAAATTCTTTGTTTCAGGTGACGGCGCGGGTTGAGTGGCCCGAGCAAGGTACCTCTTTATGACATAGGGTCATGTAATCGAATTGCATAATTCTATGGCATAAATTGGTCACCGGGGTACTTCTCATCTAATGGGAAGGCTCATGCAAGTTAAGTTGTATGAGTTTTCCACTCAGAAGAGGAATAATGGGCCACTGCAACAAATATGGATTTTGATCCGGTTGGGTGGGTGCGCGGGGGTTCCATCACCACCCGTTTGCCCCTCTCTCATTTGTGGGCCATGAGCCTCTTCGGGTAAGGACGAAGTTACCCTAATTCCGTCCCTTTTTACTTGTTTCTCTTGTTCCATGAACAAGTCATTTACTCCTGGTGTAGTTGCCTACAATTTTTGCAACTTCGGTCGCCTTGCTTTTCTCGACCCCAGAAATTCGTGAATGCGAAATTCTTTGTAGTGGGTCCTTGTGCTGGGGGAATGAACCCGCCCCACGACACCGCAATGCTAGCCTGCCAGCGCATTCACGCGTCCCCAGACAAGGGCATTCTCGGCAGATACTGACACCTTCTTCTGCCGAGGCAGCAGACCATCGCTGCAGTCCTTCACGGACTTTGAAATCTACCTTTTTCACTACAAAACATCATAAGGTTCTAGATTTCAGAACTATTTTAAAAGGCCTGCATTAAGTGGTTGCTGAAAAATATAGGTGGCGCCTGGACAAAAAGCACCAAAGAAATTTTGAAGTAAAGTTTCGGGTACTATTCAGCCATGTCTTTAGAGGTTAGCATTGGTGAATAGAACTTCTTCAGGGTTTACGTCATGAACTGTACTGCAAAAAGTAGTGAAACTTAGTGCTTCGCCAGTGGAAACTTAGTGCACAATATGTCATTTTAGCATGTGCTTGGACTAGGATTAGAGATTGGTAAATTGAGAAAACAGGTCTAAGTTCGATTTATTTTCAAGTTAGTTCATACCCTTGGTAACTTGATCATTGTCAAATTACTATACTTTGCTTAAGCCTTTCACATGTTTCACCTAGGGCCCTTTCGTGCTCTCTCCTTTTTTTCGCAAGGCCTTTCAACTTGAAATTCATTTTAAAGTTTTTGGTTACCATATCCATAAACCATAGTTTCGTAATTAATTAACCTAGTCTAATCAAAGGTTCTACACGTTGATAAAAATTAATCAGGATATCTTTAAGGATAGAGTATTCTTCAAAATGTTTTTTGAGGGGCGCTTCGTGGCGCGTTGAGAATCCACCCCATATGACCCCGCATACAGCTAGATCATAATCAGACGTCCACTGTCAAGAAGCAAAGCCAGTCAGATGAGATCGCTTCCCTTTATAGCTCGCTATCCTTCGTAGCAGCCCATCATCACCCATGTTATACAGGGAGCCATCAACATACATCAATTCACAATCTGCCCTTCTACTTATATGTAATTTTATGCAGGATTGTTAACTCAGAGATGTCCAAGCACGAGAGTTGGTCAAAAATTAACATCCTCTTTAGGCCTTTGAAGTACGTAGCTAAAATTTTCTTGAAAGTTCGAAAATCTTTGCCGAGAAGTTTCTCTCAAACCCGCACTCGACTGTGACCTGTAAAATGTCCCAAAATCAACAAATCCCGAGTAAAATCCCTATAATAAATTCTAAGAACTGAAGTTACTTTTCACTTATTTACTTCAACTGAAATTAGGAGACTTTTTACACTTAGTCTTCTTATTCACAAATAACCATATTTAGACTGAAGAAAGTATTTACCCTCTCATGGAAGTATCGTTTATTTATATTCAGAAACGTAGTCCAGTTAGGGCCAAATTTCAATGATCTTACCTTTTCGAGAAAAGGAACTGCATTCCATTAAGAATATTGTCTGAAAAGATAAAACAAGATTAATTGAGTTTTTATATAAAAGAAAATGCGGCATTTATTTATTGATAATCTAAATTGGTTAACGTGAATATATCACACCCACTACCCAAAACATAGCTATGAACAATATTTCCATGTTGGTCAAACCTACCGATGGGAGTTCCTTTGCAGTTTTCGTGCGACAAATGAAGGAAGCCGTCACATTGGATGACACGCAATGTCATTACAGCAGTACGGCTAACACGGTTAGGTGACTTACTGGTGGTATATGAACTATAGACAAAAAGTAAAGACTCATCATATACATTTCTGATATGGAAGTCGAATGTCTGCTAAGCAAGGGCAAAATGATAATACGAGAATACGAGAACCGTTCCCCTTCAATGCTCAAGCATTCTAGTTAATGCTAAGGCCCACAAGAGAAATGCCGTTCACAGGAATACTCGTAGAGGCTAGTATTCGTTGGGGGAGTGCCGTCCCCAAGAACTCGAGGCTATAAAGCTCGCCGTAAGATTCCTCCTGGGATGACAAGTAACGACCCTGAATGAATCTGGACTACGCTTTGGACAATGAACTGAAATTGATGCTCTGGGCTGGCGGTTATGATGGTTTTTTTTTGTGGTTGGGACTACCCACTAAACACCGCCCCTGTCAACCCGAGAACCCAGCCTGGGACCGTTTGACACATACCTTCGGGCTAAGTTTCGTTTTGTTACGCCGCTAGGCACCTTCAAGCTGGGGGATTCCTCTTCTAGTGGAAGGGGAGAGGGGATGAGGAAGTGTCAGACAAGCAATCCCCCAGCCCCGCTGTTTTAGGACTGCCCGAACATAATGGTGCCATCTGGTTCCATTTGTTATTCGAGCATCACCGCGACTATATTACCCGGGTGAGCTTTCCCGTCTCCTTTTTTTTTTTTGTGGTAGGGAGGTGAAGGCATTTATGCCCGCCGAGTCTGGCAGTGTGGGACTCCCATGGAGGATACCTTTGGACTACCCACTAAACACCTCCCCTGTCAATCTGAGAACCTAGCCTGGAACCGTTTGACACATTACTTCGGGCCAGGTCTCATTTTGTTACGCCGTGGAGCGCCTTCAAGCTGGGGAGTCCCTTTCCTAGCGGGAGGGGAGGGGGGAAGAAGAATTGCCAGAAGAGCGATCCCCCAGCCCCAGTGCCTCCGGCTGCTGTGAGTCCCTTTTATATTTTAGGATTGCCCGAGCATAATGTGCCACCTGGTTCCATTTGTCAACCGATTCGAGAATCACCGCAACCATCTCCCTGTAGAGTTCCCTTCGCAGCCTGGCCCATTTGGTACACGCAAAAAATGTGTGACAGGCATTGTCCTCCTCTCCTGGGCAAAACCGACAATCGGGAGACCGTGACTTGCCGATCTTGTGCAGGTAAGACTGAAAACACCCATGCCCGCTCAAAAGCTGGGTCAAATAGAAGTCAGTCTCACCATGCTTTCGATTTAGCCACGGTCTCACATCCGGGATGAGGCGCGCAGTCCACCTTCCCTTCGTGCAATTCCTCCAAGACTGCTGCCAATCGTTGAGCGAGCGTTGTCTCTCCCCGCGAACAACGATCTCCCTCGCATCCTCGTTTCGGCGCAGGTAAATAGCGCGGCGCTCTCTAGCAAGGAGGGCGACAGGTATCACGCCTGCAATCACTCTCACCGCCGAGTCGGAGACTGTTGGATACGAAGATGCAATTCTCAGTGCTCCTCTTCTCTGTACCTGTGCCAACCGTTTTCGGTATACCTCCTTGCTGAGAGCGTCGCCCCATACCTCTGCTCCGTACAGTAGCACTGACCCTACAGCACTCATCAAGAGGCGTCTTCTTGATGGGCTGGGTCCCCCTACGTTGGCCATAAGTCGACTCAGGGCCGATATTCCCGAAGCAGCCTTCTCAGCCGTTGCCCTGATTTGCTCAGAGAAACTCATCTTCGAGTCGATCAGTAGCCCCAGGTACTTCACCGCTGGCTTCGATTCGATCTGTATATCTCCAGTACTGATCATCCTTACTCTAGGGATTCTCTTTTTTGTCAAGATGACCACTTCGGTTTTCTCCAGTGCTAAACTGAGCCCGCGAGCAGTCATCCAGTCCCTCACTCGGCGCATTAGCATACCTAGCCTAAGTTGCGCTTGTTCAACGGTGCGTCCGGCGACCAGAGCCGCAACATCATCCGCATAGCCGACCAAGCGCGACTCATCTGGCATCTCAAGTCTCAGTAGCCCGTCGTAAGACATGTTCCACAGGTCCGGACCAAGGATAGATCCCTGGGCAACACCCGATGTAATTTCCATCCTTCGTTGGCCCTGTGTCGTGTTTAGAGGTCCCTTCGAAGCCTGTCCCATCTTGTGCCCGCTTCGACGCAGGAAAATGATATGACATGATGGTTTGGACCAAGTTGCTATACACGGTAGCGCCGAGGTGACACTCGTGCGTGAACGGCTCCAATTCAACTATCACACCCGATAACGCTAGTCAGGCTCTGAGCACTTGTCCCCATAAGGGCTTGCGCCAACCCTCGCAGGGCCTCCCTGCTTTGCATAGACAGCGCTGGGACCGAAAAGGCAGCTACAGCCGCGAACGGAGACAGCGGCTCCGAGGGGAAGCCAATTAAACTGGAGCCCAAAAAACAGATACACATATCAAGGAAGACGGGGAACAAAGAGTTATAGCCACAACATTAACAGTACATTGAGAATGGTACCAATGCCGAAATAATAACGAACAATCCTGAAGTCCACAAAGTGATAACGGCAGAAAAAGAAATGAGTGATCAGACAAATAAAGCACCGTTGTGTGATTGCAATGCCACCATCGAAAATGTGGTTAAAGTACTATACCCGGAAATGGAAGCCGGTAGCCTGTCCCAAGAAAGGAAGTTGCAAAGTACAATTGCCGTCTAGCGACATCTAGAAGAAAGGCTAATCCGAAAAGTGGGAGTCGTTCTAAACAGAATAAAATAAGCATGCGACCCGTCAAAAATCAGTAAAGGTGTCAAGAATGGGCTCCTTGAACTAGAGGAGTTCCTCGATCTCATAAGACATTACCAGGGGGGTTACTTAAAGGCCGGAGAGTACCAGACCGCGAAAGAAGAGCCGAAGGCCAAAGAAGCGCTAAAAGTCAAGCCTAAAAGGCACGCGCAGATAGCTCCACTATCAGATATAAATAAAAAAATGGCATGCAGCCCAATCGAATGAGATTGAAACAAAAGAAAGGAAGAAAGAGGCACTTGTTGGACATAGAAAGCTGGACCAGCAGTTCCAGACTGTGCTAACAAAAGGAGCGAAGAAAACTGCAAAGAAACTCCTTCAAAAACTGCCAGAAAATAAATTGCGAACGGAAGCCCAACAAGACAAAAGACCTGACGTGAAGCAGGAGACCAAGAAGACCTAAAAAGATGCTGCTCGTAAAACCTCAAGGTCACCGATCCTACGCAGATGTATTGCGGAATATCAGGGGAAAGGAAAGCCCGAAAACGCCAACACCGCTATTAAGGCTGTACGTTCGAGCTGATCGAGCCAGACACTGGTGGAACTTGGAGCAGAGTCCAAATATCATGCAGCATACTGCGACGCGCAAAAGCGCAACTGCAGCCTCGCTCGAACTGATGGTAACGGTCGAAACAAGAAACAGTGACTGCGTCACGGATCTTGCCATGGAAGAGGAGGCCATCAGACGAGAGCTCTTTTGCGTGGGCAGGATCAAAGCAAGGCTGGCACGAGAAATCCATTGGGGACAATGCATGGCGGTCGTTGGACTTGATGGAAAAGGACGTCGACCAATTTTTGAATAAGAGCAAAGTACGAATAGGGCCGATCGTCCGCAGTATATTGCGAAGAGTAGTGTTCCTTCAATGCTTCAAATGCCTTGGCTATTGACACTTTGCAGAGGTATGCAAAGGACCCGATTGGAGTTCCCTATACTACAAATGTGATAAATTGGGACAAAAAAGAAAACAGTGTACAGTGGACGCATACTGTATCCTTTGCAAAGTCGCTAAGCCAAAATCAGACACGTCTTGGGATCAGGGATACACCAGATTTTTCAAGAAGCCCTAGCCAAGCCAAAATCGGAACTTCAACGAACCACATCCTGCAGGTGAACCTATACCAACGAAAAACCTGCTTGAGCAGTTAGCGAGGGACATGAAACCCAACTTTTTACTGCTGAGTGAGCAACACTACGATGAAAACTCTGCATCGTGGTTTCCTGATGAATTGCTCCTGCCTCCATCTGGAAGCGGGCGGAGGCCTGTGGGCAAGGGAATGGTTTCGTGTGTGCTCGGTGCCCTGGGCAAGCCCCCAGTGTACTGGTGGTCAACTAACATCGCTAAAGTGCAAAGGGAGTTCCACAAGTTTTGGTGTGAGGCTCAAAGGGTACGGGACCGGTAAGGGGAAGGAAAAATCTAGATCACCGTCTGCATACCACCTGTTATGCATGCTAGATACGGCTGGAAACTGCTAGGTAAACTCATCAAGGAAAGACTTACTAACACGATTTGTGCTGCTTAGGACGTATTTCTTTGGCAGTATGGCTTTAGAGCAGAACGTGCCACCATTGATGCGATTGCAGAGGTGGTAAGTCCGCACCAAGCGACGGATCGTTCTATTGGTGACACTTTAAGTGAGGAACGCCTTCAACTCCACTAGATGGGCGGATATTCTGGATACCCCTTTTCAAGTTTCAGAATATCTGATGCGGCTTTTGAGAGACTACCTGAAGGACCGAAGCCTGCGTTATGACGCGACACTGATCCAACGAGGGATGGAAGTTACATGGAGGGCTCTATCCTAGATCTAGATCTGTGGAACGTGTCTTTTCCACCGGGCTACTGAGACTTGAGATACCAGATGAGTCGTGCTTGACCGGATATGTGGATGAAGTTGCGGCTCTAGTACCTGGACGCACCGTTGAATAAGCGCAACTTAAGCTAGATATGCTAATACGCCGAGTGAGAGACTGGATGGCTGATCGGGGATTCAATCTAGCACTGAAGGAAACCCGAGTGGTAATCTTAACAAAAAAGAGAATCCCTAAGGTAAGGATAATCAGTATTGGAGACATACTAATCGACTCGAAGCCAGCAGTGAAGTAGCTGGGACTACTGATCGACTCAAAGATGAGTTTCTCTAAGTAAATCAGGGCAACGGCTGAGAAGGCTGCTTCAGGAGAATCGACTCGGAGTCAGCTTATGGTCAACGTAGGGGAACCTAACCCATCAAGAAGACGCCTCTTGATGAGTGCTATAGGGTGCTGAAGGGAGCAGAAATATAGGTGACGCTCTCAGTATTTCCCCATCATCACAATCCTACCCTTTCCCTTATTTCCACCTACAAAAAAAAAATAAAACATACTAATCATTTCAATTTTCCCACTTACAACATTCCATTCATTAATTCCCACTAACAAAATTATATTCAATACCTTTTTCCTAACAAAACATAATTCCTTTCCTTCATACTAACTAATTCTATTTCCACTAACAAATTTTATTTTTTTATACTAACAAAAATTAATTCACGTTCCCCTACTAACAAAATTCAATGTCATGCCCAAATGCAACGTTCAAGTTGCTTATGAGATGAATGGGAGATCGACAATCCATGGCACCATTAGCTGCGTCGTGAGTCCTCGATCGAGGGTCTGCTGGAACCCTGAGTTCAAGTTCTCCCGGGCGCACGGAAGCACTCTTTTTGGGGTATCAGCAAACCCAATAGCTTCCGAAATGTGTATATGTGACACTTTGAATTCAACCAAGCGCTTCTTGGATTGGGCAAAGTGCCATATGTAAAACAATGGATACTATTGAGTTTGTCGATATGGAACAAAAGATGTGTGGGTAGCGGAATCGAAGTGTAATGAACTTCGATTACGTTACCCAGATGCGGCAGCGGTAATTGGGAAAAGGATTGCGGAATCGGATTTGGAAAGCTGAAATGCGGGATTAAGTTGTGAGGATTGGGGGAGTCAGATTTTGATTTGGAAAAGACGAGGAAGTTTTCGGAGTGGGATAAAATTGATTTTTGGTGGTTGGTATTTGACTGGTGTCGAGATTGGACTTGGTGAAGAAGAGGGAGGTTTATATTTTTCGGTGTCGAGGTGATTTATTTCTTTGAGAGTTTGAATTCGGCAAATAAGAGTGTTGATTTTGGGGAGGAATTTTGCTTTTCTTTTGCGATAGTGTGTGGTGTGATAGTGTGTGGTGTGAACATATGCAAAAATTTGGATAGTGTGATTCACTAGCTAACGGAGTTTGACTTAAAAATTCACTTGTGAATGATGAATAGTGGAATAAAACAATTTGCTTATAGCAATAAGACGTGTAATTGAAGTGTGGTGGGAAATAAACTTCTTGCGAAAAGATTAAATTAGTGCGAATTTGTGCTGAACTTCGAGATTAATTATTAATTAATTCATTATTCAGAGAAAAAAAAAACAAACAAAACTAATTTTGTTAGATTGTGGAGAGGACCAGGTGAATTCAGGTGAATTTTTCTGCGAGTACGCTGGTACGATGGATCGGAGACTTGAAAGTGGCCGTAGCATTTTTAGTTTTTTTGTAGTCTTAAATTTAAAAATCTGATTTTCAGTGGCCCCACGCTTCTTTTTTTGTATTTCACCGGGCGCTCGGAGTTCTGCAAGGAAAGAAGTAAGTATCAATTTGGTATTTTGTTTTAACATTTTCCAAATTTTAATATTTTTTTAGAAGCTTATTTTATTGTGCTATATTTTCCTTTATATTCTTTTGTTTAACTCTCAAAAGGGCCTTTTAATCGTTTTTGGCATTTTTTTTTATCTTGCAAAGTTTTTGGTTGTAAATAGAATTCTTGAATTAAATAAAACGGCCATGTCAGTTTAAACCCAACATCTTTCATTTCTCAAAATGAGCACCCTTTCCCATCCTTTTCCCTTTGTGCTAGTTTTTATGTAAGGTGGCTCAGCACGAGCAGAAGGTATCCCGGAAGACCCACGACACGACTGAGCGCTAGCCGGCCTCAGTATGCCAACCCGGGCTACACACCCCTCTGCTAATTCTGAATGTCTGCAACTGCGGTGACTTCCGTGGTTGCTACAAGGTACAGAGAAGAAGAGCACTAAGGATTGTATCTTCATATTCGACAGTTTCTGATTTTGCGCTGAGAGTTATGGCAAGCGTGATGCCTGTCGTCCTTTTTGATAGAGAGCACCGCGCTATTTACCAGCGCCGAAGCGAGGATGCGAGGGAGACGGTTGCCCGCGAAGAGAGGCAGAGTTCACTTAACGATTGGCAGCAGTCTTGGGTGAATTTCACGAAGAGAAGGTGGACTGCCCACCTCATCCCGGACGTGAGACCGTGGCTGGTTCGAGGGCGTGGTAAGACTGACTTCTATCTGACCCGGCTTTTGAGCGGGCATGGGTGTTTTGAGTTTCACCTGCACAAGATTGATAAGTCACGGTCCCCCGACTGTCGATTTTTCTCAGGGGAGGTGGGCGATGCTTGCCACACATTTTTTGCATGCAAAAAATAGGACAGACTGCGACAGGACCTCTACAGGGAGACGAGAGTGATCACCTCGGATAGTGTAGTCTTGGAGATGGTTGGAACAGTTGACAAATGAAACCATATGGGAAATTATCTTTGGGCAATCTTAAAAGGTAAAAGGGAAGCACAACAGCAAGGCACATAGAGGCTGGGGAATGATGTACCGGGCAATCGCTCTTTCTCCCTCCCGTCCTGCCAGAGGAGGGATCCTCCAGCTTGACGGCACCTCACACCGTGGCATAGCAAGACGAAACGTAGCCCAAAGTAATATGTCAAACATTATCCAGGCTGGGTTATCGGGTTGACAGGGGAGGTGTTTAGTGAGTCGTTCAGTTGCTCGCGAGCATGGGAGCCTCACACTCAGTACGTAAATGGCATTCCGTTCCCAACCACAAAAAAGGTTATTGAACGGAGCAGGCATCAATCTGACCTTAAGAGTAAACGTACGTTGGACACGGTAGCCAGAATTGAGTTTTTGCGCTCAAAATTCGCACCCCAGCTCTACTTTTCACCGCTGGAAAT
This sequence comes from Odontomyia ornata, assembly GCA_963969285.1. Taxonomy (NCBI): domain Eukaryota; kingdom Metazoa; phylum Arthropoda; class Insecta; order Diptera; family Stratiomyidae; genus Odontomyia; species Odontomyia ornata. The sequence continues at coordinate 174,271,980 of OZ017742.1, forward strand.
GCTTGCAAGCTGTACTAGATATAAAATTCACTTCAGAGTAATGGTCAACAACTGGGGATTTCTGTAGAAGTACTTGGTCGGTGATCACCCAAATATAGATATTTAGATCAATGATGGTGCTTCATGCGTAGACTTCTACTCCTGGGTAGAAGACTGGTAGAATAGATGTTGAGAAATTCACTCAGTGTTACAAAATATCAAATGACGACAGTATATAGCTGTACCATCGGCGGGTATCTCCATTGGTGACACTTGATTTTATTAATGCTTTTTAACCAGCTAAATGAACGGATATTCGGGAAACGTTGTAACATTCTTTCCTGAATAAATGATGCAAATTATGACGAACTACCTCAAGAACCTAAACTTACTCCACGTCGTAAGGGAGGCTCATTTGAAAGTTTAAGTTGCTTAAACCATGGCCCAGCTCTATGAAATAAACTGTTAGTAAGGTTGAGATTTGAAATACTAAATATTTCACGATTGATAGACTCTATGCGAATATTTCGGTGTTAGTCAAGTGAGGAATCAAAGTAGTCTTCCTGATAAAAAATAAAACCAGCATTTAAGAATAATTGAAGCACAATTTTTCTGACGCAAAGATCGTAGCACCTCTCTTTGTGAATTGTATCAACATACTAAACTCATTGAGTGAGATATGTACCCGTCAGGAATGAGACGAGGCAGCAGCAATGGTCAGCAAACTTAGATAAACGACATCTATGGTAAATAGGCCATACGGCTCATTAAGGATTTCTGTTTGTAACTCAATGAGAGTCAAATTTGGTCTGATTTGTACCCAATCTTACCAGCATAAAATTGATAAGTCAGGGTCTCTTCGCTGCATATTTATGTACGACAAAAGAGTTATACCTACAACGCTGCTGCGGTTAGGTGCCTCGCCATATAATGGGCGACATTAGCCTGTTATGGGCTTCCCTAAAAACAAAATAAAAATTGCACCACTACAGCTCCCTTTGGGTATTTCGTTATCATGATCGAATATGTTGGCACTCCACAAGGTGATATGGTCAGTATCACGTTTTGGCCATGTGTCCGTCGATACATTCTGATTTTTCAACATCTTTATAATATCCTGCAAATACACGATTATCAGATGGACATGGTTTGAAACTATGAAAAGATAGAAAACAACAAAATATTTCATTCCAACATCTCGAAGATTGTTTAAGACCGTATATAGATTTAATTAACTTACATAAGTTTAAAGCCTGCATTTCCAACCCCTCTGGAACCTCCATGTATATATCCTCAGAGAGCTCACCATATAGGAAGGCCATATTATTGTGCATTTTCATTGCTTTTTCATTATGTTTAACGACAATATATCCTCTTCTGGTGGCAGCGCCTTCGGAAAACAGATTTCTTCGTAAATCAGGTACATATAACACATGCTCACGTGTCATCTCTCCCATGTGCCATTAATTTGTTTATCTAACAGTATATTTCCTTCGCCACATACTTTGATACTCTGTTTGTTACCCAATTAGACCGAATTGTTGTATTTAGATTCGTTCAATTCACAGAAGTAGTCACGCTTGAAGCTCATGTGCATTGAGGCCCCACTATCTAGTATCCATGCATCTTCAACATGTTCAGAAGAGTAACTTTCGGCGCTGAATGCCAACATATTATTAGATTTCTTATCATTATAATTTTTCTTTGGCATCTCGCAATCTCTAGCGAAATGGCCTCTTTTATTGCAATCGTAGCAAATAAATCTATGACTTGAATTTCTTTGATCATTTGAAGTATTTTGTTTATTTCCATTTTTTGGTTTGAAATTTCCTTTTGACGTCACTAACGCAGTCTCACTTCTATTTGTATCGTTAGCAAGGCTTGATTCTTCATCTATTAAGCGAGAAGTGAGGTTTTGAATTGTTTGGATATCTTCATCGAGTGACAGCCATGCTTGTCTAAGCAAACGATATGTTGTTGGTTATGTGCTTAGCATTTTTGTCATTACTTCTGTGTCATTGATCTTCTCACCAGTCTCCCGTAGCTGCTTTGCTAAGCCTTCCACCTTGCACACATGCTGTGCTATCGTATCACTGGCATTATATGTATATTGGTAGAATTTCCCATAAATTAACATTTTGTTATATTCTGACTTCTGTTCATAGACTGATTCTAATTCGTCATGACTTTCTTTACAGTCTCGCAATTTCCTTTGAGAGATATTTGGTTCAAATCCATGGACGGCGTTAAAATAAACATGGCCATGCCATCGTCTTTATTCCACTGCATTTGCGAACTGGTTTCCTCGGGTCTTACCCTTTCTATGTTCAATCTCTTTGCACTTAATGCACATTTCGCTTGAAACTTCCATTGTTTGCAATTTCTACCATCAAACTTCTCAATTTTTATTGCGTTCGTAACCTCCATTTCGTAGGTTATTTTTGCATCGGTTGTAATCTTGCTCTTAACTTGCATTCTTTATTGAAATATTCACTTCTTACGTATCTGGGCCCATAACCTGTTGGTATTCAGGAATATTTCAATAAAATTCACGTTAGATTTCTATGAATACGATAATTACTATTGAACCCAAAACGAGATGACATTCGTATAGAATAAAAAGAAGTAAAACGGTGCCACTAGTATTGGCTAACAGAAACAAAAAAAAATTCAGAGTCATCTATGGTTTATTTTATAAATTTATATTTATTCAACAGTTTTGACCTTAAAAACTGACGAGTTTGATCCTTAAATAATCCTGAAACACAGGAGGAAATGAAATTCTTATAAGTATAGAGATCTATTGAGTATGTTTAGATGGAAGTTCACTAATGTTCGTGTTTTGGAATAAAGTTGACCATATGATAATTTTGACAACATCTATAGAGTCTTTCGTATAAGACGATTCTCTTCTCTTGGACTCAGATGTACAATGCGTGTACTAAATCAACATAATGAATATGTTGTAAGAATCTGGTACTTTTTGTATTTATTTATTCAGTGTACTTGTTGTGCGAATAGGATTCCATTTGGTTCTATTCGTACAACAAGGACATTGAAAAAAAGATAAGGGAAAATTCTATTTACAAATAAATACAAAAAAATTCCGATTTTTACAGCACATTTATGATGCTGATTTACTGTACGCATTGTACATTCATCCTTCATTTTGGTGGAAAACTTGCCGAAAATATGCTCGGAAATGCAAGAAACAAGAAACAACAAAGTTATGCAATTAAAATTCAAAACGTGCCTTGTGGAAATCTTTTGAAATTCAGAGAACTTAAGTCGAAGTAACAAAGCTTGACTCAAACTCGGAACGTTTTGATTTTTCGTTTGCTAGTTAAATAAATTAAGTAGTAAAATAGCTTCATTTTCAAATAGAATGATTTTAAGCTTCTGCAGTTTCAAAACAAATTTAATTAGTCTTACAAACGAGAAGATGTAAACGATTCCAATAGGGTTTATGAAATACTTTTAGCAAAACTTGAAAAATTGTTAATAACTATGATAATCGTTAACTTAGAATATTTCATTGCCATATTCAAATTACAATTATTGGCCATAACTCACTCAAATGGATTGAAATGGCAATAACACAAAACCTGATTTATAAGCTAAATAAAATCTTCGACAAAACGCTTTTCTTATGATAATGTGATTCAAAGATCCTTTCATCAAAACGTTTAGTAGCTATGACTTACGGTTAAAATTAAAAAAGACACGATTGTGTCTGAATAAACCTTTTTTTAAATCGGTCATTCGCTTTTAAATTCAATTACTATCCTAAGGCATATGTCTAGAATTTCTGGTTAGCTCAATAGTTTCCTGGCATGAGCTAACTCACACTAATGATTGCTGATTTCCTGTACTTTTCAAGATTACTCACCGAGTAAATGGCAGAATATTGAGTTAATGTTAAAATCCCAAATGAAGTCCTCACACCACAGAGGTATAAAATGTAGTCACAACCTTTGCCTCCAGAATTCCCCTAAATTCACGAATGTCTACAAACATTAACCCTTGTTACAAATTTCGCAAAAAGGTAGCTAGAACAGAGGGGCAAAAATGTTGCCCTTAGTTTTGTTATAGCACATACATATTAAAACATCATTTAATTAAGAGCTTCATGTCAGTTCTTCTTCTTCGTAGCACTGCAGCCCCTCTCGAGCCTTCGCTTCCTGCAAACAGCGCCTCCTCCATTGACCGCGTCCTCCAATTTCGAAATCCGAGTAGCGATGAACTGTCGTAGTCAACCGAGTCAGACCAGAGTGTCCTCAGTTTCCGGCCTTCAGCTCTCCCAAAGAATACCCTCTTTAGTATGCGTTGTTCGTCCATTCGATTCAGGTGGCCAACCCATTACAACTTCCGCAGTCTGAAAATCGTTGAGACCTCCGGTTCGTCGAAAATTTCATACAGCTCATGGTTGTATCGAATTCGCCACCTCTAGTTTCGCTCCAATTGTTCACCCCAAGATCTGTCGCTCAAAGGCGTCCAATATATTTGAGGATGCTTGGGTTAGGGTCCATGTCTCACAATCATAGCATAACACAGTTGTTATCACATATGTTATAATTGGAGCATTGCTTTCCTGCGTATGTAGCTGGTCTTCAAGATCGTCAAAACTGAATTCTGCGGCGTATTTCGTCTCCATCATTGCCCGTTTTCGTTATTTTGGCGCCTAAATACACAAATTCACTCACATTTACGATACTGTATTCGCCAAGTGTGATATTTTGTGTGCTTGAGGTATATTTCCTCGACTGCGTCAAGAGCTTTCTTTTATGTTCATTAATTTGTAGCCCTACTAGTTTTGCTTTGCTATCAACTTTCAGGAAGAGTTCTTTGGCAGTTGTTAAAGACCATGACAAAATGTTGATGTCGTCCACATAGGCTACTGCTTGGCTAATGTACCTCGTGTATCGACAGGTAGCTTCGTTATGATGTACTCCAGAGCCAAATGGAATAGCAAGAGGCCAGCCCATCTCCCTATTTTAGTCCGATATTTCTGTCAAAGGCATCGGTGAGCTGGTTATTGATGCGGACTTGGGAGGTTGTCGACGTCATTGACATTTTGGTAAGATGGACTCATTTGGCTGGGATGTGAAAGCAAAGCATTATTTGGTACAGTACGTTACAATCAATAGTGTCATATGCTTGCTTAAAGTCAACGAAAATTCGACGCCTTGAGACTCCCCACTTATACTGTTGGCGTAAAATTCAATTTTATTTTCTAAGATTTTTGAAAATATTTTGTTCGCCGTACAAAGCAGTAGTATGCCTATAGAATTTCCGCACTGTAGCTTGTCACCTTTTTTGTGGAAAAGGAATATGATTGATTGGCTCCACTCTTTCGGCAAATGCTCTTCCTTCCAAATGTACTGAATGACTTTGCTAATCGCTTTATGAACACTGCTGCCACTATATTTGTTGATCTCCACTGGAATCTTATCGATCCTCGGTGCTTTATTATTCTTTAGGGCTTTGATGATGAAACACACTTCATCCAGAGTTGGTGGAGCCAATGGAAGGTATCCGCAGGCATTTATAGCCTCCAATGTTGTGAAGCTGTGCGGAGGATTAAGGAAGATCTTAAAATATGATGCCCATCTTTCGTTAATCTTGGTTTCATCAGTGATGATGTTGGCGATGTCATCACGACAGAGCGTGGTTTTGGGTTGACCATGTTTCAGGCTTTTCACTATTTTATATGCTTGTCTTGTGTGACTGCTCGCTATACTTATATCTATACTTCTCAATTGATTGCCATAGTATTTTCTTTTCTTAATTCTCATTATCTTATTCACTACTCTACTGAGATTTTCATAGTGTTTCCTCTTCGTCCTGGTTTTCCTACTTAGGGAATTTTTGTACGCCTAATTCTTTTTTAATAGTTAAAAATATTCCGCCTTTAGTAGAACTTTCAAATAAAAAAAGTGAAAGAAAGTATATACCCTTTAATTCTACTATTTATTTTAAATTTAGTATACAATTGTTTCGTTCTCTACTTGAGAACTTCCTCAGTACTACTATTCCCTAAACTATAAGTGTCCTAATATTTATACTAAACTCATTAACGTATTAATATGAATCTCTAATTACATCTAATCCCTCAAAGTACTTTTACTTAATCTCTAATTACCTGATCCTTTACCATTCAAAAATTTGTTTTTCCCTTAATTACTACTTAACTACCTTCATTATTTTGTAAGCTTGAATAGCCAGGTGTATCCGTTACCTGGGTCGCCATTCCAAATGTCCTGCGTCTTCCGATTGAATATCTCCAAGCTTTCTGCTACATCAAGCTTCCATCCGTTTGTAACCGTTTTCAGCATGTTTACGTTGTCCGCAGTGATGTCATGTTTTTCAAGGAATATATGTTCCGCTACTTTTGATTTGAATTTTTTTGCATCCTGCTTTTTATTTTTGTTGACTGCTTCCCTGAAGTGTTCATTCCATCTGACACCTAGTGATTTCCTCGTTTGTCCAATGTAACATCCATTACATTTCGTACACGATACCTTGTAGACTCCACTCCGCTCCATTTTGGGAATGGGGTCCTTGGTTGATCCAAGCAAGTTCTGTATTTTTGTGGCCCGGCTCGTATAAACTAGGTCGATGTCTACGTTTTTCATAGCCCTCTTCATTGTTTCCGTCCTTGAGTCAAACGTTACAACCAACCTCTTCCGTTGCTCGACTTCCGCAGTTATCGTTGTGAACTTTTTATTGAAGATCTCCTTCGTTCGTTTGGCTATCAATTTGGTGACTTCATCCGTAGGGTATCCATTCCACTCGGCTGGCTTATAAATGTGGGACGTTTCTTTTTTCAGGCCTTCGTTATTCAATGGAAGCATGAGCATTCAATTCACAAGCCAGCTAAATGTCGCCCATTTTTGCTGTTGGCAAAGGTTCGAAGTGAAAGGAATTATCCGCATGGTGTCCGTTGGTTTGCGGTATATTTCGAATTCCAATCCATTAGCTCCTCTACATACCATTACGTCAAGGAATGGTAGCCGCCCCTCCGACTCCAGCTCGTGGGTGAAACTGATGTTGTTGTGTATTGAGTTGATCGCCGTGAGAGTTTGCTGGACCTGATCCTCTTTGATGATCGTGAAGATATCGTCTACATAACGCACCCATCGATGTGGCAGTTTACCTTCTTGTGCTAACTTCTCCTCCAAAAATGCCATAAAAACTTCGCTTAGAAACGGGGAAAGAGGGTTTCCCATTGGAGCACCACGTGTTTGCTTAAAAAATTCTCCCCTGAAGGTGAAATAGCTTTCACCCATGAAGAGCCTAGCCAGTTTCAAATACATTTTGGCTGGTGCTTTCCGTTGTTCTCCTGATCCTTGTATCAGAATCCACTCCTCAAGTAACGTAAGTGCTTCTTTGACCGGAATACTGGGAAAAAGTGCCTTAACATCAAATGACACCATCGTATCCCCATCTTCCAAAGGTCCCCAGGACAAAACCTTTGAAGTAAATTCTGCCGAATTTGCTACTGATCTGGTAACAAATTTTTTGTCCATGTTATTGAATTCCTTGACTAACCACTTCGCAATTTTCTGAGTGGGAGCGTTTTCTGCTGACACAATTTCACGCATTTCATGGCCTGGCTTGTGAATCTTCGGAAGTCCTATGATCCTTGGCAGCGATGGGTTGGTTTCTTTCAAGAATTTCTTGATTTCCTGAATCCATGGTTCACATTCTTTCAGCACTTTTTCCACTCTTTTTATTGACTCAGGAAGCGGATTATTTCGTAGACTGAAGTTTGGTCCCGTATTTATTTTTTCCCGCATTCTATTGTCGTAATCGGCCTTGTCCATGATCACTACGGCATTCCCTTTATCCGCTTTCATGTAGTAAACCGGTAGATTTTTGAGCTCCTTGATGATCCTATTCTCGTCCTGCCTTCCGACCCATCTAGTTTCTTTTCTTAGTGTATCTGCAGTGCTGGCTCTTATCTTTTGTTTTTCCTCAGCCGTCAGTCCATGCATGTTCGAAAGTCTATTGATCCCGGCTTCGATTTCTATGACGATATCTTCAGGTTTGGCTTTCGCGTTAATGGAGTATTTCAGCCCCATGTTCAGCAGATTCAGTTGAGCTTGCGTAAATACCTGGGACGATTGATTGATGACTATGTTTTCGATTGTACACACCTTGATTTGTTAGGACACTGTCACTTGTTCTCGCCTTAATTGATGAAACTTCTTTTCTAGTATTAATTTCTTCCGCTCGCTTTCACACTCTTCCACTACTATTCAAGCTTACAAAATAATGAAGGTAGTTAAGTAGTAGTTAAGGGAAAAACAAATATTTGAATGGTAAAGGATCAGGTAATTAGAGATTAAGTAAAAGTACTTTGAGGGATTAGATGTAATTAGAGATTCATATTAATACGTTAATGAGTTTAGTATAAATATTAGGACACTTATAGTTTAGGGAATAGTAGTACTGAGGAAGTTCTCAAGTATAGAACGAAACAATTGTATACTAAATTTAAAATAAATAGTAGAATTAAAGGGTATATACTTTCTTTCACTTTTTTTAATTCTTTTTGTCTTGAGCATTCTAGCACTCATCATCGAACTATTCATTTCTCTTGGGCCGGGCTTAATGTCCAATCGTATCTTCGGCCACGGTCTTAATAGCCGCTTTCACTTCCATTCAGAGCTCGTTGCTTGCCTTTAACAATACGTCTGATAAGATGGGAGCCAGCTGTTTGTCGAGGGTCTCCGTGAATGTTTGGCCACAGACGCCATTTGGAGCCTTTCGATGTCAAATTTTTGCAGCGGGCTGGGCTTCATTGCATATGCCTTTGACATACGGCATCGATAGGTTAATTTGACAAAGTAATGATCTGAGTTACAATTGGCTCCTCGGTGTGTACGGACATCAAATATACTCGAGATCTATCGTTGTTGGATCAGAACATGATCGATCGGGTTTTGTGTGTTGCCATCCGGTGATGCCCAGGGCATTTTATGAGTGCATCGATGTTGGAAGCAAGGCAAACGTATGACTAGACTTCTGGTTCATGCAAAGTCAATCAGGCGCTGGCCGTTGTCATTTGTTTTAATTTGAAGGCTATATCCTCTAGTCATTCTCCAATGGGATAGCTCATTGCCAACCTTTCAACCCTGCAAGCTGGAAGCTAGTTATGCGAAAACTTGGTGCCCTACGGAAGCCTTGCATTAGTGATGCGGAAAAGATGGACGAGATGGTGTGGGCGATCTTCCCCGCCCATCCCGTCCGTGTTGACGCTGTCCATGGTGAAACATTAGTCCAGTGTCCACTCTTTACACAGCTGGAACTGGAATAGGCAGAACTTTCACTGACATCGAGGAAGGCTCCAAGTCCAGATGGTCATTGTCTTGACTTGCTGCTCAGCATTTACAACGCTTACCTACGGGACGGAGTTTTTCCGGTACAATGGAAGGTGGTGAGGCTCGTGCTGATCAGCAAGGGGAAGAAGAGAGAAACTCATCAAGGCAAGACTCACTGACACGATTCGTGCTGCTGGGGACCTATCTTCTCGAGGGTTCATTTTAGAACTGGAGAAAATCGAAGTGGTCATCTTGACAAAAAAGAGAACCCCTAGAGTAAGGATGATCAGTATCGGAGACATATTAATCGAATCGAAGCCAGCGGTAAAGTACCTGAAGCTACCGATCGACTCGAAGATGAGTTTCTCTGAGTAAATTAGGGCAACGGCTGAGAAGGCTTCTTCGGGAATGTCGGCTCTGAGTCGACTTATGGCCAACGTAGGGGGACCCAGCCCATCAAGAAGACGCCTTTTGATGAGTACTGTAGGGTCATTGCTACTGTACGGAGCAGAAATATGGGGCAACGCTCTAAATAAAGAGGTATACTGAAAACGCTTGGCACAGGTACAGAGAAGAGGAGCACTGAGGATTGCCTCTTCGTATCCGACTGTCTTTGATTCGGCGGTGAGAGTTATTGCAGGCGTGACACCTGTTGCACTCCTTGCTAGAGAGCGCCGCGCTATTTATCTGTGTCGAAACGAGGATGCGACGGAGATAGTTGTCCACGAGGAGAGAAAGCGTCTTGGGTGAATTGCATGAAGGGAAGGTGGACTGCGCGCCTCATCCCGGATGTGAGATCGTGGCTAAATCCAAGGCATAGTGAGACTGACTTCTATCTGACCCAGCTTTTGAACGGGTATGGGTGTTTTCAGTCTTACCTGCACAAGAATGATAAGTTACGATCCCCCGATTGTCGGTTTTGCGCAGGAGAGGAAGACAATGGCTGCCACACATTTTCGCGAGCGAAAATTGGACAAGCTGCACAGAGACTCCTACAGGGAGATAGGAGAGCTCACCCCGGATAATATAGTCGCGGTTGGAAAATAGCACATTAGGTTTGTGCAGTCGTAAAAGATAAAAGCGGCCCACAGCAGCCGGAGGCGTTGGGCTCGGGAAATCTCTTGTCTGGCACTTCCTCTTCCCCTCTCCGCTCCCACTAAAAGACGGATTCCCCAGCTTGAAGGCACGTCATGGCGTAACAAAACGAGTCCTGGCCCGAACTAATGTGTCAAAAGGTCTTAGACTATGTTCTCAGGTTGACAGGGGAGGTGTTTAGTGTGTAGTCTAGTCGCCTTCTTGCGAGCATGGGAGTCCCACACTCTGTGCGTAAATGGGCATTCATCTCCCTACCACAAAAAAGGGGCGATGTGTGGAAGACTGTTCCATCGCGATTTTTTCGGCCCGGGTAAACTCTTTCAGTCTTGGGATATCTCCAATGAATCCGGGGAATAGCTGGATCACTGACAAGATAAACATCTCTTTCGTTAACAAATGATGGGAAGATTTTTTTGCAATGATGATGTGCACGCATGTAAGTACCATTAAGTATTCATTTGCCCATCGCTTGGATAATGATTTCAACCTAAGCATCCAAATTCCCTGTATATCTTATTCGTTGCATTTGTTATTTTGCTGCGTTCGGTGCTAGATTGAATTCCCGGTGAATAGCATTTTCAGAATGAATTAGGAGTTAGCGGTGACATACCGAGGGGATGGTCAGTTACGTAAGTTAGTGGTCTTGAATTTACTACATCTTCTGTTTCAATAAACAATGTTTGTAATTGTTCATAGTTTAACTTAGCTCGACGAATTGATATTTTCAAGATTTCTTCAATAACATGAATTAACCGTTCCTAAAAACCTCTCTACTAAGGGGTTCGTTCTACAGCGAACTACTAATTTCATTCGTCGTAAACTAAAAAATGCTTGAAAGTTTTCGTTTTTAAAAATTTCTTCGAGGCCATTTTAAATGTCTTAGCATTGTTTGAATAAATGATCTGAGGGTTTGCTACGAAGTTTCTTATGACTAAAAAGCAATTATCGGTAGATAGAATAAGCATGCCTTCTAAATGAATTGCTCTCATCACTGAGCAAGTGAAAATCATTATATATATTTTTCTAACATTATCTGGATTCGTTAAGCCTGATATATAAGTATAATGGACCAGGAAAATTGTCGCCTATAGCCTGAAATGGCCTAGCGAGGCAAATCCTGTCGCGAGGGAGTGGGGCAGATGGTTGGTCCATCCTTCTAGCATACATTCTTCGACACAAGAGGCATTGACGGATTATTCCTTTAACCAACAGTTGACTTTTCAAGATCCAAAATTTTGCATGAAGTTTTGTAAGTACAATATGCATAGGAGGAACTCCATTACCAGCAATTTCTTAAGATAGGATGACTTTTTTTTTGTGGTAAGGAGGTGAAGGCATTTACGCCCGCCGAGTCTGGCAGTGTGGGACTCCCATGGATGGATGACTTGGACAGTATTACTGTGTTTACAGCATTGGGAGATTCATCCGCCAATTGTAGACGACATCCAATACGTAATAAGCTTTCGTTGTCTATAAAGGGATTTCGTTTCAATAACTCAACAGGCTTGCCTCTCTGTAAAAGACCGATATCGTCAGAAAAATAAGAAAATTGTAGAAAACTTAGCCAATACGTTTCAGCTTCGAAATTAAAGCTGCATCCTGGTATTGATATTTGCTGACGAAATCGTTTTCAACTTTTATTTAATACAGTTTAACGGGAATTCCCTTAGTTAGTAGATCAGCTGGGTTTTCCTATACGGCTCAATGTCTCCAGTTGGTTTTATTTGCCAGCTTTCTAATATCTTTCAATCGGTTTGTCACGTAAAATTGCCACTTCTTTTCTTTTTCATATATCCAATGTAGTTATTTTCGAATAGATCCACACAAATATCTAATCAAACTTCAAATTAACTGTTATTTGATATAACGGCGGTGGAGATTTGTTAATGAATTCGTTGGTTGATTTTAATCAAACAGAGAATTCATTAGTAGAAGTAAGCCAAAAAAACTCCAAAAACGTTTTGTTGGCGTGTAGTTTTCTCCTCGTTAAATGTGTTTGGCAATTCCGGAGCACTGGTGGTCCACTTATGAAATTTCATTCCGGCAATCGCTGGAATCTTATTTGACTCGTAGATTTGTTGTGCGCTTATAATGCTGTCTACGCTGACGACAAAATCATCCATGTAAAAGGAATGTCGCAGAATATCGAATATCAAAACTTAAATCATACGTAAATTCCATGAATTGAGCTCGGAAACTCAAAATACAGATGTATGTTTATTATATATTTTGATTTGGCACCATTTTGTTTACAGGGTGCTAGCTTCTATGTTTGCGTTTTCATGATAACACATCAATGTTAGAAATTATTTCAAAAATTATCCTCAACATCCTTACACATCTGTTGAGTTTGGGTCTTTTCCGAACTTGTATTCAAACAGTCAAAATCACAAAAGCATTATTCAATGCTAATCGTTATAAATTTTAAAAGAATATAAAGCATCTTCCAAACAATAACAATACAAAAACTTAGTGGCCCAAATGGCTGTCTAAATTTATACGTTATCAGTTAAACACATTTTATCAAAAAAACTATAGCAAATCCAAATTAATTTAGATTATTACATATTTTATGATTCGATTGGGAAAAAGGAGAACAAACCAACCAACACTATTCCAAATTTTTTAATAATTTTAACACAACAGTGAACTTTCATCCTAGGTGTAGGACCTAACCTAAGCGTTTAACCTTGTCTCTTAATCTAATAAAATAAACATATTAGGCATAAGTTCCCTAATTTTTAACATAAATAAAGAAGAACACTAAATGTAGTAATAATTAGCTGAAACTCAAAAACTAAGTAACGAAAAACACAAAAACTGAAAATAAACACGAATAATTTAGACATTATCATTCAGCCACCAATACCTAAATTGCTCCGTCTCAGCTCGACCAGCTTCAACGAATCTAGCAAATGAATATCTCCATTGGGATTGTTGGCCTTGTGAACTCAAATTCGGAGGATATTTTATCTTCTTATCGGTGGCCCGTCTAAATATGTGATATATGATAGGGACACCGTCAGAATCAAAAACATATTGATTCGTGTCCAAATACACGAATGCTTCTGGTGGACCGAAGCTAGTAGCGAGGCAAGTCGCAATATACCCGTCGGTATGGTGGAACGACTGTGAAATCAAAAGGTTTTCACTCACAGTTACAGATCTTACGATATGATTCCGAAGAAGTTTCAATATGAAGATATCGACTCTTGTCACTTTACCAGTTTGATAAATTCTTCTATTCGATATATAATGCTTCCAATCCGTCTCAGGCTTTCTGTACAAACCAGTACATGCACGAAGACATTTCCTTTCAAAAACTTTTAATTTTTCCATAGTACTAGCACTCTGGTTGTACCAGATCTGACATTCATATATCAAAACTGGTCCAACCAGGGTCTTGTAACAAATCATTTTGACCTGTTGATCAATGTATCTGAAATGAAAGAGTCTTCTTAGGGCCATGCCTACTTTTTGTGCCTTACTGAGCATGTTTCTAACATGTTTAGTATAGTACAGCTACTGATCGCGAGATGAAAACCGAGGTATCGAACACAGGATTGATGTGGAACCTGTTCTGAATTACCCATGCCGACCATAATGTGGAAATGCTTTCCAATACGTTTCAGGTCTTGACTGACCTGACCCCCTGCAGCGCATCGATTTTCATTCGCCAATTGTCAGTATAGAGCTGCACATCAATGAACATTTTTTAAAGATTGTTCCGAACTTTCGGTTTGCCGTATAGATTATCAGATCATCAGCAAACGCTACCAATGATCGCGTCGGCGAGATAGCTTGTGAATGAATATTGAGAAAAGAAGAGGCGCAGTAACGGTTCCCTGCTGTAGATTATTCAAGACCTTGGATTCGTGCATTGTTGTCAAATTTTCATCAGTTAAAACAAATGATTTCCCGTATAACATTTTGCACATCATGGCAACAAGGTGTCTGGGGAACCTGTCCTCAAGGAGTTTAAAAACTAGTCCATCTAATCACACCGTATCGAAGGCTTTCTCCATATCAATGAGACACGCTCCAACACATCATCTACTGTTTAGTTCACAACAGATGCCTAAGGTGACTTTCGTTATCGCGTGTATGGTCGAATGCCTTGCATGAAAACCAAATTGGCAATTCGGCATCAACGTGGGCGTTTAATGCTTTGCTCAGTATCACTTCAAACACCTTGCTGATGTTAGGCAGCAAGCTGATTGGGCGATAGCTTTTAGGAAACGAAAATTCTTTTCCTTTCTTCAAGATCGGAAATACCTTTGCCTTTTTCTACACATTCGGGAAATATGAATTGTTCAACATTTTGTTGAACAATATGCAATAATTCCTAATAGCGACCTCGGGCAAATGTCGGAGAACTACATTTGGAATACCATCAGTACCACATGATTTCTTGTTATTTATACTACCAAATATGAAACACAAGTCTTCATAGCTGACAAAATAAACCATGAGATTCAGGCTCGTTATGAAGTCAGACGTTAAAGTTTCATTGAAATTAAGAATTTATTCACCGTTCAGGCTCGAGTTGAAGTCGGAAACTTTTGCTTCAACGACCTCTGAAAATATTTCATTTCCTTTCTCAGGGTTTGGTAGATGAACCAATTCACAATGTGTCCCAGTGAGGGAAAGTTTATGCAGTCCGTCACAAATAATCCTGTTTCCATTTCTATCCGGAATCGTACTATCAATCTCGATACCAGCCCTATCGAGAAGGTTTATCTCATCACTATTGACTTCAAGATTCGATACCTTCACCCAAGACTTCTTGCGGAATAAGCTATTCACTTTCGCGAAAACGCCATTTGGGTCCTGTGGGCTAATATGCCACAATTTTTCCGCCCATTGATTGCTGACCTCATTCCTAAAGTATGAAAGGATTAATTTCTCGACATTCTTCAGGTGTAATTTCAACAAAGCTAACGAGGGATGGTTGTAGCCGAAAAATCACCGATAAATATTGTTGACGCGTGTGAGGAGAAGGCTTTTCAATCATTTTAATCTTGCGATAGTGGGCTTGACATATCCTTCGATAATTTTTCGATGTTTAATCATGGGAACTTTATTCTCAATCGTTTTTAACGTCGATTATCTAACGGACAAATATAGACCTATTTCATCGTTAGTTGGATTCCTGTCAAAAACCATTGAGCAAGAGTTGCCACCATCAGAAGAAGGGCACTGCTTCTGGTACTCCCAATCAAACTTCTTTTGAAACTTTCCCCAGTCTGTTTTACTGAAATTCAACCGTTAATTTTCATGTTGAACTGGAATGCGGAAGAGATCATTCCTTTGATCCATCACGATCGCGTTATGGTCACCATCGTAAGGAAGCACCTGCAGTTTCCGTTGAGGCCTATTGAAGCTGAATTCATGTCTTGCGTCAGCAATGCAGACTTCCAAATATGAATTTGCCCTAGGGTATGTTGGAAACTTTGACTTTGTATCTGTATTCAATTTAGTCCTCTGTTATCCACGATTTCAGAAATACACCTCTTGGATTATTGGTGGCGTTCAATCATGATGTACTTGGCGTTCAGGTTACCAGCAAGAATATAATAAGTATGCAGCCTGTTCAGTTCGAGTATTTCAAACAAGTAATTGAGCTCTTTCTTGAACTGTAGAACATTTCGAACAGTTCCATAGGGAGAGATAACGAAGAATTTATCCCCACCTGCCAGTGAGATTTTGATAACGCACACTTCAAGACATTCAAAGCTTTTGAATTCGACTTTTTCAATATCTTGGAAGCTATAGGATCTTCAAACCAATATCTCGGTGCCACTTCCCCCATCACCGTTTACCCTATCGTTCCTTACGCATTCAAAATCCTTAAATGTCATGGAGTGCCATGAATTGAGGTGGGTTTAAGTTATAAGGACGATGTCAGGCATTTGCTTGACAAGGACCTCCAAGAGACAGTCACGTCAATATCAGCTTACAACGTAGTTGATGTTGATCGAGATGAGATGAATCCTATCCATGGGAATGTGACTGGATGACAACTTATTTTGAGGCATTTGAAAGGCCTAAACGCTGAAAAACAAAGTTAATTTTAGAATCCTCATTATTGATCCTCTCCGATAAAGAATTTAATTACTGATAAATTTTAAGAAGCAGCTCATTATTACCACTTAGATTATTTATTTTATTTACATTGTCTGCTGGTCCTCTAGCAGCAAGTGCAAATGACACTCCGGGCTTAACGAAGTTGGTAGGCGTCACACTGCGGTCTACTTGACTTTGTTTTGTAGTTAATTGTAGTCTCGCATCTGGATACCGAGGGCATCCTCGATATGATGCTGGATGACCAAAGACACCGCACTTCACACAGTACAATTTTTCTTTTGGCTCCGCCTGAGCCAATTTACACTTGACGGAAGCATGGATATCTTTGCACTTTAGACATCTATATTTCATGGCGCAATTAGCAGCCGAATGCCCGAACCTTTGGCATCTGTAGCACTGATTGACCTCGCTTTTATGGAGGCATTCCACCTCACGACACGGAAGTTCAAGTACCTTATTTTTTGTAGGGCACTTGATCTGCTTTTGCTGGAAATCTGGACTGAGTCATAAGGTAAGTTTTTACGCTCGACAATCGATCTCCTTGTTGCAAAGTCTTTAACGCAAATAAATTCTATACTGGTGCAACTTCTTGAAGCACCTGAAGGAGATCGACTGTGTTCTCTCCGCAGTCCAGACCTTTCAATTAAAAGGTCTGGTTTTTTTGCTTTCGGGGGTGCATGTAAAATGCGGAACATCTCCAGAATTCAACGCACTTTTTACTGCCTGAAAATCAACCAATGACTTAGTTCTAATTGTCAGTTTATCGGCAATGACTCTCTTGCTCTCAAAATCATTTGATTTATTTTCGACTGCCAAAAGCCCAACTATATCTTTGATTGTTTGCCTAAATACATTGATTGTTGGGAATTTTTCTTTCTTTTGATTAACATTGGCAGGCAAACCAGCAGACAAAACTTTTGGTTTTTTTTCCCTATTTTTAATTTTTAAACACTCGATAAATCCATTATCAGGTTTAGCAATACAATGTTCTGAAGTTTTGTTACCTGTTTCCTCTTCAATAATGTTCAAGTCTAGCTAGCGCTGCATAATAGTTCGTGCTGATGTTTGCTCCGCCTGCACTGAGGACATCTTCTTGATCAGATTCTTATTGCGGTTTGTCAAGATTTCTTTTCTTCGGTCGCTATTGACTTTACTTCTTTTTCTTTCTTGCTGGCTTTGTTGAATGTTAGTTTTCCAACTGGTTTTTCTGGTGATTGGATCCGTAGTCTGAGCTCTTCGTTTTCTTTCCCAATCTTCTCAGCTTTCTCATTAGCTTTGATTAATTGCTCGATCTCGATGACTGATAAAATTTTCGGTTTTTTGTTGTTGCTATCGAATTTTCGTTTCGGTTTTTTTCGCACGTTATCCTTGGCGATGGACACGATCGTTCTGGTTGATGGCTGAAGCCATCGGGCTCCTCCATCTCGTTGCTTTTGCAGCGAGATTAGAGGGAATGTTCATAAGCCGGGACTTCCTCTGAATGCATTTCCGCTTTTTGATACTTCTTCAGTAAAGAAATTTCAGGTATTCGAAAATTTTCAATTTAAAAATTAATTTCAACTGACTTTTGTGAAAAATTAATTAATTTTTAAAATTAATGACAGGAGCGATTAAAAAGCACGTCTTTAGGCAACGACTGCTAGACGTAGAATTGTATTCAAACAGTATCAAATGTAATTGTTGTTGCAGTTGATAAAGTGTCAATTGACTGTAACCTAACTGTTTATGACTCGAGTCTTATGAAACTTTCAGAAAAATGCGTTTTACATAAAAAAATGTTTAGCTTAAACAAATTTAAGGATTACTTTTGGATTTAATAGATGAAACGTAAATTTCGTAAAATGCACTATTGTTAACAAATTTGACTTTTGACTTCTGAGGCATTTGGTGCCCTCGTACTTATAAAGACCCACTTTCATGTTTTTTTTTCAGATTTTTCTATCCAAAGATGTCCAATCGCGAGAGGGGGACACACATTTTGCGTACATTTACCCTCCTCCTGCACCCGTCGAAGAGAAAAGTGTCAGCTTCAGTCTTGTTTTGAAAAGTTCTTATCAAGACCCTTGATTTGATACCAATATCGACTACCTTTGGTAAAACAAATTGTTTAAGGATCACCCCCCGAAAACCTTATAAAAATTACCGTATACTGCAACTTTCAAGAGGGTGCCACTTTTGACCTACTCACCAAATTTTACGGACAGATTATTTTAACAATACCCTAAAAAGGAAGCACAAATTCAGTGTAATTCAAAAATGAGTAAGGATATAGACGCGTTAATCCTACAACAACGAATATCGTCTGGTAAACTGTCGAAGCTGATGCCACTTTTGACCTACTCACCAAATTTTACGGACAGATTATTTTAACAATACCCTAAAAAGGAAGCACAAATTCAGTGTAATTCAAAAATGAGTAAGGATATAGACGCGTTAATCCTACAACAACGAATATCGTCCGCTAAACTGTCGAAGCTGATCCCAAATTTATGTAACTAAATTATTGGATAAGATTAAAACGACCTACACGAGTTTTCAAACAAACCACGACAAATTTTTTAATCCTTTGACGGATGAGAAGGATCTCCAAAAGGACTACTTTGTTCATGATTGGAGTACAATTTTGGAAAAAATACATCTGCAATTTGAATCGGAGGTAGAAGACCTGCTACAGGCAACAAATTAAATGAATGAAACAAAAACTTCTCTCGGGCCCCCAACCGAAATCTGATATCAGGCTTCCTCGAATTAATCTACCAGATTTCCAGGCAATTACGATGGATAAATCAGCTTCAGGGATCTCTTCATGTTCGGAAGTCCCTTAGCAAAGGCTATAAACTTCATTATCTTAAAGGAGTTTTAGCTGCTAAAGCTGAAAACTTGCTTAAGCATTTCGCCATAACAGAAGCAAATTATGATGCTCTCATATTCCATAAACTAAAAAAATAATACAGTTTTGGAAGGTCACCCCAGTAGAGTTAGAAGGTTTCGATCACGAACAGCTTGCAGATCCATATTTCGACAAACATAATTCCGTAGTACTATAGTATTGTTAGGAGCAGATTTACATGCACAAATTATGCTTAATGATATGTAAAACCTAACAGCAAGTCAAATAGCGCAAGATGTCGACTTGTGTGGATCATCTCCAAGAAGGTGAAAATATCGTCTTCAACGAAATTTAAGATCCAAATAGACAAATCAAAAACACTAAGTAATCTAATAAAAATATTTTGGGAATTATAAGAAATTTAACTCGATAAGAAATGGTCAAAAGAAGAAGAAGAATGTGAAAACCATTATACGTATGAAGAACGTGCGACGGAGATCGATTTAGTGTGCGATTTCTCTTCAAGGATACATAAAAGACATTATGTCGCTCAAAAGCTATGGCGTTAGTTAGAATTTAAGAGCTTGCCACATAAAGATAGGGAGAATTTAACAAAGCATCACAAATTGTGCCTTAATTGTCAATGTATGGATGGATGTATTAATCGAGCAGTCCGCCTAAGTAATGAAAAGGCGCACGAGGAATCGAAATATCCAAATTGGTTGTTGCAACTTCAGTCCATTTGCTACTGTCCGATAAGAGTGATAACAAGTTGGGTAGTCAGACCTATGCTCATGTCAGAAGGGTTTTGTACACTACTTGCAAGATGCAGTAACCAGTAATGAATAAAATCAAGAAACATGTCATGTTCGAGGATCATACTATTATGGGCAAAGTTGAAAGAATTTTGACTTCTGATATATTTCTTATAGTTATACCCATAAATATCTCCCTTGTTATTTTTTTCAGATTTTTTAGATCATGGGTGTCCATTCGCGAGGGAGGAAACACATTTTTCATGTATTCCCCCCCCTGTGCCCCCACTGAAGCAAAAACTGTCAGTTTAAGAACTATTTTGAAAAGCTCTCATAGAGAACTTTCAGTTGATACTCATATCGGCTACATTTCATGAAATTTTTTTTTCAGGGGCCACTCCTCTGTACTGTAATCATCGATCCATGGCCTGTTTTTTCGAATCTTAGAATGGTTACAAAGCCCTTTTGCTAGGAGCTCTCTCCTGCCTCTTCGCCTTGTTTCAATTGTATGTACTCATCTCCATGATACCTATCATTCCTGAAATGTTCATGCAAATCCTAGCGAAGCTGTAGTGTCTAAGTCGGTAAAAAGCGCATATGGCTCCATAGCCTTATGCTTCCATAGTAATACAGGGCATATTGTTCCATAGTAATACAGGAAAATTCAAATCGCTATAACTTCGTTAAATACTATTCGATCTTTATGAAACTTTGAGATAAGATCAATAGTCATCTGTTCGCTAAATTTTATTGAATTTAAGGGTACCGTTTAGATTTTATTCAAGAAAACATAAAATCGATAAATCATACTATTACGAACAAAGTTGAGTGAATTTCGACTTCTCATGTATTTGTTGTTGTTCTACTCATAAAGGCCTACATTCATGATTTTTTTCAGATTTTTCGGATGGAAGGTGTCCAATTGCGAGGGGGGTACGCGAAAAGTTCGTACATTTCCCCTGCCCCTGCCCCCCTCGGTACTCAAAAGGCAATTTTAAGACTTATTTTAAAAAGATCTCATTGAGACCTTTCCAATGACACCCTACTCGACTACCAATGGTGAAAATTTTTTTTTGAGGGGTCACCTCCCTATATGGGGAGACCCCCCTTAAACCCCTTTGAAAATTTTTTCCACCCTTGAACTTTCAAGAAGTCATCAATTCTGACCTTTCCACAAAGTTTCATTGCTGTAGCTTCTATAGTTTCGGAGAAAAAGTGCTGTGACATACAGACGGACGGACAGACGGACACAGGTCGTGATTGCAATAGGGTTATGTATTTTAGTACAAAACCCTAAAAACCCAAACTTAAAATAAGCCTGCATAGAAAAAAGGTCAATTATGTAGTTTAAGACGATTCGTTAAAAGTTACGATAATATGATTTTTCCGGGTGTCCAGTTTGCGGCCACAACAGTAAAAGTCGAGTTTTATTACGAATTCATATGAAACAACAAATGCCAACCGAAGAATTGCCTTTTCAATGGACAACATGCAGCCAAAGGTTTGTTCCAAAATATCAACTTACGAATCACGAGGTTACACATTTGAAATATATGCGGAAAAGTACTTCCTTTAAAATTTGTCTTCAGTATACGTAAACTTACTCATAGTAAAGAAAAAAGAAATTTTAGCCCCATCGAAGCTGAGGTCTTTGCAAATTTATTTAATAATTATCCTTTTAATAGATAGGCCTAAGAATTGCATCGTAGTTTATCCAAAAGTTTATTTTATCTCCCATAGTGTCGCGTAGAATTAAAATCGGCGCCGTTCCCAATATCGTGATGAAGTGGCATTAAAACCCCTGGCAGTGCAATAGATTAACGCGTGAAATTGGCACACTAATCGTACATTGGAGCGGTGACGTTGGGCGTGTCATTCGCTTTTATCAGTTGCATGCCAACCAACAGACGATCGATATTATTTCTAGTTTGATCGTGCACGAACAGATTTCCTTTTGTTTTGCATAGGGAACAGTGAGATGCTCATAACTTAAATAATTCGCTAAAACGGTATCGGTCCAACCAAATGCAAGCAAAACACCACAGCCATCACCATTTATAAATAGTGGATTATAGTCTCAACAAATAATGCAGCCTGCGCCTCAATATCAATCGCGCCAACAGGTTCTTCATAACGCAGCAGCTACCTCCCCCTACAGCAACGACTATAACCGACACCCTCAGCCCCAATCAATAGATGAATACTTACTTCCTAATTTGCACAGCACTCAGTCGGCTTTTATACCTTTCTCTCAAAACACTAATGTTGGCATTAGCAATCCAACATCAAACATGAGATATATGCAAAAAACCCCACCGCTGTATCAAAACAATTAACTCACAAATGGAGTAAGTGCACATTCATCCCGAACAGCCTCCCCATCGCTAATTACTGTCAAAATACTCCTTCAGAAACGTTGAAACAGTGTGCGTGTAAGCCTTCCATTTCTCATATGCCTACAACATCCGCTATTGGTGCACCGAGACAAGTTGCTAACACCGTCGTTCAAAGTGCTCCTCCCAATACTCCTCGCGGCTGAAGTCTAGACCGAATAAATGCCAACATAAGCAATTTAACTGGTAGCATACAAATTTGTCCATGCAGCAAGCTCAGAAGAATGAAGAATTTCGAACAAGTACGCCGACTTTGGCGCCAAATGCAGATCCAGTTTCTTCACAGACAAGGAGTATGAATAGCTGGCCTGCAACCGGAACAAATCAGCCGTATTTCAACCAGAGTTAATGTGGTATATACTTCCGTACCAATAAATACATCGACGACTGTTAGTACTCAGAAACCACCCCCCGACAATTGACTGTAAAACACGACGTCCAAGCAAAGCCCGTATCCACCGGCAACAAATACAGAAAAAACAAACTTTGATATGAATGCAAAGGCCGCTAACTCGGATTTTTATGGAGTTAATAATAATCAATTGTCACCGCCTGTATCAGCTTCGCAATTTGTTTAACCGATTCAAAGACCTGTTCAGCAAACTCAGAATCTTCCATCCCCTCTTCCGCCCCTTTATGCATCGGAACAACAATATCGCCCCCCAATGGCTAGAAAACCCATGTATCCTCCGAATACTTGTTCCCCGAGCATCCATGTTGCCTCAATCAATGCAAAATCTGCAACAGTTGCAGAATTAAATGCATCATTTGCAGCAACAACACGCAATTGCTATTAAGTTGGAATTATCTCGGTCCGGCGAACAACGGAAAGATGAGCCAGTTGCTGCTAGAACGCAAATGGCAACGGACCCGGGAACAGAAGAAAAACATAAAAGCGCGGATTGACTTGTTGCTTGGGTTAAGTGCGCTGAGTAGAAAATGACCAGCGAGTATCGAAGTGCAAAAGGAAGGCAACCCGGAAGTAGTGTGCAGAGCGTGTGATAAGCAAGCGGGCCAGTCGTGCAGGCATGATTTTGTCGGGAAAATTGCGTGAGATTCCCTCGCGAAAGCTACGACTTGTGTGTCGCGGAAAATCGAATTACGAAGAAAATTGAGGAATCTGATTTTTCGTGGCGATTGAGTTATTTTGTGCGTTGACTAACACCTTGATGGATGGGAATTCTTGTGTCAATTGCATCGGCAGCGGTAGAAATATAATTTCATTCGAACGGAAAAACGAACAAGAAGGTACATTCGCGGCCGTGTGACCGCTCGACCGCCAGCGAAACGTAGAAAGCGATGCGAGTTCAGTTACGGTTTGCACGGTGTCCTCATTCGTTCGCCCGAGCAGCGTGAAAGGATTTCTCAGATATAACGGAGTAGATGAAACCCTCAGATACCTTCTATGAATTGGCTAGCATCTCAATTGAGTGACTCATTTGGACATTTCGTGACTTGTGTAATTTACTTGCACACAACGGGTATTCGTGAGTCGTCCATTCGATTTGGCTGTTGACTTTCATTGCGCGGTGAAGTGAGCTTCACGTAGAAGCTGAAAAAAAGACATAAATAGAACAGTTTGTGCGACTCTGTAGCGTGACGCCAAACGATAAAGTTGTGTAATAAAAGAAAATGTAACCCCGCAAGTCCAAGTGAATTAAACGGCGCTTTGCCATCACCCAAAATGAGAACTGAATGCTAGTTTTTTGTCTTGATTCGTTACATTGTGCAGAGATAATTCTTGCTTAGTTCCCTCTTGTTTAGTGCCATTTGGTACCTCTGAGGTTATATATGAAGAGTATGCACTGTATCTTCCGATTGGGTTAGCCGAATAAGTGCATAACTTTTCCCCCTTGACCTTTAAACAAATCATAATTGCACAGAAGCGAAACGATCGAACCCATTAAAACGAATCGTCATTGGTTCTTGACTCATCTCTAAAGATTTCACGTCGATTCATTCAAATATTGTTTATCAAATGTGCAACCAGGAATGTGTATGATCATAAGAAGCACCAATTAAATTGCCAATATATTTATGACGAGCTTTGTTTGGATGAATAAACAGTTTCAACAATAAAACCAGCCAACATAACGTTACACAAGATGATACAGTTAAAACAACTGAACGGATGCATCAAAATGACTGTAGTACTAGACAGTTTTACGAAGGTTCCGGAACACTTACCCCCCAAATATGAGCGCTCGTCGAAGGAGTGGGTGAATACCCCTTTCCTTTTTAATTGCTTGTTGTGATCGATCCAATTGTTTTTTTTTTTAATTTGCATGTAATGGATGATTTATTGCCTGAAATTATTATTTATTTTGAAATGTTCATTTGTGAATTGAACTGTACAAGACTGAAATTATTTATTTTTGAAATATTTATTGATGTATTGAACTGTACAAGCCTGAAATTATTTATTTTTGAAGTATTTATTGGTGTATTGAACTGAACACGACTGAAATCATTTATTTTTTAACTATGCTAATTTATTTCGGGATGGTACATTTGCCTCCTATTAAGTACCTAAGTGTAATGTGGGATGCTGAAAAATGCTAACAGCTGTGAATACATCTACAGCTCTACTACTAAATCCTAGTTACTCCTCCTTTGTGGGAACGTAAGAGGATGAAGGCGAATCTTCCGCATCTGATAACGGAATCGAAATAATAACATGCCACCGGAATGGAAGTTGAGCGACGGGCTTAGCCCCAGTCCCTGAAAAACCTTAAAATGTTTCGAAACCTGGAGTCGGGCCTCGGAATGGATTGGAGTCACGGCAACGACCTCGCAATCGGAAAAAGGACTATGGCACTGGATCCTGGAATGTCAGATCACTCAATTACCCTGGCGCTGATAAGGACCTTTTACAACAGGGCAGTCAATATCAACTAAAAATACTGGCAATCCAGGAAACGAGCTGGACTGGTGATGATATTCAATACATGAGATTGCACACAATATTCAAAAGTGGAAAGCCTACTGGAAAACGAGAATTCGGAGTGGTCTTTGTCGTGGATACGTAGTTCAAATTGCATGTTATTAATTCCAAGGCAATAAACGAACGGTTGTGAGCGATCCGTATAAAAATCTTTCAAAATCTGGTTGATTAGTGTTCACGCCCCAACCAAAAAAAAATGATGAAGAAACGACAAAAACCTTCTATAATCAGCTGGAAAGACTAGTCGACTCATTGCCTACATACGACACAAAAACAGTTCTGGGTGATTTCAATGCTAAGGTTGGCACTGAGATATCTCATCGGGGAACGACAGGAGGATATAGCCCCCACGATGAAACAAATGAGAACGGCCAGCGCCTGATTGACTTTGCATGTAGCAGAAATCTAGTCATACGTTCGACTTGCTTCCCACATCGACGCATTTATAAAATGACCTGGGTATCAACACACATAACCAGATCGCTCATGTTCTGATGCAACAACATTGGGCCTCGAGCATACTTGACGCCCATACATACCGAGGAGCCAATTGTAACTTAGATCATTACTTGATCAAATTAATATACCTACATAAGTCGTATGTCAAAAGCATATTCAGCGAAGACAAGCCCGCTAAAAAAAAATTTGACATCGGAATTCTGAAAACGGCGTCTGTGGCCAAAAATTTCGACAATCAGATTTCTCCCATCTTATCGAACGCATAGTTAAAGACAAGCAACAAGCTCTGGATGAAAGTGAAAGCGGCTATTAAGACCGTGGCAGAACAGACGATCAAATATCGGCGCAAGAAAAACGATTTGTTCAATTATGAGTGCCAGAATGCATTAGGGAAAAAGAATCGGGCTTACAAAGATTACGTAGGTAGGAAAACCAAGACGAAAGGAGAACATTATGAAAATCTCAGAAGAGTAGCAAATAAGATAATTAGAAGTAAGAAAAGAAAAAAAAAAGACAACCAATTGAGAAGAATCAATGTAAGTCTAGCAAGTAACAACACAACACAAGAATACAAAGAAGTGAAGAGCCTGAAACGTGGTTATCGGCCCAAAACCACGCTCTGTCATAATGACATCGGCAATATCATCGCTGATGAAGCCAAGATTAAGGAAAGATGGGCTTCATATTTCAAGAGCCTCCTTAATCCTTCGCACGGCTCCCGAACATCGGAGCCTGTAGATGTTTGCGGAGAGCCCCACCAACTCTGGATGAAGTTTGTTCATCAAAGCCCAAAAGAATAATAAAGCGCCAAGCATCGATGAGATTCCAGTGGAGCTCATCAAATATGGTAGCAAAGGTGTTCATAAATCCATTCACAAAGTCATTCAGCACATTTGGCAACCAGAACATATGCCGAACGAGTGGAACAAATCAATTATATTCCCTATCCACAAAAAAAGTGGTAAGTTAGAGGGCGAAAATTATAGAGGCATTCCACTGCTTTGTACAGCACACAAAATATTTTCAAAAATCTTAAAAAATAGGGGAGTATCAAGGTGGTTTTAGAGCACGTAGATCGACGATAGACCAATTGTTCACTGTCAAGCAGGTACTTGAAAAATGCTGGGAGTTCAACATAGACGTGCACCAAATTTCCGCTGACTTTAAGCAAGCAAACGACAGCATTGATCGTACCGTACTGTACCAAATAATGATTTGCTTTCGCATCCCAACCAAACTAGTCCATCTTTCCAAAATGACAATGACGTCGACGACCTCTCAAGTCCGCATCAATAACCAACTCACCGATGTCTTTGACATAAATAACAGACTAAAGCTGAGAGGTAGGCTGGCCCCATTGCTATTCAATTTGGCTCTGTAGTACGTCATAAGGAAGGCACCTGTCGATACACGGTACATTGCTATACAAGTTGAGCCAAGTAGTAGCCTATACAGGTATTATCAACATTTTGTCACGGTCATTAACAATTGCCAAAGAACTCTTCCTGAAACTCGACAGCGAAGCAAAACTAGTGGGGCTAGGAAAAGTACCTCAAATACATAAAATATCACACATGGCGAGTACAGTATCGAAAATTTGAGCGAATTTGTGTACCTAGGCGCCAAAATAACGAGAGCCAGTAATGAAAGACGAAATCCGCCGAAGAATATCGCTCACAAATAAAATACTTTATTCAGTTTTGACGATCTTGAAGACCAGCTGCATACACAGGAAAACAAAGCTCCAAATATACAAATCTGTGATAACACCTGTGTTATGCTACGGGTGTGAAATATGGACCCTAACCCAAGCATCCGCAAATATATTTAAGCGACGGGTCCTGAGGTGAATAATCGGAGCGAAGCTAGGATGGGCCCAATGGCGAATTCCATACAACCATGAGCTGTATGAAATTTTTGACAAACCGGAGGTCTCAACAATTGTCAGATTACGGCAGCTGCAATGGGCTGGCCACATGAATCGCATGGGCGAACAGCGCATACACAAAGATGTATACGCTGGTTGAACTGGAGGCCGGAACCCAGTGGCAAAGCTGAGCACAAGCGTAAAAGATATGATACAAGTTAATAAATTAAAGTTTTGTACGTCTTTTTTAAAAAAATACGCGTGGCGGGCGTCTCGCGATCTTTATTACACGATAGTTACAAATAGACTTCGACCTAATTCTCACAATTTGCAATTTTATTAAATCTAAATGCTGCATCAGCGTCTGGCCGCTCGTGGGAAGCTTGACCGTGAGAAGCGATTCGATCGTCCTCGATCATTAGAAATACGGGATGCTATTAAACCGGGTGATGGGCACGTACTGATCCCTATGGATGACGTAGTGGCTGATTGAATACATGGTGTCGATTTTTTGGGGGTTTCTTGGTTGCTGGAAGTATAGATCTTGATATTTTTGTTATGATTGCAAATTTTCTTTAAACAAAACAGATTTAGGAATTCGATGAAAATAATAATTGCTATTCTGATTCTTCTCGTTCTGTGTAACTTTGCCCGTTGACATCAATTGGGGTGTCAGAATATTTTACAAGGTATGTCCCGTTCAAATAGTGTGAGGAGTCTTCGGTTGTAAGTCTGCCGTTAAAGTTGTTCAAAAGAAGGATTGCTGTCGATAGTTAGGATATTTGCAGCGCTGATGATGTAACATTGAGCCTCTTTACTGCTTAACGAATTGGTGATACAAGAGTTATTACTTATATCTAGGATATCTTTAGATTTACAAATTCAGAAATAATTTAATGATTTACATTCCTTCAAAAGTCCAAATGTCTGTTTTTCTATGCGTAAAATTTTGTAAAATGGATTTCATTTACATATTTATCTTTTTTTATGGGTTTAATTAAAAGCATTTCATAAATTTCGATATTTACAATTGTTATGTTTATAAAGCATAGTAGGGATGTGCCATTTGTTATTACTTTGATATTTGCAATATCTAACGCTTCCTGAATAGTAGAGTATGCAAGATTATCTTTATCAATTGAATCAGTAGCAATTTGTATTTATTTTTTAGATAATATCCGTGAGTTGGCTATGCCTACTTTGGCCCAGTGAATTGCGAAGTTAAAATTATTTAATTCCTCTTTTATTAATTTTATTTTAAATTATATTTCATGTATGAATTCATCATTTACTCTATTGTCCCTTCTAACCAGATCTAACAATTCATTATTTATTTTCGTTATATTATTAATTCTTTCATTATATAATTGGTTGATAATAACTTGCTTGTTTGAATTTTTTTAGCATTTCATTGAAACTTTCTGTAATTGTTGCAAAATCTTCATGATCCGGGTTCCCTGCCAAACATTTCTAGGCAGTTCCTATGAAATTTAAGGATCTTTTATGTTTCCTTGGTTTTAAGTTATGATTAAGAACCTTCATTTGCTTTACTTTATGTGTTAAATATCGTGCAAGAGGATTCCGCTGTACTATGGATGGATTAATTAAATGCTCGGTTTCGAATAAGAATTTTTCGTATTGCTGCAGGTTAATTTGGTTTATGAGTCTGAAATTTCTGCTCTGTATCCTTGTTTGTCCCAAATGTAACGTAACTGTTTGTGACTTGGCGAAGTCGAGTATTTGTACCTTGGCATGAAGCGCAATGAGGGTGGATCTAAAAAATTTAATAACAGATTTTATCTTTATGGATAAGTTTTCCGGATTCAGTTAAAACATTGGTATGATTATTTTCTTTAACTTTTTCCTCCTTGTAACCTGGGGTAAGTTTTGAGCCTTTACGCTTATTTTGCCTAACAACGATAATTTGACCTACCTCGTAGTCCTTTGTTGGCTGCCATACTTTATTATGGAATTTAAGATCTTTATCTTAATACGGGACATTGACTGCGTGGCGGATCTAGCCGAGGTAGAAGAGGCCATCAAAAGGGAGTTCCCTAGCGTGGGAAGTATCAAAGCGAGACTGACACCAGAAAACAACAGGGGACAACGCATGGCCACAGTTGATTTGACCGAAAAGGACGCCGAACAATTCCTGAACAAGGGCAAAGTACGAATAGGGTGGGTTGTCTGTAGGATACGGCGAAGAGCAACACCTCTTCAATGTTTCAAATGCCTTGGTTATGGTCACACCACACAAGTATGCAAAGGACCCGATAGGAGTTCCCTATGTTACAAATGCGGTGAAATGGGACATAAAAGAAAAGAGTGTACGAAGGAGGCACACTGTATTCTTTGCAAGGATGCTGATCCAAAACCTGGTTTTGGACACGTCTTGGGATCAGGAAAATGCCGGGGGTTCCAGGAAGCCCTAGCCAAGGCCAAATCGACTCGAAGATGAGTTTCTCTGAGCAAATCAGGGCAGCGGCTGAGAAGGCTGCTTCGGGAATATCGGCCCTGAGTCGACTTATGGCCAACGTAGGGGGACCCAGCCCATCAAGAAGACGCCTCTTGATGAGTGCTGTAGGGTCAGTGCTAATGTACGGAGCAGAGGTATGGGGCGACGCTCTCAGTAAGGAGGTATACCGAAAACGATTGGCACAGGTACAGAGAAGAGGAGCACTGAGAATTGCATCTTCGTATCCAACAGTCTCCGACTCGGCGGTGAGAGTGATTGCAGGCGTCATACCTGTCGCCCTCCTTGCTAGAGAGCGCCGCGCTATTTACCTGCGCCGAAACGAGGATGCGAGGGAGATGGTTGTCCGCGAGGAGAGACAACGCTCGCTCAACGATTGGCAGCAGTCTTGGGTGAATTGCACGAAGGGAAGGTGGACTGCGCGCCTCATCCCGGATTTGAGACCGTGGCTAAATCGAAGGCATGGTGAGACTGACTTCTATCTGACCCAGCTTTTGAGCGGGCACGGGTGTTTTCAGTCTTACCTGCACAAGATCGGCAAGTCACGGTCTCCCGATTGTCGGTTTTGCGCAGGAGAGGAGGACAATGCCTGTCACACATTTTTTGCGTGTACCAAATGGGCCAGGCTGCGAAGGGAACTCTACAGGGAGACGGGAGAGCTCACCCCGGATAATATAGTTGCGGTGATGCTCGAATCGGTTGACAAATGGAACCAGGTGGCACATTATGCTCGGGCAGTCCTAAAATATAAAAGGGACTCACAGCAGCCGGAGGCACTGGGGCTGGGGGATCGCTCTTCTGGCAATTCCTCTTCCCCTCTCCCCTCCCGCTAGGAAAGGGACTCCCCAGCTTGACGGCGCCCACGGCCTAACAAAACGAGACCTGGCCCGAAGTAATGTGTCAAACGGTTCCAGGCTAGGTTCTCAGATTGACAGGGGAGGTGTTTAGTGGGTAGTCCAAAGGTATCCTCCATGGGAGTCCCACACTGCCAGACTCGGCGGGCATCAATGCCTTCAATGCCTTCCTGTGGTAACGTTTAAGTGGTTGTACGATGTCCTGTTCTGTAAAGTTCGGTTTTATAATTGTATGTCTCTTATAGTTGTCGAACGGATTTTGAAGTTGATAATTGTTTTCATGTCCTAATTTAAAGATGAGTTGATTTTGAAATGCATTCGACGGATTGGATTAGATTATGTGCAGAAATTTCAGCGCTTTTCTCTGTAGGGGTCATTGAGTGGACTTCTGAAGCATGAGGTGTTCTTGATAGCGAGTCAGCGGCGATGTTGGCTTTTCCCGGCCTATACTTAAGCTCATGACTGTAATCTTCAAGAATTACCTTCCACCGCTTCATGCTTGAATTGTTATTTTTGCTACTCATAGATTAAGGGCTGGAGGTCCGTGAAAATTTTGACATTTTTGGGACCGTGCAGGTAATTTCTCAAAGAATTCAGGGCCCAAATGATCGCCAGTATTTCTTTTTCATTAGCTTCGTAATTCTCTTCAGTTTTGCTGAGAGTTCTAGATAAAAAGGATATGGGTTAACCTTTCTGAGACAAAACTGCGCCAATGGCAAAATTAAACGCTTCCGTGGTAAGCTCAAAGGGCTAGAAAAATCATAATACGAGAAGAGTACTTCCTTTGAGGTTAGGGACTTCTTCAATTTTTCGAAGGCTTCTATGGCTTCTGGGGATAAAATAATTGGACACATGTCCATCCTCCCCTCATAAAAAAGATTTCAAGGGCTTGGCGAGTCGAGCGTAATCGCGAATGAATCGCCTATAATAGCCTGACATTCTGAGAAATGAACGCAGCTGTTTGAGAGTTTTTGGGAGTGACTTTCAAGCCTAAAGTATCCTCTGGTAAAGTTTTGTCGGACTGGCGTGCTTACTCTGGTTTGAGTTATAAATTTAGTTTGCGTTTCATTAACTTACTAGCCGAATTGATTTGCTTCAGATTCTAGGCTTAACATAGAAATATTCGTTTCGCATCTGAGATTGAACCTGCCATGATATTGACGTCATCAGCATATCCTACCAATTTTGTGGACTTGAACATTAGTGTACCCGAGGTTTAAGCTTATATCTTCTCGATGGTGTGTTCCAGCGTGATATTAATGAGCGTTGGGGCAAGTCCATTCCTTGTTTTAAGCCTGATTCCATTATGAAGCTGTCCGTTGATTTAGTGTTTCCCTTGACCTGGGAATCTGTAGATTGTCAACTTACGACAACAAATTTCTAATACAGAATTCAATCCAAATTTAGGTTCTCACCAATGGGCACTTTCATTATGAGAACCGTTTGTTGAAATCTCTCTTTCAAGAAGAGTTTCGTTTATGTAGTGTAGGCCCAAAGACAATTGTGAATTAATTTTAAGAATAAAGTTTTAAACTGTTGTTAATGTGAAAAGTGGCTTTTGTTTAAACGTAAAATTATATGGTAAACATTTTTCCGAACAACATTCGAATTATATAGTGAACACCCATGGAAAAGGCGTTATACGATAGACAAAAAATATAATATTTACTTAGAATTCTTATTGCAATGGCGCTAAGCGGTTTCAAAGTAATCCATGAGGGATATAATAGGAAAGGAACTTCAACATTTTTGCAAGAAGATGAGACCTGAAAGTGGATTCGAATACTGAACACAAATAATATTTGCGTTCGAATGCCACAGAAATGATAACTGCAAACTAAATATAATTATAAAATGGTATGAACAAAATCAACAAAATTATGAACAACTTTCAAATTTATAGATGGCCATCGTTGACCTTTTATCGTTACGGTAGTTCTGTCTACCCAACTTGTTTAAATATTATTTCTTGCAGGTATTAAAAATGTAATATATCAGCTATAAAAATATTATATAATTGAAGGAGATTAATCCTGGAGGCCAAGGCCCGGCTCAGGCTGTCGGACCATAGATGATGATAATATTGACAAACTATTGTGAACGGGCCATGATTATTGACAACTTCCTATTGTTAACATGATTTGTTAAAGTGACGAGTAACAATTATGATAATAAAGAGGAGTACAACATTTCAACAGGGAATGATGTCCAAAGGATCTTCAAGGTAAGCTGGGCTGTGAATCTTGTATATGAGGTGTCTCTGACGTGGTTCGTACTGACGTTACATTCTTTCTATTGATTGCAAGTCTATTGATTCACATCGGATAAAGTTCACCCAACTATTTCATGTCATTTGCACACGTTCATTGAGTTTTGAGTTCTTTTTCTGTATCGTAGTACTAAAGCTTCTCTCTCCTGCAGAAAGCACCTCTAACTGTCTCAGTCTATTGACCACCTCCTTCAATTTTGAAATCCAAGCAGCGATGAACTTTCTTTGTCGACTGAGTAACACCAGCGTTTCCTCGGTTTCCTCATTGGTCTCCGCCCATCAGTTCTCCTAACGAACACCACCTTGGGTATCCGTTGTTCGTCCAAACAATTCATGTGGCCAGCCCATTGCAGCTTCCGTAGTCTGACAATCGTTGAGACGTCAAGCTCGTCAAAAACTTAATTACGACTCATAGTTGCATCAAAATAACCATTCGTCCCAGTCTTGCTTCGCTCCGATTATTTACCTCAGGACCCGTCGCTCAAAGGCGTTCAATATATTTGCGGATGCTTGGGTTAGGCCTATGTTTCACACCCATAGCATAACACAGGTCTTATCACAGGTTTTTTACTTGCAGGTTTGTTGTCTTGTGTATGCAGCTGGTCTAAAAGATGGTCAAAACTGAATAAAATATTTTATTTGCGAGCTGTATTCGGCGTATTTCGTCTCTTTCATTACAGGTTCTCGTTATTTTGGCGCCTTAATACACAAATTCGCTCACGTTTTCGACACTGTATTCGTCAAGTGTGATGTTTTGTGTATTTGAGGTATTTTTCTTCGACTGCGTCATGGGCTTTGTTTTATTTTCATTGATTTGTAGCCCTACTTGTTTTGCTGATTAATAACCGTGACAAAATGTTGATGTCGTCCGCATAGGCTACTACTAGGCTCGACTTGTATAGTAATGTTCCTCGTGTATCGACAGGTAGCTTCCTTATAATGCACTCCAGAGCCAAATGGAATAGCAATGGGGTCAGCCCACCGCATCGGTGAGTTGGACTTTGCGAATAGCTTTATGAACACTCTACTAGAATCTCATAGATGCTCGGCGCTTTATGATTCTTTTGAGCTTTGATGATGGAACAAACTTCATCCTGAGTTGGTGGGGCCAATAGAAGCTTTCCGCCGACATTGCAATGTTGTGGAGCCCAGCTTTCCTTAATCTTGGTTTCATCAGCGATGATATTGCCGATGTCATCATGACTGATCGTGGTTTTGGGCTGATAACCACGTTTCAGGCTTTTCACTACTGTATATGCTTGTCTTGTATTGTTGTTCGCTAAACTTATATCTGTACTTCTCAATTGGTTGTCATAGTACTTTCTTTCTTAATTCTAATTATCTAGTTCGCTACCCTTCTGGAATTTTCATAGTGTTCCCTCTTCGCCCTGGTTTTCCTACCTATGTAATCTTTACATGTCTGATTCTTTTTATCTAACGCATTCTGGCACTCATCGTCGAACCAATCATTTCTCTTGCGCTGCGCTTGACAGCCGCTTTCACTTCCATCCAGAGCTCGTTGGTTGTTTTCAGCGATACCTGGGAGACAGCTGCTTGTCGAGGGTTTCCGTGAAATTTCTGGCCACAGACGCCGTTTGGAGCCTTTTGATGTCAAATTTTTGTGGCGGGCTGGTCGTCGAATATGTCTTTGACATATGACATCCATAGGTTAATTTGATCAAGTAATTATCTGAGTTACAGATATGTGTGCGGACTTTAAGTATGGTCGAGGCCAATCGCTGTTGGATCAGAACATGATCGACCTGGTTTTGTGTGTTGCCATCCGGTGATATCCAGGTCATTTTATGAATGCATCGATGTGGAAAGCAAGTCTAGACTAGATTTCTGCTACGTGCAAAGTCAATCAGGTGCTGGCCGTTGTCATTTGTTTCATTGTGGAGGCTATATCCAGTCGTTCTCCGATGAGATAGCTCATTGCCAACCTTAGCGTTGAAATAACCCAGAATTATTTTTGTGGTGTTTGTAGGCAATGAGCCGACTAGTCTGTCCAGGTGATTGTAGAACGTTTACGCCGTTTCTTCGTCCTTTTCTTCGGTTTTGCGTGAATATAAATCAGCCAGATTTTGAAGAATTTCGCTTTTACACGGATCGCACACAACCGTTCACTGACTGGATCGTGCGTTTACTCCACATCCACAATAAAGGCCCCTTCGAATTCTCGTTTTGCAGTAGGCTCTCCACTTTTGAATATTGTGTGCGATCTCATGTCTTGAATGTCGTTTCCAGTGAAGTTCGTTTCCTGGATTGCCAGCATTTTTAATTTACATTGACTGGCCTTTTGTAAAAGGTCCTTAACAGCACCAGGGTAATTGAATGATCTGACACTCCAGGATTCAACGCTTAGTCCTTTTTTCGTTTGCGAGGTCGTTGCCGTGAGTCCAATCCATTCGGAGGCCCATCTGCAGGTTTCGAAACATTTTAAAGTGTTCCAGGGACGGGAAGTTAGCCCGTCGCCCAAGTTGGGCATGGTTGTTACGGCATTATGAGGCACGGAAGTTTCGCCATCATCCTCTTACGTCCCCACGAAAGAGACGTATGTAGGATTTAGTAGCAGAGCTGTAGGTGTATTTACAGTTATTAGCATTTCTCGGCATTTAATGTTTTATTATTGGTGAACCACTAGAGCATTCGCTATGATTCAATTGCGAGGTTATGGATGAAAAATCGTGGAAGCTATGGGTTGGGAAAACAACGGGTTCCCTCGTCCTTTCTCAAACGGGCTTGGGACCGTCTACGTGGGAGATGCAGAGGCTACTTCTTGGTTCTATATGTGTAGTAATGTACTTCGTGTGTTAATAGGTAGCTTGCTTATGACGTACTCCAGAGCCAAATTGAATAGCAATGGGGCCAGTCTATCTCCCTTCTTTAGTCCGATATTAGTGTCAAAGGCATCGGTGAGTTGGTGATTGATATGGATTTGGGAGGCCGTCGACGTCATTGTCATTTTGGTATGACGGACTTATTTGGCTGGCATACCAAAGCGAAACATTCTTTGGTACAGTACATTAGGAGCAATACTGTCGTATGCTTGCTTAAATTAATCGAATATTTGGTGTACGTCTATGTTGAACCCATAGCATTTTTCAAGTACATGCTTGAAAATGAACAATTGGTCTATTGTCGATCTACCTGCTCTAAAACCACCTTGATACGCTCCAATAATACTGTTGGCGTATAATCCGATTTTATTTTATAAGAGATAGGAAAATGTTTATTTTGTACGCTGTACAAAGCAGTGATATGCCTCTAGAACTTCCGCACTGTAGCTTGTCACCTTTTTTGTGGATAGGGAATACAATTGATTGGCTCCGCTCGTTCGGCATATGTTCTTGTTGCCAAATGTGCTGAATGACTTTTTGAATAGCTTTATGAACACTGCTGCCACCAATTTCGATGAGCTCCACTGGAGTTTCATCGATGTCCAGTGCTTTATTATTCTTATAGGCTTTGATGGTAGAGCAAACTTCATCTAGAGGTGGCGGGGCCAATGAAAGTTCTCCAGAAATATCCATAGGCTCTGATGATGTGGAACTGTGCGAGGGATTAAAGATGTTCTTGAAATATGATGCTCGTCTTTCCTTAATCGTGTTTTCGTCGGCGATGATATCGCCGATGTCATAACGATAGAGCGTGGTTTTGGGCTGATGACCACGTTTCAGACGAATTAACTTGACATCATGTACCCTGTTATGATTAAATAGCGATCATCGACCTCCTTTTTTGTTTAAATATTATTTCTTGCAGATATTTAAAATTTAATACATTTCATTTTTATAGTTTATGTAATTTTTTGAATGTCACAAATATATTCGTTGTAAAATAATTTATTTGCCACTGACATAATTTTTTCAATCATACATAATTTACACATTTACTCATGCTAACTTTTTCTCTATGTGCCAATGAACTTCATGATAAAGCAAAGGACGCTAAAAAATCTTTAGCACACGTATGAGTGATATTCAGTTTCTTAATTCAAATTCATTCATGTTCCCTGCACCGATCATAAATGCGGAAAAGAGCATTGCGTTCAATTGCCTTCACTTCGATCCCTTCTACTTTCGATTGTATCGAGTAAAAGTCTAAAGCTCTGCAGAAAATGTATTAAGCTATATAGGAGGCTCCTCGACTTCTTCATTGCTTTCCAAACGTTTTACTCCAAATGATTCTTTCAACCGGGCGAACAAAATGTAGTCACAGTGAGACAAGTCTGGACTATAAGGACAGTATTCAAGTGTTTCTCAGGCCATTTCTTCCAGTTTGTCCCATGTGAAGCTGCGATGTGTGGCCTAGCGATGTAATGGAGAAGGATGACCTCTCTAATGGGTACACCTCGTCTTTTGTTTCGGTAGGATATTTTCGGTGAATAGTAGGTCGCATTCACTGTTTGTTGATTCGGAAGAAAATCAGGGAGTAAAACTCTATTTTGGACAGAAGGATGTTGTCATCTGTAAGGCTTGTCCTTGGACTTTGATCATGACTTTCGTTTTCGAGACGTTTGCGACCACCCTGGCCCACGTATACACTCGATTCTGAGACAATGTAGTTTCCCCATACTGCTCCTTTCCACGAGTAAAAATTTCCGACGATTCAACCACTTCATTGGTTAAAAACTTTATGATAACACGTTGCCCGACTGACTGATGTAGTTCTTGCGCAGTCATGGCTGTACTGAGGACCAAGCCGCTCACTAAGCTAATTGAACGAACTACAAACCGCCATACTATATCATCTAGTCCGTAGGTGCGTTCTAAGTAGAATAGCTAATTTACCCTTTAAATTCGGTTCACCTTCAAATAAGGAGACGACATGCGACCCGTTACTGGCTGATGTAGATCAACATTTGATAGATAGCATTGGTCGCGCAGTTAGCAAACTAACCAGCCAAAATCATAGGAATTCTGGTAAGTCTACTGCAATTTAAAGATATTGCTCTGTAAAAATATTTTTCACAGCATAAGTTTCGGCCACATTGCGATTTTGCTGTTGTATCGAGCGATTTTTGAGACGCAAATATGAACACAAGATTTGCAAAGGAACTTCAGACATGCGAAGAACTAATATGCTCATTTGAAGGTATGTCTTTGCTAGAAATACATGCGCTAACTCATTTGTGCGCTTTGCAAGAAACTGCCATGCACGCCAGGGTCAAATGTCCAAATAATGTGCACCTGCGCGTGTGTCACCAAAACTTCCTACTAAACTGGTTTAAGGAAAAATCGCAGTGTACGCGCTTCCATTTCACTGTAACTTGCGACAGTAGTGCGACTATAGAGCCGTACTCTGATCCATCCCTAAAGCATATATGTTTATTGTCTCTGCTGTGATAGAGTGGATTGGGGTCATCGTGATTGGAGCAAGATGTTGATCAGCATTCGGGATGGATGTGGAGGGCATAGCGGAGTATAGACGGTGAGGCAGAATATCTCTTATGCGCATGTTGTACCATATATTGCAGCTTGTATGTGTATATGCATTACTTTTGAATATATATATATATATATATATATATATATATATATATATTATATATATATATATATATATATATATATATATATATATATATATATATATATATATAAGTTAATAATTCAACCCGAATTTAATTGTAAAAAAATATTTTCAGGGCTTGGCCCGATGTTTATTTATTAAGAGAACGATTACAACTGAACTTAAAATCTAAGTACATAATTGAAATTTTGCTTAATCTAGAATTGCAGCATCGACAAAAATTGCTGGTTCTCATGAGTTGTGTGAAAATGCATTGCCCTGTTTCGAGAAATTGTGTAGACATAGCGTCAGCACTATGAAGCGTGAGAACGGGTGATAACTCGCCCACCTTTAAATGCGATGGTCCACAATCGCTAGAAAAACCGAATGTCGTTGAATCGTATGTTTTTCTTAGGAGAACTTGCGTCAGATATCGGGGAAGATGATGTCGTTTGAACTGCTGGTGGTGGCTCTTGTATTTCTTTTACTGGTAGCTCTGACGGCGATTGTTGAACTTTCACTGTTACCGTTTTTCTAGCCAGGATCCTTGCACAGACTCTGTATATAATCAGGACCGTTATATAAATCCCAATGATGGTAAGTAATCCATAGGTTGCGAACCGATGTATGTTCGTTTCGTTGCGCACCAGTTGAATTTCGCTGGTGTTATTTATATTTAGGTCCTTCATCATTTCAAGTGAGAGTATCTCCTTGTATGTTCTGCTTTCTGCCGATGGTTGCAGGATGGCTGGTAGAGCGTGTATGACTTTGGCTTCCCGATTTTCAAATGTTCGTCCATTTATCGCTATGCTGGTGTTTTGCAATTTAATTAGGTAGGTTCCGTTCAGCTTGTGTTCCATGTCTTCGAACTCGATTGAACCAGTAAATTGATTTAGTAGTATAGTTCCGGGAGAGATTTCCTCGACTGTCGGTATATGAGCGTTACTTGTTTTGTTACAGGTGGCTATGCGGCTTCTCAATAAGTTTGGGATGCAGGTACTGTTGGTGATATCTGCGACCTCAGCTGACTTGCAGATGCTTAACCTATTTACAATCTTACATTTTCCAATTACGCCAAAGATTCTTTCGTTACTTTTGAAAATTCTATTGTATTCAATTTCATTAACTACATGCTTTTTCTTTATTGGTTTTATTAGCAATGATTCATAATTATGGACGGTGGTTAAAGGAATGTTTATTATATATAAAAGAATTGACAAATTTGTTATTATTTTAATGTCTGCGAAGTCTAAGGACTCTTCTATTGTGGAAAATGGAAGAAATTCCTTATCTAAGATATCCGTTGCCAACTTAATTTCTGATTTTGATAAAATAATGGAATTTATTACGCCTAGTTTAGCCCAATGGATAGCAAAATTTATATTCTTAAGTTCTTCCTTGACTAATGTCAGTCGGAATTGAAGGTCAAATATTGTGTTATAGTTAGTTTGGCTACTATCCTTAAACAGTTTTTGGATTTCATTTGCTATTTTAGTAATGTTATTGATTCTTTCATTTTGTAACCTATTTATGACAACTTGCCGATTGTTGTTTTCTAAGACATTGTTAATTTTGGCTTTGATCGTAAGGAAATCTTCGTGGTCTGGATTGCCCGCAATCCATTTCCAAGTGGTGCCGATGAAGTCAAGTGATCTCTTAATTTTCCGAGGTCTCAGGTTATGTATGAGATTCTGAATCTGTTGGAGCTCGAAGGATAATTGAGATGAAGAGGAAAGGTGTCTAACTTCTGAGAGGTTCAAAATTGGTTCTATTTCTTTTACAAACTGTTCATACTGGTCAATGTCGATGGTGTGGATTATCTTGAAGTTCCCGTCCTGTATTTTGGCTGTTCCCATGTGAAAAGAGACAATCTGAGAGCTCGAGAAGTCCAGTATCTCGATTTTAGCGTTGACGATGCAGAATGCAAATCTGAAAAAGAAATCTCAGTTACGAATGTGGCTCTTATGTATAATTTTACCAGATTCTGTCAAGACTGTGGAATTTCTATTTTCTTTCACAATTTCTTGTCTGTATCGTGCTGTAAGTTTAGAACCTTTTCTCTTGTTCTGTCGAACAAAGATCGTTTCTCCAACTTCGTATTGTTTCGTACTGTGTCTTGTTTTGTTGTGGTTTTTCAGGTCCGTGTCCTGTTTTTGCTTCAGTTTTTCGATATTGGATAATCGGATTCTTTCTAGTTCGTCTGGGTCTGTCCTTGGTGTTCGTCCGAAGTGAAGGTCAATAGGTTTTCTTCCAGTGGTTGAATGGATTGAGAAATTGTATTCGTGGACAGCACGTTGCAAGAGGTTTTCGAAGGATCTGGGTGGTCCGTCTTTTTTCAAGCACCTCATAATTTCGGTTAGAGTGCTGTGCCAGCGCTCAACTTGCCCGTTAACCTCGCTCTTATATGGAGGGGTCTTATAGACCTTGATTTTAAGATCATCTTCCATAAGAGAGGTTATAGAGGCGGATCTCAGAGAGCTTTCATTGTCGATTACGACAATTTCTGGTATACAGAAATAGAATAACAGGTCTGTTAGCGGCTGCTTGATGTCCTCGATCGATTTTGAAGCTATAACTTTGGCCTGACCGAATTTAGAAAATTTGTCGATTGCAGTTAAAACACAATGCTTTTCAGTACTGAAGAGATCGATATGTATGGTGTGACCAGGGTAGGATGGAATTGGAGTCGGATTCAACAAAGGTTTGTTGGGGTGCCGGTCATATTTATTTTCTTTACAAATACGACAACTCTTAATGACACCTTTAATTTTGGAGGACATTCTCGGGAAATAAAAATTTTCAAGGAGCTGAAGACGATTCTCTTCAGCATTCCTGTGTGCTCTCTTGTGGATTTGCAGAATTTTTTCTTCTTGTTCCACGTCGCTTGGAATGTCTTCGACAAATTTCTGCGTATATCGAATACGGTAACTTCTGAAATGTTCGCGGTAGATTTCTTGTATGCGACCCATAATTTCTTCTTGTGTAAGAAGACCATTCAGGATGTTGGGATTTAAATATCGCTTGAGAATGTTTATAATTTCGTTGTCAGAGTATTGGGGCTTTATTAATGTGTGTCTTATGTAATTTGGAAAAGGATTTTGGAGCTGGGAACTATCCTCGTCACCAGTCTTTATGATGATTTGATTCCGAAATACATTGATGGGCGTTTCAACCGTGGGGATTAAATTGTGTGCAGAGCTTTCGTCACTATGTTCGGTTGGCGTGAGGGAGTTAATCAAGGTCGCTTCAGGGGGTCGTGAGAGGGAGTCCGCAACTACATTAGCCTTACCTGGCTTATATATAAGCTCGTGATTGTATTCCTCTAAGATTGACTTCCATCTTTTCATCTTAGAGTTAGTGTTTTTGTTACTAAGAGCATAGGTAAGGGGTTGATGGTCAGTATAAATTTTCACTTTACTTGACCCGTACAGATAGCTTCGCAATGAATTGAGTGCCCAGATGATGGCGAGCATCTCCTTTTCATTGGTAGCGTAATTTTCCTCTGTTCTAGATAACGTTCTTGAAAGGAAAACGATTGGTTTATCGTTTTGTGAGAGGACTGCGCCGATTGCGTAGTTGGACGCATCAGTTGTTAACTGGAACTCTTTCTCGAAGTTGGGATGCGTTAGGACTACCTCTTTCGATATTAAGCAATTTTTCAAAGCGTTGAATGCGCTAACAGCTTTTGAATCAAGTTGAATGGTTTTATTTTTGGATTGGGTTTTGGACACACGTCCGTCTTCCCCTCTTAAAAGCGAAGTCAGGGGCTTCGCTATTCTTGCGTAGTCCTGAATAAATCGGCGGTAATAGCCCGACATGCCTAGGAATGATCTCAGATCCTTTAAGGTTTTAGGCAGTGGCATGTTTGCTATCGCTTCGACCTTCTGAGGGTTGGTCTTGATGCCGTCGCTGCTTACCACAAACCCTAAGAACTCTATCTCTCTTTTGAAGAACTCGCATTTGTCTAGTTGTATCTTCATATTAGACGCTTCCAAAGTCTTCAGTACTCTCCTTAAGTTTTCAAAATGTTCTTCTTCATCTTTGCCAAAGATAATTATATCATCGATATATACGTAACAGCGTATACCGATGTGCTCTCGTAGTATGTCATCGAGAGTTCGTTGAAAAATAGAAGGAGCGTTCTTTAATCCAAATGGAAGGCGAGTGAATTCAAATTTCCCGTTATTAACGGAAAAGGCGGTTTTGGGAATATCTCGCTCTCTTAGTGGTATTTGGTGGAAACCACTCTTGAGATCGACGATGGAGAAATAGGTGTTTTTTCCCAAGTTCGCCAGAATTTCATTAATATCCGGTATTGGATATGTGTCCGCAATGGTGATAGAGTTGAGTTTACGGTAGTCGATTACCATTCTATACTTTTTTTCGCCAGATGCGTCATTTTTCTTGGGTACTATCCAGACTGGGGAGTTATAAGGAGATTTGGAGGGTCGTATTATCCCGTCTTCTAGGAGTTTATTAATTTCCTTTTCGACTTCTCCTTTCAAGGCCATTGGGTAGGGATATGACCTTGAGTATACTGGGTCTTCGTTCGTGGTTCGTATTTCCCCCGTAACTTTGCTTGCATATGTAAGCTTTTCATCAGGTTCG
The DNA here is from genome assembly GCA_963969285.1 of Odontomyia ornata. NCBI lineage: Eukaryota > Metazoa > Arthropoda > Insecta > Diptera > Stratiomyidae > Odontomyia > Odontomyia ornata. Next base: position 174,315,433 of record OZ017742.1, read on the forward strand.
GATAGTAGCCTAGAACAGTTCCTTAGGATTGTTTTCAATTTAGCTGTTTGTTCTTTGTTCATGTGGGTTGTTCTGAGATTAATATTATGGACCGTTTGCGAAAGATGTTGTTTTAGGGGTATGATTATGTCTGGATATAAGGTCATATAGCTATCGTCCGTGTGTATGATAGCCTTCAATTGTTTTAAGGTATCATTGCCGATAATCCCGTCAAACGATATTAGGCTTGGAAGTATGAAGAATTTGATTTCCTGTGCTTGGGGGCCGAATAGGTTTATGAAGACATGATGAGTTACTCTAACGTGTCCTCCAACTGAATTTGCATAGAAAGGTTTATTGTTCGGTATTGGGTATCGTATGTGTTTAGGCTGTATATAGTTTTTATTGGAACCCGTGTCCACTAAAAATTTGAGGAGCTCTCCACTTCTTGTCTTATATTCGAAGTAGGGAAGTGAAGAGCACTTTATGCTAAAAAATAGATGTCCTCCAGTTCTTCAGTAAGTTCTAAGTTCGGTTCGTCGTGTTCGTCTATGTAATCTGTTAGTGTTTGGTCATGGTTAGTGTCTTCTTGCTCTACATCCTGTTGATATTGCTCCTCTGTAGGCTCATTTGATGTTTCCGGTTCAGTATAATATACTCTTTGAACTTTAGGGGCATGCTGATATCTTTGAGATGGTTGTTGGGGTCGTTTTACCGGGAAATTTCGATGTTGAGGCCTATTTGCGTAATTCACGTTATGGGATCTAATAGTTTGATCAATTTCCATGGGCACTGGTCCTCGTGGTGGTCGCGGAGGTGGAAAATTGAATACATCTTGACGCTGAGGTTGCTGATAGTTTTGCGTGGAGAATCTAGGCTGCTGTGGTACCTGTGGATTATGTAAGAGTTCTGGATGAAAAACGCGCCTAGGGGCTGGAATTGGTGTAGGTCTGGGAGGAACAGGCACCATTCTACGAGGGGGAACAGGAGGAGGACTGCTATGATGTGCTTTGCGCGAATTAAAGCTAGAGTTATTTGCATATTGAGCTCGGTAATCCATATTTTGCAATTTGAAGCACAAATGCAAGGCTTGAGGCAAATCCACTGGCTCACGTATACTCAGTAATCGTGGTAAATCACCTTTCAGGCCTCGTACGAAACTATCGAGTGCTTTGTCACGGTAGGCTTGCGTCATGATATCCATAGCATCCTGACTCATTTCAATGGACCCCAATTTATTCAATATAAGAGAAAGATGACTGTAAACCTCTTGATAAAATTGAGACACTGTATTATTTCCTTGCACTAGTGTCGTCATTTGATATTCTAAGGTGCCCAGATCCCTTTTATCGGCGTAGTGCAGAGTAAGACACTTGGAGATTTTGTTCCAATTTAAGGGGGTGTTGTATGACTCCAGCGCTATGTCCGCATAACCAATTATTTTATTCCGAATTACGGACAGAATTCCGTAATATTTCGGAGTCCCCTTTAGGTGATCATATATATGCAGTATCCTATCGACACTTTTGCGCCATGAGCTAAATTCACCTGGCTCGCCAGAAAATGTTCTCAAGCTTTTCACAACATCGGGGATCTTGTCCATGTCCGACAAGTTCTCCCGTTCCCCGATATTGATGGGGATGTCGACATCATTATTTATGTCGGAAGCTGGATTGATAAGGGAGGAGATGATTTGTCTTCCCTGCGATTCAAAAGTTTCTTTAACCACCCGCGAGACGATTTGGAACAGTTCGGACTCAGAAACATTATTCGATGCATTAGATGCGCTTGTTGCGTTACTTGTACCCGGGAGATCTAAGTTAGAAATTGCATCGGTAAGAGAGTCGAGATTGAATCTCGGTGGCTGAATCAGGTTGTTTGGATTCGACATACTGAGAGATTTGTAAACCAGGAATGAAAAATCAAGAGATCACTTTCAACACCAACACTTATTTTCCCGATAACGTCAATCACTTCACTATTTCGCGAACAAAATACGAAAAATTCACGGTAACGGTTTGAAAATACCTAAAATTCAAAAACTGTCAAAGTATTTGGCCAATATATAAAGAGGTTTTTGGTAATTGTTCAGAAGAGAAATAATTATTCACCCTTTTTAAGTAAAAAATGTCAAAACTTCGTAGACAAAATATGCCAATTTATCAATAAAAAATCCAGAGTAAATATACACAAAAAAATTATAATTCCACAAAAAGCTGAAACAAATTTGCTAATCAGGAGGCAAAATAAATTTGTCAACGAGGAGATGATATTAGCAATCAATAAAAAAATCCAGAAAATAAATTGGCAACGAAGAGCACAAAACCACAATATAGTTTCGACAAGACAACTTCAATTCAAAATCAATAATCAAATTCAAATCAAATTATACTTTCTAAATATAGGTAATCAATTATGTTTAATCTTAAAGTCATTCGACCACTTGTATTAAATCTTTAATTCAATTTAGTTTAATGGAACTTTCACTTTGGCGTAATTTAACAATAAAAACTTACATAATAAAGATGAGTTGCAGCGTCATTGTCGGGTTGATCCTTGATATATTTATTTTTATTATTTTATTTTGTTGTTGGTGGATTTGATCTGATTGTGGATTCAGATGGGCCGTTCTCCTGGCGTCGCTCGGTTAAAAAATGTCCTTTTTGCTCGTGGTGTCACAGCTACTGAGGAACCAAATCGACGGCACACGCGTATCCTCGGAATCTGGTTAATCCGGCTATTATAGTCACGTTTACGGAACACTGTTTGATTATTGCAGCGTATTTCGCGAAAACTTGCGGACCGTATAAAAAATATTTCAAAACCGCCAGCCAAATTTCAACAGGCTTTTATTCGTTCTCGAATATTTTAATCGATTTCGAAATATGTAATTATTTTTACGCGTGCGGAAACAGCCCCCACTTGTTGGGCGCCAGTTAATAATTCAACCCGAATTTAATTGTAAAAAAATATTTTCAGGGCTTGGCCCGATGTTTATTTATTAAGAGAACGATTACAACTGAACTTAAACTCTAAGTACATAATTGAAATTTTGCTTAATCTAGAATTGCAGCATCGACAAAAATTGCTGGTTCTCATGAGTTGTGTGAAAATGCATTGCCCTGTTTCGAGAAATTGTGTAGACATAGTGTCAGCACTATGAAGCGTGAGAACGGGTGATAACTTATATATATATATATATATATATATATATATATATATATATACATATATATATATATATATATATATATATATATATATATATATATATATATATATATATATATATACATATATATATATATATATATATGTATATATATATACTATATATACATATATGTACATATATATATATTTATATATATATATATATCTATATATACATATATATATATAATATATATATATATATATATATATATATATATATATATATATATATATATATATATATATATATATATATATACATATATATATATATATATATATATATATATATATATATATATATATATATATATATGTATATATATATATATATATATATATATATATATATATGTAGATATATATACTATGTATACATAAAGGCGTGAGAATTTGTTGAATTTTTTTTGCATCATATTATTATTTCAAGTCTAAGGAATTAAGCCTCACTCAAAAACAAAAAGAAAAGAAAATCAGTAATGAAGTAAAGTTCAACGAACCTTACATCCACCCTTTAAGACGCGCAAAGTGTTCGTACGGTTGCACTTAATACGCAGTATGTTCTAGGGGACCCTTTATTTAATTAACTTCTATCGGAAATATCAACAGCTGGTCAGTCAGCAGGAAGGTCCGACTTGATTTTGTTGTTTTCGGTGCTGTGTCTAGTTCGTGAAAAATTAGTGAAAGTTAGTGAAAATGAGCTCGCAACGGAAAGAAACTAGCCGACAGGAGAAAAAGCTCATCATCCAGCTGCATAATCAATGCAAATAATTGGGAGAAATCGCTCGTATTACTGGAAGGCCTAAATATAGCATACAAAGCATTGTTGAAAGGTTTTTAGAACGAAAAACATTTGGAAAAAAGCGTTGGAGTGGCCGTCCTCGTATTCTAAATGATCACAACTGGCGTGAAATCGTTCGAAAGTCAGGGATAACCCAAAAATAATTGCACCACGAATTTCTTCTGGCTTCTAGAAACTGCAGGCGTTGATGTGTCGGCGAGTACAATAAGGAATGTCTTGCGATTAGCTGGATACATTGGTCATACAGTAGGCGAAAATATTTCATTAGTGAGGCTAATCCCAGCAAGTCCTTTTTTTGTGGTAGGGAGGTATGCACAGAACGTGGGACTCCCATGCTCGCAAGAAGGCGACTGGAGTACCCACTAAACACCTCCCCTGTCAACCTGAGAACCCAGCCTGGAACCGTTTGACACATTACTTCGGGCCACGTCTCGTTCAAGCTGGGGGACGCATCTTTCAGCGGGGAATTGCCAGACACGCGATCCCTCAGCCCAACGCCCGCGGTTGCTGTGAGTCCCTTTAATATTTTAGGACTGCCCGAGCATAATGTGCCACCTGGTTCCATTTGTCAACCGGTTCGACCATCACCGTGACTATATTATCCGGGGAGAGCTCTCCCGTCTCCCTGTAGAGGTATTTTCGCAACCTGACCCACTTTTTGCACGCAAAAAATGTGCGGCAGGCATTGTCCTCCTCTCCTGGGCGATTCCGGCAATCGGGGGACCGTGACTTACCAATCTTGTGCAGGTAAGACTGAAAACACCCGTGCCCGCTCAAAAACTGGGTCAGATAGAAGTCAGTCTCACCATGCCTTCGATTTAGCCACGGTTTCACATCCAAGATGAGGCACGCAGTCCACCTTCCCGTCGTGCAATCGAGCCAAGACTGCTGCCAATCGTTGAGCGAGTGCTGTCTGTCCTCGCGGACAACCGTCTCTCTCGCATCCTCGTTTCGGCGCAGGTAAATAGCGCGGCGCTCTTTAGCAAGGAGGGTGACAGGTATCACACCTGCAATAACTCTCACCGCCGAGTCAGAGACTGTTGGATACGAGGATGCAATCCTCAGTGCTCCCCTTCTCTGTACCTGTGCCGAATGTTTACGGTATACCTCTTTGCTGAGAGCGTCACCCCATACCTCTGCTCGGTACAGTAGCACTGACCCTACAGCACTCATCAAGAGACGTCTTCTTGATGGGCTGGGTCCCCCTACGTTGGCCATAAGTCGACTCAGAGCCGATATTCCCGAAGCAGCCTTCTCATCCGTTGCCCTGATTTGCTCAGAGAAACTCATCTTCGAGTCGATCAGTAGCCCCAGGTACTTCACCGCTGGCTTCGATTCGATTTGTATATCTCAAATACTGATCATCCTTACTCTAGGGATTCTCTTTTTTGTCAAAATGACCACTTCGATTTTCTCCAGTGCTAAACTGAACCTGCGAGCAGTCATCCAGTCCCTCACTCGGCGCATCAGCATACCTAGCCTAAGTTGCATTTGTCCAACGCTGCGTCCAGCGACCAGAGCCGCAACACCATCCGCATGACGCGACTCATCTGGCATCTCAAGTCTCAGTAGCCCGTCGTAAGACACGTTATATAGGTCCGGACCAAGGATAGATCCCTGGGTAACATCCGATGTAATTTCCATCCTTCATTGGAACTGTGTCGTGTCGTAGAGCAGGCTTCGGTCCTTAAGGTAGTTCCTCAAAAGCCGCATTAGATATTCTGGAACTTGAAAAGAGTTTTCCAGAATATCCACCCATCTAGCGGTGTTGAAGACGTTCCTGACGTTGTGTCACCAACAGGACGATCCGTCGCTTGGTGCGACTGTATGCCTCTGCCTTTTGAAACGCATTCACCACATCTGCAATTGCATCAATGGCAGAGCGTCCTGCTCTAAAGCCGTATTGCAGAGGGGATAGGTCCCCAGCAACACGAATCGCGTCAGTGAGTCTTCCCGTGATGAGTTTCTCTAGCACTTTCCCAGCCGTGTCTAGCATGCATAACGGGCGGTATGCAGACGGCGATTCGGGATTCCCCTTCCACTTGCTGATCAGCACAAGCCTCGCCACCTTCCATCGTACCGGGAAACCCCCGTCCCGCAGGCAAGCGTTGAATGTGCTGAGCAGCAAGTCAGGACAATGGTGTAGACTTGCCGCAACACCTCAGCCGGAACACCATCTGGGCCTGGAGCCTTCCTCGCTTTCAATGAGAGGACTGCCTCCTCCAGTTCCAGCTGTGTGAAGAGTGTGCACCCGACTGCTTTTTCACCATGGACAGCGTCAACACGGACGGAATGGGCGGGGAAGGGTCCCCGCACTATCGCGTCCATCTTTTCCGCGTCATGTATACAAGGCTTCCGTAGGCCACCAAGTTTCCCCATGACCAGCTCGTAGCCAAGGCCCCACGGATCCTTGTTCACATTGTCCACTAGGTCTTGCCAGCAGCGAGCCTTGCTACTGTCAGTTTGCGTAGGCATTTCCTGGCCGACTTATATGCTGGTGCGCGGTTGCTTACCTCGTCCCGGCTCCGTGCCCGTTGAGCATCACTCCGAAGCTTGGGACACTCCCTTCACTTTTCAGCGATTTCAGTTAGCCACCAGTACACTGGGGGCTTGCCGTGCCGGGGTTTTTGAAGGGGCATAGAAGCTTTGCAAGCAGTCGAGATGATGCTCATAGTAGAGTTCACCACGTCTTGAGCTCCCAGTTCTTCCGTCCCCTCCGAAGCCCCTGGCAGCGATACAACTGCCATGAGAACCTCGACGAACCTCTCGACGTCCATTCTTCCAATCTTTCATCCAATTGTAGAAGGCCGAGAGCACAGACGTCGGGAGACAACATCGCTTATCTCGTACAGATGATCACTGGCTGAGTGGTCCTCTAATACTCTGCAGTTGTTTATCTTCCGTACTAAGGACTCCGAGGCGAATGCCACGTCCGGTATAGTTCCCTCACAGCCAATACGGTGGAAAGTCGGTGTTTTGCCGTCGTTTAGTACGACGAGCACCGTTCTGGCCGCCATTTCTAGGAGTTATTTTCCTCGCGGATCTGTTTGAGGCATGCCCCAGTCGATTGCTTTCGCGTTGAAATCTCCCGCAACGAGCACGTTCCCGTCTGCGTTCAAAACAGTGCCCTCCAAAGGCTGAAGCTTGGCTTGGAAAGATGATATCGATTCGTTAAGCGTTAGGTACACACTAACGAAGGTGGTCCCTGAGCGCCAATCCACACAAAACCATCCCCACGTCGACAGCTCTCCGCCTGGAAATCACTATTTCGAACCCAGATGGCGGCAGTACCAGTTTCATCAGGATACCATGATGCTGAATTTTTATCATGATGTTGCTCACTCGGCAGCAAGAAGTCGGCCTTCATGTCCCTCGCAAACTGCTCAAGCAGATTTTGGGTGGTTGAATTGCGATGTTGGTTTAGCTGCAGGATGCGGGTCATTGAAGTTCTGATTTTGCCTTGGCTAGGGCTTCCTGGAACACCCGGCATTTTCCTGATCCCAAGACGTGTCCAAGATCGGGTCTTTGGTTAGCATCCTTGCAAAGAATACAGTGTGCCTCCTTCGTACACTCTTTTCTTTTATATCCCATTTCACCGCATTTGTAACATAAAGAGCTCCTATCGGGTCCTTTGCATACTTGTGCGGCGTGACCATAACCAAGGCATTTGAAACATTGAAGAGGCGTTGCGTTGCATGTCCTACAGACAACCCACCCCATTCGTACTTTGCCCTTGTTCAGGAATTGTTCGGCGTCCTTTTCGGTCAAGTCAATTATGGCCATGCTTTGCCCCCTATAGTATTCTTGTGTCAGCATCGCCTTGATCCCGCCCACGCTTCCACCTCAGCCAGATCCGGGACGCAATCAATGTCTCTTATTTCGATCGTTGCCATCGGCTCGAGCGAGGCTATAGCTACGCTTTTGCCGAGGACTTTCTTTACTGCGTCACAGAATGCTTCCCTATTCTTGGCCTTTGCTCCAAATGCGATCAGTATGTGGCCCGACCGCGTTGGTCGTACTGCTTTAATAGCAGTGTTAGTGTTTTCCGGCCTTACGTTTCCCCTGATGTCTCACAGCACCTCCGTGTAGGATCGGCCATCTTGGAGTTTTACCAAGCAATGCCTGCTGCCGGGGTCTTTGTCGGGGCTTCTGCCTCTCCTGTTTTGCATCAGGTCCTTTTTCTTGTTGGGCGTCCGTGCGTACTTTACTTTCTGGCACTTCTTGAAGGAGTTTCTGTGCGTCTTCGCTCACCGTCTGATACCTGTGATCTGGTGCTTCACGCCCATCAAGTGCCTGTTCCTTCCTTCTTTTATCCCGATTTCCTTCGATTGGGCTAGACGCCATTCTTTTATTGATTTTTACTGGTGGAGCTATCTGCATGTGGCCTTTAGATTTCGTCTCCAGCGCTTCTTAAGCCTTCTGCTCGTCTTTGGCCTTTAATCAGCTCCTCCGATAATGCCCTATGCGGGCTAGGAGCTCCTCTAGTTCAAGGTGCCCAACCTTTACTGCTTTGCTGACTTTTGGGGAGTCGCATGCAGATTGTATTCTTTTTAGAACATCTCCCGCTTTTCGAAATAGCCTTTCTTCTTCGTGCCGCTGGGCGGTAATTGCACTTTACAATCATCCTTGGAAGAGGTTATCGCTTTCTGAATACAGTACTTCCACCACATTTTTAACGTTGGCGATGCAATCACACAACGTCGTTTTATTTGTCTGGTCACTCTTTTCTTTTCCTGCCGTAATCTTCTCGTTGGTTTCAGTGTGATTCTTTATTATGTCGGGGTTTACGACCCTTGCATCGGTCGCTTCGTTAACGATCGCAGCAGTGACCATCGAATTCTCGATATTTTTTTCCACCGCTGGAACACCTGAAGCGTCCTGCAGAGTTTCTTGCTTTTCCTTTATAGGAGTTTGCTAAAATGTAGATAAATGAGGCTGTAGGGTCTCAGAACCTTCACAGATGAAAGTAAATACAATATTTTCAACCCCGACGGAAAATGTATGGTATGGAGAAAACCAAAACCAGAGTTGGAAAAGGAAAATTTATGTCCAACAGTAAAACATGGAGGAGGTTCAGTTTTAGTGTGGGGTGCATGAGTGCTTCTGGGATTGCAAATTTAGTATTTATTGAAGGACCACAAACACTATATTAATATCCTGAAGGATAATTTGGGTCCAAGCGCGGAGAGGGGGGATATTGAACAAGTTTATCTTCATGCGCGATAATGACCCAAAGCATACTGCAGAGAATACTCGGCTTTGACTCATATAATACACCCAGCGTGTTGAAAACACCCCCACAATCCTCAGATATGAATCCTATAGAGCATATGTGAGACGTTTTAGACAAGCGGGTTCGAAAAAGGAATGTCACAAGCAAGGCAGCTCTAAAATCAGCACTACAGCGAGTGTGGAACTTGATACCGGAGAATGTGACCAGGAACCCCGTCAAATCAATGCCGAGGAGACTTGAGGCAATAATTAAAGCGACAGGATATCCTACCAAATATTGAGTGTAAGTTATCACACTCTATTCCTATTCTTTAATATAATTTGGTAATTTTTACAACTCCATAGAAGCGATCGTACGAAGACTTTTTGTGCGTGTTAAAGGGAGGATTTGCAGTTCGAGGAGCTTTTCTCCGTTTATGAAGTTTCGAAATTTTTTTCTTTCAATAAATTTTTGTTCCTTAGACTGGAGATGATCACATCGTCCAATTAATTCATGGGAAAAGTTGTAACGCTTTGGTGAAATATTGTTTTTATTGAAAATACTTGGTCGTACGTACACTTTTTACACTCACTATATATATGTATATATATATATATATATATATATATATATATATATATATATATATATATATATATATATATATATATATATATTGTCGCGTGTTATTTGGTTCGCGGCCAATAATTTTAATGTTCCGGGAAAGTGAAAATGCAATGTCTTTTAATTTAAGTTAAAAGTGTTTATTTAATTAAATAAAAAGCACAATAATCAGTTAACACTTTCACTAATTTTAATTGTCACTATTAAAATTTTCTAACACTTGTCCATAAATTTATTATCGCAATTGTCTTCTAAATCACTTCACTATTACAAAAATCACTTTTCTACTACTCGAATAATTTCGCTTCCCACACACAAACGCAGTTCTTATCGCGGTCGAATGAATGATTCCCCCCATTCATTCAGCTCGCCTTTATATAGGGTCTCTACCTATTCACCCATTTCTCGCACATTGGCGAACGTTCTACCTGGTAGATTCGAGCAAATTCATCAATGGAGTGACGTCACTTGCAGATGTTGATCATGCTTGTTGGGTTCTCGTAGTTTCGAGTGAATTCGTGTTCTTCATTGTTGTGAAAACAATTGCGACAGTAGCTCGCAGAATTATTTGTACATGTAATTATTTGTACATGTAACACTGCCCCCACCTCAGTTCTTTTCGCCCCGAAAAGATGTGTCGCTATTTGTAGTCAATTCTCCCTGGGTGTAATATGGGGCAAGACGGTCCAGATGCACGATTTTCATTTTAGCTCTCGGCCTACGATGTTCCTGTATTCGGTATACGACGTCGTTGATTCGCTTTGTAACTCGGTATGGTCCCTCCCAATTATGTTGCAACTTTGGAGACCTACCCTTTCGCCGTTGCGGGTTATAAAGCCACACCAAGTCATCTTGCTGGAAGCCAGTAGAATTAGCCTTTAGATCATACCTGGTCTTCATGCGGTCAGCAGCCGATTCGAGGTGTTTTCGCACTGTCCGATGTATCTGGTTCAACCGTTGTCTTAGATCACTTGCGTACTCCGAGACCGTTTGGGGTTTCTCAGGGGGTGTTCCGAACTTTATATCGGCTGGCAGACGAATAGTCTTTCCAAAAATGACTTTGGCTGGGGCTTGGCCCGTCGATGCATGTTCGGCAGCTCTGTACGCCATCAAAAATAATGGGATATGTCGGTCCCAGTCCCTTTGGTTCTCGTCAACCATCTTGGCAAGGTGTTTATTGAGCGTGCCGTTGAAACGTTCGAGCATTCCATCGGATTGGGGATGCAGCGGTGTTGTCCTCGTTTTCCGTATTCCGAGCAGCTCGCACATTTCGCCAAAAACTAGTGACTCAAAGTTTCGGCCTTGATCCGAATGTAATTCGCAAGGTACGCCGTACCTACTGACCCAATTTAACACTAGCTGTTCAGCTACGGTAGTTGCTTCCTGGTTGGGAATGGGGTAGACCTCGGGCCACTTGCTGAAATAATCGGCTACAACCAGCGTATATCGATTTCCCCAATCGGTTTCAGGAAAGGGTCCTGCGATGTCAACAGCAATCCTCTCAAACGGTACCCCCACGTTATAGGTTTGCATTTGTCCTCTCAGTCGTCGCTTTGGGCCTTTGACGGAAGCGCAAATTGTGCATCTGCGACACCAGTCCTCTACGTCTTCTCGAGCGTGGAGCCAGTAGAACCTTTCCCGCAATTTCGCTAAGGTCTTGTTAACACCAAGGTGGCCTCCCGAGGATCCTTCATGCATTTCCTTTACCACATCGTGGATTCGGCTTTTGGGTAGTATAGTTTGCATCCTATAGGAGCTGCCATCCGCCGTTTCCCATTTCCGCTTGAGTATGCCACCCTCTACCTGAAGGGAGTTCCATTGTGCCCAATAGCTTTTCAGGGTTGCGCCATGCATCGAAACGTCCTTCCACTCCGGTCGCCCAGTCGTCTCCTTCCATACGAGCAATGGTCCGATGTCTTCATCGGCTAGCTGGGCATTTCGAATCTCCTCCGATGACCAACCTTCATCGAATTCGGCCGTTATCAGTCGCAGATCAACGGGCGGTTCCTTTTCCTCAATCCGTCGGCAATGCTTGCAGTTAGCTGGACATGGGCGACGAGATAGGGCGTCAGCATTTCCATGAACTCCGCCCTTTCGATGAACAATTTCGTAGTCGTACGACTGCAATCTTTCGATCCATCTCGCAACTTGTCCCTCGGGGTTTTTGAAGTTAAGTAGCCATCTCAGCGATGCATGGTCCGTTCGAAGAACAAATTTCTGGCCATATAGGTACTTGTGGAACTGCTTGGTGGCCTCTATTATAGCCAATAGCTCCTTCCTGGTCACACAGTAGTTCCTCTCACTTTTTGAAAGAACTCGACTGTAATACGAGAGGACTCTTTCTTCGCCATTGATCTGCTGGGAGAGTACAGCTCCAATACCGCCGTTGCTTGCATCAGTGTCAACTACAAACATTTTCCCGGGTTTCGGATACGCCGGCACGGGTGATTCACACAGCTTTTCCTTCAGGGTCTCAAAGGCTGTCTGGCATTGTTCGTTCCAGACATACGGACGATTTTTCTCGGTTAGCTGATGGAGACACTTAGCTATTTTGGCAAAGTCTTTGACGAATCTTCGATAGTAGGTTGCCAGACCCAGGAAACTTCGTAGTTGGCGCTTATTGTTTGGTGTTGGCCAGCTTTTCACGGCTTCAATTTTCTCAGGGTCTGTTTTGACCCCTTCAGCTGATACGACATGTCCCAGGTATTTTACTTCAGCTGCGAAAAGGGTACACTTGTCGGGACTAAGTTTCAAATTTGCCAGTCGCAGTCGGGAGAAAATCTCTTCTAAGTTCCGCACATGCTCTTCGAACGTTCTCCCGATGACGATGATGTCATCTAGGTACACCAAGCAGGTTTTCCAGGTTAGACCACGTAGCACGTATTCCATCAAGCGTTCGAAAGTGGCTGGAGCATTGCAAAGTCCAAACGGCATCACCACGAATTGCCACAATCCGGTCCCAACTGAAAATGCGGTCTTCTCTCGGTCCTTCTTGTCAATTTCTACCTGCCAGTAGCCACTCTTGAGATCGAGTGTAGAAAACCATTTTGCGTCGGCTAAAGTGTCCATGATGTCATCGATGCGTGGGAGCGGGTAACTATCTTTCTTAGTGACGTCGTTAAGCTGCCTATAGTCGACACAAAAGCGAGTGCTACCATCCTTTTTCTTTACTAGAACTACAGGCGCGGCCCATGGACTTACAGAAGGTTCAATAATGCCTTGTTTTTCCATGTCCGAGATCAGCGCGCTCACTTCTCCCTGTTTGGCTATAGGGAGACGTCTTGGTGCTTGTCGAATCGGCTTGGCTCCCTGTGTATCTATGACGTGAGTTACCAAACTCGTTCGGCCTTGGTCATCCGGGCTTGTTGAGAAGATGTCACTGTACTTGGTGACCAGATCAGAGGCTCGCTTGAATAGCTGCACCGGCAATTTGGCTTGCTTCAATATTGCAGACGTGGATTCCCGGGCTTTGTCTGTGTCTTGCCTCCTTTTCCAATGATGGCCGTGAGTAGCTTCCAAAGAGGTGATGGTGGAAACAGGCTGGCAGCTGCCGATGACTTCTCCCGCTTTGATGCTCGTGGTTGAGTCTGCGGTGTTAAGGACTCTAACCGGCACATATCCGTTCCTTAAAGAACTTACAAGGCTTCGTCCTACAATCAAACTGCGCAATGCAGATGTCTTCGTTGGCTCTATCAGATAAGATCGGTGGTCTCCAGAATCACCATCAAGCTTGGCCCATACAATGCTTTCGGAAGAATTCGGTACATCAGTGTCAGTACATACCACTACATTCATCTTGGGGACTTGGACGCTGGGATCCTCCATCAGTACTTCGACATTCTGCCATTTCAATACACGTTGGCCCAAGTCCAACGTGATTCCATGTGGTCGCAGAAAATCCATTCCGAGAATGCAGTCATCCATAATGTTCGCGACCAGAAAATTATGTCGGAACACAAGGTCTCCCAACTGTATCTGGAGGTTGACCTCTCCATGAACAGGTGCAGTTTCTCCCGTAGCTGTCCGTAGTGAGAAAATTCTGCCCTTGTGAAGTTGTTGCTGTCTAACTAGGTCTGGTCGGATAATCGATCGGGTTGCACCAGTGTCGATTGTTATGGTGCAGTGTTCTCCGTCAATTTGACCCGGAAGACATAAGTCCGCTTCTCCACGATGTAGTCTTGACACGGTGATGGTGGTGCTGGGGACGTCGATCCTCCTAGCCAACCTCTGCCCCACGAAGTTGGCTCTTACATGTTTCCCGGCCCCTCTGTTTGAAGGGCTTCCATTCTGGGCTCCTGACTCGGTCTGGATCTCCTCCTAGCTGCACACCCTGGACAATAGCTCGGTTTTCTTCGCTTCTTGCAGTCTCTTTGTAGGTGCCCCTTCTCTCCACAATTCCAGCATCTAGGCGCACCATTTACATGCGGGTCTCGCTCAATTTGCACGCGCTCGCACCTGCACTCGTCTGTCACTACCTCACGAACCCGGGCAGTGGTACGAGTCACATTTTTCGCTGCCTCAAAGTTCAGACTATAAGCCAATGCGTCCTTAACCGTTTGCTTTTGAGCTAAACGCACGGCTTGTTGCAATTCCGGGTCCTTTAGTGCGCTGATGAATGCTTCTGTCGCTGCATCATCTCGATGTTCTGGGTCGTAGGCTGGGTAAGCCAAAAGTGCCAGTCGCTCAATGTCTTGGGCTAGCTGCTGTAGGGTTTCACCAGACTTCTGCATTCGATGCCTTAGCTGTGACCGATAAATCTGCTTTAGATGATCGTCTCCATAACGCATGTCGAGCGCATTCATTATAGCATTCGGGTTTGAGTGCAATTCAACGGGGATCGTCTGCAACAGCTCGGCAGCTGGGCCTCTTAGAGCAAGAATCAATGCAGTTGCTCGTTCCTGCTCATTCCAGTGATTTATGCGAGCGGCTGCTTCGAACTGGGTTTTGTAAATAGTCCAGACCGTTTGCCCATCGAATATTGGTGCTTGCACATTTCTGGATGAGCTTTGCGCTGCGGTTATAATTGGGGCTGGTGAGGCGGTTACTACTGCCTTCGCTGCCTCTAGTTCTTTTTTTACTTTTTCCATCTCATGGTTTATTCTCTCTTCGACCTGGCTGACCTTTCCCTCGACCTGGCTGACCTTTTCCTCGACCTGGTAAACCTTTTCCTCGACCTGGTCAACCTTTTCCTCGACGCCTTTTATTTGTTTGTTCAGATGGCCGAGCTCCGCTTTTATTTCGGTTGACTGTTTCTCCAGCTTCTGTGTGATGTCTGCCTTGATTTCGAACGCTTGTTGGTCCAGCTTCACTGATTGTTCATTTAACTTCGCTGATTGTTCATCAAGCTTCGCAGTCAGACTGGATGACATTAGCATCAACATTTGCATCAGCGCATTTTCTGACTCCTTTGATTTTGGTGTGTCCACTTCTCCACCTTCTGCGCCTTTTTCCGCATCTGAGAGCTCACCCGAATCCAAATTCACGCCTTCCGACTCGATCGCGTCACGCAAGCGTGCAATCAGTATGGCCTTTGTACCTTGTGTGGCCAGATTCCGCTGTTCCAACTCCTCCTTGAGCTCCGATATGGTCAATTCATTTATTTTTAAGTTTAAGCTTCGTGGCATTTTTAATGTTTCTTTAAATTTTACTATTGTGCACTATAAAAATCTTCAAATTTTCACTTTCAAAATTTTTCTTTCGCACTTCTTGACACCACTGTCGCGTGTTATTTGGTTCGCGGCCAATAATTTTAATGTTCCGGGAAAGTGAAAACGCAATGTCTTTTAATTTAAGTTAAAAGTGTTTATTTAATTAAATAAAAAGCACAATAATCAGTTAACACTTTCACTAATTTTAATTGTCACTATTAAAATTTTCTAACACTTGTCCATAAATTTATTATCGCAATTGTTTTCTAAATCACTTCACTATTACAAAAATCACTTTTCTACTACTCGAATAATTTCGCTTCCCACACACAAACGCAGTTCTTATCGCGGTCGAATGAATGATTCCCCCCATTCATTCAGCTCGCCTTTATATAGGGTCTCTACCTATTCACCCATTTCTCGCACATTGGCGAACGTTCTACCTGGTAGATTCGAGCAAATTCATCAATGGAGTGACGTCACTTGCAGATGTTGATCATGCTTGTTGGGTTCTCGTAGTTTCGAGTGAATTCGTGTTCTTCATTGTTGTGAAAACAATTGCGACAGTAGCTCGCAGAATTATTTGTACATGTAATTATTTGTACATGTAACAATATATATATATATATATATATATATATATATATATATATATATATATATATATATGTATGTATATATATATACGAATGCGTTTTTCACTTGAAGTTTTCTTCTTATTGCAGTGAGGATATTATAGTCAGTAAAACGCAGAAAGTTTTAAAAATTGGAATTTCATTTTAGTGTAACTAATTCTATTAACTATCATTTGGGGAGATTTAAGGATAGTTCATGAACAATTCCATGTTGCAATGAATATGGAATTTAAAGATATAATATCTAAGAGAAATAAATATCTTGAAAACACCTTAATCAATACGAATAAACTATGATCGATTTTCAAAGGTTGAGTCGATTATTAGCGAATGCTGTTAATTTTTACCGACTTTCATAGGAAACCTGGCTCAAAGGTTTTTTTAGGGTTTTGAACTAAAATACAAAACCCTATTGCAATCACGACCTGTGTCCGTCTGTCCGTCCGTCCGTCCGTCCGTCCGTCCGTCCGTCCGTCTGTATGTCACAGCACTTTTTCTCCGAAACTATAGAGGCTACAGCCATGAAACTTTGTGAAAAGGTCAGAAGTGGTGACCTCTTGAAAGTTCAAGGGTGAAAAATTTTTCAAAGGCGTTTAAGGGGGGTCTCCCCATATAAGGGGGTGACCCCTCAAAAAAAAATTTTCACCATTGGTAGTCGAGTAGTATGTCATTGGAAAGGTCTCAATGAGATCTTTTCAAAACAAGTCTTAAAATTGTCTTATAAGTACCGAGGGGGGCAGAGGAAGGGGAAATGTACGAACTTTTCGCGTACCCCCCCCTCGCGATTGGACACCTTCCATCCGAAAAATCTGAAATAAATCATGAATGTAGGCCTTAATGAGTATAACAACAACAAATACATGAGAAGTCGAAATTCACTCAACTTTGTTAGTAATAGTATGATTTATCGATTTTGTGTTTTCTTGAATAAAATCTAAACGGTACCCTTAAACTCAATAAATTTTAGCAAAGAGATGACTATTTATAAGATTGATCTTTTCGAAAAGTTTCATAAAGATCGAATAATATTTACCGAAGTTATAGCGATTTGAATTTTCGTGTATTACTATGGAGCAATATGCCCTGTATTACTATGGAAACATATTGCTATGGAGCCATATGCGCTTTTTACCGACTTAGACACTACAGCTTTGCTAGAATTTGCATGAAAATTTCAGGGGTGATAGGTATCATGAAGATGAGTACATACAATTGAAACAAGTCGAAGAGGCAGGAGAGAGCTCCTAGCATAAGGGCTTTGTAACCATTCTAGGATTCGAAAAAATAGGTCATGAATCTATGATTACAGTACAGAGGAGTGGGCCCTGAAAAAAATTTTATGAAAGGTAGCCGATATGAATATCAACTGAAAGTTCTCTATGAGAGCTTTTCAAAACAGTTCTTAAACTGACAGTTTTTTTTCAGTGGGGGCACAGGGGGGGGGGGGGGGAATACATGAACAATGTGTTTCTAAAAATTCTGGAAAAATTATCAAGGGAGATATCTATGGGTATAACTAAAACAAATACCTCAGAATTCACAATTCTTTCAACTTTGTTAATAATAGTATGATCCTCGAATTTCACATTTTCTCCAATAATATCGTCTTTGACATGTTTCTTGATTTTATTCGTTGCTGGTTACTGCATTTGGAAGTTGAGTACAAAACCCTTCTGACATGAGCATAGGTCTGTCTACCCAACTTGTTTGGTTTTCTTTTCATTTATGTTCACACGTAACTTTTGAGCGATGACAGTAAAAGGATTCTGTTTTCGCGAAACTATAGAAATTACTTGTCACTAGGTCCCATCTGAGCGACATCCGTTAAGTAAATTTCTGTTTTTCAACTTCAGCACCGTTTCCTTTTCACTGGGAAATAATAACTCGTGATGCTGTGGAGATACACGTTTTCAAAGGGCCTAGACACTACAGGTAAGCTGGAATTTTGTTGGAAACTTTAGAAATAGTTTGTAACATTGATATTTAGTCATTACTACCACAAATAATAGAGTCAACACACCATCACTAAACTGATGGCAAATTGAAACACATAATAACCATTTTTAGTTTTTCAAACTCAAGTTATTCACTGTATATATATAGAGTAAGTTTTGATATTCACAGAGTGTTGTTTGATTTACTAATAGGTTCACGAAACCCTTTTGTAGGAGCACTTTCCTGCTACTTCTACTTGTTTCTTATATATTTTTAAACTTTTTTATTTTGTGATATAAACACGCGAATTGTATCATAACAGCTGATCTGTAACAGGGTTTTTATTTAGATTATAATGTAAATTAATAAACAAGGCAAAATATCTAGAGAAAACTGGAAGTTGTGACACTGTTAGCAACGCACAGCTATCTGCGTGGTCACGTCGAATGAATAGATATTCAAACGAATAAAACTTACTAAACGCGCTGAGAGGCAGAGTGAAAACCAGAACCCCTTTTACACAAAGTCTGAATCTGATTAACAGGCACTTCAAATGAATTCGATAGAATAACAACGAAGTTGGAACACGCAGTGACCACAAAGTTTAACCGCTTTGGCAGATAGGTACTGAGCTGAATAATCAGTGCAAAGCTAGACGGGCACCATGAGCAGCATGAAAGTTTTGACGAGCTGGAGGTTTCGATGAATGCTAGTCACGTGAATCGTATGGATGAACTACGGATACCCAAAACTGTATTCGCTCGGAGAACTGAGTAATGAGAAAACCAAGGAAACCCTCGTCCGAAGAAGACAGCTCATCGTTGCTCGTATTTCGAAATTGAAGGACGAGGACGATGGACCGAAACAGTTAGAGGTGCTTTTTGTAGAAAGCGAACATCCAAGATAGGCGGTGGTGCTAAAAAGAAAAAGATAGTATAGGTTTGGGCTGTTCGCTCACAAACCCTACTATTTTTTAGGGTTTTCAAAAAAATAGGTACAGCACACGTCCGTCGGTGCATCACAGTAAAATTTCTTACAAACTAGAGAAGTTAGTGTCATTAAATCAGAAGTTTCTAGTTAAAGAAAATTTAAAAGTCGAAAAAAAATTTTAAGGGGGTCTTCCTAACATATGTGCTGTGACCGCTTAAAATTGTTTTCACTGAAGATCGTTGAGTAGAGTATCAAATGAAAGGATTTGATGAGATATTTTAGTACCCATTGTTAAAACTGAAATATCGATAACGAGATAGGCAGAGGAAGCAGAAGAATACGACGAAACTGTGTCCCCTTTCGCGATTGGACACCTGTGGACCGAAGAATCGGAAAAAATCATGTAGATAGTTCACCTTAAGTATAATAATGACGAATGCCGCAGAAGTCAAAATAAGTTCAGTTTTGTTAATACGAGTAGGATTTATGAATTTCATATTTTCACCGATGAAATCGTGAGGTACCCTTAAATTCAATAAATCAAGGTCATTTGATATAAGATTCCCATATTTTGTCATTTTCATCAGAATGTAACCATATTTAGTGATATAGCCCTTCTAACTTTCATATATCACAATAAAAACAATACGCGGTTTGCCTGCGCTTTGCGCTTTTAATCAAATATGATGGTACATTATTGAGCGGGTTTTGTTGAAAATTTCAGGAAAGATGAATAACTTAAGCATTGTTGGAATTCTGAACACGCGGCCACGGCAATTAGATGATGTCTTTTAAACTTATGATTAACTTAGTACCTACATATCATAGAAGTATTTCTTGACTTTGTACATTAGTTGGGTTCGGGTTTGTACATTAGTTAAGGGTAGTAAAAAATTCCTGACAGGAGCGTACTTGTATCTACTCAATTTTTTTTAAACAGTTTCAGTTTGAATAAAAGAGCATCTTTTTATAGCAAGAAGTTTCCTTAAAAATTACTTTTATTAACCTTATAAGCTCAACTTTCGAATCTAATATTGAACTTAAAAATAATTATTGTAGAGATGTAATAATACACCATCGTCTCGTGCATCGTTCCAAGAACATTCATTTTTAGCATCACTGTCAGCTTTTCTTTTATTTGTGTATGTGCTAAAGACTTACCATTCACCATCATCCACAATATCCTCATCTTTCGAGGATATTGTAGATGATAATCTGGCTGCTGATTGTTGTTTGTATTCAGAAGTTAATTCCGTTATTCTTGATAGGGCATTAGCTTAAGTACTCGTACGTGCATCAATTTTTGAAAAACCTTATATCACTATCGATCACTAAACCTCGAACGCATTTCGAGTCCACCATACCAGATGAGAATAGATGCCTTGAAACTTGGAAAAATTTCTGAACGCAGCTGATGGGTGGGTACACATTTGCTGCAGTACGTGCGGCAGCATCGTTAGAAAATTTTCAGTGCTTATATGCAAAGAATATCTATACAGAAAAAAGCAACACTCCATTGTTTCCACTCAAATATTGCGTGACCTTCAGGCTCGACGTGCACAAGCACATGTGCAGTGAATGCAATCGATTCGAAATGGATCACATAAACACCGGAATAACTAATGCGCTGTGAAACAAGACTCATGGATCATAAACAAATCACCCTAATAATTCCCATACCTTTTCACCTGTGAGTGCTAGTTAAAAAAAGAAAAACAAACTTTTTATAAAAACTGGTACTTGTGGCACAACCGGTTCATTCGAGAGCGCTAGTTATGTTTCTAAACAAGTTGAGTAAGCAGGAGAGTGCTCCTACCAGAAGGTATTTGTAAACATCCTAGGGTTAGAAACAAATTTTCTAATAGCTTGAATTATTCATCCAATAGCTTGAATTATTCAATCCAATTTCATTTCATCCAAATCGTTCAAATTTATGCAAAAGATGCGCAGTTCCTTTCATACGCACAGTGCAGCCGGCATTTTGATCTAGCTTAAATTATTTTTAAGGGGTTTTGTACTAAAATACAAAACCCTATTGCAATCACGACCTGTGTCCGTCTGTCCGCCTGTATGTCACAGCACTTTTTCTCCGAAACTATAAAGGCTACAGCCATGAAATTTGTGATTAGGTCAGAAGTGGTGACTTCTTGAAAGTTCAAGGGTGCAAAAATTTTTCAAAGGGGTTTAAGGGGGGTCTCCCCATATAGGGAGGTGAACCCCAAAAAAAAAAATTTTCACCATTCGTAGTCGAATAGAGTACCACTGGAAAGGTCTCAATGAGATTTTTTCAAAACAAGTCTTGAAATTGCCTTATGAGTACTGAGGGGGGCAGGGGAAGGGGAAATGTACGAACTTTTCGCGTACCCGACCCCCCCCCCTCCCCTAGCGATTGGACACCTTCCATCCGAAAAATCTTTAAAAAATCATGAATGTAGGCCTTTATGAGTAGTATTGTGTTATATGTTAATATGAAATGAGAAATTAATTTAAATAAAATACCTCCGTCGTCTAGTCCGATTTTACTCTGGTCAAATTGTGACGTGCACCAAAGCTAATGCTTTTATACAGCAAACAAGATCTAAGTTTGGCCGAAATATCCAGCCAAAGTATTTTTATGATCAATAAAAATCTTTCCCTTTTGTCTTTTAATAAAACCAGCCTAAGATACACTTTGGCCGAACTCTTTATTATGAGACGGGTCAGAATTTACTGATCCCGAATCAATACATTACTTTTCCTTTTATACAAATTCTATTCGTAAATCTACTTCTCACGCCCTCATTATTCAACATTCAATTTGTCTGGTCATGACACACAAATCAATTAACACCTCGCATTCCCATTCATTATACTCATCATCCCTATGTATGAATGCAATTTATGACCTCTTTTCTAGGTCATAAATTCCATCGTCTCAAGTGCATATGACTAGGACGCTAGCATGCACATGGCAATTCGAATGCGGAAGAAAAGTGAAAGTGAAAGAAATTGAACGTTGAGTAATGAGGTAGGTTTCACGTTACATATGTTCGTCGTCACATTAGTCTTTGCGATGTGTTTTGTTTTCATATTCCAATGCAATGGCTCATGAAAGTAATTTATGACCTTGCCATGGGATCGGAATATGAGACGAAATGTATTTGTTACAAATTGAGTTCACATTCATTATGAATACAATTTGAGTATTTATGTTATGCATGAATGATTCATTAAATTCAGTTTACGCAACTTATGTATTGAAAATCATTATGGGAATCATTACAGTAGAACAACAACAAATACATGAGAAGTCGAAATTCCCTCAACTTTTTTAGTAATAGTATGATTTATCGATTTTATGTTTTCTTGAATAAAATCTAAACGGTACCCTTAAATTCAATAAAAGACAGATGACTATTTATAAGATTGATTTTTTCTGAAAGTTTCATAAAGATCGAATAGTATTTAAGGAAGTTATAGCGATTTGAATTTTCCTGTATTACTATGGAACAATGTGCCCTGTATTACTATGGAAATATATGGCTATGGAACCATATGCGCTTTTTACCGACTTAGACACTACAGCTTTGCTAGGATTTGCATGAACATTTCAGGAATGATAGGTATCATGAAGATGAGTACATACAATTGAAACAAGGCGAAGAGGCAGGAGAGAGCTCCTAGCAAAAGGGCTTTGTAACCATTCTAAGATTCGAAAAAACAGGCCATGAATCGATGATTACAGGACAGAGGAGTGGCCCCCGAAAAAAAATTTCATGAAAGGTAGCCGATATGAGTATCAACTGTAAGTTCTCCATGAGAGCTTTTGAAAACAGCTCTTAAACTGACAGTTTTTGCTTCAGTGGGGGCACAGGGGGGGAATGTGTTTCCTCCCTCGTGATCTAAAAAATCTGAAAAATTATCAACGGAGATATTTATGGGTATAACTATAACAAATACCTCAGAAGTCAAAATTCTTTCAACTTTGCGAATAATAGTATGATCCTCGAACATGACATGTTTCTTGATTTTATTCGTTACTGGTTACTGCATTTTGTAAGTAGTGTACAAAACCCTTCTGACATGAGCATTGGTCTGTCTACCCAACTTGTTCTGAATTCATGTTAAACACTATTCTTTTAAATTTCATGAAAATTGAAAGAAAGGAGGTATTTGTTGCCCTTGTACTCATAAAGGCCCACATTCGTGATAAATTTCAGATTTTTTGGCTCAAAGTTGTCCAATCGCGAGGGTGGGGACACAAATTTTTAGTACATTTTGCGTTCCCCTGTACCCCTAATTCATTAAATGATTTTTTTATTTCAGATTCTCAATGTTCTAATCAAGACCTTTCGTTTGATACCCCACTCGACTACCTTGATTAAAAAAATGTTTAAGGGTTAATTCGTTATTAGGGGGGACCCCCCTTAAAATTTTTTTAAATTTTTGTTGACCTTAACTTTCGAGAGACCATCACTTCTGACCTTTTCACAAAGTTTGAGGATTCTAGCTTCTAGTTTCAGAGGAAATCAGCTATGACGCACGGACAGACAGGTCGCGAAACATTAAAAATAGTCCTTTCGTAAACCCAAAGACATATAAACAAATGGACGAGCAACGAGAATCTGCGAACTCGTCCATGTGAGAAGCAAATTTGCCACATAAATAAGTTATAAATAACTTACGCTCTCGAAACTATATGATTCCCTTTGCTTCTCCTTCCCCTTTTTTCCAGACAGGTTTTTCTTTTCTCTCTTCAGAAGAATCGCTTCCCCCACTGACATCCGCGCACACCAACGAAATGTCATTTCACGTGCAAACGATCGCGCCTTCGTTATCATTCGGAAAACAGTTTGAGTACAAACAACAAACGACTCTCACTCAAAACTCAAACGTCAAAGCAAAAAAAATCGAAAAGAGCGCGAAACACGCGGGAAAACTCATGTGTCAAAGCGGATGAAAATTTCGTAAATTTTTAATTAAAACAGTGAATTAAAGTTCCGATTACGTTCGCGCGATCTTTAAAATTAAAAACTTTTTAAATGTGAACGTGTTTCGCCGTGAATAGAGTGCTAAAACAAAAGCATATCACTTCACACCTCAACTTCATACAACTTTAGCGAAGGTTGCCAATTGCTTCGGCTCTCACGACCGGTTTCGGATCCAGTACTCTCTATATCTATGCGTAAACCCATGGAACAGGTAGAGTATCGACTCTGGGGGTTCGGCCACATTGCGATTTTTAGACGCAAATATGAACAGACTGCGACAAGATTCGCAAAGGAACTTCAGGCATGCGCAAAACTAATATGCTCATTTGAAGGTATGTCTTTGCCAGGAATACATGCGCTAACTCATTTGTGCGCTATGCAAGAAACTTCCATGCACACCAGTGTCAAATGTCCAAATGATGTGCGCCTGCGCGCGAATCACAAAAACTTCCTACTAAACTGATTTAAGAAAAAATCGCAAGTTCTTGCGACTGCCAACTTGGCCAAAATTGTCGGAAATCGCAGTGTGCGTGCCTCCATTTAACCATGTGTACTTGCGACAGTAGTGCGACTATATAGTCGTAGTCTGATCCATCCCTTAGTTGCTCATCGGTTTCCATTTATGTTTAGCAGGTATCCATTTCCAGTGGAAAAGGAGGGAGAGACACCCACTAGATAACGAGTTCTCTCATCCCAATGTCATGCTGCACTGCTCATCTTTTGGGTTAACCTATCCGGAAAGAAAATCTGTCAAGCCAATGGTTTTCGGTACATCCTTGATAATTGTCTCAAGCCAGCGTAAAGGAGGAGCACAAGATTTAAAGTGGAGCTGAACTGATTAAAGAGTACAATTTACTGGACAGTAGCTAAAAAAATATCAATCAGAGTAGGGGGAGCGTCGTATGTTACAGTCATACTGAAGTATGGAGTGGTCGAATGAGAGAAGGCTGAGAGTAACGGGGCAGGAGTCACAGTTGTATTTTGATGCGTAGAGGCCAGAAGCACGCACAGCTACCAACTGTGATACAGGAGCTATGTAGGAAGTGACACTGAGGCAGAGTGTTACAATAATCCGAAGAGGGATTTCATTTGTTCACAGGTTAGGGAAGCTTACAGTAATCCGCATGGTTTAGTGGTTAGAGTGCTCGCTGCGTAAGCTGAAGATCCCTGGTTCGAATTCCGTATGTGAAAACGAAATTTGTTTCGAGTGATTCTTTGGACAGATAATGAACTTGTTCAGTTATGATACGTACTCATTTGAAAATCAGAAAGTATGGCAGCTGGGTGGACGAATCAACAGCCAACACGTGGTATTGACTATATTACCTTTTTGAGTGCCGACACTTTCGATAAAAATGATGAGATACTCTATCTCTAAGCGAACGCCCGAAATGTGCTGTAGTGCTAAAGCAAAAAAACGTAATTTTACTCAAATCTGTTCCAAGGAAGATCTTTTACCCCCTTGTCAGAACTCTTCAACCATTCAAAATCAATTTTATGCATCGGTTGATATTTTTCCAACTCAAAATAAAGCTACATAATTCATTTCAGATTTTTTAGATGCAAAACTTTGTAATCATTCCTTTGAATTTGGTCTACTTATCGTCTTTTCGTAAAGAAGTTAAAAATTTCGTTTAGATAAAATTTTGAAATGTTTTCATATGCACTCCTTGCGATCACATTTTCTAAAAATTGGTCCATGAGCTTTGCTCACACTATCTTCCATGTTTGCAGAAACAAGCGCAACAAGCAATTTGTGTGTTTTAAACATCTTTATTTGCTGCAGTTTTGTAACCGCTAACAATTAAATTTGATCATAAGTGGAAGCCGTGACCTATCCAAGCCTAAAGCTATCTGATTCACATATATATTACGACAAGATACATATTCTCCTTCTGGCCATTTCATTAGCGATTTCCATTTGAACCGCATTGTTAATTAATGAACGAACCATCTTCTCGTATCGGAATCGGCGGAATTAATTTGATTTGCATTCACATGCTTCGTTTCTTCATTCGCATCTATTACAATGTATCTATTGGTAATGATGGTCCGGCTAAATTGAAACAAAAACCCGCTTTGTTGATTTATTACCAGCAAAGCTACAAGATTAATAGAAAAATTTCACTTTTCATGCGAATTCGCTGCCATTTTTTTTTAGCGTTTCCGCGAAGAGACTAACAGAGTTATTCGACGCGCATAGTGTCCGGAGCCATTGAAGCGCGTAAACAAATCAAAGCTGAAAATGATTTCATCTCTCGAAAATAGTAATTAAAGCGCAGCTTATAGTATAAAAACGGTGAATTGCTTTGCTGTTCACTTTTGAATTAGAAGCATTTTCCACTCAGCTTCGAAACATACTTTCACTGTATCTCGCTGTAATAGCAGCAATAATGCAAAGCGTGTCCGCCCAAGCCTACAATAATTGCAAATGCAGTAAAATGCTTGCCGCATTTGTTGCCGGCCAGTGTACTCCTGATCAATGGGATATACATACAAGTACTCGTATGTATGTACGAGTATGGCGAGGAAAGTTTAAAGTCTCTCAGATTTGGGATTGCTTCAAGGCAGTCTGTGTTTTTACGCCAGTATGTTTTCGTGTTATGGATTATTCTTGGATTTTCTGGTCTAATTCACTTTCAATTCAAACCGAATCCAATTACAGATCGATTGAAAGTTATAACGATGCCTAACCCACACATCAGCCATGAATCAACAAGAAGCCGCTGACTGATTCTCGAAGGGGTTTGGATGCCTAGAAAATATACTATTGTATAATTTTTGATTTGGAACAAACACAATCAGGGGTTCAGGCTGAGGCGTTTGCTGATAAGCAATTAGATGGAGGTATCCAAAATAACTTCAAGAATGTTCTCAACGTAAGGTTGGGTTCAGTAAGATCGAAAGATATTTTGCCGGGCTGAGATGATGCTGAGTTAACTCTACTGAGGAAGCAGTTTATGATAGTTAATTTGTTGTATTTCACAGTGAATCGTTTGAAGTCAGTATCAATGTACATATTTTTACTATGAATAGCAATTTTCGTCATCCTGTTGTAATGATTTTTTTTAAATCTGTGCAGGACACGGGTGCTGATTGTATGGCATAAGTGTCAGCGAGCTATAAACAAAACCGAGCTCAGCTGACCAGCTTCGCTTAACGACCGCATACGCGTGCTTGTCGACTAGCTATTTGCGGGATCATATGAGGCGGGTACTTGTCGAGGCGCGAAAATGTTTATCACGCGTGCTCTACTCTACGAGACATATCGATCAATTTTTATTATCTTTAGAAATGTTCTATTATGTGTCAATTAAGCTACTCTACAGTAATTCACCATTTAATTGTCTCCTTAAAGTTAGTGGACACGGAGGCTTGAGACAAACACAAACATTTTACACAAAGCAACCGTTACTTTCTCCGAAGAATGTCGTTGCATTATAAGGGGAATGTCAAACCTAAAGATGTTAAAGTGGCTGAAGTGAACCACTCATCTCTGCCTACAGAATGGAAACTTGACGGATGTGGTTAGTTTTAATCTTGTAAAACAGCAAACTAAGCAGTTTCAACGGGGTGACCACCTTATCTCTTTAGGAGTAGCCAATCTTGATCACTACGGGCTGCTCGACTGCTTATGTTTACTACAGGATAGTCTCTTCGATGCCGAACCAGACATGGAGAGAGTGAAGGATTTCGCTCTTCACCACTGTAGAAACAATTGTTCCCGCAGGGGAGAGATGGTTGTTGTAATTTTAGGCCCCTCTCCTTGAATACAAGTCCCTGACTTCTACGAAAGTATGCAAATAAAAACCGGTTACCAATCATAAAAACAAATCGGGTGTCAGTCAGGACTAATTGATAATGCGGATTTTATCACTGCCGGTCAACAGATTAGCTCCCAGCAAAAACTAACGCAATTCCAAGCAGTTTATTTGAAAGCCCCAGGCACCATCAATTTTTTTCAAAATTAGAACTGTTCGACTTCAAACTGTAAACAAACGTGCAAACCTTTCTTTTGGCAACATTAAAGGACGTAATGTCTATAACATCATCGGCGTGTTCAGGCGGCAGTGCCACTACGAACGAATTCCAGAAGATACTACAGGCCTTACTATACAGATTACAAGACAAACAACACAACACCAGAAGAAAGTTTATCGGTGACTCTATCTTTAGGTACTTTACGGAACCCTCCAAAGTATGCTACGTTAATATCAAATGTTGAGAGCGACAATGAAAATTGAATCGGTTCATCTGTCGACAGCAAAATTAAAAATGTTAGAACTCGAAGGAGAGTGGTGTCGTTTTCCCTTCGGTCCCCACGTTGGACGTCATTTGTAATGATTAAAGACACACGTCTCATACGTACGAGTCTACCCGAAGGAAATCTAAACCGACCTCTCATCGGTTCTAGACTTGAAGTCTTGGAACGTGGCAACGGACTGTACCCATCAGGTCGACAAGTCCGAACACTCTTAGTCTACTCCGAAGTGGCTGCTGGCTAGCTAGCTAGTTCGGAGAGGAATTTCGGTCGCAGGTTTTACGCGAGCACATTAAGTCCGAAATACAAAAACTCAGCCCCCGGTTCAAATGCCCGATTTAAAACGCGGCGAACAACTTCCATCGACTCTAGTTTAATTTTCGTACTTCATTTTATGTTGAGAGTTCTCGTCCTTTCTTGGCTTTTAATTATATTTTGCTCAAAAATTAGATTTTGAAGTCGCATATAATAATTTACAGAAAATATGAAGGAAAGCGATTCGAAGTAAAATCGTTTGGGCAGTTCTATAATATATTCCGCGGCAATTGATGCACATAGTAATTCATTTTTTTTACGCCATCTCACCCTTGAATTGAATGCATAAAGGTCACAAAGTTGGGTTCAAAATGAAAGAACTAGAACAACTCATAACATATGAAACGCAATCAATTAAATGCTTTTATGGCTTGAAGTTAAATATTATCGTCTTTTTTATTAGAGTTAAGAATTTAAATGAAAGCTCAGCTTATTTTGCATTACATCAAAGATCTTCGTGGTGAAGAATTTATATATAATCAATCATACAAGAGAGCTGAGAACTTGTCATAACGCAATCACCGGAATCATACATTCATTCGCGAATCGCATAGTTCATAACATTAAATCATATTATAGTTCATATTAAACAATAAATTTCCAGGCATATAATGTTATTTAATCTCTCAAATTATAACATTTTCATTCCAAGTTCGTAACTTTTTAAATATTTTGATCGATTTATAGCATCTTTTTCTTCATTTCAATTAATATACTTGTACCTCAAAAATGATTTATCATTTCCGTTCCGGGGTTCTATTTAATTTTGTTTATATATAATGTTTAAAGTCCATTATTTTATCACGCTTTTGTTCGGTTTGTTTTATATTGTTATTTTGTTTTAATGTTCTTTTTGGGTGTCATATACAAATGTTGTTCGCTAAATTTACAATACTATCACAGGTGCTACTTTTTTTGTCTTCCTTATGATCGGCTTTTCTTTTATCTTCTATAAAATGGTCTTAAGTATTTTTATTGTAATAGAGGTACCGGTTAATTCATGCGGTTTTCCAACTGATGGCGTAATTTGATTTTTATTCCAGTGATTCACCTTTCCACATATGTGTTGGAAAGCTACTGTCATATAGTTTCAGAATCAGTATGTGTCATTTAGCTAAAGCGTAAACAACAATACTTTACTCTGAAAATGTCGAATTTTGTGCCGAATAAAGTGTTTTTGCGGGGAGAACTTCTTCATTGAAGAATAAGGCTGCCGAAAGTCATCGTATTTTGGTGGAAGTGCATGGTGTGCATGCTCTAGCTGAGCGTACGTGCCAGAAGTGGTTTGCACAGTTTAAAAGTGGCAATTGTGACTTGGAGGACGATGAACGGCCCGGACAGCCAAAAGGTTTGAATATCACGAATTGGAGACATTGATTGACCAAGTCCATCCCAAACTTACAAAATCACTTGGCGTCGCTCAACAAACCATTTCCGATCGTCTAAAAGCAATTTTTCACAATAAAGCTTCAATTTTCGAAAAAAACCGCACCCCTATTATTCAATATTCTGCCCTTTCCTTAGTTCGATTTATACTCGTTTTAAATTGGTAAATGGATTATAGTGTTCGAGATATTTTAGTTTTTATTATGTTTAATTCGCAGAGACTTTTAGATCACTAGATTTCTATGTTCATTGCTTTCGTTACTATTACGAGAAAACTAAAAAATTTTTTTCTTCCGATTTTTTAAAATAATTATTCATTGAAATATTTGAAGTTAATTTAAGTAAGCACGTCTATATAATTCTATGTTCCCTGACAACATGACAACAAATTAATATTGAATCACTTTTAATGCTTTTTGATGATTCATTCAAGAGAGAACTAAAAGCTTAAAATTTTGAAAGAAATTTCTCAGCTGTGATATTTTATCGTTGTTGGTTTACTTGCTTTAACGCTATGAAATTAGCAATTTTCTTCTAGGGGTGTAATTATATCTACATGAACGTACCAACGCAACGGGATTGTTTAGTTTTCAATAATTTCATCTGAACGGTTGGTCGACTAAGTTCAGAAAAGTAGCATACGTTTTTCTTAGCCGCTGTTTGGTATGCTTCCATATAAATACTATAATCGCAACACTATAACTTTTTTTTAATTTTTCTGCTCTTGTTTGCTTTCAATTGCACTAATTTAAATTATTTTCAAAAATCAAGTTGATTTATCCGGGAGTCATATAGGGGTGCCACACAGAAGGGACAAACTGCCCATTAGTACCGTGAAAATGTGTCAGTGGGCCCAATATTTGACTGCTTCCTCAGTCGCCATATGTTCACAAAAATTAAATACGTAAATTGGGGGTGCAGAATAAACATGAAATGAAGCTTCAATACCCCTGCATAATGTAACAACTTGTCCTAAATTTGAGCACATAGGGCATCTTCTTGCCCCAGTCGATTTCTCTTGGCTCCGATCTGTTGAACTTGTACATGCCCGCAATTAAGATACACATATGGTTGAGTAACATATTCTCCTAACCGGACTTTTCTTGGTATGACTAAAGTAGTAAGACCGACCGGACACTGTGGCCGACCATCATTTATGTTATCGATAACCTTCTCTAAATCTCGTTTTGTCGGGGAATGCTGCATGCGCCTTACCTGAACAGGAACCATATCAAGTGTCGGGGTATTTGAGCCGGAACCAAGTGACAATACTGACTGAGTGATTTCGATGGTATTGCTATTCAAAATTTCTGGAGCACCTTGAATGAAATAGTGTATAATCGTTTTCTGCGTTTCTCGAATTTCAGCCCACTGCTCCACAAGTCATTTTCGTTCCGCACTCTCTGCAATCGGATATGTTATAATCAGTTGGCTTCAGGGCAACCTCTCAATTGGAACGCATTAACGCTGGAAATCCTCAATTATCTTCGATTCCTAGTTGTTAGTCGTGTTCAGGTTGATCCCGCTTAGGACCAAAATTTGCGATGGGGTTCTCGCTCCCCAATCCACCTGAACAAAGAAATAAAATTGAGATTAGACACGCGCAGAACCTCGTGGCACTATAAAAACTATAGCTATTTTTCTTTTCCACGTACGCAAAGCTGGCGTAGCACTCATCCAGGTGGCTATTGCCCCTTCTAAGCCTATGTCCTTTTTTATTATACAGGCTAGAAAATCGACGAAACAGAACTATTAACCTCACTTTTCAAAACAAACTATACCAGACAAAAAGCGTTGCGCGATCGAACTTAAAAACAGTTTATTTCAATAATTTAGTTTATACACTTTTCACTGAACGTTTTATATTGTTTTGTAGAGCAATAATACAATAATAGCTCAACTGGAAATTCACACTTTGATGCCCACATCGAGAATCTTCACAGTATGGCGCGTCCCTCTTGCTTTACCACAAGTTTTTCCCCACAAAAGCCAAGCCGCGGTTCAGTGGCAGTGATTAGTTTTAAAGTCGCTCACCAACTGTCGACGTCATTGGCGTAGGGTATATGGATCAGCTGGTCGGCGTAGGATCTGTCGGTCGCGCTAGTGGCTTACGGCGCCAAGCGCGAGGTTATCACACTGTATTTATATATCAATGCTAACACCATCAAATTATATAACTAAGTAAACGCCGGGCAGATGCAATATTTTACATCCGTTTCCTCTCCTGATATTATGCACGTAAAGATATGCATTTAAACAGATATTTCCAGATTTACCATTTGTCACATACTTCTCAAAATAATTTAAATGCTCGCCCCACTAATTCGAAAACAACAGCATCATATTTATTATTACATTTTGTATAAATCAAAAAAAAAAGTTGTGACTTTTAAGGACCTTCAAACTTTCGGACTTAAACCAGTTCTCATTTTGAAATACAAACTGTCTTTGGAAATGTTTTCATGCTTTCACTAGATACCTGTAGCTTTTACCGTATTACTAAGTTCCACCAAAGTCAGTTGGGTGGTGTGGCCAAAACTATAAAACACATTTTTGCTAATTTTTTTACCTTCAACTATCCGACATTTCGTTCCAGTTGGTTAGATTTTAAGAATTTAATTGCAACTCTCATATAGATACAGCTCAATAAATCT
This sequence comes from Odontomyia ornata, assembly GCA_963969285.1. NCBI lineage: Eukaryota > Metazoa > Arthropoda > Insecta > Diptera > Stratiomyidae > Odontomyia > Odontomyia ornata. Next base: position 174,348,000 of record OZ017742.1, read on the forward strand.
CTGTAACAAATTTCATTCAAATAGGAGCTATACTTTCGTCAGAAAATCATCATGGAATTCCGTCCAAATTACCGCCGTTTAGCTCTCGCTAGGCCGATTTGAATTTAGTCGAGGTATTGCTGGATACATCTTTCTTGTAAATTTGGTGCATGAATCAAAGGAAAATTGTCACTCCTAGTGTGACCTTAAATTCCGATCCTCCATGCGCATACAAACATGCTATGGAATACTCTCGGCAATAGAAAATTTTTTTTCGAAAAACGTTTGAAAGGTTTCATCAAGACCTTTCATTTGACAGCCTATAGGATTACCTTCAGCGAGTTACATGCATAGCTGCTCTAGAGGGAGGTCTCCATCTAAGTATCTTTCTGCATCGACTTATATGCAGAATATTGTCAGGGAAGCAGTTACGCGGGGACTGACGAAGAAGTATAATATGTCCTGATCACAAAAAGAGGGACAATTTAAGGTGAGAAAATTAGATGTATGGAGGCATCACTCTACTGTCTACGTCTTATAAAGTACTTTCCGAAATCATAGAAATGACTCAATATTCTCAGTTAAGTAGGTACTCGAAAAATGTGTAGTGGAATGAGGTAGGTAAAATGTCCGTAAATGACTGCAGGAATGGTTTGCTGCCTCGGCGAGAGAGGATGGTGGATTTCGCCGAGATTGGCCTTGTCTGAGGACCCGTGAATGCGCTGGCAGGCTAGCATTGCGGTGTCATGGGGCGAGTTCTTTTCCTCAGCAAAGGGTCCACTACAAAAAAATTTCGTATTCACGAATTGAGAGATCAAATGCTGATCGACAGGTATCGATGCCGAAGTAACCTACTAAGGGTGGAAATTGCTTAAAGGGTTTAACGAGAGGAAAGACCGAAGGTGCAGTTTAGTAATTCATTTTTGTTCCTTGGTTGCAGTTGTGTCTATGGTTTTTAATGATTTAATTCAATATTTTCTTATATGAATTGTACGCTGATATTTAAAATGCAAGTGCATAAAAAAGGACATAAACAAAACATTTATAAATTAAGCATTTCATTCTATTTTTAAGCATGCTGATTTCTGTTTCTTATTTACTGGATGTATGGGAAATGTGAATTAGTTTTAGGTATTTGTACATAGAATTCTCTTAAATAATTTTGAAAACACCTTCATATGAATTTTCATTGTATGTCAAGTTTCATGCTATTTTAATAAATAAAGTAAAAGCATTTTCTTAAATAAATAAATTAAAGTAGGTCGTTACTCCAAATGTTTATGATCGTATGTAAATTTAAAACAATATATATATATATATATATATATATATATATATATATATATATATATATATATATATATATATATATATATATATATATCAACAGGCATATAAATATATAAATATAAAAAAACAAATGGGTGCTCACCCAGCATCTTCAACGAGCGCCCGTAGATGATGTGGATGATGCCTGAAACTTGCTGAAATTCTGTTGGATGTGATAATTTACTTTAAACATTACAATTTAGTAGAACAGTCAGGTGTTTTCCACATATCGAATGAATCCAAGAACGGAAGTTAAATATTTTAAATTGGGAATCGTGTAAGAATAGTTGGCGAAGAAAACTAAATTTCAGTGACTTTCTCCTTCTTCTTCTTTGCACTACAGCCCCTCTCGGGCGTTCACTTCCTGCAAACAGCGCCTCCAACTGTTTCGGTCCGTTGACCACGTCCTTTAATTCTGAAATCCCAGCAGCGATGAACTGTCTTCTTCGACCGAGTCAGACCAGCGTTTCCTCGGTTTCCCCACTAGTCTCCGCCCTTCAGTTCTCCCTACGAATATCTTTTTGGCTATCCGTTGTTGGTCCATACGATTCATGTGGCCAGCCCATTGAAGCTTCCGCAGTCTTGCAATCGTCATCGTTGTATCGAATTCGCCATTGGACCCCGTCTAGCTTCGCTCCGATTATTCGCCTCAGGACCCGTCGCTCAAAGGCGCTGAATATGTTTGTGGATGCTTGGTTAAGGGTCCATGTTTCACACCAATAGCATAACACAGATCTTATCACAGATTTGTATATTTGGAGCTTTGTTTCCCTGTGTATGCAGCTGGTCTTCAAGATCGCCAATACTGAATAAAATATTTTATTTGCGAGCTGTATTCTTCGGCGTATTTCGTCTCTTTCGTTGCCCGCTTTCGTTATTTTGGCGCCTAACTACGCAAATTCAGTGACTTTACTCTATCCAAAATCACAGTAAACATGTAAACCAATGCAACGGTTGCTTTTAATAAGTAAAAGGAACGATCGCAATCAAAATACCGAAGATTATTTTTCATAAAAATTCAGAGGTGTCTAAAAAAAAACAGTTAAACAAACGTGATTTGAAAACTTTTCGTAAGGAGAATTTAGATGCGGCTCTTGCGTGTTCAGCTGGGACATTACCTTAACTCATCGTAAATGATTACTGAATCTTAAACTCGCGATAGCACTGATAATCCGATTATGCACTCTTTAAGCGGTGATCTTGATTATCTCAGGCACACATCACATAAGCGTCACCGCGCGCTGTACTGTAGTAGGTATCCATAATCTGACATCTGTGCTTGATCTCCGGAAGTCGTGCTTAATTCCGCTTGCCGTTCGTGTGGGTCTTTCATAACTACATTGTGTTCCGCAGGATATCCATTTTACATTTATATCTTCCTTAGCAATTGCCTCACTCTTAAGATTTGTAATATTCTTTTTTTCTTCTCTTTAATTATGTCCAATCCTTATTTCTGTTTTGCATAATTTATACAAACACGTCAATGCAACGTAATCAAATCAGCACCCATTTTCAGAGATCAACCGCCATTGCATTAGTTGATGAATGGAGGTTGGACGTTTTTCACTCTAACAGTTTGGCCTGCAACCGCTTGAAGGTTTCACAGGATGAAGTTTAAGTTGCCTTTTGTACGCCACAGGCATTATGTATACCCCTGAGGTATTGTAAAATGTTGTATCTTGGATCATCACTGTCCTGATTTTCCGTTTTCAAGCTGTCCGTTAACAAGAAGGTGAATAAACTAGCAGCGTCGTTATCTGCGATCTATATCTTTTCTAAAATTGGGTTGATCCTAGAAAAAATGCTGCTCCCAAAGCCACGATACAACCTGCGGTGAGAATTAGATTGAACTAACTTTTATCAATCTTCGTTTACTATTATTTTCCGCACAAATTAGAGTTGAAGGTACATTAGCTCTGAATAATATGGCAATAAACGCATTTTAAACTACTTTTATTAGCTTCCCGTGAACACGACTTCACACTAATTGCAAATGCTGAACTGGCCGATGACAGACAATGAGCTCTTCCATGAATCTTGCCGACATCGATTGTTCTCGCTACGACTAATTTCCAAGTCATGTAGCTTTTTAGGGATTTGTAACATAATTTTACAAAATCCTACTAGTTTCGCGACCTGTCTGTCCGTCCGTGTGTCACAGCACTTTTTCTCGCAAACTACTTAAGTTAGAAACATCGAATTTTGTATGCAGGTGTAAAGTGGTGCTCTCTTCAAAGTACAAAAAATTTTATAAGGCATTTAAGGGTGGGTCTCTCCATATAGGGGAGTGGTCCCCGAAAAAAAAATTTCATCAAAGGTAGCCGATATGGGTATCAAATAAAAGTTCTTGATGAGAACTTTTCAAAACAGGTCTTAATTTGACACTTTTTGCTTCGAGGGATGCGCAGGGAGGGGAAATACACGAAAAATTTGTGTTCCCCCTCGCGATTGGACACCTATCCGAAAAATCTGAAAAAAAAATTATGGTGGTAGGTGTTTATGAGTACAACAACAACAAATACCTTGAAGTCGAAATCCGCTCAACTTTGCTAATAATAGTATGATTTTCGAATTTCACATTTTCCCCAAATATAATCGCATGGGTACCCTTAAACTGAACGAAATTCAATATTTACGTAGTCCTACTAAGGGCTCTTAAACTTTGTAAGTTTGATGAAAATCGAATGATATGCACGGAAGTTATAGCCGTTTGAAATTTCTCCAATTACAACAACAATAACACATGATTTCGGTATTTTATGGACTTTCTATCCAATCAGTCAGTCACTGCAGTTTTGACCTGATCTTCTTGAAATTTTCAAATAAGGTCAATAACATCAATATTATGGAGAATTCATGATTTGAGTGATTTTTGTCGGTTTGCAACAAAATGGCGATCGTCGAAAGTAGAAAAACAATGGATTTTCCTTTGAACGTGCATATCTCTTTGACATATTTGTTGACGTTATTCATTGCTTGTGACTGCAGTTCGGAGATGTTGGGTACAAAACCCTTCTGACATGAGCGTACGTCTGTTTATCCAACTTGTTCTATAGTTATTCACGATCTTTGGAATTCGTATGCACTTAAAATGTAGTTTGATACCCCATCAACCAGATGTTTTCGTTGTCCAAATTGAAACGGTGGTTTAGAGCTCGATAGATCTGGTTTTCAGTTGCAGTTAGTGCACGTACACACACAATTTTCTACTTCTTATGTGGATTCGTAAACTGCTCTTGGGAATGGGGTGTAGATGATTAACGAAATAAATAAACACTGTAAGTTCACACTGACATGATAACTAATTATAAGATTTCAGAGAGGGTAGAGACATTTTAAATTAAAGAGTTCGAGTAGTAGTAGGACTAGGAGAGTTGTAGGATTGTTCGAGATGATCAGACAATATCACACGGCGATAAAATTCTCTAATATCAAACAGTTGAACGGAATGGCATGTAAACCAAAACCAAGTGCAAATTTGTTCTTGCTCTTGTGAAAATGCTGTTTGATTTTTCTACGTTGCTGTACCCGTTGAAGATTAAATTGCAGTTAAAATTTGGTCTGGTATTATGGCGGTTTTCGAGCAATTTGCTTAGGCGATTGCTCGATTACTACAAGTGCTGGGAATATAATATCGACGTAGACCAACTTTTTGTAGACTGCAAGTAAGTATACGATAGCGCCGATAGAAATGCTCTGTACAAAATAATGCTTGAGTTTGGTGTCCAAACAAAACCAGTCCGCATGGTCGCACAATGCTCAACATAGAGTCTCAGGTCAAGGTGAACAGCGAACTAACGGACAGTTTCAAAATGGACTTGCCCCAATTAGGGGTGTTGATAGATTAAAAAATATCGGATTTTCGATGCATCGGTGTTGAAATAATATCATCGATATTTCGATGTATAAATACATTGAATATAAAATAATAAGATTCATAAAATGAATTACCCTATATTTATTATTGGAGTTTGGATTGAAGAACATAAAATGCCTTAAAAATACGTATGCCAAAATTTATCGTACTGTTATGTACCCTGCTGTTTATAAACTTCTATAATTAGGTCCGGCGAAATTGAATGCTTATGCAACTATTCCAGATGATGCAGATATAGTAGATGTAATTAAGTATTTCAAGGCAACTTCTGATAACGCAGGAATAAAATGATTGCTATGTTTCCAAAATTTCATGGCATTTGATAGCATTGTAATAATACATTGATCCTAATATTGCAGTAACCAAGCTGGGATTGTGCCGATATCATCACCATTTATGGCATAGCTCCAATTCGGGTCTTCACCTCCGGTAAAAGTCACCTCCATCGGTCGCGGTTCTGCGACCTCGTTCACCAACTGGAAATCCTAAGCAGGGATCTGCTGTCAGCATCGATTGAATCTTCTCATAACTTTGCTCTTCAACCTTTGTCTGAGGAGGCTGTGCTCTTCCTTTCTTCGCACATGTCCAGCCCATTGTAGTTTGCGTAGCTTAATGCATGTGGATACAGAATGACCATCATAAATACTATGTAATTCGTCGTTGTAACGAGGTCTCCACTCTGCTCCATGCCTTACTGGGCCATGCATCTTTCTGCGCGCTTTGGGGTTGAAAACGTGCAGAGTCTTTTCGGAAACATTTTTAAAAGTCCAGATATCACATCCATACAGCAGCACAGGTCTTATTAGTGACTTGTATTCACGAATCTTATTTTTCCTTTGAACATCTCTGGAATCTTGGCATAGGGTGTATAAGAAGTAAGTGTAAGGCTTTGCTGGCTGTGTTTATCCTCCTTTTCCATATTTTATTCTTTGCTTTGTTTTTTCTATTAAGATCGACTCCCAAAGTATGGGAAGCTATTGCGCTCGAAAGTGTGAGCTATCTTTAATTATTAATTTTTGCTTTTAACGGCTAGCCATTGCGATCTATTGGTATGTGTATTCTTTAAAGAATTTTGAGATTCAAAAACTACAAACATGGAATGTTTTAGTGAAGAAACGCATTTGAATTTGATTAAAGTTACCTGGAAGTTAAGATGCCACAGTTGTTCATTTATGTATTGTTTTTTTTTAATCAACCAATGATGCTATTAAGCCATCACATCAATTTATGATTTCGTGCTACCATGAACTGTCAATGTGAAGAAGATTTTATTTTTATATGCTCGCATATTCAACAGAAAAAACATTTTACCTCTATTTCAAACACCAAAACCTCTTAGTTTGTGAACACGTACTACAACTAAAATTTTGTACGAAAAGCTTCTTACTTATTATTACCTGGGCCTTTTCTAGGCCTCCCTAAAGTCATCTGTTGGGCTTATTTGAGCCTCTCTAAGACGATCTTGGAATGTCAGATCACTCAATTACCCTGGCGCTGATAAGGACCTTTTACAACAGGCCAGTCAATATCAATTAACAATACTGGCAGTCCAGGAAACGAATTGGACTGGAAACGACATTCAAGACATGAGATCGCACACAATATTTAAAAGCGGGAAGCCTACTGGAAAACGAGAATTTGGATTTGTCTTCATTGTGGATAGGTTGTTCAAATCGCACGTTATTGATTTTAAGGCAGTCAATGAAATGTTGTAAGCGATCCGTATAAAAGCGAAATTCCTCAAAATCTGGCTGATTAATGTTCACGCCCCGACAGAAGAAAAGGACGAAAAAACGAAGGAATCGTTTTACAATCACCTGGAAAGACTGGTCGACTCATTGCCCACAAACGACACCAAAATTATTCCGGGTGATTTTAACGCTAAGGTTGGCAATGAGCTATCTCATCGGGGAACGACTGGCGGATAAAGCCTCCACGCTGAAACAAATGACAACGGCCAGCGCCTGATTGACTTTGCATGTAGCAGAAATCTAGTCATACGTTCGACTTGCTTCCCATATCGACGCATTCATAAAATGACCTGGGTATCGCCGGATGGCAACACACAAAACCAGATCGATCATGTTCTGATCCAACAACGTTGGGCTTCGAGCTTACTTGACGTCCGTACATACCGAGGAGCCAACCGTAACTCAGATCATTACTTGATCAAATTAAACTATCGATGTCGTATGTCAAAGGCATATTCAGCGAAGACCAGCCCGCTACAAAAATTTGACATCGAAAGGCTCCAAACGGCGTCTGTGGTCAAGAATTTCACGGAGACCCTCAACAACCAGCTGGCTCCCATCTTATCAGACGCATCGTTAAAGACGAGCAACGAGCTCTGGATGGAAGTGAAAGCGACTATCAGCACCGTGGCAGGACAGACGATCGGACCTCAAGCCCGGCGCAAGAGGAATGATTGGTTCGATGATGAGTGCCAGAATGCGTTAGATAAAAAGAATCAGGCGTACAAACAATACGTAGGTAGGAAAACCAGCACGAAGAGAGAGCACTGAAAATCCCAGAAGAGTAGCGAATAAGATAATTAGGATTAAGAAAAGAAAATACTATGACGACCAATTGAATAGTATAGATGTAAGTTTAGCGAGCAATAACACAAGACAAGCATACAAAGTAGTGAAAAGCCTGAAACGTGGCTATCAGCCCAAAACCACGCTCTGTCATGATGACAGCGGCAATATAATCGCTGATGAAATCAAGATTCAGGAGAGATGGACAACATATTTCAAGCACCTCCTTAATCCTCCACACAGCTCCAGAACATCGGAGCCTATAGACGTCTGCGGAGAGCTTCCATTGGCCCCACCAACTCTGGATGAAGTTTGTTCCATCATCAAAGCCCAAAAGAATAATAAAGCGCCGGGCATTGATGAGATTCCAGTGGTGCTCATCAAATATGGTGGCAGTAGTGTTCATCAAGCTATTCACAAAGTCATCCAGTACATTTGGCAACAAGAACATATGCCGAAAAAGTGGAGCCAATCAATTACACTCCCTATCCACAAAAAAGGCGACAAGCTACACTGCGAAAATTATAGAGGCATATCACTACTTTGTACCCGGTATAAAATATTTTATAAAATCTTGGAAAATAAAATCGGATCATACGCCAACAGTATTATTGAGGAGTATCAAGGTGGTTTTAGGGCAGGTAGATCAAAAACACAACAGACCAATTGTTCACGGTCAAGCAGGTACTTGAAAAATGCTGGGAGTTCAACATCGACGTACACCAAATTTTCGTTGACTTCAACCAAGCATACGACAGTATTGATCGTAACGTACTGTACAAAATAATGCTTTGCTTTGGCATCCCAGCCAAATTAGTCCGTCTTACCGCATCAATAACCAACTCAGCGATGCTTTGACACAAATATCGGACTAAGGCAGGGAGATGGGCTGGCCCCATTGCTATTCAATTTCGCTCTGGAGTACGTTATACGGAAGCTACCTGTCGATACGCGAGGTAAATTACTATACAAGTCGAGCAAGGTAGTGGCCTATGCGGACGACATCAACATTCTATCCGAGTCACTAACAACTGCCAAAGAACTCTTCCTGAAACTCGACAGCAAAGCAAAACTAGTAGGGCTTCAAATCAACGAAAATAAAACAAAGCTCATGACGCAGTCGAGGAAAAATACCCCAAATACACAAAATATCACATTTAGCGAATACAGTATCGACAATGTTAGCGTATTTGTGTATTTAGGCGCCAAAATAACGAAAGCGGGCAATGAAAGAGATGAAATACGCCGAAGAATACAGCTCGCAAATAAAATATTTTATTCAGTATTGATGATCTTGAAGACCAGCAGTATACACAGGAAAACTAAGCTCCAAATATTCAAATCTGTAATAAGACCTGTGTTATGCTATGGGTTTGAAACATGGACCCTAACCCAAGCATCTGCAAATATATTGAACGCCTTTGAGCGACGGGTCTTGAGGCGAATAACCAGAGCGAAGCTAGACGCGGACCAATGGCGAATTCGATACAACCATGAGCTGTATAAAATTTTTGACGAACCGGAGGTCTCAAGGATTGTAGGACTGCGGAAGTTGCAATGGGCTGGACACATGAATCGTATGGACGAACATCGAATACCCAAGAAGGTATTCGTTGGGAGAACTGAAGGCCGGCGGCCAGTGGGGAAACCGAGGAAAAGCTGGTCTGACTCGGTCGACGAAGACAGTTCATCGCTGCTCAGATTTCGGAATTGGATGACGCGGTCAACGGACCGAGACAGTTGGAGGCGCTGTTTGCAGGTAGCGAAGGCCCGAAAGGGGCTGTAGTGCTAAGAAGAAGAAGAAGACCATCTTTGGGTCTTGTTTAGGCCATTTTCATTGTGGATGGGCTAGTTTCTGCTAATTTCATTACCAATTAGGCCTCGTTTGGGCCGAAAGCCTGTTCGGCCCATTTTTGGCTTGAAGAATATAAAATCTAATCATTTTTGGGCCCCTATTTGGGCCATGAATTTATTAAATGATTTTTTTCACTCAAAAAAATCTACTCAAGTAAGTATCAGTGGATTTTGTATCAAAAATATTTTGACCAGAGTTGTTACGTTTCATTATTATTTTGTACAATTTTTTCCCAATCGTACCTAATTTCATACCATGAAAAATTTCTCTTATTACGGTAGCAGGCCTAATGGAGAACCAAAGCCATTAGGCCACACGTTCTTCATTTTGTGTCCAAAGTATGAATGTGTTCGCGCAAGAAAGGTATTTTGAAAGGAATTATTGAAGTATAACCACAGAAATACATTTATTTACTTTATACTTTTACTTCGGTAAATTTATTCTGGCCGTTTGATTAATTTTCTATAGAATTTTGTTCAGATGAGAATAAGTGACTTGAAAAACTTGTTTACTATTTTTCAGGCTTAGATAAAGAGATATAATGATTTTCAATGTAAATTTTTAATATTGATACTATATATATTTATACATATATGTATATGCATACATAAACTGCATATATATATATATATATATATATATATATATATATATATATATATACATATATATATATGTATATATATATATATATATATATATATATATATATATATATATATATCTATATCTATATATATATATATATATATCTATATATATACAGTCAAACTTCGATAAGTCGAACTTCGATAACTCAATTTTTGATAAAACGAACCAAATTGGTTGGCAATAGCGTCAGAAATAGGGAATGGGAGTTAATTTGTCTTGACTACTCTAACTTCGATTACTCGAATATCTTGATAACTTGAACGAAATCTTTGGCCTCTACTTCGATAAGTTGAATTTTCTGGGGGAATCCCCTCATTACGGTTGCTTTTAACAGATTAAAGGTAACCGTAATTAGGGGATTCCCCCAGGAAATTCGCTGGTCTTTTTGACATATGTATTTATGCAAGCAGTTCAGTTTCTGCGCTTGCCAAGGTCACTTGCTTGACATGCAAGTGAGTTAATATGTCATCGAAACGTACTTTGAAAACATTGTCAATTGACCAAAAATTTAAACTCATAAAGGAAGTGGAAAATGGCTCAAGAAATAAAGCTATGGCTGTAGGTACGGTATTCCAGCAAGTAGGTACAGTGTCAACTATTTTAAAAAATAAGTACTAAATTATCACCGCAATGGAAAGTAATGCAAGTGGGACGACTATCAAGCGGCTAAAAAAGCCTATGTATGAAAATGTAGACAAAGCAGTTTTTGAATGGTTCAAATCGGCAAGAAGGCAGAATTTACCTATTTCCGGAGGATTAAAAAAATGAAAAGGCATTGGAGTCTAGTGAAAAACTAGGACAACCAAGCTTTAAGGCAAGCACTGGTTGGCTCGATAATTGGAAACGCAAGTATGGTACTATAGAAATTTATACAGTGATTAGGCTTTAAACTTCGGTCTTTTTAATGTTAGATCTGGTGTATGTCATGAAAAGGATTGTGGAGAAAGCAGTGAAGTGAGTGATGAAGACTGTAATAAATGCAGACGTGATGTTTTACCTCATTCATTAGAAGGTTATCAAGCACGGGACGTGTTTAATGCCGATGAGAGAGGATTATTTTTCAAATGCCTCCCAGATAACACTTTAACTTTTGAAAATCAGAAGTGCAATGGAGGTAAACATAGTAAACAGAGAGTTACATTGATGCTTCTTGCATACATGGATGGATCAGAAAAAGGAAAATTGCTTTTAATAGGTAAAAGTAATAAACCTCGCTGAGTATAAAGCAAATTCAAAGGCTTGGATGACAAGCCCACTTTTTGAAGAATGGCTATTGAAATTAGATAAACAATTTAAAACCCAGGGAAGGAAAATTATTCTATTTATTGACAACTGTCCGGCCCATCCTAAAAAAATCCAGGAAAAATTAAAATGCATTTAGCTTGCTTTTTTCCCGTCGAATATATGTAACCTAGATATTAAGGCACTTATGTAACATACCTTTACTGAAATTAATACGTCAATGTTCATTCACAAAAAAGTACACGCATATGTTCAGTTATTATTGATAACTCGAAGTCTTGATAACTCGAAATTTTTATGCGTCACATCGCAGTTCGACTTATCGAAGTATATATATATATATATATATATATATATATATATATATATATATATATATATATATATATATATATATATATATATATATATATATATATATATATATATACATATATACATATATATATATATATATATATATATATATATATATATATATATATATATATGTATATATATATATATATGTATATTTATATACGAGTATATGTATATTTACCAGATATACTTGCAGAATCTGCTTTTGAATACAACTCATAGCAGCGAGTGTTTTCCTATTCAAAAACTAAACTGGACTCAAACATTTTCAAAGCGTTTATTATTAATTTAAAATGTAGCTCTATCAGAAATTTAAAAGCATTGTTACCATAGAGCAAGTACAGGTATAATCTCATAAGAGTTTCTAAGCTCATGTATTTTCAAAACTCTATATGAACAGAATTTAGTTCTTGGATGAAACAGCAGGTATCAAAATTCATGTAAAAATAAGAAAAAATTGCTGGGTAATATTTTATTTCAATTGAAAAATGTATGTGCAATGCAGTTGCCTTCAAATCCGCTAGATGAGCAGATATTTTGGAAACGCTGGAAAATCCTTTTCGACTGGCAAAATATCTGATGCAAGTTTTTATTGGAAGGACCGTAGCTTACTCCTTAAGCCGAAGGAAGGGCGTCGGAGGGTGGAAGTTACATCGAATGCTACTCGTGGCATCATTATTGCCCGAGATCATATTCCGAAGATGGTGAGTCGCGCTCGATCGACTATGTGGATGATGTTGAAATCACAGTCATGAGAGTTGTATTATAGAATTATATCAACGCAAACTATCACGGACAGAAATCATGAACCTAAAATGTGCGAACCCGTAATGAAATAAAAATTAAATATTCTCACTGTCCAGACATACGAAACTTTTTGGCCCAGATGCTATTGCTCATCAGTTTTTCGATAATCGGGATAGTCATAGAAATTTGAAAATAAAAATGAGACCACGTTAAGATTTTAGGTCACTCAGTGACAAAATATGCGCTTTTCGCATTCAAGTAAAGTTTCTTAATAAAGCCATATAACACCTTCATAAGCCAATAGAAAATTGATTTTTAGAACTTCTTAAAAGCTTCATGCCTATGTAAAATGAGGTCCAAAATTCCAACTACAGAATAACATCATCCCACCAGAGCGTCAAACCTCTGTAGGATGAACCTAGGGTGTTTCTCCGGCGCCCAAAGTTAGAAAAATTTACGGAAAGTATAATATACGCTAGCTTAATCTTCCCAAAGTAATGTGCACCAGTTCTTTGCCATATAGAAAACCACGTAAGTATATTCCATTAAAAATTCTTCGAGAAAGTGTTACTCAAAACAAACTAAATGTCAATTTGATTTGAGCGTTTCCTCGACCCAAATTTTAAATATTAAATTCACCAGTGGCCAGAATATGATCCCAGTTGATAGCTTCACACAACTTTGGAGGCTTATATTCCAGTACTTTGTCGTTATTCACATTTCTACTGCTGGAGCTTCATTCACACCTAGAGACGGCATACTAGCGCGTGCATATCCCTATATCCCATTAAATTAATTCCAGTAGTGGTGAAGAAAACTGTCATTTTTTTTTTTGAGATGCTGCCAAGTGTATATTGAACGGTAATTAATAAAAAAATTTTCAATACCAATTGAGTATGCCGGTTTTCGATTTAGGTCTTTCGCTTTCAATTAAATCCTGCAAGGCAACGAGACTATTTGCCATTATATATATATATATATATATATATATATATATATGTTTATATATATATATATATATATATATATATATATATATATGTATATATATGTATATATATATATATATATATATATATATATATATATATATATATATATATATATATATATATATATATATATTGTTACATGTACAAATAATTCTACGAGCTACTGTCGCAATTGTTTTCACAATCATTAAGAACATCAACAAATGAATTTACTCGAAACCACGAGAACCCAACGAGCATTATCAACATCTTAAAGTGAGTCACTGCCCATTCATCACGCTGCTGCAATGTTCCCGCTTATTCACCAATGTACGAGAACTGAGTTGAATGATTAGAGACCCTATATAAAGGCGAGCTGAATGAATGGGGGGATCATTCATTACAACCGCGATAGAGAACTGCGATACGCGAAATACAGGCGATATTGATTGTTTGAGTGTGAAGTGATTTTAGTAGACAATTGCGATAGAAATTTATGGACAAGTGGAAGGTAGAATTTTAATAGTGAAAATTAAAGTTGTGAGATTGTTAGTGAAGTGATTGTGCATTTTTGACGAATTAAATAAACTCTTTTAATTTAATTTAAAAGACATTGCGTTTTCACTTTCCCGGAACATTAAAATTATTGGCCGCGAACCATAACACGCGACAATATATATATATATATATATATATATATATATATATATATATATATATATATATATATATATATCGCACTTTACTCTCCCCTAGATAAAAGGTCAGCGGGTAACCGCTTCATGCCAATATGGACTCTAGCCTGAGAAACTGAAACCATTGATAGTCCGCTGTTGCAAAGCTTAGTGATTGTTATGATCCAGAATGGTCCTCCTCACGGATTTGACCTCCATATATATGAACCAACACCTATCAAAATTTGCGAAGCCAAACATTTGACTGGTATGGTATTGCGCCGAAGTAAAGTAGGGGAATTGATAAATTTTCATGATGAATCTGAATTTTCCTGTTATTCACTGCAGTACCGAGGGAACTTCTCAAAAGGGAGAAACGAACTGGGTGAAATGAAACCATGAACTCAACAAGCTAATAAAACATTCCTTTGGGTGTTCTACGTTCTGGAATGTTATTCGGGAAAATGGAGATTCACATCTACAAAACGTTCATAAGATGAGCAACAAACGGGCTCTTGAGGAACGAGCGAGCAGTACTTAAAGGGCGGATGCTGACAGCATTCAAATTTATCCGAGACGTTGGAGACGATATATTCAGCAGGCAGGATCTCAACATGGGCTATAGCCACAATGACACTATGCTTTTATTAGCCGTTTCGGTTATCAGTATACTATTTCTAAGAGCACAAAAAAACCAAACTTGGCACTAATTTATGTTTTGCAATTATATGCGTACCACGTACATATTTTCATGACTGCGCGCATTCGCAATTTATTTTATTACTATTGCAGATAAAATAATCAATCATTTGAAGCAAGTTGTGTCGATATTTCGCCAGTCCTCAAGATGCCTGAGCCGTTGTTCATACAAAAATTAATTACTCGTAGCAAGATTGCTGGCTAGCAATGAGCATCTTAGGTAATAATTGCATACAATGAATGGCATATTTGCATGCTTTGTGATTCCGCGTTAATACAATAAAATCATAAATGTGCTTACATCAGAAGAAATACTGCGTATACAATGAACTCACTCTTCTCTTCAATATGAATCTTGATCGATTCGATAGATAAACATATGCACCGACTTTTGTAACAAGTGTTAATTTTGTTTGCAATCCTACTACATAATCAACAAATTCAGCTGAAACTACAAAAAAACACCAGCCATTCAAGAAATATGACTGGCCGTTCATTCCTAAATAGAGATTATTATCCGAGCGGCTTAGCTTCTGCTCCATTTTAATTGGTCAACTTTTGATGGCTTTATGGAGCAACTCCGCCATGTTTTGCGCACAAAACGAGTAATTACAAAAGTTCGTCCATGCAAGCAAGCATGTTCATAGTCTTGAACCCAATGTTCAACTCATGCTCTTCAAGATCTCTGCGAGAGGTCAAGTCTATCTTTCCATCAGATTGATTTCGCGAAAGTTAATATTAATCAGCGGCAGGCGAACGTATTAGTCGATTACGTGCATAAATTAAGTGAGTTTTTCAACTGACTATTCTGTTCAGGGGAACATTTGTAACAACTACAGAAAAACGATTCATAGGTAAATAACTCAGCAAGCATTAGTGAATGTTTTATATTACCTGAAAGTAACGATACATGTACGAGTACATATGAACTCTTGGTTAACTAACAATAAGTGAGAGTAGAGTAACTTCCTCCGATAGAAGGCAGATGAAAGCGACAACGGGCAAATGAAGACGTGCTGTACTGTGATTTGATTTAATGGATAGTCTCTGCCCATCCAAAAGCAATTACAGTGGTGAAAATCGTAAATGGTTATAAGCACCCGACCATTAAAGCGAAATTGAGAAAAAAATTCCACAAATTTCTAAGCCTTCCTTACAACTCTAAGGAATGGAACAGATTACGAAAATTTACACATGATTAAGTGGAAGCGCGCACACTGCGACTTGCGAATTTTCTTGTCGCGTCAATTATCGCAAGGATTTGTGATTTTTTCTTAAGGCCGGTTTACTTACTCATAATTTTTGAGTCGAACATTTTTGTGATACGCACAACGGGGCATATCAGTTCTGCACATGCCTAAAGATACTTGCCAAATCTTGTAAGGAATTTAAATTTGCGTTTAAAAATCTCTCGATACGACAGTCGTATTACAATGTGGTGGAGCCCTAACGTGCACCTTTTATTTGTTTCCATTTTGTATTCACATCCTTTTTGCTCAGTGCATGAGAAAATTTACGCAGTATAGTATTTAGTAAGTTGAAGACCATACTAAATAAGTTGAAGACCATACTAAATAAGTTGAATATAGCCGTTTAGCAGATTTGCTCAGCTTAATTTTAAATTTTAGTTTTTAGGGTTTTGTTATACAAAACCCTATTAAAATCACGACCTGTATAAGTCTATATGCCACAGCAGCATTTCTCACACATTGTAGAAGATACAACCAGCATAGTTTGTGAAAAGACCAAAGTAATGACCTTTTAAAAGTTTTGGGATGGAAAAATTCCGCGTCCTTAAAAAATTATTCGCTATCATAGGTAGTCAAATGGGGTGTCATATGAAAGTTCTCAATGAGATCTTATGAAAGCAAGTCTTCAAACTATCTGAATTATAGAGGGTGGCAGGAGAGAGGAAAATGTATGAAATTTTCGCATAAAAGTGATAGGAGATGACCAAAGATTGGACCGAAAATGGGCAAAAAGTAGACGAAACAACATTTTCAAGAATGATCGAACAAGTAGAACTGTAACCAAATAAGATTGAGACTAGTCGACTATAATAACGTAACTCTGTCAGCCAAATGGAATGGTCAACTTTATCAAAAATCGGCAAAAATCATGTTCATTTGCGTATGTTTATTAGCATTACTCGAAGTAGAATTGAACAATACCAGCAAGTTATAGTAGTTGAGCTGTTAGGGAGAAAGCCGTATTGCTCCGATACGATAATATATGATAGGACTGATGCCAATCTATTATGAACGTGACACTCCAATAGTTTGGAAAAGCGAGAAAGGGCAGATATTGGCCGATAGTTCGAAACATTAATGGAATCACCTTTTTTGAAAACAGGAACAATGTAACCCTGCTTCCACAGTAGCGGGAAAGTTTCGCTGGCAATACTGGGTCCGAATAACATAGTCAGAGGAGTAGATAAAAAAACAAATATGTGGCTTAACGAATATGACTCGGAAACGGTCGGGATCAGACCCGTATTAGTATTCAGTTGGCTTCCACTTGGAATATTGCATGTTTTCAATAATATTGGATTAATGTTTCTTTGTGGTATAACAACTTACTGGTGCCTTGAGTATGTCAACTTAAAGTCAGGGAATTAAGGCGGATGGGTTAGAATCAATTGGTATACTCGTATCAACAGAATTAATAATAAACCATGAAACAATGTTATCAGGACGATTTAATAAGACCAAGTCAAGGATACGCCTATTAGATTTCACAGCATCGTTCGGTTGTTTGAGTAAACTCTATGAAAGAAAAAAGTAAAAAGCAAAAGAGAGACGGCAATGTGGCGGCCACGAAGATCGTATAGATGAACAATGGATACCCAAAAAGGTATCCGTTGGAAGAAAAGCTGAGGAAACGCTGGCCTGACTCGGTCGATGAACACAATCCATTGCTGCTCGTATTTCGAAATCGAAGGACGCGAACAACGGTTGGAGGTAGTTTTTGCAGGAAGCGAAGGCCCAAAAGGGGCTGTAGCCCTAAAAAAATAAAAATCTTTTGTCAAACGCCAGCGTTGCTGGATTTCATCTTTTCTGCCTTGGATTCAGGGACAAATTTTTCTCTTACTAGTCAGTGGTCTTTTTTTCATTAGGTTTATTCACATCTTTCACAGTGTTTGGACAGTTGAGATATGTATATGAATATGAAGTCAATGATATTCTTTGTAGATACGTATTTCAGGTAAATTTCTCGAGAGAAATTATATATATATATATATATATATATATATATATATATATATATATATATATATATATATATATATATATATATATATATATATATATACATACATATATATATATATATATATATATATGTATATATATATATATATGTATATATATATATATATGTATATATATATATATATATATATATATATATATATATATATATATGCATATATATATATATATATATATATATATATATATATATATATATATATATATATATATATATATATACATATATATATATATATATATATATATATATATATATATATATATATATATATATATACAGTCTTCCACAAAAGTCAAGGTACAGTGATAAATATCATGAAAATTGTATGATATTTTTATTTAAAAAACCTATAGTGATAAAATTTTTTTGATATTACTTCAACTATAATCATTACACTTTAAATTCATGTAAAACAAAACGAAAATTCTGTCGTATTAATATATTATTACATATGATGTGTTGGAAAGTCAATGAATGAAGTCCACAAAAGTCATGGTACACCTAAAGAAAAATGATACAAATTGTAATTATAGTCTTGCATAGTTGTTTGAATTATACTTTTCTTAATATTTTGTCGGATATGCTTTCATCTGAATTACTGACTTCTGTCTTTTAGGCATAGAATATACCAATTTTTTAGTAAATTCGCTGCTGATTCTGGCCCACTCCTCCAATATAACATCCTTAAGCTGCGCCTTGCTTGGTATCACTTTTTTTCGGATTTTTGTCTCAAGCTCATTCCAAAGATGCTCTATAGGGTTCAAAAATCAGGGCTTTGAGGCGGTGTAGCAAGCATGCGAGTATTGTACAATAGCCACATTCGAACTTTATGCGCAGTGTGCTTAGGGTCATTGTCCTGTTGAAACAATAAATCTTCTCGCATACCTAATTTGGCTGCACTTTGTTTGATGTTGTTTCGTAGAATCTCTAAATAAGAGTTCTGATCCATAGTATTTTCGATGAATGTCAGATTTCCAACTCCAGCAGCAGCCATGCAACCCCAAATCATAACACTACCGCCTCCATGTTTTACTGTTTTAATAGTGTTCTTGGGATTAAATGCTTCTCCTACTTTTCGCCAGACCTTCTTATGCCCATTTACACCAAATATACAAAATTTAGACTCATCCGAAAATAAAACATTATCCCAAAACGTTATTGGTTTGTCAATATATGCTTTTGCAAATGTTATTCTTTTTTGTTTGTTTTTGGAACTTACAAGAGGTTTTCTTCTAGGCGTACGAGATGAAAATCCAGCTTCTACGACAGCTCTACGCACAGTTTCTGCGCTAACCTCCTTCTTATCATTAATTCCAAGAACATCGCAGATTTTTCTACAGCTTAGAAATGGATCTTGTTTTACCATTCGCGAAATTTTTCTCTTGTCCTTTGCACTTAGTTTAGATGGACGACCTGTTCGGGGCACATTTTCCACTCTATTTTCCTTCTTAAATCGATTTATCACTTTTTGAATGGTTGACCGACTTCGCAACACTAGTTCAGCAATTTCAGAATATGATTTGCTCTGATTTGAATGCAGATTAATAATTATTTCACGCTCCTTAATACTCAACTCCTTTCGACTCATTTTTTAAAAATTTTATTAAATAAAAGATACACCACGAATACGGACGCGATATTAAAGACAGCGGCCTACGGTTGTTAACTCACTCTGATAATATGTACTTGGGGGATTCCCCTTTTTACAAATAACAGGGCATTTTCTGCAACTGTACCAAGACTTTTGTGGAGTAGAAAAGAGACATTGCCAACAAAAAATTATTGTCTTCAATGATCATTATTGCCGAGTCCCTTTAAATTTATGAAAACTTAAAGTCAACAGAACTCGTATTATTACCATTTCATAACTTTTGGTTTTCAAATAAAAATATTGATTCAGTAATACAATTTTCAGTTACCGATTCTCTGTACCTTGACTTTTGTGGAAGACTGTATATATACATATATATATATATATATATAAATATATATATATATATATATATATATATATATATATATATATATATATATATATATATATGTATATATATATGTATATACATATATATATATATATATATATATATATATATATATATATATATATATATGTATATATGTATATATGTATATATACATATATATATATATATATATATATATATATATATATATATATATATATATATATATATATATATATATATATATATATATATATATATATATATAGGTATATATATATATATATATACATATATATATATATATATAGGTATATATATATATAAATACATATATATATATATATATAGATATATATATATATATATATATATATATATATATATATATATATATATATATTTATATATATATATATATATATATATATATATATATATATATATATATATATATATGTATATATATATATATATATATATATATATATATATATATATATATATATATATATATATATATATATATGGGATATAACGATATTTGTGACCACGCTAGAGGGTGCAATTTTGCTCCGATTTTCACCAAATTTTCAGGAAGGGTGTATTGGGTAAATATCTCGGCTAAATTCGTGAACCAGCTTTATCTCCCGGGCAAGAACAGAATGGCAGCCATTTTAGACGAAAAATCGTGATTTCTGTTCTGACCAAAGTATAGCTCCGATTTGAATGAAATTTGGTACAGAGTTCATTAATGTATGTGATGAATCTCACAATAAAAAATCCAATGCCGGTACGGCAGAAACAAAATGGCGGCCGCTCAAAAGTCGAAAAACGTGCAAAATTTTGTTGTTGTAATAGTGGTCAAAGCTTTTAACAGATTTTCATGAAATTCGGCAGTTAGATGGAAATTATGAGTATCTACGTGAAAAAACTGGAGGTCAGGTCACAAAAAAACGAAACGGCGGCCAGTTGAAACTCAAAACTTCAAACTTGGTTTCAAGATAGGCATTACTTAGATTTATAGACTTTGATATTTTGATAATCATGCATGTGCAAATTTCAAAATGGCGGCGGTTTAAATATGCGTTTTTTCAGCGCTCTAGCGGTCACATTTTCCAGCGGATTTTGATAAAACTTGAGATTATGAATATCTGTACGTGTATTACGCAGAAAATTATTAAAATTGAATGAAATATAAAAAAGTCGAAAATTTAAAAACTAATATTTTTAGCAGCCATTTTCACTAAAAATTGAATTATTTTGCCCTGTCTAGAGTCAAAGTCCGATTTGAACGAGATTTGACACATTGATTGATGAGGTCCTAGCCCACAAAGATTTAAAATAGCCCAAAATCAAATGCACGCATTCAAAATGGCGGCCTCCAAAGGTCAGGAGGCAAGCGTAATTTGCTATTTTAGTAGCAACTGACTTAATGAATTTTTTTCATGGAAACATTTTAGATGACTTATCTTTAAAGTATTTATAAATCAGACTTTTTTTTAAATATTGTAAAATATTTTCAACAATACCCTAAAAAAATTATAAAATCGCGACTTGTCTGTCTGTCCGTCCGTCCGTTTGTTCGTGCGTCACAACAAGTTTTCTCGCAAACCACATAAGCTAGAATGAGGAAATTTTCTACGTAGGTCAAAAGTGGTGCCTCTTGAAATTTGCAGTGTAAGAAAATATTTTTAAGTGTTTAAGGAGGTCTCCCCGTACAGGGGGGTGACATAAACATTTTTTTTATTTCTGTTGCCCTCTATCAGCCAAGTTTCTCAACAGATTCCGATAAAACTTGAAATTATAAGTTATTAAGGCAAGTTAATTTAATTTGATTATGCAAATCGGATGACAAATAAAAAATTGGAAAATTTACAGCTTAATATTTTCAGCAGCCGTTTTCAATAAAAATTCAAAATGACGGCCCCTGATGGTTCAGAAAAGAGTTGAAAATGTATAAATTAATGGCAATGCAAGTGCTGATAAAACTTTTAAGGAAATCTTTTGAAATTAACTATTTGAGCTATTTAAGCCAAAAAGTTGTTTATAACAAAAAATGGGAAATGTGTAGTCGAATAATTACGTACATCCACTGGAAGTCCCGAACTGTCCACAACCACAGTAATAACCGCATGGTGTTACCATGTAAACGCCGAAGCGCAACCATGTTCACGATGGAGAGCGATCCGAATGTCAGAAGTGACAATCTTGGGGAAAAGCGAAAAAGAGTAGTACAGTGGTGCGATCGGATCCGTTGTCAAAAATCTTACTAGTCCGGTACGGCGGTAAAACTTTTTGGAGAGAAGAAAAAAACCTTAAGGTCAGTACTTAAGTTCGTGTAATAAGTGGCCAAAAGACCAGTGAGTGGCTGACCAAAGTGTAGTTAAAGTTCGTGCATGCAACAATTCATCATTCATGATGAAAATTTATCGGAATTTTATCGCATTGGACACGAAAAACTCTTAAAAGCCGACAAGATTCCCTAGCTTGTAACTATGATTTCTTGACGATGACTCAGCTGAATGAAAACGTCAGCAAGAAAAACTTTCATCGCATGCACAAAAAATATATACATGCTTTAGAAAAACTCTATTTTAACCAACCAACATCTTGTTCCAATATTACTAGAATCATTTATTGACCAAAATCTTAAACGTATTTTGGTTATTCATCTTATCTGAAAATTTGAAGGATGTTCAATCAAAAGTAATGTGTTTGTTTCAAAGTCAAAAGCGCTTTATTTAATACTAATCGTTATACATTTTTAAAAGAATACAAAGCAAATTCCAAATAATAACACATTTCATCAAAAAAACTATAGCAAATTCAATTAATTAAGATTATTATATATTTTTAGAATTTAATTGGAAATAGGAGAAAAACCAACCAACACTATCCTAAAATTATTTATAATTTAAACACAACAGTGAAACTTTGATCCTACACCTAATATGTTGTAACTTAATTCTAATAAATTGCAATCAAAAACATTATCTTATACTAAAACAATTCTATAACAATGTTCGTAACCTAAGCGTTTAATCTTATCTCTAACGTAATACAGTAAACATAACATATACCTAAACTATACGTAATTTTTAACACAAATAAACAACAACACTAAATGCAACGATAATGAGCTGAAACTCAAATAACTAAATAACAAAGAAACACAAAACTGAAAATAAACACGAATGATTTAGACATTGTCATTCAGCCACCAATACCTGGATTGCGCCGTCTCAATTCGATCAGCTTCAACGAATCTAGCAAATGAGTATCTCCATTGGAATTGTTGGTCTCGTGAACTCAAATTCGGAGGATATTGTATCTTCTTATTGGTGGCCCGTCGATATATGTGATATACGACTGGGACGCCGTCAGAATCAAAAATATATCGATTCATGTCCAAATACACGAACGCTTCTCGAGGAATGAAGGCAGTAGCAAGGCAAGTCGCTATATACCCGTCTGTAGGGTGGAACGGC
Organism: Odontomyia ornata; assembly: GCA_963969285.1. Classification (NCBI taxonomy): domain Eukaryota; kingdom Metazoa; phylum Arthropoda; class Insecta; order Diptera; family Stratiomyidae; genus Odontomyia; species Odontomyia ornata. The sequence continues at coordinate 174,371,655 of OZ017742.1, forward strand.
TGTGAAACTCACAGTCACAGATCTTGCGATATGATTCCGAAGAAGTTTCAATATGAAGATATCGACCCACGTCACTTCAGCAGTTTGATAAATTCTTCGATTCGATATATAATGTCTCCAATCCGTCTCAGGGTTTCTGTACAAACCAGTACATGCACGAAGACATTTCCTTTCGAAACTTCTTAATTTTTCCATAGCACTAGCACTCTGGTTGTACCAGATCTGACATCCATATGTCAAAACTGGTCCAACCAGGGTCTTGTAACAGATAATTTTGACCTTTTGATCAATGTATTTGTAATGAAAGAGTTTTCGTAGGGCCATGCCTACTTTTTGTGCCTTACTGAGCATGATTATCACATGTTCAGTATAGTACAGATACTGATCGAGATGAACACTGAGGTATCGAACACAGGATTTATGTGGAACCCGTTCTAGACTACCTTCGCCAGCCATGATGTGGAAATCTTTCCAATTACGTTTCAGGTCTTGACTGACCCCCAGCAGCGTTGTCCGAAACAAGATTGTTTCACACTTCTGCGCATTGATTTTCATTCGCCAATTGTCAGGGTACCGCTGTACATCATTGAACATTTCTTGGAGATTTCTCTGAACTATTGTAGCTTTTCGGTCTGCCGTATAGATGATTAGATCATCAGCAAACGCTACCAATGATCACATTGGCAAGAGGTTAAAATCAAAGCTGTTCAATAGCTTGCGAATGAAGATTGAGAAGAGCAGAGGCGCAGTAGCTGTTCCCTGCTGTAGATCATTCAAGACCTTGAGCTCGCACATTGTTGTCAGATTTCCATTAGTTACAACAACTGATTTCCCATACAACTATTATACATCATGGCGACAAGGTGTCTGGGGAACTTGACCTGAAATAGTTTAAAAACTAGTCCATCTAACCACACTGTATCGAAGGCTTTCTCCATATCAATGAGACATGCTCCAACACATTGTCTATCATTTAGTTTCCAACAGATGTCTGAGGTTACTTTCGTTATTGCATGTGTGGTCGAATGCCTGGCACGAAAGTCAAATTGGCAATTCGGCATCAACTTATATTCCTCAATGTGGGCGTTTAATGCTCTGTTGAGTATCACTTCAAACACCTTGCTGATGTTTGGCAGAAAGCTGATTGGGCGATAGCTTTTAGGGAACGAAGATTCTTTTCCTTTCTTCAAGATCGGAAATACCTTAGCCTCTTTCCACTCATTTGGGAAATATGAATTGCTCAACATGTTGTTGAACAATATGCAATAATTCCTAATAGCAACCTCAGGCAAATGTCGGAGAACTACATTTGGAATACCATCAGTACCACATGATTTCTTGTTGTTTATCTTGCGAAATATGAAACACAAGTCTTCATAGCTGACAAAATAATCAATAAGATTCGAGCTAGGTATGAGTTCAGATGTTAATTTTACATTGAAATAAAGAATTGATTCACCGTTCGGGCTTGATTTGAAGTCGGAAACTTTTGCTTCAACGATCTCAGAAAATATTTGATTCCCGCTCTCAGGGTTTGGTTGATGAACCAATTCAAAATGTGTTCCAATCAGGGCAAGTTTATCCAACCCTTCACAAATAATCCTGTTTCCATTTCTATCCGGAGTCGTACTATCAATTTCGATACCAGCCCTATCGAGAAGATTTATTTCATCACTATTGACTTCAAGATTCGATACCTTCACTCGAGACTTCTTGCGGAATATCTTATTCACTTTCGCGAACACGCCGTCTGGGTCCTGTGGGCTAATACCCCTCAATTTTTCCGCCCATTGATTGCTGACCTCACTTCTGAAGTATGACCGGATTAAGTTCCGGACATTCTTCAGGTGTAATTTCAACAAAGCCAACGAGGCATGGTTGTAGTCCAAAAATCGCTGATAAATATTGTTGACGCGTGTGAGAAGAAGGCTTTTCAACCTTGCGATGGTTGGTGTTTCATATCCTTCCATATTGTTTCGATGTTTAATCTTGGGAAGGACTTTCTCAATCGTTTCCAATGTCAGCTTCTCTAACTTCTACAAATAGAGATCTATTTCATCGTTAGTTAGATTCCTGTCATTAGGAACCATTGAGCAAGAGTTGCCACCATCAGAAGGGGGACATTGCTTCTCGTACTCCCGATTAAACTTCTTTTGAAACTTTCCCCAGTCTGTTTTTCTGAAATTCAACCGATGGTTTTCATGTTGAACTGGAATGAGGAAGAAATCATCCCTGTGATGATTGATTTCCATTACGATTGCGTAATGGTCGCTATCGTAGGGAAGCAATTGCAGTTTCCATTGAGGACTATTAAAGCTGAGTTCAAGTCTTGCGTCAGCAATGCAAAGGTCCAAATATGCATTTGTGGGTATATTGGGAGCTCTGACCAATATAGATTGCACCTGTATTCAATTTGATTCTCTGTTATCCACGATTTCAGGAATACACCTCTTGGATTATTGGTGGCGTTCAGCCATGATGTATGCTTGGCGTTCATATCACCAACAAGAATATAATAGTTATGCATCCTGTTCAATTCGAGTATTTCAAACAAGCAATTGAGCTCCTCCTTGAGCTTGAGAACAGTTCCACCAGTTGCATAGGCAGAGATAACGAAGAGGTTATCCCCACCTGGCAGTGAGATTTTGATAACGGACACTTCAAGAGATTCAAAGCTTTTGAATTCGACTTTTTCAATATTTTGGAAACGATAGGGTCTTCGAACCAGCATCCCGGTGCCACCTCCCCCATCACCTATTACCCTATCGTTTCTTACGAATTCAAAATCCTTGAATGTCATGGAGTGCCATGAACTGAGGTGGGTTTCGGTTAGAAGCACGACAGGCTTTTGCCTGGCAATGAATTCAAGGAGATAATCACGCCGATGTAAAGTAACAATGGAGTTGACGTTGATCGAGATGAGACGAATCATATCCGTGGGAATGTGGCTGGATGACAACTTATTTTGAGGCATTTGAAAGCCCTAAACGCTGAAAAAAAATGTTAATTTTCGAATCTTGTTTATCGCTTCTCTCCAATAAGGAATTTAGTTGCTGATAAATTTTAAGGAGCAGCGTATTATTCCCACTTACATTATGTATTTTATTTACATTGTCTGCTGGTCCTCTCGCAGCAAGTGCAAATGAGACCCCGGGTTTGACGAAGTTGGTAGGTATCACACTGCGGTGTGCTTGATTTTTTGTTTGGAGTGACTTTAACCTTCGCATCCTGATACCGGGGGCATCCTCGATATGATGCTGGATGACCAAAGGCACCGTAGCTCACACAATATAGTTTTTCTTTTGGCTCCGCCTGAGCCAATTTGCACTCGCCGGGAGCATGAATATCTTTGCATTTAACACACCAATATTTCATGGCGCAATTGGCAGCCGAATGCCCGAATCTTTGACACCTGCAGCATTGGTTGACCTCACTTTTCTGGAGGCGTTCCCACCTCACCACGCGGAAGTTCAAGTACCGTATTTTTTGCAGGGCACTTGAACTACTTTTGCTGGAAATCTGGACTAAGTAGTGAGGCAAGATTTTGCGCTCTACAATCGATCTCCTTGTTGCAAAGTTTTGAACTGAAATAAATTGTATTTCTGATGCAACTTCTTGGAGCACCTGAAGGAGATCGACTGTGTCCTCACAACAGTCCAGACCCTTCAATAAAAAGGTTTGGTTTCTTTCGCTTTTCGGGGTGTACGTAAAATGCGGAACATCTCCAGAATTTAATGCACTTTTTGTTGCCTGGAAATCAACCAACGACTTAGTCCTAATTGTCAATTTATCGGCATTGACTCTTTTTATCTCAAAATCTTTTAGCTTATTTTGGCTGCCAAAAGCCGAACCATATCTTTGCCCGTTTGCCCAAATACATTGGTTGTGGGACTTTTCCTTTTTTTTTTCATTAATCTTAACAGACGGACCAGCAGACAAAACTTTTGGTTTCTTCTCCCGATTTTTAATTTTAAGGTATTCTATGAACTCATTATCTACCTGGATCCTCTTCAATGCTCATCGTATCTTCAAGTCCAGCTAGCGCTGCATAGTAATTTCTTCTGTCGCTTGCGCCGCCTGCGCTGAGGACATCCTCTTGATCAGCTTCTTCCTTTGGCTTTTTAGTTTTCTTATCTTCGGTTTTTGAATTTTTTTGTTGCCCTTTCTTGGTTTCTTTGGCTTTGTTGAATGTTAACGTTCCAACAAGTGCTTCTAATGATTTGACTCGAAGCTTGAGCTCTTCATTTTCTTTTTCAATTTTGTCAGCTTTCTCTTTAGCTTTGATCAGCTTACCGATAGGATTGTCGGTTTTTCTTCTTTATCGTCGTATCTTCTTTTAAGTTTTTTTTCGCCCGTCATCGTTTGCGATGGGCACGACCCTTCTGGTTGATGGCTGAAGCCATCGGGCTCCTCCATCTCGTTGCTTTTGCAGCGAGACTAGAGGGAATGTTCTCGGACCGGGACTTCCCTTGAACGTATTTCCACTTTTGATTTTTCTTCAGGAATTGAATTTCAGGTATTCGATAAATGCTCGAGTGATTCGACGGTGATGGTTTTCAATTAAAAAAAATTATTTTCAACTGACTTTTGTGAAAAATTAATTAATTTTTAAAATTAATGACAGGAGCGATTAAAAACACGTCTACACGCAACGAGTGCTAGATGTAGAATGATGTGTTTGGTTCGTTGGGAAGCCCATGTAGTAGAAAAATCGTATGTAATTGTCTAATTTGAAGAAATTGAAGCGGCTATAGCTGCTGCGAATTTTATTATAACTAAAAGAATGTAAGGATCTTTTAAAGAATTGCTTAAATGGCGGATTTCTTGCAATTTAATGTTACCACTTACTGACGAAAATGTTAAATCCTACTATTATTGATAAAGTTCAACGAATTTCAACCTCTAAGTTATTTGTTATTTGATCTACTTCCATGATTTTAGGGCTCTGTGAAAGAAATTTTACAAAACCTATTAGTTTCGCCTCCTGTTCGTCCGTCTATCCATCCATCTGTCTGTCCATCTCTCCGTTTGTCCATCTGTCTATATATCGGAGAAAGTTTCTTCGGAAACTATAGAAGCTACAAAGCTCAAACTTTACGAAATGCTCAAAAATCATGGTCATGGTCAGTTCAAGTCTTATAAAATATTTTAAATTTTTTTATTTGCGGTCTCCGTTATAAGGAAGTGGCTCATAAAAATTTTTTTCATCAAATGTCGTCTTAGCACTTTCAGAATCTAAAACAAAGAAGTCTTTTTTTTGCATTAGAGGGTCCAAGGGGAGGCAAAATGTAACAACATTTTGTGTTACCTCTCCTCGCCATCGAAAAATCAAAAATCGAAAAAACCGCGAAAGTAGTTCTTTATGAGTACAAGGGCAACAAATACCTCAGAAATCAAAATTCACTTAACTCTGTTAATAAAAGTATGATTTGTAAATTTTATATTTCCCCCCGAAAATTGAAACGGTGTCCATAAACTTCTTAAAATTTTATTTATTTATTTATTCAAGTACATTTAACAGACAGAAATCCAATTACAAAATAGACTTAGACAATTAAATATAGTGAAATATAATTTAGAGTAAGACAAATCAATACAACAAATCAAGCAGACAAGAGTTAATCTAAAACATGAAAGAAATGAGGATAGAGTCAAGATCAAAGTTTGTGAAATTTAGTGCTAAGGAACATTAATCACTATTCGCAAAAAGTAACATCTTTAATTTAATTTTAAAAACAAAGTAGGACGTGGATAGAGAGCCAAGCTCGAGGCTGTTATGCATTCTGATGATTCGTGGCATAATTGAGTGAAAATATAAATCTGTTTGGGCGTACGGAACCTCGAGAATGTGATTAGACCGACTAGGTCGTGCATACAGTCTGTATTGCAAGTCTGCGCTTAGGGTGGAGGCAATTTGTTGGTGGTACAACTTAAAAAGGAAACATTGATCTAAGAAGGTTCTACGGGACGACAGAGAAGGGAGACGAAGTATGGATAGACGACGCTCATAAGACGCATAAGCTACGTTGAATTTGAAAAACACAATACGGGTAAACTTACGCTGGACAGCTTCTATTGAGTTCATAAGATATAAATGTCTTGGAGACCACACCACTGAGCAGTACTCAAGGAGCGGGCGGACAAGACACGTGAACAAGCGAACAGCGGTAGCAATATTTGCAAACTTATGCAAATGCCGCATAAGAAAACCCGAAACTTTTGATGCCTTGGTAATTAGGCTAAAAATGTGGACATCAAATTTAAGCTTAGGGTCAAATATTACACCAAGATCTTTACATGAGTCCGCAGAGGAGAGAACAACATCACATAAGGTGTAATTAAAAATTAAAGGGACAATTTTCAAAGTAAAAGTCATTTTAAAACATTTGGAAACATTAATACGAAGGGAGTTTACATTACACCAGTTATACAGGTTAAAAAGATCAATTTGGAGTTGCTGACAAGGGATCTAATTAAAATGTTATAGCTACTCGTATATAGGTTGACATAAGTCCCTTATGCCAACGGAATTTCATGGAAATCAAATCAAGTGAGTTATAGCCATTTCAATTGTATGGAATTATCACAACAATAAGATGTTTTAATAGTTGATATATATTTCAAATCGACGGAGGTACTTGTATTTTCTAAAAAAGTGCATATTATTCCATAGCCATATGATTCTATAGTAATACAGCGCATAGTAATACAGGAAAATTCAAACCGCGATAACTTCATTAAATACAAATTGAAACTTTCATGGCAAGTCAACCTTGTTACTCACGATTTGCGTATGGACTTTGATTGAATTTAAAGATATATATGATATATATGAAAATATGCTATTACTCACAAAGTTGATTGAATTTCGACTTCTGACTATTAAGTCTTATTTTCATATTTTTTCAGATTCTCCGAATGAAAGGTGTTCAATCGCGAGGGGTGGTACTCGAAATTTTTTGTACATTTCCCCTTCCCCTTAGATACTGATAGGGTAAATTTAAGATTTGTTTTGAAAAGATCTCATTGAGACCTTTCCAATGAACCACTATTTGACTACCAAAGATGAAAAAAATGTTTGGCGAGTTGCCTATCTATTTGGAGGACCCCCTTAAAACTCTCTGAAAAATTTGTTCACCCCAAAACTTTCAAGAAGTCACCGCTTCTGACGTTTCCACAAAGTTTCATGGCTGTAACTTTCGAAGTTTCGGAGAAAAAATGCTGTGACATACAGACGGACGGATACAGGTCGTGATTTCAACATCTTGAAACGATAGCATATAATATTTGAAGTTGCTAACAGAGGATTTCTGTTCCACCAACAATTTTAGTACACGGCATGAATACTGTAATGTTTACAACACTTTAATTCCAATCAGTTTGATTAAACAAAAGAGAAAATAAAAAGCGTGTGAATTTAATTTCTATTACTCTTAATATTAATTCAAAATTTTTTTGATTTAAGGCTAGGTTCAGTAATCAGTAAATATGTATATTTAATAATATGCTGTATGGTATGTCGGAGTCCATGTTAGAAAAACAAATTTAAATCAATTTTATCCAAAATGTGATTACAGTTAAAAAATCGCTACCAGAAAAGCAGTCTCTGTTCACACATTAAAAGTTATATCTAGAACGTATTTGTTAAAAAATTTTATGACTATTCTTCACATTGCTCATTATATTACAAGTTGCTTTATATAAATCAGCCACATCTTTTACTACTCATCTGTGAAAATTACCTTGACATACATTCTGCATTTATGGCAACCAAATTTTTGCATCATTTACAAAACGAAACCAAAACTTTTGCTCTGCGACAATTTTCAATCATTCAGTTGAAACCTCCAATCTAGCATACTCGTTTAAGTTTCACATACTTTGATCTGAATCCATTCCCGTTTTGTTTTAATATAGGGGGGGCTAGACATGTTATGGTTCTTGTTTGCTGTTGACAGGGTAAAGTTTAATGGCGGATACGACGTTAGTGTTGCGTAATAACACTACGTGTTAATACTATCTTGGCTCGTATTACTAAGAAAATTAAAGTTAGAAAAGGACAGAATGCTTTAAAATAGTTAGTAGAAAATTAATCTTTAACTTTAATAGTTTGCATTTATCTTATTTAAAATTAGTAACAAACAGCTTTCCTTATGATTCAGCGTTCAACAGTTGGAGGTAAATGCCCTTCGATATTCTAGAACGTTTAGACTAGATATTTTGATGAAAATAAAAGCTGAACAATGATGAAGAATAATTAAAGGAACGGAAACAAAATATCTACGGTTGTAAAGCATTTTATAAATACATATTATCTAAATCCCAAAATCAAGGAAAATGTATTAAAAATTAAATATCAATTGCTAAATATAATTAATTCTTTTCTTCCGGTGGATTAGATTTTCAGCGGAAACAGAAGCAAGTGGCTGAGGTTCTATGTAATCCGCGACTAAACGATTCAGAGCATTCGGTTAGGCTCACCGTGTCGTACTTTGTAGTTTGAAGATTTCAATTAGCGTTGGTTGTTTCGGTTCGAGTTAAAGTAGAGTCTGCCGAGCACCGCGTCGGTATGCAGATCGGGGACGTGCGAGTTCGATATTTGTTCTTGTTGATTTATAAGGAGTCCTGAAAAGGAATCAGTAGATAGAGTAGAAGTTTTAAATTTTCTTTTGGAAAAATTTTCGACCGCATTTTGAAACGGGCAATTGAATCGGTGGCTGGGAAATTGTGTCCAAGCGTAGTCTACTCACGTCAAGACCAACGACCGAAATTTCTCTGCGGACTAGCTGGCCAACAATCAGCCATCTCGGAGTAGACTGCGAACATTCGAACTTGTAGGCCTTAAGAGGCACAGTTCGTTGATGCGCCCAAGGCTTCATATCTTAAATCGATGAGAGATCGATTTAGACTTCCTTCGGGAATTCCCGTTCGAAGCGACACGAAAATCATTTCAAATATTTTTAAGTGCTACATTCCGTTTAGAATGATTATGTCCCATTTGATTTTCATTATTTTTTCCTCCGCCTCTAGTAACCTTGCTTTGCTTGGCAGTGAGCATCAGTTATACCTGGTGACATACAGTATTGTATAGAGTTGGTAACTGATAAACTTCCATAGATTCTTAGCACCTTCTGCTCTTATGGCTGGCTCTCACTAGCTTTCATATCGAGACGACTATAACCCACGGAGAATGTGCGCTGCATTCTTAATCTACTTTTCATTGTAATGGTGGGGAGATCAACTGGAGCATTCTTAGAATCTACCAGTTTTTGGGGAGTCACGTCCCTACGTACTCAAGAAAGTGAAGATTTCCTAAAGGATCTTTCCTTTTTCTAATCAAAGTCCACCCTGCATTAAATTCAGTGAGGTGTTAGGTACGGTAGGTATCACAAATACCATGAAAAAATTTATTATCGAGGGGTACTGACATTGAAACACGGATGCATATATGTACCTAAGTTCCAACATGAGAAGAATCACCAACTGGCAAAGGCGCACGGAATGTCGAAATTTCCTTACTCACCAGGGGCCACAAAATCTCAGCTTAGGCGATGGTTGCTGCAGTCCGCAAGAGTATAGACGCTTCTGTCAGCATAATTAGTAAAAATGCTGGTCTAGCAGTCATACTCTGGCCTGAAGCGATAGCCACCACTAAGAATGGCAAAACCAACGAAAAACATGACAAAGACGGATGATAAATGGCTGCAGAAGCGGAAGAAACCAGAGGTCGAGTATCAGCTGGACATACTGGCTACATTTAGTTGTAGCGAAAACTGCCACACACACCTGAGCGTCCTGCTTGGAAAGAACGGACACCTGAGTCTAAAATAAGCAATGTGGCAGATATGAGGTGGGTTTAGAGATCAATAATAAGCTACCAGACGATTCTGGGCTGAAAAAATATACTGATGCTCTCATTGCCAAGCTTCCGGGAGCGAAGGGTATAAAGACTAAGAATCTTACTCCAGAAATAGAAAACTCAATAGATTCGACGTAGTGTTGGAGCTAGAAGAGTTCGTAGGCCACATCAGATACTTCAGCGGAGGAAGCACCCAATGCCAAGTTGTTTATTGAAGTACCGACGACTTTAATGTCAAATTCTTGCAAAAGGTTAGCCTGCAACCCAATCGAAGGGAACCGATAGTAAACGAGAAAGGATGAACTACAGCACGCACACCTAAGCGTCCTGATCGGAACGAACGGACACCAGATAAGCCTGAGTCTAAAATAAGCAATGTGGCAGATATAAGGTGGGTTTAGATATCAGTAATAAGCTACCAGGCGATTCTGGGCTGAAAAAATATACTGATGCTCTCATTGCCAAGCTTCCGGGAGCGAAGGTTATGAAGGCTAAGAATTTTTCTTTTTACATAGAAAAATCAATAGCCGCGACGTAGTGTTGGAGCGAAGTTCAGCAATTTTGGAAATTTCACATTTTAGTGAAATGTGGAGAGTTTCTAATTTAGGCACCAAAGAGGCTTGCCCAAACAATTCCTAAACAGAAAAACGTTTGCTACAAATCAGAAAAAAACAATATATCTTGGTAATAGAATTATAATGCGGAAAAAGAGAACGCATAGCTTTAAATATTTTCAAGTTCAAATGTGAGGAGTTTCTTATTTTTCCCCCAAGTTTGGCAAGCTTGATGTGGGCCTTATGGGGCCCTAGTGCGGCATGCCTAGTCTGGGCCTAATTCAGCATGCTTAATTTAAAATAAACCGTATAATTATAGATACTCGTATATAGGTCAAGAATGCAGAATTTCACGGGAAATATAAGTTTTTTAAGCATAATCAGCAAATTTTTAGCTTTTGATTCGATTTATTCCGGAACATTTTTATGTTGACGAACTGTTTAGGCCGGCTCTATCAGTGCTTAAATTAGAAGCTGTTTAGGCAAGCCCCATCACTGCCTAAACTATGAACGGGTTAGACAAACCCCATTAGTTCCTAATTTAGGTAGTGATAGGATAATGTCCATCTAGGCGTACTCAATTAGGGCCTTGTCACTGCCTAAATTGAACTTCTACTCGAACTGATTATGATCATATAGTACAGTGTTACAAAGGATCCGATAGGAGATCCCCGTGCTTCAACTACGGTAAATTGGAATATAAAAGAAAAGAGTTTACGGGGAAGGTACACTGTATCCTTTGCAAGGATGCTGTTCCAAGACCGGATCTCAAGTATGTCATAAGATGAGGAAAATTTTGGGCTTTCTAAGAAGCCCCAGCCAAAGTTAAAGTGGTACAACAATGACACGTTTCTTGCGACGCGAAGCAGCGACTTACAAATCTTGTGCAACAAGACTACAAGTACAAACACCCGTGCCTACTCAAGATCTGGGTCAGGTATATGTCAGTGTCACCGTACATTTGATTGAGTCACGGTCTTCTATCAGAGATGAGGTGCGCAGCCCATCTCTTCTTCGTGCCGTTCACACAGGGCTGCTGCCAATCATTGATTGAGCGTTGTCTCTCTTCGTGGGCAGCTGTCGCCCTCATAACTTCGTTTCGACGCAGGTGGTTAGTACGGCACTCCCACGCAAGGAAGGTGATAGGTATCATGCCTGCGATGACTAGCATCACAAAATCAGAGACAGTCATTTATGAAGATGCAATCCTCTGCGTTCCTCTTTTCTGTACCTGAGCCAAATGTTTTTGGTACAACTCATTCCTGAGAGCGTTTTCGCTTCGTACAGGAGCACCAACTCTATAGACCTTATCAAAAGTCGCCTTCTTGATGGGTTGTGTCCTGCTACGTTGGTTAAAAGTCGACTGAGAACTTTTATGCCCGAAGTAGCTTTCTCAGCCGTTGCCGAGATTTGCTCAGGTAGACTCATTTTCGAGTTGATCAGCAACCCGAAGAACTTTCCGGATGGTTTCGATTCAACCAGTACTCTTCAATACTCTAGGGATTCTCTTCTCCGTCACTTCGATTTTCTCCAATACAAGGCTGAACCCACTAACAGTCATTAGTCTCTCACCTGGCGCATTAGCAAACTCAGCAAACAGGACGCTAGCACGGAGAACCCTTTCAGGCAAAAACCGCTGTTGGCAAGAACACCGACAAAACAAGTCACCGATTGCGGGGGGAGGCAGCAAACCCCAGAAACACTGTCAAAGTCAACATCACATGTTAAATCATCGGAGACAGACCACAGACGGACTAACGAACGAAAGAAGGCAGAGTGCGTTGTGCAACCTGGCATCATTGCGGCCTTTGGGCGCAGTAGAAGGACTATGCGCATCCCGGAGCGTCCAGTGCAAGACGTACACAATCCGGATCAAGCTGCGACACCAACAGAGGCCAGTGTAAGACTGGGGGAGGGAGAAGTTTTGCCGTTGGCCGACGCCACTTCAAACGCGACCCAAGCGATAGAAGCAAAAGGGCTAGGAAAGGGGGGCCTCTCCCAAGAGGTGACGCCAAATAACACAATCGCCCTTGACCGCGGCGAAGAGGAGCGGCTTACTCAGAAAGCGGGGACTATCATCAAACAACTGAGGGCTGCCTGCGAAGTGCAGAAAAACATAGGCAAGAGTGTCAAGAATGGCATTCTTGAACTGGAGGAGCTTTTTGGCCGCATAACGCACTACAGGCGGAGGTGGCTTGCAACCGAAAAGCACCAAAAAGACACGCTCTCCCTCGAGGCATCAGTGGGTCCTAGCAGCAGCAAAAGAATGGCCGGTAGCCCAATTGAAGGCGACCGTGAGAAAAAGAGGAAGGACGAGACCATAAACGAAGTTGACACTCCAGGCGAGGAGTTTCATGTGGTGCGAAACAAGGCAGCGAAAAAGCGGCCAAAAAGCTACTCCTAGAAAAAACAGACAAAGAGCTCAACCACGAAAAGAACAAAGAACTCCCGATATACCGCAGAAAAAAAAAGCGAACCGCGGCGCAAACCCTTGCGCGAGTCACTGCTTATTAAACCCACTAAGGGCCGAACCTACGCAGATGTCCTCCGTGAAATTAAAGGAGCGGTCAAGCCAGACGACACCAAAACTGCCATCAAAGCAGTTCGACCAACGCGGACCGGTGGCCTGCTGGTGGGATTCGGGCCAGAGGCCACAAACAAAGATGCATTCCGTGACGCGGTTCAAAAGGTTCTTGGAGATGCGGCAACGGTTGCCTCGCTCGAACCAATGGCCACCCTGGAAATCAGGGATCTCGACTGCGTCATGGACAAAGCTGAAGTAGAGGATGCCATCAGGAGGGAGTTCCCCAGCTTAAGTGAAGTCAAGGCAAGATTGACACGTGAAAACACAAGGGGGCAACGCATGGCTATTGTCGAACTAGCTGATAAAGACGCCCAGCAAATCCTGGCGAAGGGCAAAATTAAGATAGGTTGGGTGATCTGGAGGATACGGAGAAGAGCGATCCCTATCCGCTGCTTCAGATGCTTCGAATACGGACACACCGCGTATGGCTGTAGGGGACCCGACAGGAGATCTCTGTGCTACAAATGTGGTGAAACGGGGCACAAAAGGAAGGAGTGCACGAACGAGGCAAAATGCATTCTTTGCAAGGATGTTAAGCTAGCACCCGGCGACCTCAAACATGAGCCGGGGACAGGGAGATGCTGGGTTTTCAAGGAGGCCCTAACTAAAGCCAAATCGACACTCAAATGATCCGTATCCTGCAGGTCAATTTGCACCGAAGCACAAACGCGCAGGACCTACTTGAGCAGTTTGCGAGGGATAAGAAAGCTGACCTCCTGTTGCTGAGCGAGCAACATCATAACAAGGACTCGCAAGCGTGGTACTCTGACAAATCTAGTACCTCGGCCATCTGGGTTCGAGACAGCGCCCGCCTTCAGGTGCAGAGCCATGGACGCGGGGATGGTTTTGTGTGGGTGCGGTGTTCAGGGATAACACATTTCAGTGTTTATCTGACGCCTAACGAGGCAATGCGATCTTTTCGAACCAAACTCGATGCTCTGGAGGACGCTGTCTCGAACACAGAGGGCCATATGCTGGTCGGGGGAGACTTCAACGCTAGAGCCATTGAATGGGGTATGCCACAATCCGACCCAAGGGGAAAGCAAATCTTGGACATGGCGGTCAGAACAGCGCTTTTTGTCCTAAATACTGGTAACACCCCTACTTTCCGCCGCTGGGGTTGCGTAGGAACCATACCCGATGTGACACTCGCTTCGGAGTCCCTGGTACCTAGAGTACACAACTGGCGAGTACTAGAGGACTACTCGGCTAGTGACCACCAGTATATAGCGGTTGAGATTCACGACAGTGCCACTCTGCGTGCATATGCCCAAACTTCAATCCTCGGATGGATGGACGTTGAGAGGTTCGCTGACGCGCTTATGGCAGGCGCACCGTTGCTGGGAGCTCCGCCAGGGAGTGGAGGGCCTGCAGCCATGGACTTGGTGAACTCAACTATGGTACCATCATAGCTGCTTGCGAGTCTTCCATGCCCCGTCGGAGACCCCGACACGGTAAGCCTCCAGTATACTGGTGGTCAAACGAGATCGCCGAACAAAGAAGCGAGTGTCACAAACTTCGGCGAGAGGCCCAGCGGGCGCGAACACGGGAGGAGGCAGACACTAGGCTAGCAATATTCAGGTCCGGCAGGAAATATCTTCTATTAACACGAGCAAGGCCCGATGCTGGCAAGACCTCGTGGACGATGTAAATAGGGATCCGTGGGGCCTTGGCTACAAGCTGGTCATGGGGAAACTTGGTGCCCTACGGAAGCCTTGTATACATGACGGAGAAAAGATGGACGCGATAGTGCGAGGACTCTTCCCCGCCCATCCCGTCCGTGTTGACGCTGTCCGTGGTGAAACAGCGGTCGAGTGCCCACTCTTCACACAGCTGGAACTGGAGGAGGCAGTCCTCTCCCTGAAAGCGAGGAAGGCTCCAGGTCCAGATGGTGTTCCAGCTGAGGTTTTGCAGCTCGTCTATCACCATTGTCCTGACTTGCTGTTCAGCACATTCAACGCTTGCCTACGGGACGGGGTTTTCCCGGTACGATGGAAAGCGGCGAGGCTCGTGCTGGTCAGCAAGGGGAAGGGAAATCCCAAATCACCGTCTGCATACCGCCCGTTATGCATGCTAGACACGGCTGGGAAAGTGCTAGAGAAATTCATCAAGGGAAGACTCACTGACGCGATTCGTGCTGCTGGGGACCTATCTCCTCGGCAGTACGACTTTAGAGCAGGACGTTCTACCATTGATGCGATTGCAGAGGTGGTGAACGCGGTCCAAAAGGCAGAGGCATATAGTCGCACCAAGCGACGGATCGGCCTGTTGGTGACACTCGACGTCAGGAATGCCTTCAACTCCGCTAGATGGGTGGATATTCTGGATACGCTTGAAAACTCTTTTCAAGTTCCAGAATATCTAATGCGGCTTTTGAGGAACTACCTAAAGGACCGAAGCCTGCTCTACGACACGACACAGGGCCAACGAAGGATGGAAATTACATCGGGTGTTGCCCAGGGATCTATCCTTGGTCCGGACCTGTGGAACGTGTCTTACGACGGGCTACTGAGACTTGAGATGCCAGATGAGTCGCGCTTGGTCGGCTATGCGGATGATGTTGCGGCTCTGGTCGCTGGACGCACCGTTGAACAAGCGCAACTTAGGCTAGGTATGCTAATGCGCCGAGTGAGGGACTGGATGACTGCTCGCGGGCTCAGTTTAGCACTGGAGAAAACCGAAGTGATCATCTTGACAAAAAAGAGAATCCCTAGAGTAAGGATGATCAGTATTGGAGATATACAAATCGGATCGAAGCCAGCGGTGAAGTACCTGGGGCTACTGATCGACTCGAAGATGAGTTTCTCTGAGCAAATCAGGGCAACGGCTGAGAAGGCTGCTTCGGGAATATCGGCCCTGAGTCGACTTATGGCCAACGTAGGGGGACCCAGCCCATCAAGAAGACGCCTCTTGATGAGTGCTGTAGGGTCAGTGCTACTGTACGGAGCAGAGGTATGGGGCGACGCTCTCAGCAAGGAGGTATACCGAAAGCGATTGGCACAGGTACAGAGAAGAGGAGCACTGAGAATTGTATCTTCGTATCCAACAGTCTCCGACTCGGCGGTGGGAGTGGTTGCAGGCGTGATACCTGTCGCGCTCCTTGCTAGAGAGCGCCGCGCTATTTACCTGCGCCGAACCGAGGATGCGAGGGCGATGGTTGTCCGCGAGGAGAGACAACGCTCGCTCAACGATTGGCAGCAGTCTTGGGGGAATTGCACGAAGGGAAGGTGGACTGCGCGCCTCATCCCGGATGTGAGACCGTGGCTAAATCGAAGGCATGGTGAGACTGACTTCTATCTGACCCAGCTTTTGAGCGGGCACGGGTGTTTTCAGTCTCACCTGCACAAGATCGGTAAGTCACGGTCTCCCGATTGTCGGTTTTGCCCAGGAGGGGAGGACAATGCCTGTCACACATTTTTGCGTGTACCAAATGGGCCAGGCTGCGAAGGGAACTCTACAGGGAGACGAGAGAGCTTACCCCGGATAATATAGTTGCGGTGATGCTCGAATCGGTTGACAAATGGAACCAGGTGGCACATTATGCTCGGAGAGTCCTAAAAGATATAAGGGACTCGCAGCAGCCGGAGGTGCTGGGGCTGGGGGATCGCTCTTCTGGCATTTCCTCTTCCCCTCTCCCCTCCCGCTAGGAAAGGGACTCCCCAGCTTGAAGGCGCCCCACGGCGTAACAAAACGAGACCTGGCCCGAAGTAATGTGTCAAACGGTTCCAGGCTAGGTTCTCAGATTGACGGGGGAGGTGTTTAGTGGGTAGTCCAAGGGTATCCTCCATGGGAGTCCCACACTACCGGCGGGCGTAAATGCCTTCACCTCCCTACCACAAAAAAAAAAAAAACTCAGCCTATGTTGGGCCTGCTTGACGGTGCGTCCAGTAACTAGTGCCGTGGCAACATTCACATGGCCAATCAGGCGCAACACATCTGACAGCTCTAATCTCAGCAGGCCGACGTACGATATGTTCCACATGTCTGAACAAAACATAACTTCTATCCTTATGGGCCCTACATGATCATAAAGCAGGCTTCAGTCTTTCATGTAGTCTCCCAAAAGCCGCATAAGATATTCTGGAGCTTGAAAAAGAGTTTTCAGGGTTTCCAGAAAATCCACCCATCTAGAGGAGTTGAAGGTGTTCCAAACATCAAGTGTCAGCAACAGAACGATCCGTCGCTTGGTGCGGCTATGTGCCTTTGCCTTTTGGACCGCATCACTCTCATGCAATCGCATGAACGGTGGAGCGTATTGCTTTAATGCCATACGACCAAGGAAATCGGTCCTCAACAGCAAGAATCGCATCAGAGAGGTTTCCATTGATAAGTTTCTCTGCACTTTCCCAGCCGTGTGCAGCATGCATACCAGCTAATATTCAAACGGCGTCAGAATCCCCTTTCCCTTGCTGATCAGCACGAGCCTCGCCACCTTCCATCGTTCCGGGAAAACCCTTTCCTGCCGACAAGCGTTGAATGTGCTGAGCGCCAAGTCAGGGCAATGGTTATAGATGATTTGCAACACCTCGGCTGGGACGCCGTCTGAACTTGGAGCCTTCTTTGGTTTCAATGATAGGACTACCTCTTCCATTTTCAGCCAAGTGAAAAGTGGGCATTAGACTGCTGTTTCGCCGTGAGCAGCGTTAACATGGAAGAAATGGGCGGAGAAAAGTGCTCGCACTATCTCGTCTATCTTTTGTGTTTCATATATGTTATGCAGAGCTGGTCAAGTCAAGTCAAGTCAAAAGCGCTTTATTTAATACCAATCGTTATAAATTTTTAAAAGAACATAAAGCAAATTCCAAACAATAAAACTATAAAAAACTTAATGGCCCGAATGGCTCTCTAAATTTATACGTTATCAGTTAAACACATTTAATGAAAAAAATACACTTGCAAATTTAAATTATTTAAGATTATTAGATATTTTTTGATTCAATTGGAAAAAGGAGAAAAAACCAACCAACATTATTCAAAAATTACTAATACTACTAACACAACAATGAACCTATATCCTATACCTAATATGTTACACCCTAGTTCTAAATAAGTTCAATCAAAAAAAAAACGTTACCTTATATTGAAACCTATACCTAATTTATAATACAAATAAACGACAATACTAGATGTAGCAATAATGAGATGAATCTAAAAAACTAAGTAACGAGAAAAGGCACAAAGACAGAAAATAAACAGGAATAATTTAGACATTGTCATTCAGCCACCAATACCTAGATTGTTCCATCTCAGCTCGACCAGCCTCAACGAATCTAGTATCTCCATTGGAATTGTTGGTCTCGTGAACTCAGATTCGGAGGATATTTTATCTTCTTATCGGTGGCCCGTCGATATATGTGATATATGATTGGGATGCCATCAGAATCAAAAACATATCGATTCATGTCCAAATACACGAATGCTTCTGGAGGAACGAAGCCAGTAGTGAGGCAAGTCACAATATACCCGTCTGTAGGGTATATTGTGACTTCTGGAGGAACGAAGCCAGTAGTGAGGCAAGTCACAATATACCCGTCTGTAGGGTGGAACGGCTGTGAAATCCAAGGGTTTTCACTCACAGTTACAGATCTTGCGATATGATTTCGAAGAAGTTTCAATATGAAGATATCGACTCTTGTCACTTGAATGCAGAGCTGGTGTAGTGCACTAGGCTTGCACATAACTTTCTTGTAGCCAAGGCCCTACGGATCCTTGTTGTCCACTACAGCCTAGCCTAACAGCTGTTAAATATTTTGCGATAAAGTTTCCTGGCTGGCTTATATGCTGCTAACCAGTTGCATGCCCTGTCACATTTCCATGCCCGTTGTTCTTTATGTCGAAGCTTGTGACGCTCCCTTCGTTTTTCAGCGTTTTCAGGCGACCACTAGTTCACTGGGGACTTGCCGTGGCGGGGTTTTCAACGGAGCATTATAACCAGAAAAAATGAAAAGAATCATGGAGGTAGCTTTATATCAGCATTAGGAGTTAAAATTCCTTTAGGTTTGTTAAGAATAATTTGCTTTGGAAATTTCACAAGTTGTATCGGTGCCCTTAAGTTCGATGAAACTTGACATTAAGATCGTATTATCTAAGGCCCTTATATTCCGTAAGATTTAATTAAAAGAATCTATAGCCATTTGAAGTATCTGCATCTAACAACAACATGGTTTTTTGTGCTTTATGAGCTTTTCATGGAGCCGCACAGTACAGTTCTATTAGAATCATCGGACAGTTCTTAAATTAGATGAATAATATGAATAAATTAGATGAAAATATGAATACATTTAAGATCCTATTCTGTCACCAATATTAGAAACGTTGCTACGAAATAACGGCTGCTTAAAATGGAGTGATTATGAGTTTTTTTAAACTGATTTTAGGTAAATTTCTCGAGACAAATTTACCTATTGCGGAGAGCATCATATATATATATATATATATATATATATATATATATATATATATATATATATATATATATATATATATATATATATATATATATATATATATATATATATACATGTATATATATATGTATATATATATATATACATATATATATATATATATATATATATATATATATATATATATATATATATATATATATATATGGGATATAACGAAATTTGTGACCACGCTAGAGGTTGCAATTTTGCTTCGACTTTCACCAAATCTTTAGGAAAGGTGTATTGGGTAATTATCTCGGTTAAGTTCGTGAACCAGCTATATCGGCCGGGCAAAAACAAAATGGCGGCCATTTTAGACGAAAAATCGCGATTTCTGTTCTGACCAAAGTGTAGCTCCGATTTGGATGAAATTTGGTACAAAGGTTTATTGAAGTATGTGATGAATCTCACAATAAAAAATCCAAAGTCGGTATGGCAGAAACAAAATGGCGGCCGCTCAAAGGTCGAAAAACGTGCAAAATTTTGATGTTGTAATAGTGGTCAAAGCTTTCAACAGATTTTCATGAAATTCGGTAGTTTGATAGAAATTATAAGTATCTAGAGAATTACGTAAAAAAACTGGAGGTCAGGTTGCAAAAAACAAAATGGCGGCCAGTTGAAAGTCGAAATTTCAAAGGCTTTTAAAAGTCGCAATTTTGATCCGACATATATGAAACTTGGTTTCAAGATAGACATTACTTACACCTACAGTCTTTGATATTTTGGTGATCATGCGTGTGCAAATTTCAAAATGGCGGCCGTTTAAATATGCGTTTTTTTCATGTTTTTGTGGCCCTCTAGCGGTCACATTTTCCAACGGATTTTGATGAAACTTGAGATTATGAGTCTCTACTATGTTCTTGTATTTTGCAGGAAATTATTAAAATTGAATGAAAAATAAAAAAGTCGAAAATTTAAAGCCTAATATTTTTAGCTGCGATTTTCTTTAAAAATTGAATTATTTTGCCCTGTCTAGAGTGAAACATTGATTGATGAGGTCCTAGCATACAAAGATTTAAAATAATCCAAAATCAAATGCATGCATTCAAAATGGCGGCCCCCAAAGGTCTGAAGGCAAGCGCAATTCGCTATTTTAGTGCCAACTGAAATAATGAATATTTTTCATTGAAACGTTTTAAATGACTTTACTTGAAAGAACTCATAAACCAGATCATTTTTAAGATATTGTATAATATTTTTAACAATACCCTAAAAGATTATAAAATCGCAACTTGTCTGTCTGTCCGTCCCTCCGCCCGTTTGTTCGTGCGTCATAACAAGTTTTCTCGCAAACCACATGAGCTAGAATGAGGAAATTTTCTACGTAGGTCAAAAGTGGTGCCTCTTGAAATTTGCAGTGCAAGAAAATATTTTAAGGTATTTTAGGGGGGTCTCCCCATACAGGCGGGTCTCCCCATACAGGCGGATGGCATACAATTTTTTTTATTTCTGTAGCCCTCTAGCAGCCAAGATTCTCAACAGATTCCGTTGAAACTTGAAATTATAAGTTATTAAGGCAAGTTAATTTAATTTGATTATGCAAATCGAATGACAAATAAAACAGTCGAAAATTTACAGCTTAATATTTTTAGCAGCCGATTTCAATAAAAATCGAAATGACGGCCCTCACAGTTCAGAAAAAAATTGAAATGTATATATTAATGGCAATGCAAGTGCTGATTAAACTTTTATGGAAATCTTTTGAAATTAACTATTCGAGCTATTTAAGCCTTTGTGTGGTTACCACTGTGAACTGTGTAAACAGCAGATGCGAGAAGGGCGAAACCGGTATTTATATGTTTACAACAATATATAATCCATACGCATGCAACTCAATTCAATTAGCAAAATATTTGCGCCCCGATAAAAGGTTTCTAAAAACGAACGTGGCCAGGTTTTTTTTAATGTTAATAAATACCCATGTGGTACTACGAAAATTGCAGAAAGAAGTTCAGTAGTAGGCAAGCCAAATTCTTTTTCGAAGCTTTACGCTACATACGAGAAATTTACCTTTCCGGTTGGTGCTGCCAACGGGGATTTTTTGATGTTAATACGAACGTTAGGGTGGGATAACGTAGTAAGCGAAATATTTTTTGTTTTCACTTCTAATAGCAACACAAAT
The DNA here is from genome assembly GCA_963969285.1 of Odontomyia ornata. NCBI lineage: Eukaryota > Metazoa > Arthropoda > Insecta > Diptera > Stratiomyidae > Odontomyia > Odontomyia ornata. Next base: position 174,393,223 of record OZ017742.1, read on the forward strand.
GTGTCACATGATTATATAAAGTAAAATAAAAAGTTCTATTACAATCGGATATTATCTACTGCCTTCGGATAGAACTTGAAATATGGAAAATTTTGAATAAAATTTAGTTTCTTAGAACTCTTGTAGACGCCTTTTCTTTTTTTGTTTTGTTTTTAAGTGTAGATGTAAATGATAGAACATGATATTTGAAACCTTTATTTTATTTACACAGGAATTCGTAGACACAAGTTATTAGCCTACTTCATTTAATATGTATTTGAATCTACATGAAAATCCTTCTTGCTATTAAATTTTGGCATGAGTTTGCGAGACCCCTTAATAAAAACCTTCACGTGCTGACATTGAACACAAGCTTTTGGAACCTTCAGAGTTTTAACTGATCTCCCGATGCTTGGGTATGGGAAGGTAATCAAGCGACGTAAGACTCAATCGCTTGATTAGAAACTTGCATCAGGATTGGTGGTTCTGTAACCTGAATATGCAAGTTAATAAGATCGTAATAAACTTTAGCATTCATGTTAATGTCTGGAACCTGGAACACTCTTTATATTTCAGTTTTTTGAAATCTTGCTTTTAAAATTCGACGTAGACCCAATTCTCTTACATGTTTTTCAGAGCCTGATAACATTGCTAGCAATAAATTTTCAGAATGGGCAAAGAAACTGTTGCGTTGTATTACTAGATCAATAACAGTTTTCAATTCGATCGATAAGTAATGAGATCTAGAGATTAATTACCATCAATGTCTTTCTCCATCTTTGCAACTTGCATGGCTTTTAATGTGAAACCATGTTGACGCGTACACTCTGACCATATAGGTTGCTAAAGTATGAAGTTTGTTGGAAAGATTCGTAAATGCAGCGTAGAGCCGAAGAACTCTGTTAGCTCGCTTGAACCACCTTGCATGAGACATTTTCCAGCTGATTTGTAAGCTAAATCTGCAGGATGTTCACCAATTATAGCAGCTAATACTATTTTGTAGAAATACAATTGATCAGGACTAAGGTCATTCATCATTTGACGACTGCTTTTTTTTTAGCAATTTTTTAAGGTTTTTCCGATCTATCCTGTTAATAAACTTGGACCAGACGTCCTCTATTCAATGAAAGGAAATAAATTTCAAAAGGGCAATTCATTCATATAGAGCAAGCAAATGATCCACTGTAAAAGTCTATCAACGTACTGTAATGTGACGACTACGCCCAGGAATCGAAGTGATTCCGATCCCGAACCCTTGTAACCTGCCAGATGGATATGTCCTCGAAGTGCCAGCGGACTTCATCTGTTGTGCGGATATCGTTGTGCAGAAAATATTTTTTTTTTTTCTGTCCAAATATTTAGATCCGTGGATATAAATATTCGGAATATAGAATTAATCCAACCCCGGCACATTTCGAGACATAGCCATCTGGAAATGCCCCTCCACCGTGGCCATCGAGAAAACTATGCCACTGGCGACATCTGAAGAAGCACATTTCCGCCATATGAAGTGCCATTCCACGCACATATGTTTTGTCCGAGGTGACAACCGGAAAGTTTGACAGCCACATGGAGGCGCGAAACGTCATCGTAAAGTTCTTCGTGAGAATATCGAAGGTATTACAAAACCAGCTATACGTCGTTTGGCGCGACGTGGTGGAGTGAAACGTATTCCCGGTTTAATCTATGAAGAAACGCGTGGTGTGCGTAAAGAGTTTTTGGAAAACGTTATTCGTGAGGCAGTGACATTCACCGGAGCAGAACATTAGGAAAGAGGTTAGTTTAGTTAATAACTAAAAAGAAAGTTAGAATTGACTCACAATCATGTGCCCTACAGCCGCCGCCGCCGTCGTCCAATTCGAAATACGGCCGCCGCTCTCTCCTCGTTGCTGCCGCGCGCTAAATAAATTTGAAAATAAAAATTCCATCTGAGAAATAAAAATTCAAAATCAATTTGATGAAACAGAGAATTGGGAACGCGGCGTAGAAAATGCATAAATAATTGTAGGATCGCGCGATTGAGGACTTGACTGGAGAGACTTGGAAGACCAAAGAAAAGGGTGAGCGTGGTGGAACGTGGAAAACAGTGCCTGTAGTCGCAAGGAGAAGCGAATCAGGGAAAATCTCGAGTGGATTGTGTAACTTTATGGTAGCCCAACGCAACACCAGCACCAGCAGCCATTGCCATCAAACTATTTTCGGATTACTTCCATCGCTGACATCGTGCAAGGGACACAAGCAAGCAAGCAAACACGGCGACGAACCGAGTGCCTAGAAAAATGTCAAAAAGGACAACATCATCAAACTGGTGACTTTCCATTGCCAGCCGGTTGGGATATTGCCCGCGATTACGACGGCAAAGTCTACTACATTAACCACAATAACAAGGAGACAACGTGGTAGGATCCTAGAGACAGGTGCGTGCCTTTGTCGTCAACCATGCCACAGATTCCATGAATTTTACAATGATTAGGAATTTATGAAAAAAAAAAAAACCAAAATAAATTACTAACAAATTATAAAAGACAAAAATGTATTAACCGGACTAAAACTGTTCGATTTTCTTGATATAATTTTTAAACATGTATTATTAGATGAAAATCGGGGGCATGTCAAAAGATGGTATAACATGAATGTCAACTAAACACTATTCTTTAAATCCAATGAAATCTTTTAAAACTTTAATCAATGATTTCAAATGACAACTGATATGCGATAATTGAATGAGCTTTCTTGGAATAATTATAAGAAGTAAAATTAAAAATCAACACTTCAAACGTAAACAAGCTTCATATGAAGAAAACGTCAAGCTAACATAACTTGAACATAAACTAAATAAACTAAAAATCTCAATGATTAGTGAATCGAGTACTAAATTCAGAAAAAAAATACTAAACTTAAATGAAACAATTAAATGTTAGAATAAATGAATGAATGTCTTAAAAAAAATGATAACTGAATATATTCAATGAGATATCGGAAATTATACCATTTAAAATACACAACGTAAGCACTAATTTTTCTAGTTTTCACAATAAGTAAAATATCAAAAATCATATTATAGACAGATACATTTCACTATTGATAAATCCCGGTTTTCCGCACAATTTAAGTTTTCTGAGAAAAAGTAATAGACACAAAAATAGTCTTTATAGTGTTCAACAACCCATACAATACTTTTCTTTCGCAATTTCAATATTTATATGACACCATAATTTTCTTTAATGTATCCCAACTTTGAACGTTATTTTCGTATAATTTACTTCGGATTCAAATTAACTTTGTATTTATTGTCATATGTAGGACATTCGAACCTATTTTGTTTTCAATCGAATCAAGACATTGGTGTGTCAGTCTCAGAAAGTTTAGCTTATATTCAGGAACAAGGTATCCCTGAAAGATAGGAACACAGAATACGATAATATTAAACAATGCCATTGATTTATTTGTTCAACGAGGCCTAGCCCAACGTAATGTGTCAAATGGTTCCAAGCTTGGTTCTTAGTCCGATAGAAGAGGCGTTTGTTAGATAGTCCAGAAGTTCTGCGCTCCAGGAGGTCTCACGCTCAGGGCGTAAATAGTATTCAACTCACTACTACAAAAATATTATTTGCTTTAACGCTGTTTCCTTTGAGTGATTTTCATGTTACTGATTTAAATCATTTGTTTCGTCCGTATTTTGAGTCCTAGCTTTTCACGGTTTCTTCGAAAAAAATATATTTTAAATACTGAGCTTCAGTAACGCATTTTAGTCTAGTGAAAGTCGAGAGATTTTATATCGAATCGCAAATGTTGGGAGATTTATATTCATGAATTGATTGCCGATAGAGATAAAACAGCTAATAAAATGACTTTCCAAGCCCAACGGAGTATTCAACAGTTCAAAACCATTTTTGCTTTGTTCATTCGTTTTCCATATCGTATCTGTTAAATCAAAACGATTCATCATATGTTTTACACACACATAAACCCATGTTAGCTTACTCGAAAGAAAGAACAAAATTCAAATCGCAAATCTGCAACTGATACTCTCTCCTTAAGTTATTAGATTTTTGGGTTCATCTTTGAAGATAAATCCCTGTGTATAGCTTAAACTAGGAAGCTGATGTTTCTGCATTATTTTCCACTTTTTAACCTACGTTGCTAGTACATAGCTTAATTTGATTAGTTGATTGCAATATCTCGTTGAACTTAGTCGCTAAACAAACGATATGATATGCAAAAAGTTTCGAAGAAATGAGAATAAAAAGTGCTAACTATAATATTAGATGCTAGATGTTAGCTGTTATGAAGATAATCAGAAAACTAATTTCCACAAGTTGCCGCCCCTGATTTCATTTCTTTACTGCACGATCTCTAATTCACTTATATTTACTTTAGCTATTTTACCTCTTATTTATCCCGGAATCGTATCCATATAGTTTTTTTTTTCTTATTTTGTAAATAATATCGGTATAACCTTATTCACAACATGTTTGGGGAAGTTCTCTGTGTTTTTTTTCTGATAATATTAGGATATATTTTTAAATCTTTTTAATTACCGCGAATGACTTATGTATAATGTTTCCATGTTCAGACATTAATCAAAACACACTTCTTTTGCATTCGGCTGTCTTCCTCATAAAGAAAAGAACTATATTTACATAATATCGCCGTCTTTTAAATGAAAATTGTTTGCCATGTTTCTTATTTTTTTTTTGAATTTTTACGGTTTATTTAATGAGAAAAATAAAAAAATATGGAACAAAAAAATCAATGAATTATATACTGGGATATCATGTACAATAAAATAAGTAAAGAGAAGACAGTTCTTTTGATATTAGCTTTTCGCATATATATACAATATTTTCAATTTTCTGTTTGTTTTTCTTTCCAAAATACATTTATACACACATAATAAATATATTTTAAATTAAGTAAAAATAATATTTGATATGAGGGTAAATATCATAATTTGATTTTGTTCAGCTCTTATGTCCCCTCTCATTGTCATTATTCAACATAGATTGCCCAGGATATATAAGAATATATGATATGTAAGAATTGAATAAACTACGAATGAATTGCTAATTTAACCACGACTTTCCTTTTCAGTGACTCTTCTTTTTCAGTGGGAACAGAGAGTGTAGGGTAAGTATGCCGTCGCGAGGGTAGGGTTTCTGCAAATCCGCTGAAGTCGGTTTCGCGTCGCGCGCGGTACGCGGTACCTTTGCTTGTTTCGCCATTTCTTTAGAGTAGTTTTCTTCAGTTTAAGTTCGAGTAGTATATTTTTCGGTACCGCGTCGGTGAATCGGTAACGCGCCTATGGGATTTTGTAGCGTTTTTGATTTGAGATCTGTGGATAGATCACATCCAGAACTAACGTAATGTAGGTTTCTCGTTCTGGATGAGTAATTGTTGACGCGTTTGGAAAACGGGCAAGTTCAGGTGACTGAAATATTGTAATTGAGCGTAATCCATTCGGAGACCCGCGACCGAAATCCTCTCCGAACTAGCTGGCCGACAAGCAGTCACCGCGTGAATGGATTACGGTGCACGGATTGGTTGACCTGTTGGTACCATCCGTTGGCACTACTCAGACTTAACGTCTAGAACCGATGAGAGGTCGGTTCCGCGTTCGAGTTGAAGGTAGAAAATCATTACAAATGGCGCCCAACGTGGGGCCCAAAAACATCCTAAGGGGGAAAGAACTTCGCGTCTTCTGACGAGTTGGTCCTTTACGGAGGATGTAAGGTACTTTGGTACTCGAGTCCCACTATCAGGAGCAGTGGAATTGTGTGATACACACTAGAAGTCGCTTCACGTGAGTTGTAGCTTCCGCTCTCCTTTGTTTGATTTTGCTTTCGCGACAGAATCCTTCCGATGTGTTGTCCCAGGTTAACCCCTGTAAGGACCTTCTATTTTCTTGATGGAACTGCCAGTCTGATGGGTTTACTTATCAGCATGGACTCTCAAGAAAATAGAAGGCTACCTTGCCTTTATGTCGCGGAGGGATTCTAACTATTTCTTATGCGTGTTAGACGAGTGGTATCGGTTCAACGTTCGATGGCGTATGCTGGAGTTGCGAAGCCCGGAATGCTTCCACGCGTCGGGAATTTTGACCGCGTACAAAGTCGTTACGGTAGCTCTACCACTTGTCTCGTCGAGTCACTTTAACGTAGTTTAGAGACGGTTTTTTTTGTAATGTATGAGGGTATGGGGTTAAATTTCGTAAATCGACCAAAAGCACCCTTTCTTCGGCAGATTACCACGCACTCTCTTTTCCCGTTGAAGGAGTCGACCACTGGAAAGGAAAGTATATACTAATTAAATTTTTTTTTCTCATTTTTTTACGTAAATAGCTCGCCACTATCGGCCACTAAAGTATTTTTAAGCCTTTAGTCATATTATATAATTACATTTTTTCTTTTTTTTCGTCACTAAGACATAGCACCCACCCAAAACCAGCAAAAATCAAAGATGGCAACGAAGCGGACCCCAGACAAGCGTTGGACCAGATCCAAAACGGTCCAACCAGCTAACTGCGGGATCTGCTTCGAAGACGTAGTGGAGGGCGTACACAGCGTGCGATTGGATTGTGGACATTTATTCCATCGTGCCTGTGTACAACAGCTCCTCCTCACGTCAGAGCTGTGTCCCTTATGCCGGCGACCCATAGATCGGTCTGCCCTAGACGCCCCCCTCGGAACGCCCCTACCAACGCGCGGAGCAGTGGCGAAAGGAGCTCCAGAGGCCGAACAGTCCCAACCACTTTTAGACCTGCAAGGAGCCGTAGGCGGTGAAGTTCCGGCCGCAAGTGTCGTGTCCGAGGTGACACCCATGCCTTCCGCCCACTCCATTGACACCCTCGTGGCATTGATGAGGGATATGTCGGAGAGAATTGGCAACCTGGAGGGAAAGCTCCAGAATCTTCCTATGAGCCAACCACCCAGTCGCGTGAGAACTCCGCTTGGCTGGGAGCCAAATCCCAGTGTGGCTATGCCCCACTCCCGACAATCCGAGCAATGGGTCCCACCCCCAAGGAACTCGGGAATGGATCCCAGAGCTCCCGAATACAGACCGCGACACAGTACCGGACCTCCGTTGGTACCTCCAGCCCCCGAGGCAGTTCAGTACCACAGGTCAATCGAGGATGTGATTCCCCCCGGGAACGCATTGGCACCTTTTCGAGACCCGACGCCTCGTATCATGGAGAGTTGGCGCCTGAACTTTACAGGGTTCAACGATATGATATCGGCGGACCGGTTCCTTTTCCGGATTCAGGCGTTGGTATCCAGCACCCTGGGAGGGGATTCCTCGGCCTTCCTCCGGCATGCACATCTTTTGTTCAGCGGCGACGCTGCCGACTGGTACTGGAGCTTTAAAGAGTCAACGCCACGTCCCACTTGGCACTCTTTCAGTGCAGCCTTCCGCAATCGATTTGAGGATGGCTTCACTGAGAGAGAGCTAAGAGAGCAAATAAAGAAACGGAAACAAGGCGCTCACGAACCGTTCGACCAGTACTACACCAGTATAGTGAGATTGAGCACTCGCCTGCGAAATACCATGCCCGAGGACGAATTAGTAGAAATTATCAGAGAGAACATGCGCTGGGATCTCCAGAACAGCCTGCTACATTTCCCATCAACACCATACAGGGATTGCGCCTCCATGCGCGTAGACAAGAACACTTGGATGAGCGACGAGGTACCTTCCGCCCACAACCTCGCATAACGGGACCAAATCCCCGAAATCATCACACCGCGGAGTTGATGGCAGCGGACCACCTGCTTGCTGATCCAGTACCAGTACCGAGGAGCGGAGCACCACCGGAGCTTGAGGACCCCGCATTGATTGATCGACCCTCCCTTGAAGCACTTACAAGCCCGACGGTCTGTTGGAACTGCCGACAACCGGGACATCGGTTCTATGCATGTCCAGCGGAGCCGACGCTTTTCTGCTACCGCTGCGGGAAGGCCGACACATACGCACCTGACTGTGCAAATTGCAAAGGGCGAAAAAACTTGCCACCGAGTGCCGCGACCACCCGTCGGCACTCCTAGACCCCGGACGAACCAATCCAGACCCCATCACCAGCTATGACCCAGCTCCCAACATGACTCCAACTCTGCTGACTCGCACCGCTAAACACAGTTCTCCCGAAGTTCCACAACCGACGCCGTCCTTCGCCGAGGCCAATGCGCAGGGAAATGATAGCGAGACGAAGGCTCCTTGGCATGTAAAACCTTTTCATGTCAGGTTGCGGAATTATTTGGCTACTCGACAGCGCATCTTCCATGAGGAATTGGCCACAACTGTCCCACCGCGAAGCAAGCGAGCCACGCGTCGGATGCGGAGCTTCTGGAGAAAAGTCAGGCAGTCGAGAAAAAGGTTGAAGGACATATACTTAGACGAATTATTGAGGGATGATGTTCGGCCATATGCGTCAGTACACCTCCTGCAAAAACGAGTATCAGGCTTAGTCGATACGGGAGCCAGTGTGAATTGCATATCTGCCGAGTTTGCAGGGGAGGTACTGGCAAAGCACGCGGACCAAATCCGTCATTTCACCTCCTGGTTAAGCACGGCGGACGGAACTCGTCACTCTGTAGTGGGAAAAATTATGACGGATGTCACCTTTAAAGGGGTAACTAAACCTATGGAATTTTTCATCATACCTCAGTTAACCCAGAATCTTTATTTAGGAGTGGATTTCGTTCGAAAATTTAACTTGGCCCCGGCACTATTTTCCAGTTCGACCCTGGAGTCCGTCACCACCGTTCCTGACCAATCTCAACCCACTAACTTATTACGGCATACACTGGATGTAACTCAGCAACTGCGTCTTGACTCGGCTATATCGGCTTTTCCATCGCACGAGAAAGAAGGTCTCGGGCGGACTGCCCTGGTGTTCCACACTATAGATGTGGGGGATGCTAAACCCATAAAACAGAGACATTTCGCCATATCTCCGGCGAAGGAAAAATCGTTATATGCCGAAGTGGATCGAATGCTAGCATTAGGCGTAATCGAAGAATCACAGAGCGCGTGGGCTTCCCCAGTCACCTTAGTGGTCAAGCCGAACAAGGTCCGGTTATGCTTAGATGCCAGACGCTTGAACGCCGTCACAGTCAAGGACGCATATCCTCTACCGTTGATCGAAGGCATTTTGAGTCGATTGCCTAAAGCCCATTTCATCACGAGCTTAGACCTCAAGGACGCCTTCTGGCAAATTCCTTTAGACCCCGGTTCAAAGGAGAAAACAGCCTTCACAGTCCCAGGCCGGCCCTTATATCAATTCGTGACCATGCCATTCGGATTGTGTAATGCCCCCCAAACAATGACGCGCCTTATGGACAAGGTGATACCACCTCATTTGCGGCACCAAGTTTTCGTTTACTTGGACGATCTGTTGCTTATAACCGAGACCTTTGACGAACACATCGACCTGCTGCAGGAGGTGGCTCTACACATCCGGAGGGCAAGATTAACCATCAACATAAGGAAGAGCCAGTTCGTGATGACGGAGGTGAAGTATTTAGGTCACATCATTGGGCATGGGCATATCAAGACCGATCCGGAAAAGACTCAAGCGATTGACGTTTTTCCACTACCCAAGACCACCAAACAGTTACGCCGATTCTTAGGGTTATGCGGATGGTACCAGCGTTTTGTACGTGACTATGCCACCATTACCACTCCTTTGACCGACATGCTGCGTAAGGGACGTAAATTCGTCTGGGAAGAGCCCAGCTTGCGAGCCTTTGAAGAGCTAAAGAAGAGTCTGACTACGGCCCCCGTACTGCACAGCCCGGACTTTGACAAACCGTTCTCAATCCATTGTGACGCGAGTCAACATGGGGTGGGAGCAGTCTTAGTCCAGGTTGCACAAGACGGCGAGGAGAGACCTATAGCCTTCATGTCTCACAAGCTGAACCCAGCCCAGCGAAATTACACGGTCTCCGAGCAAGAATGTTTAGCCGCGGTGTTGGCAGTGAAACGCTTCCGAGCCTATGTGGAGGGACACACCTTTGAAATCGTTACGGATCACGCTTCTCTGAAATGGTTAATGAGCCAGACTGATCTCAACGGCCGATTGGCCAGGTGGGCACTGAAACTACAGGCATTTGACTTCACAATTCGCCACCGAAAAGGAAGCCAGCATGTAGTCCCCGACACCCTATCCAGAATGTTCGCCCCTGAAGGAGCCGAGTTGGTCCAAGAGGACGACAGCCCCCAATTGATCGATTTGGACCATCCTGCCTTCAAGTCAGCCAGCTACACCCAACTGATTCACACTATCCAGAATCAACTGTCCCAGCTTCCTGAACTGCGGTTGACGGATGGATTTATTTATAAGCGGATGGGACACGCATCCGGAGACCCCATACAAGAAGAAGAACAGTGGAAGTTGTGGGTGCCCGAAGAATTAACCACTGATCTTATCAGACGGGCTCATGACCACCCATCAAGTGCGCACGGCGGATACGGTCGTACACTTAGGCGGTTGAAAACCTGTTTCTTTTGGCCTAAGATGGCCCAACAGATAAAAGCGTACGTAGCCTCTTGTGAGCTATGCAAGTGCACTAAAGCGCCCAACACCATCCTTCGGCCACCCATGGGTAAGGTTGAGGTCCCCGAACGCGTGTTCCAGCGCTTGTACATTGATCTTATCGGTCCTTACCCTCGATCTGCTTCTGGTCACACGGGAGCTGTCGTGGTCCTGGACCAGCTCTCCAAATTCCCTATCATAGAGCCACTACGTAACATGCACACTGGACCAATAACCAGCTTTTTGGAGAACCGAGTCTTTCACATGTTTGGAGTTCCGGAGAAACTTGTCTCCGACAATGGGGTCCAGTTCACCTCCAGCAAGTTCCGAGACCTAATGTCCAAATACGGCATCATCCACCAACGAACTGCCGTCTATTCACCACAAGCCAACGCATCCGAACGACTGAATCGTACGCTCATAGCGGCCATTCGCGCCTATGTCCACCCGAATCAGAGGGACTGGGATCGCAAATTGTCCGCCATCACTAGTGCGCTGCGCTCGTCGTACCACGCCACGACCGGCATTTCGCCGTATTTTGCAGTGTTCGGCCAGTACATGATCGGTCATGGGAGCGCTTACCGGCTATTGCGGCAGCTGAAATCGCTAGAGGACCCAATCGTGGTTCTAGAACCGCACGAAAAGCTCCAACTTCTGCGAGATCAACTGCGGGAGAAGATTGAAGAAAGTAGACGGATGGGAGAGGAGCGGTACAACTTGCGATCTCATCCTTCTGGCTTTAAGGCCGGCGACGAAATATATCGTCGAAACTTCCGACAGAGCGATGCCACCCGCCATTACAATGCCAAACTAGACAAGAAATTCGTGAAGTGTCGAGTCATGCAAGTCATAAGCCCCACCCGGTACCTCATCGCGGACATGACTGGTAAGACCCTGGGAATTTACCACGCAAAAGACCTTAGACGATGAAGTGCAACTAATTCCCACGAGAAACCTTGGCTTATCCCAAATCTCTGCCTAGACGAAGGCCTCCGAATAACACCTGACTTCCTACTATATAGTCACTGTCGAGTCTTCACGAACAGGGTTGTAGCCTATCCTTCGAAACGGATCTTCGACCCGCCACGTCCCTAACCAAGACCTTTTACAAAGGAGACGGGATCGTAATTACTTCGATTTTGGGGGGGGGAATGTGTAATGTGACGACTACGCCCAGGAATCGAAGTGATTCCGATCCCGAACCCTTGTAACCTGCCAGATGGATATGTCCTCGAAGTGCCAGCGGACTTCATCTGTTGTGCGGATATCGTTGTGCAGAAAATATTTTTTTTTTTTCTGTCCAAATATTTAGATCCGTGGATATAAATATTCGGAATATAGAATTAATCCAACCCCGGCACATTTCGAGACATAGCCATCTGGAAATGCCCCTCCACCGTGGCCATCGAGAAAACTATGCCACTGGCGACATCTGAAGAAGCACATTTCCGCCATATGAAGTGCCATTCCACGCACATATGTTTTGTCCGAGGTGACAACCGGAAAGTTTGACAGCCACATGGAGGCGCGAAACGTCATCGTAAAGTTCTTCGTGAGAATATCGAAGGTATTACAAAACCAGCTATACGTCGTTTGGCGCGACGTGGTGGAGTGAAACGTATTCCCGGTTTAATCTATGAAGAAACGCGTGGTGTGCGTAAAGAGTTTTTGGAAAACGTTATTCGTGAGGCAGTGACATTCACCGGAGCAGAACATTAGGAAAGAGGTTAGTTTAGTTAATAACTAAAAAGAAAGTTAGAATTGACTCACAATCATGTGCCCTACAGCCGCCGCCGCCGTCGTCCAATTCGAAATACGGCCGCCGCTCTCTCCTCGTTGCTGCCGCGCGCTAAATAAATTTGAAAATAAAAATTCCATCTGAGAAATAAAAATTCAAAATCAATTTGATGAAACAGAGAATTGGGAACGCGGCGTAGAAAATGCATAAATAATTGTAGGATCGCGCGATTGAGGACTTGACTGGAGAGACTTGGAAGACCAAAGAAAAGGGTGAGCGTGGTGGAACGTGGAAAACAGTGCCTGTAGTCGCAAGGAGAAGCGAATCAGGGAAAATCTCGAGTGGATTGTGTAACTTTATGGTAGCCCAACGCAACACCAGCACCAGCAGCCATTGCCATCAAACTATTTTCGGATTACTTCCATCGCTGACATCGTGCAAGGGACACAAGCAAGCAAGCAAACACGGCGACGAACCGAGTGCCTAGAAAAATGTCAAAAAGGACAACATCATCAAACTGGTGACTTTCCATTGCCAGCCGGTTGGGATATTGCCCGCGATTACGACGGCAAAGTCTACTACATTAACCACAATAACAAGGAGACAACGTGGTAGGATCCTAGAGACAGGTGCGTGCCTTTGTCGTCAACCATGCCACAGATTCCATGAATTTTACAATGATTAGGAATTTATGAAAAAAAAAAAAACCAAAATAAATTACTAACAAATTATAAAAGACAAAAATGTATTAACCGGACTAAAACTGTTCGATTTTCTTGATATAATTTTTAAACATGTATTATTAGATGAAAATCGGGGGCATGTCAAAAGATGGTATAACATGAATGTCAACTAAACACTATTCTTTAAATCCAATGAAATCTTTTAAAACTTTAATCAATGATTTCAAATGACAACTGATATGCGATAATTGAATGAGCTTTCTTGGAATAATTATAAGAAGTAAAATTAAAAATCAACACTTCAAACGTAAACAAGCTTCATATGAAGAAAACGTCAAGCTAACATAACTTGAACATAAACTAAATAAACTAAAAATCTCAATGATTAGTGAATCGAGTACTAAATTCAGAAAAAAAATACTAAACTTAAATGAAACAATTAAATGTTAGAATAAATGAATGAATGTCTTAAAAAAAATGATAACTGAATATATTCAATGAGATATCGGAAATTATACCATTTAAAATACACAACGTAAGCACTAATTTTTCTAGTTTTCACAATAAGTAAAATATCAAAAATCATATTATAGACAGATACATTTCACTATTGATAAATCCCGGTTTTCCGCACAATTTAAGTTTTCTGAGAAAAAGTAATAGACACAAAAATAGTCTTTATAGTGTTCAACAACCCATACAATACTTTTCTTTCGCAATTTCAATATTTATATGACACCATAATTTTCTTTAATGTATCCCAACTTTGAACGTTATTTTCGTATAATTTACTTCGGATTCAAATTAACTTTGTATTTATTGTCATATGTAGGACATTCGAACCTATTTTGTTTTCAATCGAATCAAGACATTGGTGTGTCAGTCTCAGAAAGTTTAGCTTATATTCAGGAACAAGGTATCCCTGAAAGATAGGAACACAGAATACGATAATATTAAACAATGCCATTGATTTATTTGTTCAACGAGGCCTAGCCCAACGTAATGTGTCAAATGGTTCCAAGCTTGGTTCTTAGTCCGATAGAAGAGGCGTTTGTTAGATAGTCCAGAAGTTCTGCGCTCCAGGAGGTCTCACGCTCAGGGCGTAAATAGTATTCAACTCACTACTACAAAAATATTATTTGCTTTAACGCTGTTTCCTTTGAGTGATTTTCATGTTACTGATTTAAATCATTTGTTTCGTCCGTATTTTGAGTCCTAGCTTTTCACGGTTTCTTCGAAAAAAATATATTTTAAATACTGAGCTTCAGTAACGCATTTTAGTCTAGTGAAAGTCGAGAGATTTTATATCGAATCGCAAATGTTGGGAGATTTATATTCATGAATTGATTGCCGATAGAGATAAAACAGCTAATAAAATGACTTTCCAAGCCCAACGGAGTATTCAACAGTTCAAAACCATTTTTGCTTTGTTCATTCGTTTTCCATATCGTATCTGTTAAATCAAAACGATTCATCATATGTTTTACACACACATAAACCCATGTTAGCTTACTCGAAAGAAAGAACAAAATTCAAATCGCAAATCTGCAACTGATACTCTCTCCTTAAGTTATTAGATTTTTGGGTTCATCTTTGAAGATAAATCCCTGTGTATAGCTTAAACTAGGAAGCTGATGTTTCTGCATTATTTTCCACTTTTTAACCTACGTTGCTAGTACATAGCTTAATTTGATTAGTTGATTGCAATATCTCGTTGAACTTAGTCGCTAAACAAACGATATGATATGCAAAAAGTTTCGAAGAAATGAGAATAAAAAGTGCTAACTATAATATTAGATGCTAGATGTTAGCTGTTATGAAGATAATCAGAAAACTAATTTCCACAAGTTGCCGCCCCTGATTTCATTTCTTTACTGCACGATCTCTAATTCACTTATATTTACTTTAGCTATTTTACCTCTTATTTATCCCGGAATCGTATCCATATAGTTTTTTTTTTCTTATTTTGTAAATAATATCGGTATAACCTTATTCACAACATGTTTGGGGAAGTTCTCTGTGTTTTTTTTCTGATAATATTAGGATATATTTTTAAATCTTTTTAATTACCGCGAATGACTTATGTATAATGTTTCCATGTTCAGACATTAATCAAAACACACTTCTTTTGCATTCGGCTGTCTTCCTCATAAAGAAAAGAACTATATTTACATAATATCGCCGTCTTTTAAATGAAAATTGTTTGCCATGTTTCTTATTTTTTTTTTGAATTTTTACGGTTTATTTAATGAGAAAAATAAAAAAATATGGAACAAAAAAATCAATGAATTATATACTGGGATATCATGTACAATAAAATAAGTAAAGAGAAGACAGTTCTTTTGATATTAGCTTTTCGCATATATATACAATATTTTCAATTTTCTGTTTGTTTTTCTTTCCAAAATACATTTATACACACATAATAAATATATTTTAAATTAAGTAAAAATAATATTTGATATGAGGGTAAATATCATAATTTGATTTTGTTCAGCTCTTATGTCCCCTCTCATTGTCATTATTCAACATAGATTGCCCAGGATATATAAGAATATATGATATGTAAGAATTGAATAAACTACGAATGAATTGCTAATTTAACCACGACTTTCCTTTTCAGTGACTCTTCTTTTTCAGTGGGAACAGAGAGTGTAGGGTAAGTATGCCGTCGCGAGGGTAGGGTTTCTGCAAATCCGCTGAAGTCGGTTTCGCGTCGCGCGCGGTACGCGGTACCTTTGCTTGTTTCGCCATTTCTTTAGAGTAGTTTTCTTCAGTTTAAGTTCGAGTAGTATATTTTTCGGTACCGCGTCGGTGAATCGGTAACGCGCCTATGGGATTTTGTAGCGTTTTTGATTTGAGATCTGTGGATAGATCACATCCAGAACTAACGTAATGTAGGTTTCTCGTTCTGGATGAGTAATTGTTGACGCGTTTGGAAAACGGGCAAGTTCAGGTGACTGAAATATTGTAATTGAGCGTAATCCATTCGGAGACCCGCGACCGAAATCCTCTCCGAACTAGCTGGCCGACAAGCAGTCACCGCGTGAATGGATTACGGTGCACGGATTGGTTGACCTGTTGGTACCATCCGTTGGCACTACTCAGACTTAACGTCTAGAACCGATGAGAGGTCGGTTCCGCGTTCGAGTTGAAGGTAGAAAATCATTACAGTACACTTAGACAGACGAACAGACAGATGGAGACGAGGTGGAAGAGGACCAACTCGAGGCGGTCGACTATTAATCGAGCTACAAACCACATGAATAATAAATAGAGCTAAATCAATCTTTATGAGTCAGCATTTTACGAATTATTTTCATTACCTGCGGAAAATATTCAACTCTAGCCATCCCTGACAACTTCAAAAGTGGGATACTCATAATAAAATCGTGGCAACAAGAAAATGAGTAGTGTAAAATACCGAAAGTGAAGGTGGAAACGCTAAACGCGAAACAGTTACGCGCTGTCCTACAAACGAAAAATCGATCAATGGTCGGAACTAAGTTCAAACTGTTCGATCGAGTCTGCGAGGAATTGGGCTCCGACGAAATTGAAAAGTCCGCCTCTCCGAACGGATCCCCGGCATCAACAGTCGTTGCGCGTGACGAAATCGACAAGTTGAGAGGCGACATCGCCGCCATTGCTGCAATCGTGAAAATTCTTGCCACTGAACGAGCAAATGCCGACACACATACCGTTGCAACATCGACTATACCACCGAACAGCAGTGCGCCCTCGCAAATGAACGCACCAAACTTCGTACCGCCAATCGCATCGAACGCTACGATGCTATCGAATTTTGTGTCATGCTCGCAAACGCTTGCATCCGACATCCGAAGCACCACACCGCCTGTTACTTCGAACGGAATGATATTACCGATTCATATTCCGACACCACACCCGCTGGCCATCGATATGCAATCCACCGCACTGCCGACCATGTCGAACGCCAGCACGCCATCGAGTTTTCCACCGATATTGCAATTTTTTGCCGCCGATGGGCGAACCATCGTACCGGTATATGCATCGAACGTAACGATGCCACCGAACATCGCATCAGTCCTACAATCTGTCGCAATGGAATAACAAAAACCTGTGACATCGACTTCGCAGTACATCGGACGTGTGCTTACCGTTCGAGAAGTAAGCGAATGGTTTCCGATATTCGACCATTCATCTGAATTGTCGCTAACATTAAAACAACTCGTGAATCGCATCAACATGCTCCAACAAGCATTCAACTTGGATGACAACCTCGTCCTTCTCGCCGCGCTCTCCAGGTTGAGAAGTACTGCACAACACTGGTTCAACAGCCACCCGCTATCAAAGAATTCCTGACGCCAATTAATTTCACTGAGGTTCAAAGATTCCTTGGTTTGATCGGATTCTTCCATAAATTCATTAAGGCTTATGCAATGATCACCCGATCACTGACCAATCTACCGAGGACGAAAGGGAATCCGACCTTCTGTTGGAGGACCGAATACGAAAACGCCTTCCGTCATCTGAAATGTATGCTATGCAACGAACTAGTACTGACAATGTATGATCCGAAATGAGATCAGGAATTACACACGGATGCTAGCTCTAAGGGACTTGCCGGTGTTCTGATGCAAGAAGCCGAGGCTGGAATTTTGAAACCTGGATTTTTCTTTAGCCGGTTGTGTAACGACAGCGAACAGAAGTACCACAGCTACGAGCTCGATATACTAGCCATAGTCAAAGCACTCGATCGGTTCCGATTATATTTAATGGGAAAACGATTCCAGATAGTAACCGATTGCTCTGCGGTGAGCACAATGAAGACATCAAAACCGTGGATTCCGCGCGTAGCCAGATGGTTCCTGAGACTACAGGAGTATGATTGCGATCTCGTGCGTCGACCGGGAAGCGCTATGCCACACGTTGACGCTCGTATCTGTTCACCCATTGAGGGGCCCGTACATGCCGGCGACATTACCGAGAACATAATGCAAGTCGAACTCGGAATCCCAAACCGAGCTGTCTCGATTGAACTCCGCAAAATTGACGCCGAATTTGATTGGGCCGAAATCAACAACATTTCCGCACCCGAAGATACCGATACCGAACGTGCTCAACCCGAGGATGCCGCCATGCAAGCTCATGATCCCGAATCGATAAGCCGTCAACACAAAGGAAACAACTCGTGGCTGAATACAAAATAAAACACGGTCACTTATATAGAACTGATGGAGAACGTGAAGGCTTCGTTGTACCGCGTGCTATCCGTTGGCGAGTCAAGAAGCTTTACCACGACGAGATGGGTCATTTTGGAGTAGAGAAAACCTTGCAACGAATTCGGCGAAACTTTTGGTTTGCAATAACGCGAAATTATGTAAAGTCGTACATTGCATCGTGCTTGCAATGCTGTTATAATAAAACGCTTGCTTGGAAACCAGCAGTTCAACTCCACATGTACAGCGTCGATCCAGTGCCATTCCACGTGTTACATCTGGACCATCTTGGGCCGTTCTCGCATATTACGAAAGGCAATATACACATCATCGCCGCGTCCGACCCATTCAGTAAGTATATAATTCAGAAAGCTGTGCGATCGATCAAATAGAAGCCTGGAATCGATATCCTATATGAATTAACTACATTCTTTAGATTGCCGAACCGGCTGATCACTGATCGTGGAATCGCATACACATCGAGGGAGTTCGAGACCTTCTGCCGAGATCACCATATTAATCATATTAAAACTGCCGTCCGCACCCCAAGAGCAAACGGACAAGTCGAGAGATTGAATCGCAACATTCTCAATTTTCTCCGGGCGTTAACTAGCGGTCGCTGCAAGTGGGGACAGCTGATGAATGTTATGCAATGGAGCATGAACTCTATGAAGAATTCAACCACGAAGTTTAGCCCGAATGATATAGTATTTGACTTTTCACTGCAGGATTTTATCCACAACCATATCTTATTGGCCCTTAATGACGATTCATCGACTCAACAGAAAGATTCGACACAAGCAATGTCAATCGAGCAGAATTTACATCAGTCTTCACAAGTGATAAATGAAGCCGTGGTGCTAATCACCTTCAGACCTCGATGAGACGGAAGACGACAAGAGCTCGGGCCGAGCTGAAGTTCAGGATTTTTTTTTTTTTTTTGGTGGTAGGGAGGTGAAGGCATTTACGCCCGCCGAGTCTGGCAGTGTGGGACTCCCATGGAGGATACCCTTGGACCACCCACTAAACACCTCCCCTGTCAATCTGAGAACCTAGCCTGGAACCGTTTGACACATTACTTCGGGCCAGGTCTCGTTTTTGTTACGCCGTGGGGCGCCTTCAAGCTGGGGAGTCCCTTTCCTAGCGGGAGGGGAGAGGGGAAGATGAAATGCCAGAAGAGCGATCCCCCAGCCCCAGCACCTCCGGCTGCTGCGAGTCCCTTTTATCTTTTAGGACTGCCCGAGCATAATGTGCCACCTGGTTCCATTTGTCAACCGATTCGAGCATCACCGCGACTATATTATCCGGGGTGAGCTCTCCCGTCTCCCTGTAGAGTTCCCTTCGCAGCCTGGCCCATTTGGTACACGCAAAAAATGTGTGACAGGCATTGTCCTCCTCTCCTGGGCAAAACCGACAATCGGGAGCATAGTATACTCAAATAGTAGCCACACCTTTCATTTACCCTGTGTTGCACACTTTTTGAATTTTCCCAGGGGCACGTCAGCTGATCCGGGGCATGACAGCTGATCCCATGTTTGGCGCGCTCAAGAAACAAAGCAAAATGCAAATAAAATTTCCGACGCACGTGTTCTTTTACGCATTTCAGAACATAGGAGTGCTGCCAAATCCTAATAAAAAACTAAAAGATTGCATGGAACGAATTTGTTTTTCTGCAATGTTATTGATTTTTTAGCTCTGGTAGCCCTGAAATCTCTCATCGAAGCATATGTTTATATTCGCGCCATTCCTCGCATCAGTGTTTACCATCTACCTGCTACCGAAGATTTATGGCTCGCTGTTCGGCTTGTGTTCGAATTTTTCCGGAGGGTTGATGGAGTGTGGTTACTAGTTGAGTATACTATGATCGGGAGACCGTGACTTACCGATCTTGTGCAGGTAAGACTGAAAACACCCGTTCAGGATTAGCCTCGTCGTCAACGCACACTTAGGGATGCATCAGACTACGACTATTTAGCCGCACTTCTGTCGCAAGTTACACATGGTTAAATGGGAGCCCGCACACTGCGATTTTCGACAATTTCGTCCAGGTCGGCAGTCGCAGGAATTTGCGATTTCTCCTAAAACCAGTTCAGTAGGTAGTTTTTGTGAAACTCGCGCAGGCGCACATCATTTGGACATTTGACGCTGACGTGCACGGAAGTTTCTTGCATAGCGAACAAATGAGTTGGCGCATGTGTTCCTGGCAAAGACATACCTTCAAATGAGCATATTAGTTCTGCGCATGCCTGAAGTTCCTTTGCAAATCTTCTCGTAGTGTGTTCGTATTTGCGTCTAATAATCGCTGGTTACGAAGGAAAATCGCAATGTGGCCGAACCCTTAGGCCAACAGACAGAGGGAGATGAGAGAACAAAGTGGAAGAGGACCAATTCGAGGCAGTTGATTGTTAACCAAGCTACGAACCACGCGGATAATAAATAGAGCTAAATAAATCTTTATAAGTCAATTTTTTACGACTTCCCTGACATGTTTATTTAATGTTTTTGCAACTAAATATATTACACTAGCTAATTTTCCAATATTAACATTAGTACCATTATATTCAATAGCCAATGACACATTTTTAGTCATAAAGATATTAATAGTTGCTTTTTCTGGAAATATTTCTATCCCAGCCATTGCAGTAATATAACGTAAATATTTTCTGTTTGACTCTTTAATTAGTGAAATATGTTCTTGAGCTTTTAATTCTGTGTTTTTTTTCTTGGTAAGTATTGTTTTATCTTTTCTACCGTCGAAGTATAGAGCAGGTATGACATAAACTATCTGTCTCTTGATTATGTTTTTCCGAGCTTTGCTTCTTTCTCTTCCCATTAATTTTTCGTCAATAATCGGCATATTTGTTTCGTGTAAAATAACAGAAACAATGGCGGCAGCTGCTCTGTCAAATAAATCTGAGTGGTTCATAGGAACAGAAGATTCTTGCTTTTGTTTTTTTATTGTTTTGGGTGAAAATTTATCACACACTGAGAAAGAAAAGCTATTAATTTCTCGTTTGATTGTAAAAACCTTTTGAGTAGACACGTTTCGAGTCATCTTGAGTGATACTAAAGATGACTGAAAGGAGTCGAAATGCGTCTGCTCACACAACAAAGCAAGGCTTTCTTTTAAAAAAAAATACTAATATTCTTAAGCACACTACTTATACTTTGGAAGCTACATATATTGATATTAGGATCATACTATGCCGTACAAACAACGTCAGTAACCTAAACAAAACAAAACATGCTCTAACAGAAAAAAGAGCATGCTTTTAAAACTGAACAGAATATGCTTTGAGTTCCGGCTGCAACTCGTTTGTTTCAGTCATTTAGTTGAGTTATACCTAGCTAGACGAAAAGAGTGCGACTGCGAGTTCTTAAGTGACACTGAAGATGACTCAATGGAGTCAAAACGCGTCTGCTCACACGAAAAATCGAGACCCGACGTCTTTCCGAAAAGAAAAAAAGATTTGGCCTGGACTACATATTAGTAATTGTTTTAAAAATGAGCTAATTAATTAAAATTTTCAAAATTTTTGATCCTGATCCGGAGGCAATTGCACTAAATGTATTCCAATAATTTTACACATGACGCATCAACACTAAATAACACCATATTACGGCTCAAGAATCCTACATTTAAATTAAAAAAATAAATTTTTTTTACCCAGACTAATATACATACCGCTATGTTCTTCACTCTTATACAAACTACGTCCTTGCTTACATGTTTATTCATTTCACATCCATGTGCAACCTCAAATTAAGATTTGTTTTGACAAATTTGCATCAACATTTTCATTTGATACTTCTCAAATAAACTTTTTTAATTTTTGTAGGCGTCTGTTCTACTAACAAAAGCGTATTGAAATCGGTTTTTCTGTCCATCTATCCCTTCATCTGTGCGTCACAGTTTTTCTCCAAAATTATAGCAGCTACAGACACTAAATTTGGGAGATACATCCGAAATTATGGCTTCTTGAAAGTTTGAATTTAAAAAAATTAAAGGTATTTGAGGATCTTATCTACCGAAGGTCGTCATGTGAGGTATCAATGAAAGGTATTGATGAGAGCTTTACAAAACAGTCCTTAAAACGGTGGTACCAATTTTTACCAATAAAACGGGAGGAGAAACGTACAAAAAGGTGTCCTCCCCCCCACTTATAGCCACTTGCATTTTACGATGTGTCTATTCTAGCGACTTCCCATTGAATCGGACATTCCAATTTTAGTTTGATCATCTTAAAAATTTCAAGTAAGATGAATAACATAAACGCCTTCGAGAATTCACGGTGTCAATGATTTTTCGTTCCAATGGAACAAAATAGTGGCCAGTGAAAAAAGAGTAGCGATGATTTTTCTTTAAAAAAAATGCAAATCTCATTGAAATGTTTCTTGAGTTAATCCATTGCTACTGTTCGCATAACGTTTGTTGAGTACAAGACAGGAGTGTAGTTTTATCTACTCTATTAGTTTTTTTGACAACTGATTCTTTAAAGGGTCACCGCTTCTGATCGACTTACAAAGCTTGATATATACAGCTGTAATAGTTTAAACACAGACGGACAATAGGTCGTGATTTCGTGAGTGATGTTGTAACCAAGCAGAAGGCCTGAAAATCTGGCGAAAGAGGAAGATACGATTGCATTCAAATGATTACAATTCTAAATAAATATCTTTCTTGATTAAAAAGCTCTCTCAAATTGATTAACGCTTTGACACTCTACTTACCAAATAAATAAACGATTATTTGACCCCAATTAGATAAGTGATTCTAATTAAATACCGGGAAAATAATTAAATGCGTAATTCAAAGCCTATTCAAAATGTCAAAAAGAGGACTATTTTGTAGACATGCTATTTCTTAAGATTATAAACTTAGGGAAATATGCCTTGAAAATTGAACCGCTTTACTCGCTGGCATGAAAGTAAGAACATACTTATTTTCATACGTTGACTGCACATCAGAAATTCTTAGATGCTCCAAGACACTTTCATACGGTGAGATGCACTCCGAAACACATTCGACACTTTGAAAATAAAAACGGATTTAAAGAAGCAAATGGATAAAATAAAAATGAAATATGAACGTCCCCAGCACGGTTAAAGCAACCTGTAAATAGACCAGAGAACTAAAGAATGTACAAACATACACCAGTCAGCATAGCAAACAAAACCAAGTACAACCGATGAGCGAACAAACGACAATCGACAACTTGTTCAAAGAAGACTGGCTTTGACTGGTAGAGTTCTTCGTTGTAATATGATGTGACTTGATCGCTACGATTAATCATTAACGACAAGAAGCATAACGTTGATGACTTAGATGGAATCTCCTTTTCTTTGGAAACAATAAGATACCAGTTTCCGTTTATTTTTTCTCCTCGCTGCAGGATTAATTCTTGATTTTCTTTAATATTTCTAGTTATTTTCTTTACTCGACAATTCCAGGTTTAACTTTTTCTTTGACAGTAATGAAACACCGAATGGTATAGATTAACCGGATACAATAAATTAACACGCACAGTTTTAGCATAGAAACGGTCCTGCGTAAGTGAAACGCAAAAAAATGAATACTCGTTTAAGTATAAAGTTTATAATTAGTATGAAAGTAAAAATGAAATAGGTAACACTTCACATACATCGATTTAAATTTTGTATGATTTTAAAATAAATGTGGACAAAGCATGATTGCAATTGCTTTATCAAAAGTACCATAGGGACACAATATAGGGTTTTAAGCAAACTGAGACTGAATAGGTGTACAGACCTGTCTCAAGCCTCATTACATCTACACTTGCCAGAAAAGTATCCGTACAACATCAAAAGAAAACAACATATTAGAGAATTTATGCTAAAGAAGGCTGCTATATTTAAATATTTAAGCAGCAAAATTTATTCATGAATGAAACTATCTTTTCTATAATTTTTTCCTGTGGTATTTTTTTAAAAACTAGATTATACAAAATAAAAACAAAAAAACCCTCACTTAAACGAACCAGAAAAAGTATCCGTATATGACAATATTTGTTTGAAATATTCAAATATTTTATTACATATCAGGGCTTAATAACTTGTTGGGATCACCTTTCCTCTTAAGGACCTCCTTAAGTCGATTTGGCATGGAGTGACCCAATTTGGCTGTGTCCTGAATGGTAATTTCGTTTTGTTACGCCGTGGGGTGCCTTCAAGCTGGGGAGTCCCTTTCCTAGCGGGAGGGAAGAGGGGAAGAAGAAATGCCAGAAGAGCGATCCCCCAGCCCCAGCGCCTCCGGCTGCTGTGAGTCCCTTTTATATTTTAGGACTGCCCGAGCATAATGTGCCACCTGGTTCCATTTGTCAACCGATTCGAGCATCACCGCAACTATATTATCCGGGGTGAGCTCTTCCGTCTCCCTGTAGAGTTCCCTTCGCAGCCTGACCCATTTTGTACACGCAAAAAATGTGTGACAGGCATTGTCCTCCTCTCCTGGGCAAAACCGCCAATCGGGGGACCGTGACTTACCGATCTTGTGCAGGTAAGACTGAAAACACCCGTGCCCGCTCAAAAGCTGGGTCAGATAGAAGTCAGTCTCACCATGCCTTCGATTTAGCCACGGTCTCACATCCGGGATGAGGCGTGCAGTCCACCTTCCCTTCATGCAATTCACCCAAGACTGCTGCCAATCGTTGAGCGAGCGCTGTCTCTCCTCGCGGACAACCATCTCCCTCGCATCCTCGTTTCGGCGCAGGTAACTAGCGCGGCGCTCTCTAGCAAGGAGCGCGACAGGTATCACGCCTGCAATAACTCTCACCGCCGAGTCAGAGACTGTTAGATACGAGGATGCAATTCTCAGTGCTCCTCTTCTCTGTACCTGTGCCAAACGTTTTCCGTATACCTCCTTGCTGAGAGCGTCGCCCCATACCTCTGCTCCGTACAGTAGCACTGACCCTACAGCACTCATCAAGAGGCGTCTTCTTGATGGGCTGGGTCCCCCTACGTTGGCCATAAGTCGACTCAGAGCCGATATTCCCGAAGAAGCCTTCTCAGCCGTTGCCCTGATTTGCTCAGAGAAACTCATCTTCGAGTCGATCAGTAGCCCCAGGTACTTCACCACTGGCTTCGATTCGATTCGTAAATCGCCAATACTGATCATCCTTACTCTAGGGATTCTCTTTTTTGTCAAGATGACCACTTCGGTCTTCGTCAGTGCTAATTTGAGCCCGCGAGCAGTCATCCAGTCCCTCACTCGGCGCATTAGCATACCCAGCCTAAGTTGCGCTTGTTCAACGGTGCGTCCAGCGACCAGAGCCGCAACATCATCCGCATAGCCGACCAAGCGCGACTCATCTGTTATCTCAAGTATCAGTAGCTCGTCGTAAGACACGTTCCACAGGTCCGGACCAAGGAAAGATCCCTGGGCAACACCCGATGTAATTTCCATCCTTCGTTGGCCCTGTGTCGTGGCGTAGAGCAGGCTTCGGTCCTTTAGGTAGTTCCTCAAAAGCCGCATTAGATATTCTGGAACTTGAAAAGAGTTTTCCAGCGTATCCAGAACATCCACCCATCTAGCGGAGTTGAAGGCATTCCTGACGTCGAGTGTCAGCAACAGGACGATCCGTCGCTCTGCAATCGCATCAATGGTAGAACGTCCTGCTCTAAAGCCGTACTGCCGAGGAGATAGGTCCCCAGCAGCACGAATCACGTCAGTGAGTCTTCCCTTGATGAGTTTCTCTAGCACTTTCCCAGCCGTGTCTAGCATGCATAACGGGCGGTATGCAGATTCGGGATTTCCCTTCCCCTCGCTGATGAGCACGAGCCTCACCACCTTCCATCGTACCGGGAAAACCCCGTCCCGTAGGCAAGCGTTGAATGTGCTGAGCAGCAAGTCAGGACAATGGTGATAGACGAGCCGCAACACCTCAGCTGGAACACCATCTGGACCTGGAGCCTTCCTCGCTTTCAATGAGAGGGCCGCCTCCTCCAGTTCCAGCTGTGTGAAGAGTGGGCACTCTACTGCTGTTTCACCATGGACAGCGGCAACACGGACGGGATGGGCGGGGAAGAGTCCCCCACTATCGCGTCCATCTTTTCCGCGTCATATATACAAGGCTTCCGTAGGACACCAAGCTTCCGCATGACCAGCTTGTAGCCAAGGCCCCACGGATCCTTGTTCACATTGTCCACTAGGTCTTGCCAGCAGCGAGCCTTGCTACTGTTGATCAGTTTGCGAAGGCGTTTCCTGGCCGACTTATACGCTGCCACCCAGTTTCATGCCTCGTCACCGTTCCGCGTCCGTTGAGCCTCACGTCGAAGCTTGTGACACTCCCTCCGCTTTTCAGCGATTTCAGTTGACCACCAGTAAACTGGGGGCTTGCCGTGCCGGGATCTTTGACGGGGCATAGAAGCGCAGCAAGCAGTCGTAATGATGCTCATAGTAGAGTTCACCACGTCTTGAGCTGCCAGTTCTTCCGTCCCCTCTGAAGCTTCCTGCAGCGGCTCACCTGCTATGAGCACCTCGACGAACCTCTCGACGTCCATCCTTCCGATGTTCCATCCAGTTGTAGAAGGCCGAGAGCACGGACGTCGGGAGACAGCATCACTTATCTCAAGCAGAGTGCACTGATGAATAGAACTTGGTACCACCCGTCCGGTTCTCTTTGCACATTTCCACGTTTCCATTTGTTTCTATTTTGGAAGTGTGAATTGTTTACGCACCATCACCATCAACTTTTCCTGATATTATCCAACCTAGTTTGGTGCACTGAAAAACTTGACCTAGTTTCAGTTTTTGAACTCCTCCGAGTATAATTTGGGCATAACATCTGCTCCAAATAGAAGATCTTTTTTTTTGTTTGATCAAAATGAGGGTCAGCCAAATCTAAATTTACAATGTATTCTTGCAGTGATGTGGAAATTGTCTGTGATGGAACGAAGTTGGTTAATTTGCTCAGTATGAGAGCGTCTATTGTCAAACATTCGTTTGTTCTAGTATGTAATCTAATTTGCAAGTTTCCGTTAGTTGAGATACCCTTCGTTTTTCCAATTCCAGCTATAGTAATATTCGTAGACTTTCTTTTAATTCCCAATTTTAGGGCTGCGTTCTCAGTGATGATTGATGTTTGCGACCCTTGATCCAGCAAGGCATGTAGAGTCACACACCCGCACAAAGCATCAACTTTTACTAAAGTTGTCGCTAGCAATACCGATTGTTTAGTATTTCTGGTGAAAGAGCTGGCTTCAACAGTTGTTGACGATGAGCTCGATGGCCCATGATCGAAAAGAGATATGGTAGACATTTGTCCAGTGTGCAAGAATGCCGCTGAAGAATGCTGATCAAATACTGTTGATGAAAACTGGTTATTGTGTGACACCGGATTCGATGATTGCTCCCTACAATCAGTCAAAAGTTACGATTGATGAACTACTTTCCCATTACTTAATTTGGCAGGTTTGTGAAGGAGTGTATGATGTGCTTTTTTGCACTGGAAGTACATCGACGTACTAGGACAAGTTTCAACTAAATGTCCTTTGTTCAGACAATTGAGACACAAACCATTTCTCTTTACAACATCTCTTTCTGAGTGTTCAGATTGTAGGAACCCGGTACATCGTCTCAAATGGTGTGGCCCCTTGCACAAAACGCACGTAACTTCGTGTTCTTCCTTCATTGTCAATACACTATGTGAAGTTTTGCTGGCCCTTTGTTTGTCCACCCCAGCAGCTTCTAAAGCTCTGAAGCGAGATTGCAAAATATCCTTTAACTTCCGAAATGACGCTCTTCCAGACTCTACCACTTGTTGCTGCTCCCAAATTTGGCGTGTGTCAGCTAGTAGTCGCTGCGTCGTAAACTGTATCAACATTGCCTCTCATTTGTCCTCAACCTCCAGGTTGTCTATTGCCTAAGTACAATCGAGAGTTTTTGTCCAATAATATATTTTTATCGAGGATACGGATTCAATGGCGTTACTAATCGTTAATGATTTTTTGAATTGTACGCTTAGCAACACATACTTATCGTCATAGCGTTCCACAAGGAGTTTCCATGCTGACTCATAATTAGCTTCAGTGACGGAATAATGCTTGAGTAGTTGTTCAGCCTCACCTGACAGACTACACTTCAAGTAATGTAATTTTTCCATCATAGATAAGTTCAGTTTCCTGTGAATCAAAGATGTGAATAAGTCTTTAAATGACGTCCACTCGTTGTAATTTCCACTAAGCTTCGGAAGGTTGGTACATGGAAGTCGAACATCTGCCACTCGTTCACTGCTACAGTGGATTGATTTTGTATCCCTGTACCTCCTTGTAAACCCTGTGCTCCCTGTTTCATCCGCACCTCTTCTAACTCCGTTTCAAAGTTCACGTTGAGTTTCTCGAAAGCTATATAACAATTCTGTGAAAAGTAATCCAATGACAAATCATCTTTTCCATCCACCAAGCTAAGCATTTTTAGGGTTTTGTTAAATAATTTTACAAAGCCCTACTAAAATCACGACTTGTCTGTCCGTCCGTACATCCGTCCGTCCGTGTGTCACAGCAGTTTTTCTTAAGCTAGAAACACCAAATTTTACGTGTAGGTTAAAGTGGTGCTCTCATGAAAGTTCAATCACAAATTTTATAAGGTAGTTAAGGGGGTCTGCCATATGGGGGAATGGCCCCCGAAACAAAAAAAAACTTTCATCAAAGGTACGCTGGCTTGACTCTGCCGACGAAGATAGTTCATCGCTGTTCAGCTCTCAAAACTGGAAGACGCAGTCAATGGGCTGAGGCAGGTGGAGTCATTTGTTGCAGGAAGCGAAGACCCGAAAAGGGCTTTGGTGCTACGAAGAGGAAGAAAAAGTTTTCAACGCTAAAGTTGGCAAACCATTATTTCATCGGGGAATGGCTTGAGGGTAAATCCTCCACGATGAAATACAAACACCAAACAACAATGGCGAGCGCCTGATTGATTGTAGTAGAAATCTGGTCATATGTTCGACTTGCTTCCAACATTGCTGTCTTTATAAAATGACCTGGATATCACCATGTGGCAGCACCCAAACTCAGATTGACACCCGTACATACCGCGTGCTTGACTTCCGTACATACATCATAACTTGATCAAATTAACAAATTAATGTCATAAGGGCGTATTCGACAAAGATCAGTCTTCTACAGAAATTCGACATCTACACGCCCCAAACGGCGTCTGTGACAGAAAGTTTTACGGAGAATTCTAGCAAATAGCTGGCTTCCATCATACCAGAAACAGTACAGAAAAGAAGCAACGAGCGAAATGAAAGCGGCAATTAAGACCGTGGTAGAACAGACGATCGGACATCAAGCCAAGCGCAAAAGGAATGATTGATTCGATGGTGAGTGCCAGGATGTATTGGACAAAAAAAATCAGGCAAGGAAGATCATTTAAGTACAATAAGAAAACGAAGACGAAGGGGTAACATTATAAAAATCTCAAACGAGTAGCGAATAAAAAAAGTCGAATCAAGAATAGAAAGTACTATCGCGACCAATTGAGGAGCATTGATGTAATTCTAGCGAGCAACAACATAAGGCAAGTATCCAAAGTAGTGAAAAGCATGTAACGATATTATCAGCTCTAGACCGAGCCTTGCCATGATAACATCGGCACTCATCGCTGATGAAAACAGGATTAAGGAAAGATGGGCATCATACCTCCTAAGTCCCCCCGCATAGCTTCAGAGCATCGGAGCATAAAGATATTTCTGTTGAGCTTTGATTGGCATCACAAGCTTTGGATGAAGTTTGTTCCACCATCAAGGCTGTTGAGTTGATAAGGTTATCAAATATAGTGGCAGTTGTGTTTAAAAACCCATGCATAAAGTCAGCTAGCACATTTGGCAACGAGAACAAATGCCGAGCGAGTGGAGTCAATCAATTATATTCCCTGTCCACAAAAAAGGTGACAAGCGAATGTGCCAAAAGTTTAGTGGCATGTCACTACTTTGTACGGCAGTCAAAATATTTTCAAAGAGCAATAGTATTATTGGAGAGTATCAAGGTTGCCTTACAGTAGGTTGACCGACTATAGGTCAATTGTCTACACTCAAGCAGGTACTTAAGAAACGCTGGGAGTTCAGCACTAACATACACCAAATTTTCATTGACTAAATAATACTTTACTTTGGTATTCCCACCAAACTAAACCATATTATCAAAATGACAATGACATCCACAACCCCCAAAATCCGCACCAATAACCAACTCACCAATGCCTTTGACACAAATAGTATTAAAGCAAGGAGATGAGCTGGCCCCACTGCTATTCAATTTGGCTTTGGAAAACTTCATAAGAAAGCTACCTGTCAATACACGAGGTACATTACTATACAAGTCAAAACAAGTAATAGCCTAAGCAGATGATATCAACATTATTTCACGGTTGTTAGCAACTGCCCAAGAGCTCTTCCTGAAACTCGACAGCGCAGCAAAAGTATTAGGGCTAAAAATCAAAGAGAATGAAACAAAGAAGATGTGGACGAATTTGTGTATCTAGGCGCCAAAATAACGAGAACCGGTAATGAAAAAATGAAATACGCCGAAGAATACAGCCAAATGGTAGCCTATGCGGAAGACATCAATATTTTTCCACGGTCGTTAACAACTGCAAGAAACTCTTCCTGAAACTCGACTACGAAGCAAAATTATTAGGGCTAAAAATCAAAGAGAACGAAGCAAAGCTCATGACGCAATCGAGGAAAAATACCCAAAATATTACACTTTGCGAAAGTAATATCGGAGATGTGGGCGAATTTGTGTATCTAGGCGCCAAAATAACGAGAACCGGTATTGAAAGAGATGAAATACGCCGAAGAATACAGCTTGCAAATAAAATATTTTATTTAATTCAGACGATCTTGAAGATCAGCTGCATACACAGGAAAAAAAGCTCCAAGTATAAAAATCGGTGGTAAAATCTCTATGGTATAGGTGGGAAACATGATCTCTAACCAAAACATCCGCAAACACATTGAACTGCATCGAAAGATGGGTCCTGAGGCGGATTATTAAGGCGAAGCTAGACGAGGCGAATTCGATACAACCAGAAGTTGTATGAAATTTTTGACGAGCCGGAGATCTCAACGAGTGTTCGACTGCGGAAGCTGCAATAGGTTGGCCACATGAATCCCCTCAGGGCTAGACTGATCTGGTAATTTACAGGAGTGCAACTAATATTGTTGGGTTGTCATCTCCGATTCCAGTGAAATCGACGGGGATTCGCGTTCTCAGGGTACCCGAATCGCGAGTAAAATCACTAGGACAGGAACTTGACTCGAAAAACAGGGGAAATGTGATTGTTCGAAAACAAGATCAACTCATAGCTGCGAACCTCAAACCTGGAGGAATACTCAGCTACCATGGGCAGCTGATGAGCTCCCATCTTTGGATGGTCAGCTGATTGGTTGTGGCCCTGTTGTGGTGATCCAAGCTAACGTCGAGACATTAGGCTCGGCCAATGTCTCGAGCATTACTAACGCTTCACACATTGGTTCTCGTAGGTATACTGCATCATGCGCAAAAGCTTGAGAAGTAAGTGTATGCGTGAGTATGCTATATATTTCGTGCTCGTCCACTTAGCTTGGCATTACCAACCCACAAATCTGGGGTAAATGGAAATAATACACATATAAAATCACTTCTCGAACAGCTTAAGCATTGTTGCTAATCGCCGATAGATGGCCACTAAACCAATTTACTATTAATATTAATCATTATTTTATCTGACTAAGCAAAGAGGTAAATGTACCCAATATGAAATGCAAATGAATGCCAACAAAGGTAAACTTGAGGTAAGCATTATTTTTGTATAAAGATCCATGGCCATCGACAAACTAATCACTCTTGAATCGTCTCACGGCATTTAGCCCGAGACTGACAATTTTCAAGAGGGTTCCAGCCCGGATCCAAGCAGCCGAACGGAAAGCAGCACTACGCTCATGAGCCAGCTATTTAGCAAGCCCGTACGTACATCAACCAAACAGCGTTACTTGCCCTGCTCAAGGTTCTTGCCCGAGCAGTAGTTTTCCTTAGACATTTCGCCCAGGGACGAATAAGTTAACGTGATTTCGATTCAGCGATCGTGCGGACAAGACAATTTGCGCCAAATTGCCATCGGCAACCAACTGACCAGCTCAAACCGCCAGCAACCACCACGACCAGCATACGTGAGCGAGGACTTGATTGCCATCATCTAAACATCGGCGACCAACACGCATCGCCAGCGAACCCACCGGCACCACGCAACATCAGCATTGTGCGGAGATCACAATTTGGGCCAAATCGCCATCGGCAACCACCAGGAACCACCACAACCGACATACGCGGCCGCGACTGGACAACCATCACCAGCAACCTGTTATGACTCCGCAATCCCGTCCGTCGCTCGAGGAAGCAATTGCTGCGACGCCTAAAGCGCGTCCGAGGCCATTTACGATCGAGGAGTGCCGGATACGCTTGATCGAGCCGCTTGATACGTCGGTGGTTGAGCCGGAAGAGAAGCGGCCAAAAGGTGGGCGCATTGCCGAGTTCCACCGCAAGAGCAGTGACCTGCGCCGATTGACACGTCTTGCGTTAACAAAAGCGGAGCGGGAGGCGTTCAGAACCCAAATCAAAACTTTGGAATTCGAGTTCAAGGCAGAGCAGCGCCGTAAATGGGAGGCACCCGCAACAAACAAACAGAGTAGCAATTGTAATTTAAAGAAAGAATAAATGTATTTGATGGAGGAAATGTGTGTTTCATTGGGGAAGCTATAAAGTGAAGTTGAGTGGAATTTTCAGATATTCCAGACCAAGCGAGTGGATACGGGTACGCACCGAATATATACAAGTGGGTA
This sequence comes from Odontomyia ornata, assembly GCA_963969285.1. Taxonomy (NCBI): domain Eukaryota; kingdom Metazoa; phylum Arthropoda; class Insecta; order Diptera; family Stratiomyidae; genus Odontomyia; species Odontomyia ornata. The sequence goes on from OZ017742.1 coordinate 174,426,186, forward strand.
TATTGGTGTTACGTCCAACGGAACTCGCCCCAGGTAGTTAGGCCTTCGAAATAGTCCTAACAGCCTTTTTGGGAGTATTGTGGTGATTGTGGTAAAAAACAATGGGCGGTGTTGACATTATAGCGTCAGAGACAGCTGGGTCTCGTATCTGTCAGTATGAAAGTTGAGAGTTCCTCCAATGTCAACTGGAACCATACTTGGGGGCGATGATTAGCGCTTCGAACCAATCCCCGTCTAATGGTGACCGTGGGGTTTAGTCTATTCGTGAAAGGTACCCATGTTAATTGTGTAGACATACTGGCCACATGAATCGTATGGAGGAACAATGGACTAAAAAGGTATGCGTTGGGACAACTGAAGGGCGAAGACTAGTGGGGAAACTAAGGAAGCGCTGGTCTGACTCGGTCGACGAAGACAGCTCAGCGCTGCTCAGATTTTGAAATTGGAGGACACGGTCGATAGACCGAGACAGTTGGGAGTGCTTTTTGCTGGAAGCGAAGGCCCGAGAGGAGCTCTAGTGCTACGAAGAAGAACCCTTATATAATGATTGAATTTTTTGCTGAAGTGTTCATGTAGTTAATACTTGTACAATGATTTGTAAATCTTATCTAAAATACTTTGGAGTAAAATTAAACCATTATACTTTACTAAACAATGAACTCTTCCCTCCGAATTCAGTCGTGCTCAGAGTTAGAGATTCAGATTAAATTGCAATTTATACTGAAAATTTAGCATTCTAAGAAAATCGACAATGCATGAAGTGTGAAATTTGCTTCACTTCATGGCACGTTACTAGCTATATTCAAACGGAGAAATCATTTTGACGAATAACCAATTAATTGGTGCACATAACATGAGCAAAAGAGATTTTCTATTGTATTTTCCATAGCTTACAAATTTAGCTAGCGGTCGCCTTGCACTATACGTTTTACGAAGATTCAAATATGAAAAGGCTGAACTTTTGTGCAAAATTATTAATCATAATCGCTTCTTTATGAATATGAATATTAAGTTATTAACATTTTCAATATCAAAACGGCTACGAATTTCAAATTTTCATGAATAAGTCAGTATCAATGAACTTGTTATGGCTTTACTTCCGATTTTCGGATTTAATTTGAAACTCCCGTTTATGAAGTCTGGTTACTTTTAGTGGAGTAGTTTCCACGAGTTATTTAGAACATTTGAATTTACGAATGAATGAACGAAAATAATTTTTAAGAACAAAACAGAACAATGGCTTCAAAACGCCTTAAAAAGGATTAAACAAAATTTTTGGAATCGGTGTCAAATCCGTTTTGCCCGTGTTAGGTACGAGTGCTTCATAAGTAGTTGCCACCCACTTTTTCAAAACGTGAAAACTGATTAGGCGTCCATGCTGAATAAATAATGATTTTCTCCTATAAATTTTGGATTTGATTTCAAAAATGCTTAAAATCAATTGTGAGAAGCATATGCTAATTTTGGCCAAATGAATAGGGAATTTTAACCTTGAGGCCTATAATCAGCATTTATCTATAGGAATAGCCCAAACCATAAACTGTTGCCTTAAATCTGCTTCAACATTTTGATAATTCTTATAAATCTTTCGTCTAGAGTAAATTATTCTTAATGAGCTCATTTTAATCAATTTATCTCTCTCGTCTTGTTACAAACATATACGTTTTTCAATGGAAAGGTAAATACAAACAACATTGAAATGCCCTAAATAGAGTGAAATCAATTTCACGGAATCGGTGTCGGATCAGCTTTCCCCCGTTAATTCACTTTGTTGACCATATTGCAAATTATTATGTCCAAACGGGGAAATGATTTGGTAATAGTCCATCCGAATTAATAGTCCATATTGTAGTTCTAATTATAGTTAGAAATATATTCAATTGAAATATGAAAAATTCAGATTTTCATTTATGTTGAAGATTGGAATGTATTTTACATAACTGATTAGTAGATCTGGGTCTACACCACTGACTGCCAACGTAAAATTAATTTAAGATAATTGAATCAACGTTTAAATTGTTTTTTAGGGTTTTGTACTAAAATACAAAACCCTATTGCAATCACGACCTGTGTCCGTCCGTCCGTCCATGCAACTTTGTGGAAAGGTCAGAAGTGGTGATTTCTTGAAAGTTCAAGGGTGAAAACATTTTTCAAGGGGGTTTAAAAGGTGTCTCCCCATATAGGGAGGTGAACCCTCAAAAAAAAATTTTCACCATTGGGAAGGTGTCAATGAGATCTTTTCAAAACAAGTCTTAAAATTGCCTTATGACTTCTTGCAAGTTCAAGGGTGGAAAAACTTTTCCAGGGGATTTAAGGGGGTCTCCCCATATAGGGAGGTGACCCCCAAAAAAATATTTCGTTGGTAGTTGGTAGACGAGTAGCGTGTCATTGAAAAGGTCTCGATGAGATCTTTACAAAACAAAACACAAAATTGCCTTATCTGTACCGAGGGGGGCAGGGGAAAGGGAAATGTACAAACTTTTCGCGCACCCCCCCCCCCCCCTCGCGATTGGACACCTTCCATCCGAAAAATCTGAAAAAATATCATGAATGTAGGCCTTTATGAGTACAACAACAACAATTACATGAGAAGTCGAAATTCACTCAACTTTGTTAGTAATAGTATGATTTGTCAATCTTATGTTTTCTTGAATAAAATCTAAACGGTACCCTTAAATTCAATAAAAGCAAGCAGATGACTATAAGATTGATCTTTTCTGAAAGTTTCATAAAGATTGAATAGTATTTGACGAAGTTATAGCGATTTGAATTTTCCTGTATAACTATGGAACAATATGCCCTGTATTACTATGGAAACATATGGCTATGGAGCCATATACGCTTTTTACCGACTTAGACACTACAGCTTTGCTAGGATTTGCATGAAAATTTCAGGAATGATAGGTATCATGAAGATGAATACATACAATTGAAACAAGTCGAAGAGGCAGGAGAGAGCTCCTAGCGAAAGGGCTTTGTAACCATTCTAAGATTCGAAAAAACAGGCCATGAACCGATGATTACAGTACAGAGGAGTGGCCCCTGAAAAAAATTCATGAAAGGTAGCCGATATGAGTATCAACTGAAAGTTCTCTATGAGAGCTTTTCAAAACAGTTCTTAAACTGACAGTATTTGCTTCAGTGGGGGCACAGGAGGGGGGAAATACATGAAAACTGTGTTTCCTCCGTCGCGAATGGACACCCGTGATCGAAAAAATCTGAAAAAATTATCAAGCGAGATATTTATGGGTTTAACTATAACAAATACCTCAGTAGTCAAAATTCTTTCAACTTTGCTAAAAATAGTATGATACACAAACATGACATGTTTCTTGATTTTATTCGTTGCTGGTTACTGCGTTTTGTAAGTTGAGTACAAAACCCTTCTGACAGAGCATAGGTCTGTCTATCCGACTTGTTATATATTTATATTTTCTGAAGCAAAACTAACTCCGCCATTGACGGTCCCAAGCCCGTTTGAGAAAGGAGGAGGGAACGCCTTGTTTCCCCAACCCATAGCTTCCATGATTTTTCATCCCAAACACCCAAATTAAATGGTAGTATGTAAAGACTCTGGGGGTCGCACATTGGGTTTACTGGTTCCCCAATAATGCGACATTAAATGCCGGGAAATGCTAATAACTGTAAATATAGTACATCTTCAGCTCTGCTACTAAATCCTACTTAGTCCTCCTTTGTGGGAACGTAAGAGGGTGATGGCGAATCTTCCGCGCCTGATAATGGAATCGATGTAATAACCATGCCGCCGGAATGGAGGTTGGGCAACAGGCAAACTCCCGTCCCTGGAAAATCTAAAAATGCTTCGAAACCTCCAGATAGGCCTCGGAATAGATTGGACTTACGGCAAGGACCTCGCAAACGAAAAAAGGACTATGGCATCGGATTCTGGAATGTCAGATCACTCAATTACCCTGGCGCTGTTAAGGACTTTTTACAAAAGGCCAGTCAATATCAATTAAAAATACTGGCAATCCAGGAAACGACTGGACTGGTAATGATATTCAATCCATGAGATCGCACACAATCTTCAAAAGTGGGAAGCCTACTGGAAAACGAGAATTCGGAATGCCTTCATTGTGGGTAGGGAGTTCAAATCGCACGTTATTGGTTTCAAGGCAATAAACGAACGGTTGTGTGCGATTCGTTCAAAACCCGACCGAAGGAAAGGACGAAGAAACAAAGGAAACGTTCTATAATCACCTTGAAAAACTTGTCGACTCATTGCTTACAAACGAAACAAAAATAATTCTGGGTGAGTTCAACACTAAGGTTGGCAATGAGCTATCTCATCGGGGAACGACTGGAGGGTTTAGCCTCCACGATGGAACAAATGGTAACGGCCAGCGCCTTATTTTTTTTTTTTTTTTTTTTTTGTGGTAGGGAGGTGAAGGCATTTATGCCCGCCGAGTCTGGCAGTGTGGGACTCCCATGGAGGATACCTTTGGACTACCCACTAAACACCTCCCCTGTCAATCTGAGAGCCTAGCCTGGAACCGTTTGACACATTACTTCGGGCCAGGTCTCGTTTTGTTACGCCGTGGGGCGCCTTCAAGCTGGGGAGTCCCTTTCCTAGCGGGAGGGGAGGGGGGAAGAGGAATTGCCAGAAGAGCGATCCCCCAGCCCCAACGCCTCCGGCTGCTGCGAGTCCCTTTTATATTTTAGGACTGCCCGAGCATAATGTGCCACCTGGTTCCATTTGTCAACCGATTCGAGCATCACCGCAACTATATTATCCGGGGTGAGCTCTCCCGTCTCCCTGTGGAGTTCCCTCCGCAGCCTGGCCCATTTCGTACACGCAAAAAATGTGTGACAGGCATTGTCCTCCTCTCCTGGGCAAAACCGACAATCGGGAGACCGTGACTTGCCGATCTTGTGCAGGTAAGACTGAAAACACCCGTGCCCGCTCAAAAGCTGGGTCAGATAGAAGTCAGTCTCACCATGCCTTCGATTTAGCCACGGTCTCACATCCGGGATGAGGCGCGCAATCCACCTTCCCTTCGTGCAATTCCTCCAAGACTGCTGCCAATCGTTGAGCGAGCGTTGTCTCTCCTCGCGGACAACCATCTCCCTCGCATCCTCGTTTCGGCGCAGGTAAATAGCGCGGCGCTCTCTAGCAAGGAGGGCGACAGGTATCACGCCTGCAATCACTCTCACCGCCGAGTCGGAGACTGTTGGATACGAAGATGCAATTCTCAGTGCTCCTCTTCTCTGTACCTGTGCCAATCGTTTTCGGTATACCTCCTTGCTGAGAGCGTCGCCCCATACCTCTGCTCCGTACAGTAGCACTGACCCTACAGCACTCATCAAGAGGCGTCTTCTTGATGGGCTGGGTCCCCCTACGTTGGCCATAAGTCGACTCAGGGCCGATATTCCCGAAGCAGCCTTCTCAGCCGTTGCCCTGATTTGCTCAGAGAAACTCATCTTCGAGTCGATCAGTAGCCCCAGGTACTTCACCGCTGGCTTCGATTCGATCTGTATATCTCCAATACTGATCATCCTTACTCTAGGGATTCTCTTTTTTGTCAAGATGACCACTTCGGTTTTCTCCAGTGCTAGACTGAGCCCGCGAGTAGTCATCCAGTCCCTCACTCGGCGCATTAGCATACCTAGCCTAAGTTGCGCTTGTTCAACGGTGCGTCCGGCGACCAGAGCCGCAACATCATCCGCATAGCCGACCAAGCGCGACTCATCTGGCATCTCAAGTCTCAGTAGCCCGTCGTAAGACACGTTCCACAGGTCCGGACCAAGGATAGATCCCTGGGCAACACCCGATGTAACCGCCATCCTTCGTTGGCCCTGTGTCGTGTCGTAGAGCAGGCTTCGGTCCTTTAGGTAGTTCCTCAAAAGCCGCATTAGATATTCTGGAACTTGAAAAGAGTTTTCCAGCGTATCCAGAATATCCACCCATCTAGCGGAGTTGAAGGCATTCCTGACGTCGAGTGTCACCAACAGGACGATCCGTCGCTTGGTGCGACTATATGCCTCTGCCTTTTGGACCGCGTTCACCACCTCTGCAATCGCATCAATGGTAGAACGTCCTGCTCTAAAGCCGTACTGCCGAGGAGATAGGTCCCCAGCAGCACGAATCGCGTCAGTGAGTCTTCCCTTGATGAGTTTCTCTAGCACTTTCCCAGCCGTGTCTAGCATGCATAACGGGCGGTATGCAGACGGCGATTTGGGATTTCCCTTCCCCTTGCTGACCAGCACGAGCCTCGCCACCTTCCATCGTACCGGGAAAACCCCGTCCCGTAGGCAAGCGTTGAATGTGCTGAGCAGCAAGTCAGGACAATGGTGATAGACGAGCTGCAAAACCTCAGCTGGAACACCATCTGGACCTGGAGCCTTCCTTGCCTTCAGGGAGAGGATTGCCTCCTCCAGTTCCAGCTGTGTGAAGAGTGGGCACTCGACTGCTGTTTCACCATGGACAGCGTCAACACGGACGGGATGGGCGGGGAAGAGTCCCCGCACTATCGCGTCCATCTTTTCCGCGTCATGTATACAAGGCTTCCGTAGGGCACCAAGTTTTTGCATGACCAGCTTGTAGCCAAGGCCCCACGGATCCCTATTTACATCGTCCACGAGGTCTTGCCAGCATCGGGCCTTGCTCTTGTTAATAAGCCTGCGAAGATATTTCCTGCCGGACCTGTATGCTGCTAGCCTAGTGTCTGCCTCCTCCCGTGTTCGCGCCCGCTGGGCCTCTCGCCGAAGTTTGTGACACTCGCTTCTTTGTTCGGCGATCTCGTTTGACCACCAGTACACTGGAGGCTTACCATGTCGGGGTCTCCGGCGGGGCATGGAAGACTCGCAAGCAGCTATGATGGTACTCATAGTTGAGTTCACCAAGTCCTTGGCTGTAGGCCCTCCACTCCCTGGTGGAGCTCCCAGCAACGGTGCGCCTGCCGTAAGCGCGTCAGTGAACTTCTCGACGTCCATCCTCCCAGTCCTCCATCCGAGGATTGAAGTTTGGGCATATGCACGCAGAGTGGCACCGTCGTGAATCTCAACAGCTATATACTGGTGATCACTAGCCGAGTAGTCCTCTAGTACTCGCCAGTTGTGTACTCTAGGTACCAGGGACTCCGAAGCGAGTGTCACATCGGGTATGGTTCCTACGCAACCCCAGCGGCGGAAAGTAGGGGTGTTACCAGTATTTAGGACAAAAAGCGCTGTTCTGGCCGCCATGTCCAATATTTGCTTTCCCCTTGGGTCGGATTGTGGCATACCCCATTCGATGGCTCTAGCGTTGAAGTCTCCCCCGACCAGCATGTGGCCCTCTGTGTTCGAGACAGCGTCCTCCAGGGCATCGAGTTTGGTTCGAAAGGATCGCATTGCCTCGTTAGGCGTCAGATAAACACTGAAATATATTATCCCTGCGCCTTATTGACTTTGCATGTAGCAGAAATTTAGTCATACGTTCGAATTGCTTCCCACATTGATGCATTCATAAAGTGACCTGGATATCACCGGATAGCAACACACAAAGGCAGATCGATCATGTTGTGATCCAACAACATTGGGCCTCGAGCATACTTGATATCCGTACATACCGAGGAGCCAATTGTAACTCAGATCATTACTTGATCAAATTAACCTATCGAAATCGTGTGTCAAAGGCATATTCGGCGAAGACCAGCCCGCTTCAAAAATTTGACATCGGAAGGCTCCAAACGGCGTCTGTGGTCAAAAATTGCACGGAGACCCTCGAATACCAGCTGCCTCCCATCTTATCAGACGCATGGTTAAAGATGAGCAACGAGCTTTGGATGCAAGTGAAAGCGGATATTAGGACCAAGGCAGAACAGACGATCGGACATCAAGCCCAGCGCAAGAGGAATGATTGGTTCGATGTTGAGTGCCAGAAGGTGTTAGATAAAAAGAATCGGGCGTACAAAGAATATGTAGGTAGGAAAACCAGGACCAAGAGAGAACACTATGAAAATCCCAGAAGAGTAGCGAATAAGATAATTAGAATTAAGAAAAGAAAATACTATGTTGACCAATTGAGAAGTATAGACATAAGTTTAGAGAGCAACAGCACAAGACAAGCATGCAAAGTAGTGAAAAGCCAAAAGCGTGGTTATCAGCCCAAAACCACGCTCTGTCGTGATGACATCAGCAATATAATCGCTGATGAAATCAAGATTAAGGAGAGATGGGCATCATATTTCAAGAACCTCCTGAATCCTCCGCACAGCTCCAGAGCATCAGAGTATATAGAATTCTGCAGAGAGCTTCCATTGGCCCCACCAACTCTGGATGAAGTTTGTTCCATCATCCAAGGTCAAAAGAATAAAAAGCGCCGGGCATCGATGAGATTCTCGTGGAGCTCATCAAATATGGTGGCAACAAGGTTCATAGAGCTATTCACAAAGTCATCCAGTACATTGGCAACAAGAATACACGCCGAAAGAGTGGAGCCAATCAATTATATTCCCTATCCACAAAAACGGTGACAAGCTAAATTATAGACGCATATCACTACTTTGTACGGCGTATAAAATATTTTCAAAGATCTTCAAAAATAAAATCGGATCATACGCCAACAGTATTATTTGGGAGTATCAATGTGGTATTAGAGCAAATTAGCAAATTAGAAGTGTACCAAATTTTCGTTGACTTTAAGCAAGCATACGATAGTATTGGTCGTAACGTACTGTACCAAATAATGCTTTGCTTTGGCAACCCAGCCAAATTCGTCAGTCTTACCAAAATGACAATGACGTCCACGACCTCCTAAGTCCGCATCAATAACCAACCCATCGATGCCTTTGACACAAATAGCGGACTAAAGCAGGGGGATGGGCTGGCCCCATTGCTATTCAATTTGGCCCTGGAGTACATCATAAGGAAGCTACTTGTGGATACACAAGGTACATTACTATATAAGTCGAACGAATTAGTAGCCTATGCGGATGACAAACATTTTGTCACAGTCATTAGCAACTGCCAAAGAGCTTTTCCTGGAACTCGACAGCGGAGCAAAACTAGTAGGACTACAGGTCAATCAAAATAAAACAAAGCTCATTACAAAGTCAAGGAAAAATACCTCAAATAAACAAAATACCACACTTGGCGAATACAGTATCAAAAATGTTAGCGAATTTGTGTATTTGGACGCCGAAATAACGAAAGCGGGCAATGAAAGAGACGAAATACGCCGAAGAATACAGTTCGCAAATAAAATATTTTATTCAGTATTGACGATCTTGAAGACCAGCTGCATACCCAGGAAAACAAAGCTCTAAGTATATAAATCTGTGATAAGACCTGCGTTATGCTATGGGTGTGAAACATGGACCCTAACCCAAGCATCCGCAAATATATTGAACGCCTTTCAGCGACGGGTCCTGAGGCAAATAATCGGAGCGAAGCTACATGGGGACCAATGGCGAATTCGATACAACCATGAGCTGTATGAAATTTTTCACGAACCGCAGGTCTCGACGATTGTAAGATTGCGGAAGCTGCAATGGGCTGGTCACATGAATCGTATGGACGAACAACCGATACCCAGAAAGGTATTCCTTGGGAGAACTGAAGGCCGGAGCCCAGTGGGAAAACCAAAGAAATGCTGGTCTGACTCGGTCGACGAAGACAGTTCATCGCTGCTCGGATTTCGAAATTGGAGGACGCGGTCACTGGACTGAGACAGTTGGAGGCGCTGTTTGCAGGAAGCGAAGGCCCGAGAGGGGCTGTAGTTCTAAGAAGAAGAAGAAGAAGAGGCAAAACATTATTTCAACTAAAAAGAACATAAAAACTTATTAGAATACGTTACGGCTCAGTCCTTTGACTGAGGTATCTTTTATTATGTTATCATTTCATCACTACTTCGTGCTAATGCATATCAGCCCAATATGATAGTTTTTACATGCAGCTTCAGTAACTGAAATCCTCACATGCGTCGTTATTTTGTAGGCATCGCCACATGACAAAAAAGTCAGTCCTTCTTAACCGTAATACTCGTTTACGTTTATCCGATACTCATTGTCTTCGTAAACGCTTTCCAGAGAATGATATGTATTATTATATGATAGTTTAGTGAAAGTAGTATCCATAGTGTAGTCGTAAGATTACTCGTTGCGTAAGTCGAAGGTCCCTGGCTCGCATCTCGTTGCTTACAACCAGTTTTGTTTCAAGTGATTCTTCGGACGGACTATAAGCCCGTTCATTTATATTTACTGGTTTCAAATCAGGTCGTATCGCAACTGGGAGCGTATCACCTTTCGATTGCCGATACATTCGAGTAATATAACGGGATAATCTTACTATCTCTAAGCAAGGGCTCGAAAGGGGCTGTAGTGCTAAAGCAACAAAACGTTTAGTGAAAACTCAACTGTGTAGTTTCATGTTCATCTTCACGATCAGTAATACAATGCTACGTCGTGCATTCGTTGCGCACCGACGTGCTTTAAAAATTCCACGTCTATCACTCGTTGCGTGATGACGTGTTTTCAATCGCTCCTGTCATTAATTTTAAAAATTAATTAATTTTTCACAAAAGTCAGTTTCAGGAATTAAATTAATTTTTTTATAAGTCAGTCAAAAGCAAATTTTCATTTCTATTAGAAAGAGCATTTATCGTCGAAGCAATCGACCCACGGAATCATATCGAATATTATTTTACTTCGATAAATCAACAAAAGCAAATAATCCAAAGACTAACTCGGGACCGCTGTATTGAGGAGCCCGACGGCTTCCCTCCCGTTGGGGGACTCCGGGGAAATTGGCGGCAATCGTCAATAAAAGAAGACACACGAGTAACCAGGACTCCGCAGATGGTGGGCGTAAAACTAAATTAGCCGAAGACAAACAAGTAGTGATTAGACTTCTAGCTGAAATCCGGGAATTGACACTACGACTAAAAACATTCGAAGATATGTACAAGAGAGGGAAGAAAACTCAAGATGAAGAACGGTAAACCAAATAACTATGGAAGCTAAGGCGTAGAAAGCTGTCAAAAAAGTCATCCCAGAAGAAATACTAAGCACTGGAGGCGCTAATGATAGCCAAAACTACTATGCAGCGCTGGACGGACTCCAACAAGAAATGGACGTTGAAGAAAGTATTGAAGGTAATGTTAATCAAGATAATAATGATATTTCATCCTTAACTTAAAAACTAAAAATAAGGCGATGAAACCAACTCGCAGTTCGACTGGTCCTCCCCAAAAAGTTGCCAAAAATACAGAGAAAGTTTCGCCAATTAACGTGTTCGGTCTAAGCGGAAAGGATATGGTTCGACTATTGGCAGCCGAAAATAAATTAACTAATTTCGAGATTAAGAGAGTTGACAATCAGAACTAAACCACTTGTTGAGTTCAAATCAGCTAAAAATGCACTGAATTCTGAGGAGATTCCGCACTTCACCCATACATCAAAAAGTGAGAAGACCCAGACCTTTTTGTTGAAGGGCTTGGACTGCGGAGAGGATACCGTCGATCTTCTTCAGGTGCTCTTCAACAAATAAGGTACTTGAACTTCCGACTGTGTAAGGTGGGAACGCCTCCAGAAAAGAGAAGTGAATCAGTGTTATCGGTGTCAAATGTGCCATGCATTATCGATACGTCAAATGCAAGGACGTTCATGCTCCCGGTGAGTGCAAATTGGCTCAGACGAAGCCAAAAGCGAAATTATAATGTGTTAAGTGCGTTGTATTTGGCTACTCGGCATCATATCGAGAATGCTCTCAATATCAGGATGCGAGAGTAAAATTTGTCCCAAAGTAAACACATTCACACTGCAGTGTCTTAGCTTTGAACTTCGTCAAGCCCGGAGTATCATTTGCACTCGCCGATAGAGTACCAGCAGAAAATGCGGTAAATAATGTAAGTGGCAATAATAAGCTGTTTCGTAAAATTTACCAACAACTAAATTGTTTTCGGAGAGAATCGATAAACAAGATACGAAAATTAATTTTGTATTCAGCGTTTAGGGCTTTCAAATGCCTCAAAATAACTTGTCATCCAGTCACATTCCCATGGATAGGATGAGTCTCATTCGAACATCAACTCCATTAAGAGTCTACATCGACGTGATTACCTTCTTGAATTCATTGTTAAGCAAAAGCCTGACATCATGCTTCTCACTGAAACCCATCTCAATTCATATCACTCCTGGACATTCAAGGATTTGAAATCCATATCAAATCATGGCACTCCATGACATTCAAGGATTTTGAATTCGTAAGAAGCGGTAGGGCAAATGGTGATGGGGGAGGTGTTACCGAAATATTGGTGAGAAGACCTCATTATCCCCAAAATATTGAAAAAGTCGAATTAAAAAACATTGAATTTTCCGAAATGTCCGTTATCAAAATCTCACTGGCAGGTGGGGATAACCTCTTCGTTATCTCTACTTATGCAACTGATCGAAATGCTCTCAAGTTCAAGGAGAAGCTCAATTCCTTGTTTAAAATACTCGAATTGAATAGGCTGCATACTTATTATATTCTTGCCGGTGACTTGAACGCCAAGCATACATCATGGCTGAACGTCATCAATAATCCAAGAGGTGCATTCCTGAAATCGTGGATAACAGAGAACCAAATTGAATACAGGTGCAATCTATATTGGTCAGAGTTCTCAACATAACCTAGGACAAATTCATATTTGCACCTCTGCATTGCTGATATAAGACTTGAATTCAGTTTCAATAGTCCCCAACGGAAACTGCAATTGCTTCCTTACGATAGCGACGATAACGCAATCGTAATACAAATCAATCATCAAAAGGATGATCTCTTCCTCATTCCAGCTCAACATTAAAATCATCGGTTGAATTTCAACAATATGGATTGGGGAAAGTTGCAAAGGAAGTTTAATTGGCATTATCAGAAGCAATGTCCCCGTTCTGATGATGACAACGCTTGCTCAATGGTTCCTAATGGCAGGAATCTAACTAACGATGAAATAGATCTCTATTTGTCGAAGTTAGAGAAGCCGACATGGGAAACGATTGAGAAAGTAGTTGTAGTAATCGAGCACGGAGCGTGTCAGCGTCATAAATAATAAGAACCAAACTCTCAAGCAGCGCATCAATATTTTAGTCCTGAAAACCTTAGCGGAGAATTTAGAAAAGGATAAACAATCAATGGCACAAAATAGCATCAACACATCAAATGATACCAAGCCTGCAGGAGCTCCCAACTCCAGTCCCGTCCATTCGTCCTCCATCAATTATTTCGTCGGCGATACGTGAAAAATAAAAATTTTCCAAAATACCCGTGTTATTTCTACAATAAAAGAATGTCAATTTGTTCTTGAATTCGCTCAAAATGATCAGGTTGTGATTTCGCTGGATTGCGAGGGAATCAATTTGGGTCTGAAAGCACAATTGACTCTAATTGAAATCGGGACGACGAGAGGCGAGGCGTTCATTTTCGATATTCTCACGTGTCCAGAGCTCGTTACAAATGGCGGGTTGAGTGGCCCAAGCAAGGTGCCTCTTTATGACATAGAGTTATGCAATCGAATTGCATAATTCTATGGCATAAATTGGTCATCGGGGTACTTTTCTTCTGATGGGAAGACTTATGCAAGTTAAGTTGTATGAGTTTTCCACTCAGAAGAAGAATACCTGGCCACTGCAACAAATATGGATTTTAATCCGGTTGGGTGGGTGCGCAGGGGCTCCATCACCACCCGGTTGCCTTTCTCTCAGTTGTGGGCCATGAGCCTCTCCGGGTAAAGACTAGGTCACCCTGCTTCCACTTCTTTTTACTTGTTACTCTTGTTCCATGAACAAGTCAGTTGTCCCTGGTAGAGTTGCCTACAATTTTTGCGACTTCGGTCGCCATGCTTTTGTTCGACCCCAGAAATTCGTGAGTGCGAAATTCTTTGTAGTGGGTCCTTGTGCTGGGAGAATGAACCCGCCCCACGACACCGCAATGCTAGCCTGCCAGCGCATTCACGCGTCCCCAGACAAGGGCAGTCTCGGCAGATACCGACACCTTCTTCTGCCGAGGCAGCAGACCATCGCTGCAGTCCTTCACGGACAAGTCAAATTACCTATTCACTACATAGTTTCCAAGATTAAACATGAAAAAAAGATGAAAGGATATGAAACACCAACCATTGCAAGGTTGAAAAGATTTCAAAGCCTCCTTCTCACACGCGTCAACAATATTTATCGGCGATTTTGGGACTACAACCATCCCTCGTTGGCTTTGTTTAAATTACACCTGAAGAAGGTGAAGGAGCGAAGCGGAGGCGGAAAAATTGAGGGGTTTTGCCCACAGAACCTAGATGGCGTTTTTGCGAAAGTGAATAGCTTATTCCGCAAGAAGTCTCGAGTGAAGGTATTCAATCTTGAATACACTAGTGATGAGATAAATCTACTCGATAGGGCTGGTATCCAAATTGATAGTAGGACTCCGGATATAAATGGAAACAGGATTATATGTGATGGACTGCATAAACTTGCTCTCATTGTGCATTAATCCATCTAGCAAACCCTGAGAGAAGGAATGAAATATTTTCAGAAGTCGTTGAAGCAAAAGTTTCAATTCTTTATTTTAATGAAACATTAACATCCGACCTCATACTGAGCTTGAATCTTATTGATTTTTTTGTCATATTTCCCGAAGGAGTGGAAAAAGGCTAAGGAATTTCCGATCTTGAAGAAAGGAAAACTATCTACATGCCCTGAAAGCTATCGCCCAATTAGCTTGCTGCCTAACATGATCTACCTTCTGTTATCACATCCGCCTGTCTCCTTTATGCTGATGACTTCAAGATTTTTCGAGTTATTGATTCCCTGTTAGATGTGGATATCCTTCAAACTGATCTTCAACGTCCTAGTGACTCCTTAAATGTTTCCAAATGCCATCAGATGACATTCTCTTGTAAAAAATGTCCTCTTCTCTCAACGTATAGGCTGGTTAGTATCCCTTTGAGCAATGTAACCTCCTTCATGGATCTTGGTGTGCTTTTCGATTGTAAACTGAAGTTTGATCTCCACATTGCTCTAATTATTAAGAAAGCCTCCCGCTTAACTGGATTTATTTTACGATCCGCTTTGTCATTGCAACATATCACATCCTGTATGTGTCTTTACTTTTCACCAGTACGTAGACATTTGGAGTACTGCTCCCCAATTCGGAGTCCGTACCACAGGAAGCACATCGATGCTCTTGAGTCAGTTCAACGCAGATTCACACGGTCTCTATTCTTCAAATTCAATCTTCTTTACTCCCCTTATGATGACCGACTACATACTTTGAACCTTCCTACCCTCGAGTCCAGACGATCTTCCCTTGATGAATGTCTTTTGTTCAAGCTTCATCATAGGTTTTTACCTCAAAATGTATGCAGGCAAATAAATACATTCGACGCTGCTTGCTCTAATAGAACCTCGCTTCAATTTCAGGTTCCGTATGCACGTACTAACACCTTCTTCCACTCTCCCTTACCACGCTTACCTCGTTTGCACAACCAGCGAAGTCGTTGTCCTCTACCACAGTCTCTTGGCATATTCAAAACTTCAGTGAAAAATCAAATTTATAAATATTCCTATAAATCTTAATTTTTGATTTCGTATTGTGATCTTTTCTCTTTAATTTCTTCCATATTTTGAATTCATATGTTTGTATTTAAATATTGTATTAATTGACTTGCAATTGGACGATTAGTCTGTGAGTTGATTTTGTGAAATAAATAAATAAATCAGCAAGGTGTTTGAAGTGATGCTCAACAAAGCATTAAACGCCCACATTGAGAAATATGAGTTGATACCGAATTGCCAATTCGGTTTTCGTGCCAGGCATTCGACCATATATGCGAAAACGTAAATAACATCAGACATCTGTTGGAAACTAAACAACAGATAATGTGTTTTGGAGCGTGTCTCACTGATATGGAGAAAGCCTTTGATACGGTGTGGTTAGATGGACTAGTTTTTAAACTTCTTCAAGACAGGTTCCCCAGACACCTTGTCACCATGATGTGCAATATATTATACGGGAAATCAGTTGTTGTAACTGATGGAAATCTGACAACAATGCGCGAATTCAAGGTCTTGAATGGTCTACAGCAGGGAACAGTTACTGAGCATCTGCTTTTCTCAATATTCATTCGCAAGCTATTGAACGGCTTTGATTTTAACGACTCGCCAACGTGAGCATTGGTAGCGTTTGCTGATGATCTGATCATCTATACGGAAGACCGAAAAGCTACAAGAGTTCAGAACAATGTTCAAAAAATGTTCAATTATGTGCAGCTGTACTCGTATACTGACAATTGGCGAATGAAAATTAATGCGCGAAGTGCGAAACAATTTTGCTTCGGACAGCGCTGCAGGGGGTCAGTCAAGACCTGAAACGTAATTGGAAGGATTTCCACATCATGGCTGGCGAGGGTAGTTCAAAACGGGTTTCACATAAACCCTGTGTTCGATACGTCGGTGTTCATCTCGATCAGTATCTGTACTATAATGAACATGTCAAAATCAAACTCAATAAAGCACAAAAGGTAGTCATGGCCCTACGAAGACTCTTTCATTCCAGATACATTAGTCAAAAGGTCAAAATTATCTGTTACAAGACCCTGGTTGGACCAGTTTTGACATATGGGTGTCAGATCTGGTACAACCAGAGTGCTAGTATTATGGAAAAATGAAGAGTTTTCGAAAGGAAATGTCTTCGTGCAAGTACTGGTTTGTACAAAAAGCCTGAGACTGATTGAAGGCATTATATATCGAATAGAAGAATTTATCAAATTGTGAAAGTAACAAGAGTCGATATCTTAATATTGAAACTTCTTCGGAATCATATAAGATCTGCAACTGTGAGTGAAAACCCTTGGATTTCACAGCCGTTACACCCTACAGACGGATATATTGCGACTTGCTTCGCTACTGGCTTCGTTCCTCCAAAAACATTCGTGCATTTGGACATGAATCGATATGTTTTTGATTCCGACGGCAGTAGTTATAGAATGCTGGCTCTGGACCATTTTTTCCATACAAACTTCAAATGTTGTCGAGGGTGTGTGGGTGCGTGTATATTAGGGTGATACACGCGGATGCCTGAGATAAAAAGGCATGAGTCCGGAATACTTCTGGAAGTAATGGATGGTTGTCGCGAGGGTGTGTGTCTAGGGTATGTGTGTATGAATCAGATTAGTGTAGGTGCGGGCCTTAGGTATATGGGTATGTGTATAAGATTGGTATAGGCGGATGCCATTTGTTGTTCATAGTTGTGATTCATCTTTGGTGGAAGTGTTTTTCGGGTCTTTTACGCTACTAGCGGTATATAGTTTTTTGTCCATAGTCGTTTTAATGTATAGTAGATTCGTGTATAGAGTTGCTAACTTGAAGTATGAGGGGCTGCCGATCCATTAGGGAAGCTCTGTGGATAGGTAGCGCTCCGAACAGTTGGTTTGTTGGTTGTAGGGCTTCAGCTCTTCTAGCATGTGTCACTTATTGAAGGCATTTGGGTAGAGTGATTTATTTGATAACATTAGGCGTGCGCAAAGTTTTTATGGCGCGAGTGATTGCGTGGTGACGATGGGCGCTAGTATAGACAGATGCCTGCGATACTTATGGCTGATGGACTAGCCTAACAGCAGGTGTTCTAAGGCATGGGAATTTGCTTCATAGGCGCTTGGATAAGGAACGCGTTGCTCATCGATTGGTGTTTTTGGCTAAGGATGAACGGCGCCGTGTGGAAATGAACGATTCGCTTGATCATGTTAGGCGTGCGGAGATTTTTTATGAAGCGAGTGGTTGCGTGGTGATGGAGGGCGCTGCTGTAGATTTTGCATTCTGGATTCATTTCGATGGGTGTTCTAAGGCATGAGAATTTACTTCGGCGGTTTTTTGTTTGTTTCTCGACATCAATGTATTATATTGAACTGTCAATATCTACAGTGTCCTTGAAAGGATTACAATTCTGTACCGACACATTTTAGATCAATATGTTGTCTCTCATTTGAAACCCCTACAATCAAAATCCTTACACACGTCGATCAGTTATGCTGAAAAGTCGGGGTGAATGTCGGAAATTTTCAGTACATATTAACGATAAATGTCCTTTACCGTTACTTGAATTTCTTATCCTTTAAATGGGACCTAACTGGAAGAAAGACGTATCATTTACTGAAAACAAGACTCTTCTAACTATCTCCGTTTAAAAGTTATGCGCTAACATACATAAAAAAAAACAACAACAAAAATATATGCGTGATTAATTGATAACCTTCTTTCCTTTGGAAGTCGGTTAAAAACTACCGATGCCCCGGCGGTAAGAACCAACTCATAGAATCTTTACCATGCGCGTTTTGAAGAAAGTCGTCAAACTAAGTTTCGGTCTATGATTATATCCAAGCCCAAGGAATTTTCACAAAAATTTCAAAAACTAAGTCCCCCCATAGAAAACTTTCTAGGGAGCTTTTCTACCACATATATGAGCATATTTAGCCGGATTATTGTCGCAAAAAGCTCTTCTACCACATATATATGAACATATATAAGCTGACTGTTTTCGCTAATTCACATGGCAAAGAAGAGTGGAAATTTCGACGAAAATTCGAGGTTTTGTATGGTTTCGAGACGGATTTCAACGGTGAAGTCAAGAAACTCTGCGGAGACCATAATAGCGCTCCTTGTGAAGTAAAAATTGTTTCAGTTATTACATCCGTATAGTATAAAATGTGCTCGAGACTGAAATGAATAGTAGTTTCAGTCAATTATTTTGTTTATTTGATATCCGCCAAACACGTTTGCTCACTCAAAAAGCAAAGGCCGACGGTTCTTCAAGAATAAAGAATAGGAGATTGTTTACCTCCCCAAGCTTCGCTATCACTGGAAGAAATTGAACCTTGGCCTTCATATATATATATATATATATATATATATATATATATATATATATATATATATATGGCCTGCCACATTAGTCGCGACGACACTATGTCGTTCAGAAAAAATGAACAGTATCACAACGACTCGCCTTCTCGTTAACAGTTAGCTTTTAGAACATAAAAAATCGGTTCGTCACAGTGAATTTATTTGAATTAATCTCAAAATAGTACTAATACTTCGTTTTCACCTGAACGGGAAGTTAAATCAAGCTAAAGAAATTTCGACATATGAAATTCCATTACTCGGAACCATCAAGCATACGACTCAACAATAAACGCGATTATCATTGTGAACCAAGAAAAATGTTGTCTATTTTACTTGAAAAGTGAATGAAAATGCTTTAAGAAATAACATCATGCAGTCAGCTGATGCGACTTACACACAAACACACAGACAGATTTTTATACACATTATTTTCAGGTTTCTTTGGTGCATGACAATGACGTCACTATGAAAAAAATTAAATGTGGCAGGCATCACCAACGTAAGTGCAACAAGCCTTCCAGGCAAAATTTGCATTCGGAGTAGTTAGCCAACGTGAGGCCAGCTGCCGTGAGCTGTCAGCGTACTTCGGTAGAATGCAAATGTTTGTACGGCGTAATATATTCTATCCCTCACATGAAAAAGATACAAATCACGTTGCTTGCATATTTAAAATTCATCTTGCACTATGCACTGTATATCTACACTTTTCAGAACAGCTAAATGAAACAGACATTCACCTCCTACCACTGACAGTAAGCTTAAGAAAGTAAACAAATTCCTAATCTTTCAGTTTCGAATCTCAGTAAGACATGAACGGATGTATGCAATGAAACGAAATTCACTTTACAAGGAGCGCTATGATATTCTCAGCGTCTTGATTTCACCGTTGAAATTTGCCTCGATAACGTACAAATCCTTGATTTTCGGCGACACTTCCACATTTCTTCATATACAGCCATATAAGTTGGCGAGAAAAGCCTACATGTTGTCATGTATGTGGTAGTAGGGCTTTTAAGGTAAATAGCTTGGTAAGCTATAGTAAGGCTTTAGCGGCAGGCCATATGTATGAGAGCAAAACTGACGTAAGATAGGAAGCCTTATGGTAGCATTTGCATATGTATTAGTCGGCGTTGGACAAGCTTCCGTCAGCTGTCAACCAACTGCGGCATAAGCCCTCGCAGGGGAATGCCGGTCGACAAGAGCACTCTTGGAGGCTAGCATTTTTTGGGGAGTTCCGCCCCCACGTACCCGAGGAAATTCCCGCAGGGAGAATGCCGGTCGGCAAGAGCACTCTTGGAGGCTAGCATTCTTTGGGAGCATTCTTTGGGGAGCACCGCTATGGGGGGCGCCGTGAGGTTCCCTCCTGGGATGATCTGGACTACGCTTTGGACAACGAACTGGAATTGACGCTTTGGGCTGGCGGATGTGATAGTTTGGACCTAGTTGCTTTGCACAGTAGCGCCAAAGTGAAACTCGTGTGTGAACGGCTCCAATTCAACTATTATACCGTCTCCGTCCCGGTAAAACCTTGGCAGGCCTCGGAGTACGTTCGAAGTTCGCACCATTGGGTTGTTGATGAAGTTTTGGTTGAGATGGACTCCCGATTAGCGCTGGTCTGGCTCTGAGCACTTTTCCCCATAAAGGCTTGTACCAACCCTCGCATGGCCTCCCTGCTCTGCAAAGATAACCATGGGACCAAAAAGGCGACTACACACACGAACGGAGATAGCGGCTCCGAGGGGGGGGGGGCCCAACCAAACTGGAGCAAACAAAATCAAAAGACCAAAAACATAAAAAAAAGGAAACAAAAAATAATAACAACGACAACGCAACCAGCGGTTGCAGCCACGATGCTCACAGTACACCGAAAGCGGTACTAACCACGAAGAAAACGAAGAATAACACAATGACAGTGAAGGCAGACGAAAAACGGAGAATAGCAGACAGTCTGGTTCAGACTGAGATTCCTGCGGAGTTCGGGCGCAGCAAAAAAATGATGCGAACGCCAGAGCGTCCTATTAAGGAAAAGCGGGAAACTCTGCACAACGCTTCAGGTGTTCGAGTGGCGGAAGATAATATAAAGAGCACCGAAAATTCGATTGTCACTGCTGCGATCGTTACCGAAGCGACCGATGCAAGGGTCGCAAATCCCAAAATTGCAACGAAAAATCCAGAAGCCAACGAGGAGATTACGGCACGAAAAGCAACGAGTGACCAGACACCGCGTAATTGCACCGCCAACGTCGAAAATATGGCGGAAGTACTGCACTCGGAAACGGAACGCGATAACGTCTCCCAAGGATGGTTGCAAGGTACAATTGCGGCCCAGCGATACGAAGAAGAAAGGCTACTCTGAAAAGCGGGAGATGTTCTGAAAAGAATACAATCTGCATGCGACTCCCCAAAAATCAGCGAAGTAGCCAAGGAAGGGCTCCTTGAGCTAGAGGAGCTCCTAGATCGTATAGGGCACTATCGGAGGAGCTGGTTAAGGGCCGAAGACGAACAGAGGCTCTCGAGGGGAAATCTGAAGGCGACATGCAGATAGCTCTACCATTAAAAGTCAATAAAAGAATGGCGTCTAGCCCAATCGAAGGAGATCGGGATAAAAGAAGGAAGGACGAGGCACTTGATGAGCGTGGAGCACCAGATCACCGGTTCCAGATAGTGCTTACAAAAGGAGCGAAGAAAGCCGCAAAGAAGCTCCTTCAAAAAAAGCCAGAAAGTAAAGGTCGCACGGATGCCCAATTAGAAAAACGACCTGATGCAAAACAGGAGAGGCAGAAGCCCCGACGAAGACCCCAGCAGCAAACACTGCTTGTAAAGCCCCAAGATGGCCGATCCTACGCGGAGGCAATGCGGGGCATCAGGGGAAACGTAAGGCCCGAAGACACCAATACTACCATTAAAGTAGTACGACGAACGTGGTCGGGCCACATACTGGTCGAATTAGGAGCACAGGCCGGCAATAAAGAAGCATTCTGTGACAAAGTAAAGAAAGTCCTCAGCAAAAGCACAACTATAGACATTGACTGCGTGACGGATCTGGCCGAGGTAGAAGAAGCAATCAAAAGGGCGTTCCCTAGCGTGGGAAGGATCAAAGCGAGACTGACATCAGAAAACAACAAAGGACAACGCATGGCCAAAGTTGACTTGACCGAAAAGGACGCCGAACAATTCCTGAACAAGGGCAAGGTACGAATAGGGTGGCAACGCCTCTTCAATGTTTCAAATGCCTTGGTTATGGTCACACCACACAAGTATGCAAAGGACCCGATAAGAGTTGCCTATGTTACAAATTTGGTTGAATGGGACATAAAAGAAGAGTGTACGAAGGAGGCACACTGTATTCCTTGCAAGAATGCTAATCCAAGACCCGATTTTGGACACGCCTTGGGATCAGGAAAATGCCGGGTGTTTCAGGAAGCCCTAGCTAAGGCAAAATCAAAACTCCGATGACCCGCATCCTGCAGCTAAACCTACACCGCAGTTCAACTGCCCAAAATCTGCTTGAGCGGTTTGCGAGGGACATCAAAGACGACTTCTTACTGCTGAGTGAGCAGCACCATAATAAAAGTCCTGCATTATGGTATTCTGATGAAACTGGTACTGCCGCCATTTGGGTTCGGAACAGTGACTTTCAAGCGGAGAGTTGTGGACGGGGGGATGGTTTCGTGTGGGTTCAATTCTCAGGGACCACCTTCTTTGGTGTGCACCTAACGCCGAACGAATCGATATCATCTTTCCAAGCCAAGCTTAATGCTTTGGAGGGCACTGTCTCGAACGCAGAGGGCAAAGTGCTCGTTGGGAGCGACTTCAAAACTAAAGCAATCAAATGGGGCATGCCTCAGACGGGTCCGCGGGAAAAACAAATCCTGGAAACGGCGGCCAGGACGGCCCTCGTCGTACTAAACTCCGAAAATACGCCGACTTTCCACCGTATTGGCTGTGAGGGAACAATACCGGACGTGACATTGGCCTCGGAGTCCTTAGTACGGAGGATACACAACTGGAAAGTATTAGAGGACTACTCAGCCAGTGATCATCAGTGCATTCTGCTTGAGATAAGTGATGCTGTCTCCCGATGTCCGTGCTCTCGACCTTCTACAACTGGATGGAACACCGGAAGGATGGACGTCGAGAGGTTCGTTGAGGTGCTCACAGCAGGTGAGCCGCTGCAGGGAGCTTCGGAGGGGACGGAAGAACTGGCAGCTCAAGACGTGGTGAACTCCACAGCGAGCATCATTGCGACTGCTTGCTGCGCTTTTATGCCCCGTCGAACACCCCGGCACGGCAAGCCCTAAGTGTACTGGTGGTCAACTGAAATCGCTGAATAACGAAGAGAGTGTCACAAGCTTCGACGTGAGGCTCAATCGGCGCGGAACGGCGACGAGGCATGAAACTGGGTGGCAGCATATAAGTCGGCCAGGAAACGCCTTCGCAAACTGATCAACAGTAGCAAGGCTCGCTGCTGGCAAGACCTAGTGGACAATGTGAACAAGGATCCGTGGGGCCTTGGCTACAAGCTGGTCATGCGGAAGCTTGGTGTCCTACGGAAGCCTTGTATATATGACGCGGAAAAGATGGATGCGATAGTGCGGGGACTCTTCCCCGCCCATCCCGTCCGTGTTGACGCTGTCCATGGTGAAACAGCAGTAGAGTGCCCACTCTTCACACAGCTGGAACTGGAGGAGGCGGTCCTCTCATTGAAAACGAGGAAGGCTCCAGGTCCAGATGGTGTTCCAGCTGAGGTGTTGCGGCTCGTCTATCACCATTGTCCTGACTTGCTGCTCAGCACATTCAACGCTTGCCTACGGGACGGGGTTTTCCCGGTACGATGGAAAGCGGCGAGGCTCGTGCTGATCAGCAAGGGGAAGGGAAATCCCGAATCACCGTCTGCATACCGCCCGTTATGCATGCTAGACACGGCTGGGAAAGTGCTAGAGAAACTCATCAAGGGAAGACTCACTGACGCGATTTGTGCTGCTGGGGACCTATCTCCTCGGCAGTACGGCTTTAGAGCAGGACGCTCTACCATTGATGCGATTGCAGAGGTGGTGAACGCGGTCCAAAAGGCAGAGGCATATAGTCGCACCAAGCGACGGATCGTCCTGTTGGTGACACTCGACGTCAGGAATGCCTTCAACTTCGCTAGATGGGTGGATATTCTGGATACGCTGGAAAACTCTTTTCAAGTTCCAGAATATCTAATGCGGCTTTTGAGGAACTACCTAAAGGACCGAAGCCTGCTATACGACATGACACAGGGCCAACGAAGGATGGAAATTACATCGGGTGTTGCCCAGGGACCTATCCTTGGTCCAGACCTGTGGAACGTGTCTTATGACGGGCTACTGAGACTTGAGACCCCAGATGAATCGCGCTTGGTCGGCTATGTGGATGATGTTGCGGCTCTGGTCGCTGGACGCAACGTTGAACAAGCGCAACTTAGGTTAGGTATGCTAATGCGTCGAGTCCGGGGCTGGATGACTGCTCGCGGACTCAGTTTAGCACTGTCTTGACAAAAACGAGAATCCCTAGAGTAAGGATGATCAGTATTCAAGACTTACGAATCGAAGTCAGCGGTGAAGTGCCTGGGGCTACTGATCGACTCGAAGATGAGTTTTTCTGAGCAAATCAGGGCAACGGCTGAGAAGGCTTCTTCGGGAATATCGGCTCTGAGTCGACTTATGGCCAACGTAGGGGGACCCAGCCCATCAAGAAGACGCCTTTTGATGAGTACTGTAGGGTCAGTGCTACTGTACGGAGCAGATGTATGGGGCGACGCTCTCAGCAAGGAGGTATGCCGAAAACGTTTGGCACAGGTGCAGAAAATAGGAGCACTGAGAATTACATCTTCGTATCCAACAGCCTCCGACTCGGCGGTGAGATTTATTGCAGGCGTAATACCTGTCGCCCTCCTTGCTAGAGAGCGCCGCGCTATTTACCTGCGCCGAAATGAGGATGCGAGGGAGATAGTTGTCCGCGAGGAGAGACAGCGCTTGCTCAACGATTGCGGTCTTGGGTCAATTGCACGAAGGGAAGGTGGACTGCGCGCTTCATCCCGGATGTGAGACCGTGACTAAATCGAAGACATGGTGAGACTGAATTCTATCTGACCCAGCTTTTGAGCGGGCATGGGTATTTTCAGTCTTACCTGCACAAGATCGGTAAGTCACGGTCCCCCGATTGTCGGTTTTGCCCAGGAGAGGAGGACAATGCCTGCCCCACATTTTTTGCGTGTACAAAATGGGTCAGGCTGCGAAGGGAAATCTACAGGGAGACGGGAAAGCTCATAGTTGCGGTGATACTCGAATCGGCAGACAAATGGAACCAGGTGGCACATTATGCTCGGGAAGTCCTAAAATATAAGATGGACTCACAGCAGCCGAGGGCGCTGGGGCTGGGGGATCGCTTTTCTGGCACTTCCTCTTCCCCTCTCCCCTCCCGCTAGGATCCACCAGCTTGAAGGCACCTTACGGCGTACAAAACGAGACCTGTCCCGAAGTAATGTGTCAAACGGTGGCTGGGTTCTCAGGTTGACAGGGGAGGTCTTTAGTGGGCGGTCCAGTCGCGTATGGGAGTCCCACACTCTGTGCATAAATAGCATTCACCTCCCTACCACAACAAAAAAACTGCGGCATAAGCAAATGCTTCTATATCGTAATATATACTATTTTCAGAATGAAAATGTACGAAACGCATTCCATGCATGCTTGAAATTCACCTTACACTATCACCTGTACTCCTAAACTTTTCAAGACGAGCAAATGAAGCACAAGTTTTGCACCTTCCACTGATAGCTCAGCTTTGAGATGTAAACAATCTCCTATTTATTGACTTTGGAAGGCGATAAAAATTAAACGGAAGTAAGAAGGGAAATAATATTCACTTCACTAGGAGCGTTATTGTGTTCTCCGCGGACCATCTGGATTTCACTGCAGAAATCCATCTCGAAACCCTAAAAAACCTCAAATTTGCGTTGGCACCTCTAAAATTCTTCATATACCGCCATGTAAATTAGCCAGCAAATTCGGCTTACTAATGGTCATGTATGAGGTAGTAAGCGCTGCTGCCATAAGGCTTCCTATCTTAGGTCAGTTTTGTATGAGGGTCATGGTTAAGCACGCGCTTCATGTAGACAGCCAATGCCCCCTCATACAGGCCCGAAAACGGATGCATGACGCCACAATGCGCACCAGGACCTGTTCTTTTAGACAAATTGAACAATTTTTGACTGTTCCCACTGCGATGTCATGTACGTTAATTGCTTTCCTTCCGGGCCTGAGTAAGCAGGCGTTGGGACAGCGCAAGCTAAGCATGCAAGGAGTGTGCATTGTCCTTTTTGATTTGAATTGTAATAATTACGCTATAAAAACGTTTTAAATTATAGAGGGCTTCGCATTTCAACTACTTTTATCGAAGTAGGTTGAACGCTTGCCATACGTTGGCTGACTACTACAAATGCAAATTTCTCCCGGAAGGCTTCCTATGACGGGATTTATTCCAGAGGAAACGCGAAGTCTTTTACCAAGCTTGATCGAAAGCCATCGAGATCAAACACAGGATATCGTTAGTCCAAAGGACCAAGGTCGGACATCGATGGCGTGTTCGTTCAAGCAATAGCCCATGTTATACCTAATCTATGATTAGGCTGAGGAAAAAACAAAAAATCGAGATCACACGGCACACTCTCATTATATTTGCTATTTGCACCAATTAAGGATACGCTCGAAGCTAGAATGAATAAGTGTAATTAAGTACCCCCGAAAAATATGTCAGTACCCTATTTGATCCCAATATTCACTGCCAAAAAAAACGCTTATTGCAAAAGAAAACCTTAAAAACTAAGCCTAGCAATCTTGATTTTATTTTCCTCGGAACAGTCTTAAATTTGTTGCGCAAGAAAACGGTATCGTTTTAAACACTGTAAACTACACTTCCTGCATATAATACATATGATTTTTTTGCTTCACCACTGTTAACCATAATTGCACTCAATTTAAAATAATTGAAGCGATGACTACGAACCTTATTGAAATGATCAAATTCCCTTTGATGTGATGGCGATACTATCCGGCGAATTATTCTCACGAGTGAATTTTATTATTAATAATGTTGGGGTATATTCACTAGCGACACTGATTACCGTAGGAGCACTGTACGCACTTTTGATTCTCGAATTTAAATAACTCGCATCAATGAATTTAGGGAGAAACCCAGACATTGGCTCCTTTCAAATTAATATTCAACACAACGATGCAAGGAAATCAACCAGAAAATTCTAGCGAGCCTCTGGGCAGCATAAGAACAATTTCACACTCGTCGAATCAGACAAAAGAAACTACTAATCACACTTCACACTCGAATCGACGTAAAAATGTTTTCCTAATTTTATTGTAATTCACTTGTTTATAACTATCACCTGAGCCAATTTTCAAATATATTCCCGCCCATCGACAAACACATTGTTTTCCCCAACATTAGATTCACTCCTGGCACTACTACTTACAATTTATTTCACCAACTTACAATTTGTTTCACCAACACTACGCGACAAAAGGAACCGTTAGTGGCTGCTACTTGTGCGCGCATTGAAAGGCTTTGACCGTAGGTCGACGGTCGCGGCGGACACGTTATTAAAAATTCTTTAGTTATAAAAATTCCACGGCGAGCACGAGAGAATCAGCTGTCCCAACGACTGTCTACCCGAAAGATGATCCGTAGTGGCGATCCGCAGTCATCTGCATATGAAGTTGGTTCCGTGCGCGAGAACAATCAAAATATACAGAGATAGACCACAACACGGACAAGAAATAACCCGGGAGACGCGTGCGAACGGCCAGACATCTGCCAGCGGAGTATCTTCACAATCACAACCGTGGTACCTCTCCCAACAGATCAACTACACTTTCCAGTCATGCTTCCAAGGGGTCCAGTGCTCAGGTGAGAAGATATGAAGCTTTTTGCAGCGCTTGAGTAGTGGTTCCAGGTAACTGATGCATATTTATTGCCGGCGTCAGCTTTTAAGTACCGGCGTGAACCAGTGCCCAATGGTCAAGTATTGACACATGCTGGTTGATGTCCGCTCTATTTATTAGGGCTGGTTTAGAGTAGTGATTTTTCGAAAATGAAAGCGTGGCGCTGGGGAATCTGAACGATTAGATTGTAGGGTATATAAATTTAAGATGAGGGTGCGGTCAAACTATGATACCATAGTGCTTGACCATTGCAATTTACATATGGTTAAATGAAAGCTCCCACACTTCGACTTGATTTTGATAGTCGTGTCGTCTGTTCGCTTTCGTATTTTCTGTTCATGGAATTGCTATTGTGCAATACAAAATAAAACAAGTTGAGTAAGCAGGAGAGTGCTCCTACCAGAAGGTCTTTGTAAACATCCTGGGCTTAGAAACAAGTTTTCTAAAAGCATGAATCGATAATTGAATTATTTATCCAATACTTGGATATGAAATCGTTCAAATTTATGCTAAAGATGCACAGTTTCTTTCATAAGCACAGTGCAGCCGCCATTTTGATCTAGCTTAAATGACTGTTCTGAATGTTCGGCCAATTAAACATATTCAAATTGAACACTATTCCTAAATTTTCGTGAAAATTGAATGAAAACAAAGGCGCTTAGGTCAAATTTAAATATGTATCAACCATAAACACGTGTTATTGTTGTTGTAATTCCATACAATTGAAATCGCTATAGCTCACTTGATTGTGATTCGATCTCGATTAAATCTTGTGAGCATACATATCTTATATCAGGCTTTGTAATTGCAAAATTTCAAGGAGTTTAAAAGTACCGTTTTGGTTTTATGGGTGAAAATGTGAAATCTAAAAATCATACTATTATTAACAAAGTAGAGTGAATTTCTATTTCTGAGGTATTTGTTGCCCTTGTACTCATAAAGGTCCACATTCGTAATAATTTTCAGATTTTTCGGCTCAAAGGTGTCCAATCGCGAGAGGGGGGAGACAAATTTTTGGTACATTTTGCCTTCCCCTGGACCTCCTAATTCATTCATTCGTTATATGGGGGGACCCCCCTTAAAAAAATTTTAAATTTTTGGCAAGACCTTTACTTTTGAGAGACCATCACTTCTGACCTTTTCATAAAGTTTTAGCATTCTACCTTCAATAGTTTCTGAGGAAATCAGCTGTGACGCACGGACAGACGGACAGACAAGTCGCGAAACTAGTAGGTCTTTGTAAAAAAATTTTTTACAAAGACCTAAAAATGAATGTTTTCTAATTTCTTAATTAATAACATACTATAGCAGCTGACCAATTGCATGCAATAAAAATATGATATTCAAAATATAATTTGCATTGGCTTATATTCAGATGTCATATCAATTCTCACCTGATCTTATATAGGATAATTCATTATGGAGTTTCATTTTTAATCTCAAATAAAAGGCATAAAGTTGAATTCTATATTAAAAATTTTATTGTGAGCCGTAAGAACTATGATATTTGCTTTTTAAAGATTATTTCGTTGAAATGTTGACCGTGACTACGCCGTAAATAGTCCATCCTGAGGGGCCAATTTTGGACGTGGCGTTCCAGCATAGCGACTGGTATCTCGAGAATGATACGAGTATTGTTGGCTTCCAAGGCGTCGATTGGAGCTGGCTTATCCCTGAAGATCAAAGACTTCGTGTAACCCCAAAAGAAATCTAATCTATCTGTTCCAAAACGTGAAATCAGGTTCTCACCAAAATGATTTCTCAATAAGTCCATTGTTTCTCTAAGAGCATTAAAAACATTTCGCGTGCTTTAAAAAAAAAGCCTATTGAAAATCAAACCTCGCAATGAATCACCCTTTATGAACAATTTCATGTAAAGCTCACGCAAGATAGGAAGCCATATGGTAGCAGCGCTCACTACCTCATACATGACCGCTAGTAGGCCGACTTTGCTCGATAGCTTACATGGCGGTGTATGAAGAATTGTGGAGGTACCAACGAAAATTCTAGATTTTGGAGCGATTTATACTGTGAAATCTAGATGGTCCGCGAAGAATCGAATAGCGCTCCTACTGAAGTGAAAATTATTTCAGTTCTTCCTGCCGTTTAATTTTTATCTCCTTCCAAAGTCAATGAATAGGAGTTTGTTTACTTCTCAAAGCTTAGCTATCAGTGGAAGGTGCAAAACATGTACTTCATTTGAAAAGTGTATAGGTATAGTGTATAGTGCAAGGTGAATTTTAAGCATGCACGGAATGTATTGCATACGTTTTCATTCGGAAAATAGTATATATTACGCGATATAAGCATTTGCTTATGCCGCAGTTGGCTAACAGCTCACGGAAGCTTGTTCAATAGTAGGCCGACTAATATATATGCAAGTTGCTACCATATGGCATGCAATTATTAGTATAAAAAATTTAATAATTAAAACCAGCCTAGCTTGACGAGAGGAAATTTTCTGCTGAAATAATTTCTTCTTCCCATGAGGGGATTTAAGTGTGAATTTTCAATTAACACTTATAAGCTTTATGAAAAACTTCTGGCACATTTCGATGACTGACTTATATTTTATGAAGGAAATTCCAAGGATCGATTTTAGCTGAAGAAACTGAATATTCGAAATAATTTTTAATATTCGCATTTCATCATTTCAAATTCTTGGCTTTGAGAATATCCAAACTATTAAAGAAGTACTTAGGAACTGCGCTGTGGTGGTAATGTTTGACTCCAACTTACGCCAGGAAATTGAAAAATTTACAAAACAATTTGGTACAGTTCATACTTTGAAGTTCTTCTTCGTAGCGCTACAGTCCCTCTCGGGCCTTCGCTTCCTGCAACAACCGCATCTGTCTTGGTCCATTGACAGTATCCATCAATTTTGAATTCCGAGCAGCGATGAACTGTCCTCGTCGGCCGAGCAAGTCCAGCGTTTCTTCGGTTTCCTCGCTGGTCTCCGCCCTTCAGTTCTTCCAACGAATACCTTTTTGGCTATCCGTTGTTCGTCCATACGATTCATGTGGCCAGCCCATTGCAGTTACTGCAGTTTTTCAATCGTTGAAACCTCCGGCTCGTCAAAAATTTCGTACAGCTCATAGTTGTATCGAATTCGCCATTGGCCCCCGTGTAGCTTCGCTCCGATTATTCGCCTCAAGACCCATCTTTCAAAGGTGCTAAATATGTTTGCGTATGTTTGGGTTAGGGTCCATGTTTCACATTCATAGCATAGCACAGGTCTTATCACTGATTTGTATACTTGGAGCTTTGCTTTCCTGCAAATGCAGCTGGTCTTAAAGATCGTCAAAACTTGATAAAAAATTTTTAATTTCTGAGCTGTATTCTTCGGTGTATTTCGTCTCTATCATTACCGGTTCTCGTTATTTTGACGCCTAAATATACAAATTCGCCCACATTTTCGATACTGTATTCACCAAGTGTGATATTTTTGGCATTTCAGATATTTTATGAGCTTTATATTATTTTCATTGATTTGTAGCCCTATTAGTTTTGCTTCGCTGTTGTTAACGACCGTGACAAAATATTGATGTCATCCGCATACGCTATCACTTGGCTTGACTTGTATAGTAACGTACCTTTCGTATCGACAGGTAGATCACTGATGACATATTCCAGAGCCAAATTGAACGCTTTATTCCGATATTTATTTCAAAGGCATCGATCAGTTGGTTATTGATAGGGACTTGGGAGGTCGTCGACGTCATTTTAATTTTCGTAAGATGGACAAATTTGGCTGGGATACCAAAGCAAAGAATTACTTACGTTACGATCAATACTGTCGTATGCTTACTTAACATCAACGAAAATTTAGTGTACGTCTGTGTTGCACTCTCAGCATTTTTCAAGTACCTGCTTGACAGTGGGCAATTGGCCTATCGTCGATCTACCTACCTAAAGCCACCTTGATACTCCCCAATAATACTGTTGGCGTATAATCCAATTTTATTTTTGAAGATCTTTGAAAATATTTTGTACGCCGTACAAAGTAGTGATATGTCTATCGTTATCGCTCTGTAGCTTGTTACCTTTTTTGTAGATAGGGAATATAATTCATTGGCTCCATTCTTTGGCATATGTTTTTCTTGCCAAATATGCTGAATGATTTTATGGAAGGCTTAGTGAACACCGCTGCCACTATATTTAATGAGCTCCACTGGAATCGGATCGCTGCCCGGCGTTTTATTATTTCTTTGGGCTTTGATGGTGAAACATACTTCATCCAGAGTTGGTGGGGCCAATTGAAGCTCTCCGGAAACATCTATAGGTTCCGATGTTCTGGAGCTGTGCGGAGGATTTAGGAGGTTCTTGAAATATGATGCCCAACTCTCCTTAATCTTGGTTTCATCAGCGATGTTGCCGATATGTCAGCAGGGCTTATTTACTGCATATTTTCTGAATGAAATGATTTGGTCCAGTTCATGATGCTACCAAGGTATTTGATTTTTTTTTTTTCGCTCCAGGTAATTCCAACGTTATTTATACTGAGTTTGGTTTAGAGAGGGGAAAACCGCACCAGTTTAACCGAAAACCGGTGTTTTTGGGTGGAAAAACCATTTTTTTTCGGAGGTTTTTTGCTCCCGGCTTAAACCGTTTTTTTTCTTTCGAGTTCAAGAGCCGGATAAAAATGCCGGATACCATTGAATACAGAGAACCGGACATCCCTACCTAGGCATCATTACAGACCGCAGTCACAAGAGCAAAGCAGATTTCTTTATTTTCTTAGTTCTTGGTATTAGTTGTTAACTTCGTTTAAATGCCGAGAATTTCACTCGGAGTGCGAAGTGAAGCTAGCACACAATACACAATAAATGCAAAATGTTTGGGGACCGAACTGAAGGGACTTTCATCTTTATACTGTAAGGCTTAACAGTAAGCTGTTGGCTCAGATTTCAATACGTTAGTCTCCTGTTCTTAACATGACGATGAAGTATCCTTCAGCTCATTTTAATTTAAATAATTTTGTGAGTAAGAAACCGAGAAAAACATTTCTACCTAAAGTTAATCAATGGGCATAAAAATATAAATTTAATTTTGATTCGAGTTTTTACATTTGGAAAATTTGCTAAGAAACTAACCGAAAACCCGGCCGGTTAAACCGAAGATGAAAAAAAAACCGGAAAACCGAAGAACCGGGTTTTCCACCAAAAACCGCCATCCTTAGTTTGATGTGATGACAGATCTATTGAAAAGCATGGCCTGAACCTTATCAGGATTAATTGTTAGCTTTAGGTTATCGCAGAATTTGAAGGAGTATATCTTATGTTGTGCCTTCATAATGGTAACACGTACTCTTCCTAATATAGTATTTTGAAACTACGACAGGCTGCAAAAACTGTAGTGCATCAAGACTTACTAAACGAGCAACTACATAAAATGTACAACAATTTCCGAAAGGATTCCAAAGCTCGTAAAACTTTGGCGTTCGTCAATAAATTAAAACAACGGGTACAAGAGGCCCGTCGATCATTTATTCAAACGCATGATCAAATATTCGCATCGGTTCAAGGGAAGGAAGATTTGACACTGGAATATTTTACGACGAATGTGTATGTTACCTTCGAAGAGTTCAATTTGAATTTTGAAACCGAGTTAGAGGAGTTACGTATAGAACATGAATCGCAAGGATTGCAAGGCAATCAGAATGCACAAAATCAACCCTCGTATAAATAAATGTATAAATTTACCCAAATTCAGTGGGGGATACAGTGATCTGACAGCATTCAAGGACCTGTTCACATCGTTAATTCACAACAAAATAAATATCGCCAAAGTGGAAAAGCTGCACTATTTGAAATGTAGTCTTGCAGGAGAAGCTGAGCAGCTACTGAAACATTATTCAGTCACCGATGACAATTACAATTCGGCATGGAAGCTTCTACTAGAACAATACGATGACAAACAGGTCCTCCTGAATGTGCAGCTGAAAAGATTACTAACGTTAAATAACGCTAATGAATCTGCTTCGTCAATAAAACTACTACTGGATAGAACGCTTGATTGTGTTCAAGCAATAAACTACTTAAAAATTGACGATAAGTGGGATGCGATGTTGATTCATCGCACAACACAACGTGTGGCAACTGACTTACGCCAATTGTGAGAACAACAGCAAGCGTCTCTTCCTGAACCACCGTCATTTCAAAAGCTGAAGGATTTCATGCAATCTCGGTTCAGAGCGTTGGAGGCTGCTGGAGTGGATTAACAAAGACCAAACAGAACTGTTCATAATGTATTGATAAGTGAGACAGATCAACGATTGAATTGTATCCTCTGCAAGGGTTCACATCATCTCAGAAAATGTACAGAGTTTTGGCAAGCCAGTCACTCAATAAAATTTGACACAGTTAAAAGGAATGGCTTATGTCTGAATTGTTTAGGGAAGGGATACTTAGTTGGGCAATGTCCTAGCAAAACTAGATGCTTTCAGTGTAAGAAGGCACATCACACGCTGCTTCACAGGTCTGAAACGGCAAGCCATACAGATGTCAGCCATCTAACATACATGTCACCTGGATACGAAACTCATGTATCGAGTTCTGGAATTTTAAACGGGCAACAACGAATAGCAGCACCTAATGAATAACCCACAATGGCACTTACAATACACACAGAATGTGTCCGGAAACCTGTCATCCGCTATAATGGATACTCCCATTTTGGACAATATGGAAACGGTATTTATTAGCGACAGCCTTAGTGAAAGTAGAGACTCCAAATGGAGACGTGACACTCCGTGCTCTACGAAATCAAGGATCACAAACGTCAATCATTTCGGAATGCGCAGCCCAAAGATAAGGGCTTAAACAAAAATCCACAAACACTACTATAGCGGGCATTGGGGAATCAAAAGGTATTTCGACAAATGGAAAATTGAGAATGAAGTTACATTTCAGAAATAACGAACATTTGACCATAGAGGCTATCATCTTAAATAAATTGACTAACTTTATTCCATCACAGACTATTTCTACGTCCATTAGAAAACAAATTGAACACCTAGACCTCGCTGATCCTCACTTTGACAGACCCAGCAAAATTGATTGAGGAAAACGAGTTCTGGATTGTCACTGGACCATCCATTCAAAAGAGCATGACGCCAATTATCATCCGATGGAGGTTGAAGCAATTTGCAATGATGGCTGACATCACAAAGATGTATAGGCAGGTGAATATGCATCCTCAAGATGCGAATTTTCACAAGATTGTATGGAGGTTTCAGCCGAATGAACCAATCAAAGACTACTGCCTTACAACAGTGACTTTTGGAACCACTACTGCCCTGTTTCTTGCAATATGCACGCTAAACCAACTGGCGATGGACGGAAAAGAAAATTTTCCTGTTGCTAGCGAATTGATATTAAACGAATTTTATTTGGATGATTTGCTATCCGGAGGACACAGCCTACGCGAATGCATCATCAAAAGAAATCAATTGACTGAACTACTGAGCTCTGGTGGTTTTCAATTACTAAAATGGATAGAAAATAACAAACAAATTTTGCAAGGAATCCCAACACAAGATATCGAGATGAAGGAAGCAATCGACTACGACATGGGTCAAGGTTATTAATCGTTAGTAGGTATGTTGTTTCCATTGACGGATTATTTCACGTATCGATTGAAGAAGCATAAACAACTAACAACGTACACAAAACGCGCTATTCTATCGGAAGTAGCACGTCTATATGACCCGCTAGGCTGGATAGCACCTATCATAAGAGTGGCGAAAATATTACTTCAAAGTCTTTGGTTGTCTGGGCAAGACTCGGATGACCCAATACCAAGTCCTCTAAACACAGACTGGATTACTTTGTGGAAGCAGCTACCTGCAATTAAACACATTAAAATAACAAGATGGATGACATAATCAACCAGACGCATTTGTAACTCTCCATGGATTCTGCGATGCTTCTCAAAGGGCGTACACGGCTGCAGTTTACTTAGTCACACAATCAGGTCCAACGGTCACCTCCCATCTTCTTGCAGTCAAAACCAAGGTGGCACCAGTAAAACCAGTGACTCTTCCCTACTTAGAGTTGTGTGGAGCAGTATTATTGTCTCGGTTAGTAAAAGAAGTAACAACGGCATTAGGATTGGAAAAGATATCCACCTGGTTGTGGACCGACTTGGAGATCGTTTGAGCTTGGTTGAGAGGTCATTCCACCCGATGGTCTATTTTCGTCAGCAATAGGTACCTCTCAAACATATCTCACTACTCACAATTTGTTATCGAGTTTAAAGTATAAAATAATAAATAGTGAAAATAAAGTAATAGTTTTTCATTCGATTCGAAAAGCTTTTATATCCGAAACATTTTTGGTCCGTCGAGCCGGATATAAGAATTCGTTATAGATAATCGAATCTGGTCCCAATTAATTATTTGATGAATATTATTGATTGAGTATAGTGACAGCTCATTTAGTGGTATTATTCAAATTCCGGGCCGTGCCGTTAATTAAACCAAATCAAAGACATATGGTTAACGGCAAGGGGGTCTGGTAAGTCCTTTCTATTTTCCTTACTTATCCTTTAATTGAAAAGGTTCGTAATTCTGGGCGTTAAAGAGACGTGAAATATAAAACTTCGTTTGAAATTTCTATTTTCCATTTTCCTTACTTATCCTTTAATTGAAAAGGTTTGTAATTCTGGGCGTAAAAGAGACGTAAAGTATAAAACTTCGTTTGGAATTTCTATTTTCCATTTTCCTTACTTATCTGATTGTAATGTTCTTAATGCTGGGCGTTAAAGAGACGTCAAATATAAACTTTGTTTGGAGTATTTGGGCATAAATGCGATTAGTCGACTATAACTGTTGATTGTTTCAACTTATAATTTTGAGCGGTTGGTGGTAAAAAAAGGCACGAATCAAACTGTGTTCGAAGTGTTTGATGTAGTATTCAAGCACTTACATAAGAAAACATTAAACGTCTAAATAATAGTGACCAAATATTGGTAATAGGAATTAGCGTATTATAGGTCAAATTCGGTCATTAAAGACAAGGAAATTGTAAGCCGAACGCAATCTGCCGATTTTAACACGTACTCTTCCTAATATAGTATTTTGAAACTACGACAGGCTGCAAAAAATGGAACGTTTGGTAGCGCATCAAGACTTACTAAACGAGCAACTACATAAAATGTACAACAATTTCCGAAAGGATTCCAAAGCTAGTAAAACTTTGGCGTACGTCAATAAATTAATACAGCGGGTACAAGAGGTCTGTCGGTCATTTATTCAAACGCATGATCAAATATTCGCATTGGTTCAAGGGAAGGAAGATTTGACACTGGAATATTTTACGACGAATGTGTATGTTACCTTCGAAGAGTTCAATTTGAATTTTTAAACCGAGTTAGAGGAGTTGCGTATAGAACATGAATCGCAAGGAATGCAAGGCAATCAGAATGCACAAAATCAACCCTCGAACGCTTCAGAAGAGACAGACGTTCGACTCCCGAGAATAAATTCACCCAAATTCAGTGGGGGATACAGTGATCGGACAGCATTCAAGGACCTGTTCACATCGTTAATTCACAACAAAACAAATATCGCCAAAGTGGAAAAGCTGCACTATTTGAAATGTAGTCTTGCAGGAGAAGCTGAGCAGCTACTGAAACATTATTCAGTCACCGATGACAATTACAATTCGGCATGGAAGCTTTTACTAGAACGATACAATGACAAACAGATCCTCCTGAATGTGCAGCTGAAATGGTTACTAACGTTAAATAACGCTAATGAATCTGCTTCGTCAATAAAGCTACTACTGGATAGAACGCTTGATTGTGTTCAAGCAATAAACTACTTAAAAATTGACGATAAGTGGGATGCGATGTTGATTCATCGCACAACACAACGTGTGGCAACTGACTCACGCCAATTGTGAGAACAACAGCAAGCGTCTCTTCCTGAACCACCGTCATTTCAAAAGCTGAAGGATTTCATGCAATCTCGGTTCAGGGCGTTGGAGGCTGCTGGAGTGGATTAACAAAGACCAAACAGAACTGTTCGTAATGTATTGATAAGTGAGACAGATCAACGATTGAATTGTATCCTCTGCAAGGGTTCACATCATCTCAGAAAATGTACAGAGTTTTGGCAAGCCAGTCACTCAATAAAATTTGACACAGTTAAAAGGAATGGCTTATGTCTGAATTGTTTAGGGAAGGGATACTTAGTTGGGCAATGTGCTAGCAAAACTAGATGCTTTCAGTGTAAGAAGGCACATCACACGCTGCTTCACTGGTCTGAAACGACAAGCCATACAGATGTCAGCCATCGAACATACATGTCACTTGGATACGAAACTCAGGTATCGAATTCTGGAATTTTCAATGGGCACCTAATGAGTAACCCACAATGGCACTTACTATACACACAGGATGTGTCCGGAAACCTGTCATCGAATAAATCACCAACAGCCGTTATAATGGATACTCCCATTTTGGACAATATGGAAACGGTATTTATTAGCGACAGCTTTAGTGAAAGTAGAGACTCCAAATGGAGACGTGACACTCCGTGCTCTACGAAATCAAGGATCACAAACATCAATCATTTCGGAATACGCAGCCCAAAGATAAGGGCTTAAACGAAAATCCACAAACACCACTATAGCGGGCATTGGGAAATCAAAGGGTATTTCGACAAATGGAAAATTGAG
This sequence comes from Odontomyia ornata, assembly GCA_963969285.1. Lineage (NCBI taxonomy): Eukaryota > Metazoa > Arthropoda > Insecta > Diptera > Stratiomyidae > Odontomyia > Odontomyia ornata. The sequence goes on from OZ017742.1 coordinate 174,464,709, forward strand.
AATGAAGTTACATTTCAGAAATAACGAATGTTTGACCATAGAGGCTATCATCTTAAATAAATTGCCTAACTTTATTCCATCACAGACTATTTCTACGTCCATTAGAAAATATATTGAACACCTAGACCTCGCTGATCCTCACTTTGATAGACCCAGCAAAATTGATTGAGGGAAACGAGCTCTGGATTGTCACTGGACCATCCATTCAAAAGAGCATGACGCCAATCATCATCCGATGGAGGTTGAAGCAATTTGCAATGATGGCTGACATCACAAAGATGTATAGGCAGGTGAATATGCATCCTCAAGATGCGAATTTTCACAAGATTGTATGGAGGTTTCAGCCGAATGAACCAATCAAAGACTACTGCCTTACAACAGTGACTTTTGGAACCACTTCTGCCCCGTTTCTTGCAATATGCACGCTAAATCAACTGGCGATGGACGGAAAAGAAAATTTTCCTGTTGCTAGCGAATTGATATTAAACGAATTTTATTTGGATGATTTGCTATCCGGAGGACACAGCCTACGCGAATGCATCATCAAAAGAAATCAATTGACTGAACTACTGAGCTCTGGTGGTTTTCAATTACTAAAATGGATAGAAAGTAACAAACAAATTTTGCAAGGAATCCCAACACAGGATATCGAGATGAAGGAAGCAATCGACTTCGACATGGGTCAAGGTTATTAATCGTTAGTAGGTATGTTGTTTCCATTGACGGATTATTTCACGTATCGATTGAAGAAGCATAAACAACTAACAACGTACACAAAACGCGCTATTCTATCGGAAGTAGCACGTCTATATGACCCGCTAGGCTGGATAGCACCTATCATAAGAGTGGCGAAAATATTACTTCAAAGTCTTTGGTTGTCTGGGCAAGACTGGAATGACCCAATACCAAGTCCTCTAAACACAGACTGGATTACTTTGTGGAAGCAGCTACCGGCAATTGAACACATTAAAATAACAAGATGGGTGACATATCAACCAGACGCACTTGTAACTACCTATGGATTCCGCGACACTTCTCAAAGGGCGTGCACGGCTGCGGTTTACTTAGTCACACAATCAGGTCCAACGGTCACCTCCCATCCTCTTGCAGTCAAAACCAAGGTGGCACCAGTAAAACCAGTGACTCTTCCCCACTTAGGGTTGTGTGGAGCAGCATTATTGTCTCGGTTAGTAAAAGAAGTAACAACGGCATTAGGATTGGAAAAGATATCCACCTAGTTATGGACCGACTCGGAGATCGTTTGAGCTTGATTGAGAGGTCATCCCAACCGATGGTTCATTTTCGTCAGCAATAGGACGGCCAATATTGTTGAAAACACTGGCAACGTTCCATGGCGTCATGTGCCGTCAAAATACAATCCAGCTGATGTAGCGTCGAGGGGAATTAAACCCGACGAGCTGGTCAACAATAAATTATGGTGGTACGGCAAAGCTGGTTAACTGGACCGATCGATGTTTGGCCTGAAAATAAAGACATACCATCAACTGATATCGAACAACGTAAACGTACGATGGTTAATATTGGAATGATAAAGGATAATTTTTTGGATGACCTATTGAAAAAAGACTCGACACTAACAATGTTAATAAGAATCACCGCTTATTGTTTTCGTGCGATTAAACCGAGAATGAACCGACCAACCTCTCAAACATATCTCACTAGCGATGAACTAACACATGCTTTTGTATTCTGGGTCAGACATGCTCAAAGAACGGAATGCTAGGCAGAGCTACTAAATCTTCGAAAATTAAAACTAGTCGGAAATAAAGGCAAATTAGCTAATCTGAATCCATTTATAGATAAAAGGGGCATAATGAGGGTTGGAGGTCGCTTACAACACGCTCAACTCTCTTTCGATGAAAAACATCCAATAATCTTACCTCAGAATGGAAAATTTACTGAACTAATTCTAAATCAGATACACCAATCAACCATGCATGGACAAACGCAGTTAATGCTAAATAGTTTCAGGAGAAAATTCTGGCTAAGAGACGGACGCAAACAAATTAAAAAATTCATACACCGATGTGCCCGCTGTTTTCGTGCTAACGCAAAGGGTTTGACGCAACTAATGGGAGATCTGCTACATGCTCGGGTAACTATATCACGCTCGTTCACACACACAGGTATCGATTTCTGTGGCCCATTCAATCTCAAAGATCACCGTGGAAGAGGATGCAAAATATCAAAGGGCTATGTGGCAATATTTATCTGCCTGGCTATGAAGGCTATACATATAGAAGTCGTTAGTGATTTTCCACACCAACGTTTCTGTTCTCAGGTTGACAGGGGGGGGGGGGGGTTATCAGGTTGACAGGAGAGGTGTTTAGTATGTAATCCAGTCGCGCATGGGAGTCTCACACTCTGTGCATAAATGGCATTCACCTCCCTACCACAAAAAAACACCAACATTTCTAGCAACGCTGCACAGATTCATGGCGGAAAGAGGAAATTGCAAAGACATTTATTCCGATTATGGGACAAATTTTATTGGAGCAGCTGCTAAACTACAAATTATGATGAAAATAAATACTGATGCGGCTGAGACCTTAACAAATGATGGAGTAAAATGGCATCTAATCAACCAGCTTCCCCTCATTTTTGTGGGCTCTGGGAAGCCGGAATGCGTTCAATTAAATTGCACTTACGACGAGTAGTAGGCAACGTACCATTAACATATGAAGAGCTTTCTACAGTGTTAATGAAGATAGAAGCTTGCCTTAACTCTCCGCCTTTATGCCCTCTAAGTGATGACCCTAGCGATATCACTGCCTTGACTCCAGCCTATTTTCTCATCGGTGATATTATGGAACTAGCACCTGAAAATCAATTCGAACGGCCAATATCAATCACTTAGACAGATGACAACTGACTCAAAAACTTACTCAAGACTTTTGGAACCGATGGCAGAAAGAATACCTGAGTCATCTCCAACGTCGGCACAAATGGTTAATCAAAGAAACCAACGTGACAGTTGGTGATTTATGCACCTTAAAGGATGAAAAGCTGCCATCCTACCGATGACCTCTGGCTCGGATAACGCAAGTACATCTGGGTCCCGACGCAATAGTACGTGTTGTTACGGTTTGAACAAATGGCAACACATACAAACGATCCATCACAAAAATAGCACTACTGCCTATACAAAGAATGACACCATCACCATACACATCATAGCCAAGCATTCCAATTTATCACTTCCTCGTTTCCCAGCCTTTTCCATCAATTTCCCACTTTTTCAGAACCACTACAAACATTACCACAAACTGAAGCGCGATGACGGTGTAGGTGGACGCCCAGCATAAGGTGGGATAACTTCACCACGCCAATGCATCGAACCACGAATCAAAACTTGAAAGAACACTGAAAACCAAACATCCGAGCCTAATTGACATCAAAGGTATATCAAATTATAAAACTATCAAACTAATGCTTACATTTACAGAAACTGCAATTGAGAGTAAACGCTGCTGAGAGTTTTCAATAAACTCCTCATCCGGGGGAGTATGTTCAAAGTCGTCTCCATCTAACTTTGGATCCAGCGCTGAAACGTGAAACAAAAAAAGCACAAAGAATCGTTTTCCTTTTTATATTAAAATGAGAAAACTTATCTGATGGCTGTGCGGCTTCACCAGAATTAGATGTTCCTTGTTTACATTTTATGTAGCTAGATCATTTTGAATTCAAGTTCATTTCTTGAACTTGAGTTCAAATCATAAATAAACACAAATTATACTTACTTGAAATTGAATACGAGTTCTTTCATACTTACCTCCTATCGTTCCTCACACCATATGTAATATGACCCCTGCATTTGGTTCTTCATTCACAAATTTTGGTTGCGCGTAGAATAATATGCACTTTTTGATGTTTTGTTTTCATGCAATCTGATCTGCGACTTTTCGCGTCGTGATGATGCATGTATGAGGGCAATGTTTGAAGAGTTGTCCATATGGTTAATGGATACACAAATGACCAATCGTAAATTGGGTCAAGTGTTTTTGATTTCATCAGGTGTGAGAAATAAATATGACGGCAAAGTTGCATGACATTTCTCATGAGTAATAATTTAAGTGTGGATTTTTATGAGTAATAATTTAAGTATGAGCAATAAGTTATGACATGTTATAGTATAAATAGGAAGATAAGAATGGATGAAAATACAGTTGATTTTTGTAGCTCGAAAGGACTGTTTCTCTGCGCATTACGCTGCTCGATCCTCGCAATAAATTGTTGCGTACAAGGATTTAGTCACATAGAGTATAATCTCTTTTGCGATATAAACTTATATAATTAGCAACCATGGCGTTAGTGGATCGGAACGATCTTCGCCAGAAATCGCTGCGACCTGGCCGCTTGGTTAGGTAAACAAACATTTTAATCATATATTTTTTCTCTCACACATATACTCTTTGCAAAGTAAGGTACCGAGTGGCGAATCATTACACTGCCAATCAATGTTGACAGACGTTTATGACATCTGATTGTCAACGATTACTGAAGGTCACGGTGATGATTTTATCAGGAATGATATATTGTGAATTTCGAAGTTACGATATTGTTAGTTTGAAATTCATTGATAGTGAATGAGAATGTACCGAATTCCTTTGTTTCTGAAGATTGCGGTACAGCAAAAAATCTGAACATATATTTCATTAGTTTTTTGAAGGTGAAGTTGACCGGTCGAATGTGAACGTAAATTTGAAGTTAAATTTAAAACTAGAAGTCAACAGTTTGTTATCGAGTTTAAAGTATAAAATAATAAATAGTGAAAATAAAGTAACAGTTTTTCATTCAATTCGATTTATCTTCATGGATTTGGTGACACATCTGAATCGGCATATGCAGCGACTATTTACGTACGTGTTCAAGAGGCTGGTGGAAAATGAAACAGTGTCGAAATTTTATCCTTAGGGAGGAATGACTCAGAGAAGCGAAAGAAAAAGCGAAGAAGAAACAGGAATAGTTGAACGATTAAAATTTGATATTTTAAGATCTTTTGTCAAGAGAAATAAATTTGTCAAAGGAAGTAACCTCTTAAACCAATCATTGACTACATTACTCTTAGAAGAAAAATACTTCAATAAGCAGAAACTACATGTGTGGATTAATCTATTAAAGAAATATACTGGGTTTCGATAAGCAAGTATTAGTAAGATCAATCAACCTAAAGATATCGATCTACGAATTAAAAATTTAAAAGAAAAGAAAAATTTATAGAAGAAAACATTGCTTACCAAAGAAGTGGTAAAAAATTCATTATCAATATAAACTAACGATTGAATTGTTGCAGTGAATAAGTGAGTAATTGAACATTTAACAAATATTTATAACCCCCATCAATAACTGAAAGACATTAACAAATTTGAATATTTTAATGTATATACTATAATATCCTTGTACACGAATCTTCGAAACTCTGTTAAAGTACATCATTGTATTTATGGAATGAATTTAAATAGCGACGTGTTCCCACCATACGAACCATGTTCAATTTATGAAGAAAAAGTAAAAGGTTTTTAACCGACCGATGCTACACGTATATACGAAAATTCAATCGAGAAAATGTTTGCGGACGATTCAAAAGTACTATGAGTATTCAAACGTATGGGCATTTATATAAAGGGATATTATCAGCATAGACAAGTCTTCGAATTATTGTAGACCATTGTCCTTGTCTTTATATACATAGTTGTGCCACGGTGAACGATTGCTGGCAGGATAGATGGCGCTGCGATATCAGTTTTAGCATTTCGAGCGAAAATTTCTCTCAGCCAATGTGTCTTTGATCAAGGTACGTCGCTTTAGCGAGCTTCGATGCATTGTTGGCTAATGATTATATTTGCTTTGGAAGATATACGAGTAGCATTTTACCAGCGCAAATTGCAACGTGGTAAATGTTAAGCGAATGATGAGATATTTTGTAGGATCTTTTTATGAAGATTATATTTGCAATATGAATGAATGAATGAATGAACTTTTATAATTTCAATTGAGTGTTATATAACTTACATGTTGAAAAGAACTGGTTTTTTCAGGGTTGCCAATAGCTTTCTCACGAAACGTGTTTACATCTATGCTCGAAAAATATGCCCTGTAGACTAAGTTTGATTTCAATAATGCAAGAAATTTAAAATCATTTAATTGAAAATATGATGAAGGAACACGGGTGGATTCTTTGTTAAAATATTTTCATACTCGTATGTATTCCTTTTGCATTCGCTAATTAAAATTCTGGTTGAAATTTTTTAAGGATTTGAATTAATGAATGCCAGAAATCAGTAAATTTTCATTTCAATAATTTATATAAGTGATTGGTATTGTGCATATCGATTGAAAGGAGTTGATGTGATTTCATATGGATTAAATTCTTTGGATTCTTGAGATAAACGACTTTGAAGCTCTGTTATTTCGTCACAACTAAATACTTGTGTTTTAAAATCTACGATTACATCCTGCTATATGAATCTGATAGCCTTGAAAATTCTAATGTTTGCTTCTCTTACTGGCATTATTTTCAATCTTGATCGTAAAAACAAGGCAGTCACTACATTTTTTGGAACACTTGTCATACATAGTACATACGTAAATAACATCCGACGAAAACTTGTGCAGTGTTCGTGCAAGTTGTTTTAAGATGTTTTTCAAAGTCAAAGTCAAAAGCGCTTTATGTAATACCAATCGTTATAAATTTTTAAAAGAACATAAAGCAAATTCCAAACAATAAAACTATAAAAAACTTAATGGCCCGAATGGCTCTCTAAATTTATTGAAACCTATACCTAATTTATAATACAAATAAACAACAACACTAGATGTAGCAATAATGAAAGGAATCTAAAAAACTAAGTAACGAGAAAAAGCACAAAAACAGAAAATAAACACGAATAATTTAGACATTGTCATTCAGCCACCAATACCTAGATTGCTCCATCTCAGCTCGACCAGCCTCAACGAATCTAGCAAATGAGTATCTCCATTGGAATTGTTGGTCTCGTGAACTCAGATTCGGAGGATATTTTATCTTCTTATCGGTGGCCCGTCGATATATGTGATATATGATTGGGACGCCGTCAGAATCAAAAACTTATCGATTCATGTCCAAATACACGAATGCTTCTGGAGGAACGAAGCCAGTAGTGAGGCAAGTCACAATATACCCGTCGGTATGGTGGAACGGTTGTGAAATCCAAGGGTTTTCACTCACAGTTACAGATCTTGCGATATGATTCCGAAGAAGTTTTAATATGAAGATATCGACTCTTGTCACTTGAGCGGTTTGATAAATTTTTCTATTCGATATATAGTGCTTCCAATCCGTCTCAGGCTTTTTGTACAAACCAGTACATGCACGAAGACATTTCCTTTCGAAAACTCTTAATCTTTCCATAGTACTAGCACTCTGGTTGTACCAGATCTGACATCCACATGTCAAAACTGGCCTAACCAGGGTCTTGTAACAAATAACTTTGACTTTTTGATCAATGTATCTGGAATGAAAGAGTCGCCGAAGGGCCATGACTACTTTTAGTGCTTTACTGAGCATGATTTTGACATGTTCAGTATAGTACAGATACTGATCGAGATGAACACCGAGGTATCGAACACAGGATTTATGTGGAACCCGTTCTGAACTACCCTCGCCAGCCATGATGTGAAAATCCTTCCAATTACGTTTCAGGTCTTGACTGGCCCCCTGCAGCGTTGTCCGAAACATGATTGTTTCGCACTTCTGCGCATTGATTTTCATTCGCCAATTGTCGGTGTACAGCTGCACATCATTAAACATTTTTTGAAGATTGCTCTGAACTATTGTAGCTTTTCGGTCTGCCGTATAGATGATCAGATCATCAGCAAACGCTACCAATGATCGCGTTGGCGAGACATTAAAATCAAAGTTGTTCAATAGCTTGCGAGTGAATATTGAGAAAAGCAGGGGCGCAGTAACTGTTCCCTGCTGTAGACCATTCAAGACCTTTAAGATGTTTTTCTATTGTATAAATTTGATCAAATATATCAAGATTATCAATATTTGACATCTAAAAATATTTATGTAAGATTTCTAATTCTTTTTCCTCTGTTTCAATAGAAGAAAAAAGCACGTAGAAACAATATAGTTGTCAATGAACTCTTCTGAAACCAGTACATCATTCTCCATACAAACAAAATCCTCAAAATACGGCTCTTGGTCATTTCCGTAGCTACAAGTAGTAATAATCTGCTCCATTCTGCGAATATTTCAGTATTCTCTATCTTCTCTTGTATGCCCTCTGCCTCAGGCACTGCATCTTGAAGCCAGATTTTTTGAAGCAATTACTAATGGTGGATTTTGCTTACAGAAAGCCAAGCCTTTATTGCGAATCTCTTCGCTTGGAGGGTGTTGATTTCGGAAGTTTTATTCTTTTCTATAGATTTGAGAACATATTGCACGATTTCTTTCCTGCAGTAAACTTTAAAGTTGTTGATAATACCTTGATCGATTGGCTGTACTCGTAATTTACTTGTAGTATTAGCAAGAAAATACAATAATTTAACGTTGTACAATTCAGGCATATTATTATGAGCTGTGCAATTGTCGACAAACAAAACCATTTTTCTCTTTTGGGCCTTCATATCAACGTTGATTTTTCAACCAATCAGCGAATGTACTACCAGTTATCCAAGCCTTTTTAATTGCTGTGATAACTATCAGGCAAAGTTCTGATACCCTTGAAGCATTTGGGATTTTTTGAGAAGTGGTCGTTTTACAGTTCCGGACATTTTTGCACATATGATCCGATGCTCGCTTTATTTACCTGGCTGGCTTTTCAATGTGAAGGTCTTGTCAGGAAAGACACCCGAAGTAAAAGCCCGCTTCATCAGACTGAAGATGTTATCGGGAGAATAATCACGTAATAAATCTGAAAGGTTTTTAATCCATTGATTAAATTTGCTGCTATCCACAGAATTGCTTTCTTCACAAGCATTTTTCAAAACGATATCATTTCATGTCTTAAAATCCTCTAACCATCCATAAGTATCGGAAAAATTTATCAATATGGGGCTTAGTCGCAAATTCTTGGGATTCCTCTTTAATCATTGAGCTACATACATATTGGAATGTTTTTATTCCGCACTTACCTTATCAATGTTGAGAGATATTTTTCAAGTTCAAGATGCTCTGCTGATCGCGTTCGTGTTAGTTTTCCTTTTCCTCCTTGTTTTGAATAAGTCTATAAAACGTTGACTTTAATAAATTAATCTCCATACACAGTTCTTAGCGGGACTTTCCACTTTCATAATGCAATAAAATTTTAAACTTATCCGCGGCTGTTAACGAATTGCATTTACGTTTTGGCATTTTTAGGTCTTTGTAGATTTTTTTTTTGCAAATAACTACTAGTTTTGCGACCTGTCTGTCCATCTGGTTTCCTCAGAAACTATAGAAGCTAGACAGCTCAAACTTTGTGAAAAGGTAAGAAGTGATGGTCTCTCAAAAGTTAAGGTCTTACCAAAAATTTAAAAAATGTTTAAGGGGGGTCTCCCCTAATAACAAATCAGCCCTTAAAAATTTTTTTTAATTAAAGGTAGGCGAATAGAATATGAAATCTGAAATAAAAACGTCATTTTATGAATTAGGGTATCTAGAGGAAGGCAAAATGTACCGTAAATTTGTGCCCCCCTTGTGATTGGACACCTTTTGACTCAACTTCGTTAATTATAGTATGATTTGTAGATTTTATATTTTCGCCCATAAAATCAAAACGTTCACTTTAAACTTCTTGAAATTTTGCATTATGTAGATTGATATAAGATATTTCTGTTCACAAAATTTAATCGAGATCGAATCATAATCAAGTGAGTTATACCCATTTCAATTGTATCCAATTAAAACAACAATAATACGTGTTTATTGGTGATACATATTTCAGATGGACCTAGGCACTTTTATTTTCTTTCAAATTTCATGAAAATTAAAGGAAAGGAAAAATCATTTAAGCTGAATCAAAATGGCGGCTGCACTGTGCTTATGAAAGAAAGTGTGCATTTTTTGCATAAATTGGAACGATCTCATATCCAAGTATTGGATGAAAAATTCAAGTTATCGATTTACGCTATTAGAAAACTTGTTTCTAACCCTAGGATGTTCACAAAGACCTTCTGGTAGGAGCACTCTCCTGTTTACTCAACTTGTTTCCACTTGTATTCAGTGTACAAAACTCAGAAAATACTGAGAAACGAAGCATGTGCAAATGGAATTCAAACATTTGTGAACACGTGTTGGGACCTATTCAAATCTGATAAATTGTCTTGCTAGGCTATTGAACTTTGTAGTTCCTAATTATAGAGGTAAATATTGAAAATATCTACGAAGCCAAATCTCAATTAAAAAGAGCAAATTACTAACTTCCTAGCATATTTGCATGCCCCTCAATTTTTCCCTTTTCCCAGAACCCAAAATTAAAACATAAAAACCGTGGATGCCCCCAAAAGAAATTGATCGAAGCATCACATACATATTTCTATGCGTCGGTAATAACATTCCCATTCACTCATCACATCGCATTCATAACATTCCCATTCATTCATGAATTGAATGAGCCCACGAAACCGAAAGCGCAAATCAATTTCAAATGCATGCGATCCACATGCATACAAACATGAGTCACGTTTTCATATTCATAAAAATATCGATCTATCTATTCAAATAATCACGTCGAAGTTTCGAAAGCTCTACTCATGCCTCGTTATGTTTTTCGATAAAAATTTTGTCATAAAATGCACGAACCATACGACATCAGCGCCATGAGCTTCCTGCTTGTCTGCATGTAAACTCAAATGAAAAATGATGGCACAACTATGTACATAAAGACAATGAATATTATAATTTCAATTTAGTGTAACATAATTTAAATGCATGATTTTCAGACAGGAATCAGATGCTTGTGAATTAGAAACAATTATTCTGCGCACGTGAGATAACTAGTGGATTTAATAATTTAACCTTTTACAAATTATCTTGTCAAAGTATTTTCTAGGACTCAAACGAGCTTGATATTATCAATGACACTTAACTTAAATATGAAACTTCTGAATTGGATAAGTTGTACGACAAAACAAGTGTTAAAGAGGCGGCAAACAGTTTAAAAAGGTAGTTAAATATTAGCCGATTTGAGTTTATTCTTTAAGACTCTTAGATGCTGAAAAGACCTTGTTTTTCAGCCTTTCCAATGGCTTTCCCACGAAACATGTTTACATTTATACTTCTTGAATGAAGAAATCAAGTGAATTCATGACTAGAGAATTATGTCCAGTACACTAAATTTTATATAGATTTGAATTAATAAATGCCGGAAATCAGTCAATATTCATTTCAATAATTTATGTAAGTGATTGATACATATCGATTGAAAGGAGTTCATGCGTTTTCGAATGGATTAAACTCGGTAGATTCTTGAGATAAACGATTTTAAGGCTCTGTGAATTCGTCACAATCAAATACTTGTGTGTCAAAATTTACAATTATATATTACTAAATGTATCTGATAGCGCTGAAATTCTAACGTTTAGTTCTTTTACTGGGATTATTTTCTATCTCGACCGTAAAAATAAAGCAGTCGCTACAGTTAAAAGTATCCTTGTCTTGACAAAACGATGATCATTCACATTTCCGTAACGCAAATTCTAACATTCTTGGATTTTCACTAGTGTATGATTCTTATTGATGCAACACTAAGTCTTATGTTTAATAGCTGTCAGCAGAGGGGTAGACTTGTTATTCATTGTAAGGTATACTGTAAGAAAATTGTTTTATCAATAATGACGATGTTGTCTCAAACTCCTTGCAAAGTAAAGTACAGCAGAGCTGTTTCGCGCCAATTTCCGTTTAGCGGAAACAATTGGGCTAAATGTCGAGCTAGTTGTACAAATACATCACATCCTAAAAATTCAATACTTACCTTTTATTATAAAAATTAAGGTCAAGAAATCTGTTAAGTATTACCTTTGATCTTTGCATCAAAATTCATACAATGTATCAAAATTCATACTCTTTTGTATCATGAATGTAACGCACAAGCCCCACATGGACATGTTGTCAGCATTTCTTTAAAGTGATATCCAACATTCCATCACAAGCGTCAGCAATTTTCGCTGTAGCATTTGTTCGCGAGTAAAGGGAGTTAAGTGTCGCTTGATTGTTCCACAAGCGTCATCAGTTTTCCCTTCAGTGATAAGAATTTGTTGTCTTAATGTGGGTTTTGTGCGATCAGCACTTTGATCTTAATTTTAATATTCATTTTGTGAATAAAGTTCAGTTGCTGTCAAGCATTCGTGGCGTTCTTTTCAATTTTGTGCTCCATAGTTACAACCCCGGTCGTTTTGCATTCGAGTGGTGAAGTGAGTGAAATTCTTTTGGTGAAGTTATTGAAATTTGTGATGAACGTAAGTGTGATTCTTCGCTGGTGCACAAGTCGCAAGTACTTGAGTACCACGTAAATTATAACAGCGGAGTTCAGTGGGTTTATGCGCTCATTGAACTTTTTATCTTTATTTAATGATTTATCGACAGAGTTCAACGCAGTGGACTTCTAATCAGCCTTTATCCAAGGTCCAAGTTACGGCAAGGTTCGAGACATTTTTAGTGACCCCGACGTGATACATATCCACGACACCTGGAGTGCTACAACTGTGATCCGCGAAGATCCCTTAACACAAATCTTATCGATTTTGAATCCTTGGCATCCTTTCTCAAAATATGGTCAGGCTCGCCACAGAGCAGAAGGAAACCGGAGATCAAATCCAATCGCTGATCCGGAATTATGGCAAAGACAGTGCACAGAGGAAAACCGAATCTTATTATGAAAGGCGCGTTCAAGAATTGGCAGCTGCATGGGATAAGTTTGAGAAAACGGACAACGAAATCCGTGCATTGGATCCAGTTCCCAAAGAACACTCGTACTTCCAATCAGACTACAACAACCAAATTGCTGACTTGGTGACAAAGTACCAGGATGTTTTCAAGGAAGAGCTCCACATCATCCAGGGCTCAACGATACCAAAAGTCAAGGATCACGGCAGTAAGGACAAGGGCCAATTTAATGCCAATCCGCGCAGCCAGTGAAGCTAATTACATTAATACGCCGCCAGAAGGCTATCATGGCTACAGATCAGTGTCATCTGTCAACCATCTCGGCATAAATGAGTCCCCAGTGTGCGAGCATGGTGCATAATTTGGAGAGGAAGTTATGGGGCCAAATTGAAGACCTTCACTACTCTATTCTGGAACTTGGGGATGATCCTATAGATTACGACATTGAGGCATATGTAAAGCTCAAGGACACCGTTAGAGAATGCTCAATGATGGCAGAAACACCACAACCAAGCTATACAGATCATATTGCTGCAAATACAGGCGCTCCAGCTATACGCCTTCCCAAAGTCACTATCCCAACGTTCGACGGTGATTACCTCAAATGGGGTCAGTTCTGCGACATATTCACGCAGATGATACATGTCCAGCCAATACCAGCGATACAAAAGATGTGGTATTTGAAGAACCATCTGACTGGTGAGGCAGAAAAACTTATCCGACATCTCCCATTAACAGAGGCAAATTATGATTCAGCTTGGGACCTAATCTAAGGTCGATACAAAAACCAAAGACTATTAACGTCAGCAATAATAGCAAAGATCGTGGGCACACCAGCCATTGCTACTGAAACACCAACATCAGCGTTGGTAAAAAACCTCCATGACACCGTCCACGAAGGCCTTCTGGCCTTGACCAATCTGGGAGTGGATGTCTCATGATGGGATCCGCTACTTCTTCACCTCCTTGTGAAAAAATTGGACGGCAGAGCCACACACTGTATGAGCAGTCTATAGCAGTCTCATAACATTCCCATTCATTCATGAATTGAATGAGCCCACGAAACCGAAAGCGCAAATCAATTTCAAATGCATGCGATCCACATGCATACAAACATGAGTCACGTTTTCATATTCATAAAAATATCGATCTATCTATTCAAATAATCACGTCGAAGTTTCGAAAGCTCTACTCATGCCTCGTTATGTTTTTCGATAAAAATTTTGTCATAAAATGCACGAACCATACGACATCAGCGCCATGAGCTTCCTGCTTGTCTGCATGTAAACTCAAATGAAAAATGATGGCACAACTATGTACATAAAGACAATGAATATTATAATTTCAATTTAGTGTAACATAATTTAAATGCATGATTTTCAGACAGGAATCAGATGCTTGTGAATTAGAAACAATTATTCTGCGCACGTGAGATAACTAGTGGATTTAATAATTTAACCTTTTACAAATTATCTTGTCAAAGTATTTTCTAGGACTCAAACGAGCTTGATATTATCAATGACACTTAACTTAAATATGAAACTTCTGAATTGGATAAGTTGTACGACAAAACAAGTGTTAAAGAGGCGGCAAACAGTTTAAAAAGGTAGTTAAATATTAGCCGATTTGAGTTTATTCTTTAAGACTCTTAGATGCTGAAAAGACCTTGTTTTTCAGCCTTTCCAATGGCTTTCCCACGAAACATGTTTACATTTATACTTCTTGAATGAAGAAATCAAGTGAATTCATGACTAGAGAATTATGTCCAGTACACTAAATTTTATATAGATTTGAATTAATAAATGCCGGAAATCAGTCAATATTCATTTCAATAATTTATGTAAGTGATTGATACATATCGATTGAAAGGAGTTCATGCGTTTTCGAATGGATTAAACTCGGTAGATTCTTGAGATAAACGATTTTAAGGCTCTGTGAATTCGTCACAATCAAATACTTGTGTGTCAAAATTTACAATTATATATTACTAAATGTATCTGATAGCGCTGAAATTCTAACGTTTAGTTCTTTTACTGGGATTATTTTCTATCTCGACCGTAAAAATAAAGCAGTCGCTACAGTTAAAAGTATCCTTGTCTTGACAAAACGATGATCATTCACATTTCCGTAACGCAAATTCTAACATTCTTGGATTTTCACTAGTGTATGATTCTTATTGATGCAACACTAAGTCTTATGTTTAATAGCTGTCAGCAGAGGGGTAGACTTGTTATTCATTGTAAGGTATACTGTAAGAAAATTGTTTTATCAATAATGACGATGTTGTCTCAAACTCCTTGCAAAGTAAAGTACAGCAGAGCTGTTTCGCGCCAATTTCCGTTTAGCGGAAACAATTGGGCTAAATGTCGAGCTAGTTGTACAAATACATCACATCCTAAAAATTCAATACTTACCTTTTATTATAAAAATTAAGGTCAAGAAATCTGTTAAGTATTACCTTTGATCTTTGCATCAAAATTCATACAATGTATCAAAATTCATACTCTTTTGTATCATGAATGTAACGCACAAGCCCCACATGGACATGTTGTCAGCATTTCTTTAAAGTGATATCCAACATTCCATCACAAGCGTCAGCAATTTTCGCTGTAGCATTTGTTCGCGAGTAAAGGGAGTTAAGTGTCGCTTGATTGTTCCACAAGCGTCATCAGTTTTCCCTTCAGTGATAAGAATTTGTTGTCTTAATGTGGGTTTTGTGCGATCAGCACTTTGATCTTAATTTTAATATTCATTTTGTGAATAAAGTTCAGTTGCTGTCAAGCATTCGTGGCGTTCTTTTCAATTTTGTGCTCCATAGTTACAACCCCGGTCGTTTTGCATTCGAGTGGTGAAGTGAGTGAAATTCTTTTGGTGAAGTTATTGAAATTTGTGATGAACGTAAGTGTGATTCTTCGCTGGTGCACAAGTCGCAAGTACTTGAGTACCACGTAAATTATAACAGCGGAGTTCAGTGGGTTTATGCGCTCATTGAACTTTTTATCTTTATTTAATGATTTATCGACAGAGTTCAACGCAGTGGACTTCTAATCAGCCTTTATCCAAGGTCCAAGTTACGGCAAGGTTCGAGACATTTTTAGTGACCCCGACGTGATACATATCCACGACACCTGGAGTGCTACAACTGTGATCCGCGAAGATCCCTTAACACAAATCTTATCGATTTTGAATCCTTGGCATCCTTTCTCAAAATATGGTCAGGCTCGCCACAGAGCAGAAGGAAACCGGAGATCAAATCCAATCGCTGATCCGGAATTATGGCAAAGACAGTGCACAGAGGAAAACCGAATCTTATTATGAAAGGCGCGTTCAAGAATTGGCAGCTGCATGGGATAAGTTTGAGAAAACGGACAACGAAATCCGTGCATTGGATCCAGTTCCCAAAGAACACTCGTACTTCCAATCAGACTACAACAACCAAATTGCTGACTTGGTGACAAAGTACCAGGATGTTTTCAAGGAAGAGCTCCACATCATCCAGGGCTCAACGATACCAAAAGTCAAGGATCACGGCAGTAAGGACAAGGGCCAATTTAATGCCAATCCGCGCAGCCAGTGAAGCTAATTACATTAATACGCCGCCAGAAGGCTATCATGGCTACAGATCAGTGTCATCTGTCAACCATCTCGGCATAAATGAGTCCCCAGTGTGCGAGCATGGTGCATAATTTGGAGAGGAAGTTATGGGGCCAAATTGAAGACCTTCACTACTCTATTCTGGAACTTGGGGATGATCCTATAGATTACGACATTGAGGCATATGTAAAGCTCAAGGACACCGTTAGAGAATGCTCAATGATGGCAGAAACACCACAACCAAGCTATACAGATCATATTGCTGCAAATACAGGCGCTCCAGCTATACGCCTTCCCAAAGTCACTATCCCAACGTTCGACGGTGATTACCTCAAATGGGGTCAGTTCTGCGACATATTCACGCAGATGATACATGTCCAGCCAATACCAGCGATACAAAAGATGTGGTATTTGAAGAACCATCTGACTGGTGAGGCAGAAAAACTTATCCGACATCTCCCATTAACAGAGGCAAATTATGATTCAGCTTGGGACCTAATCTAAGGTCGATACAAAAACCAAAGACTATTAACGTCAGCAATAATAGCAAAGATCGTGGGCACACCAGCCATTGCTACTGAAACACCAACATCAGCGTTGGTAAAAAACCTCCATGACACCGTCCACGAAGGCCTTCTGGCCTTGACCAATCTGGGAGTGGATGTCTCATGATGGGATCCGCTACTTCTTCACCTCCTTGTGAAAAAATTGGACGGCAGAGCCACACACTGTATGAGCAGTCTATAACGAAGCCGAAGGAGAATCAACCTTTGAGAGCATTTTTGGAGTTTTGCTTCCAGTCCCTTGAATCCATCGGTCATAGGAAAAAACCAAGTTCAGAACGATCTCTCACATCTACTGTCCCGGATAAACGAAACCCGTCATGCGTAATGTGCAAGCAACCAGCACACCCATTATTTTCATGTAAGCAGTTTCTGCAAATGCCTGTCCCAACTAGGCTCCAGTGCGTTCAAAAAAATAAATTGTGTGGTAGCTGCCTTCGACCAGGGCACAAGGCCAGTGCTTGCACCTTACGAGCATGCACCAAGCGCAGCCATAAGCACAACACACTTCTCCATCCATTGTGAGAAGCTCTATTGCGACAACGCAACCAATTTTGTCGGCGCAAGGAACAAAGTGGCTGAACTTGATTCAATGATATGTTCACAACCTGCTCAAGAGACCATTATCAAGGCACACAGTTCAAGAGGAATACAATTCAAGTTCATTCCACCAAAAACATCTCACTTTGGTGGCCTGTGGGAGGCAGCAGTCAAATCAGCGAAGCATTTTTTATTACGCAGTGTCTCGGCAGCGTTACTCACCTATGAAGAACTGGAAACTGTTGTGGCTGGGGTGGAGGCAGTTTTGAATTCTAGACCACTTAGTCCAATGTCAACAGACCCAAAGGACTTGGAAGTTTTACCCCAGGTCATTTTCTGATTGGTGAGCCCTTGACAGCACAAGTTGATACCCTTTCACGGCCGAATACTTCCGGCTTGTTACGGCGATGGAAATTGATGAAATGCCTAAGAATGGAGTTTTGGAAACGGTGGTCACATGAGTACATAAGCCAGCTGCAAATCAAGCAAAAATGGCGAAACCGATCTACCAATGTTGAACCAGGCATGATGGTTGTCATCAAGGAGGACAACTGCCTATACAAAATTGGCCTCTTGGTCGAATCATGAAGGTCTTCAAGGGTGATGATGGAATGGTGCGTGTTGTGGAAGTTAAAGCAGCACGAACACGAACAGTTCATCGCTTGGCTCCATTACCTGTTAAAGATTTCTTCAATCCAGAGGGGTCAACTGCCATCAACCCTGAGGAACCAGAAAATGCTCCTGGACCATCGAATGCAGGCGGGCGCAGTCCCCAGCAAAATACCCAAAATAAACCAGGACCATCGCATCGCATTTACGAAAGTCTATCGAGTTCCGACGATGATTCACACAATCAGGCCACTCCACAAAAATGGAAGAAGATAATTATAGCTTCAGGAATGTTGACTATCCTGATAGCACTGTTAGCACTACCGGTCATTCCGGCGTCGCCAGTTCACATAACAAGGCTCAATCAAGCACCAGGCATGTACTTCGAGCAAATGGCAACCATTCAACCAATGGCAGCCGAATGGAACCTGATAATTTATTATGACGTCAAACCAATTTGTAGAGGCTTAACGGCAACGCACAATGGAAGAGAAGCACTGCAACACCTGTGTGGTCTGGTACAACACAACACCACATGTAGTGCTCTAGTCAAGCGATTTGATTACATCATTGCTGAACTGGAGTCAAATGAAGTGCTTTTATCCAGAAAACGAATTAAAAGAGGCGCCATTGATCTGGTGGGTAACATCGCTCATTCACTCTTTGGGATTCTGGACACTGAATATGCGCAAGAGATGGCGAAAACTATTGACCAAGTCAAGACAAATGAAGGACATCTCCTTAGCCTTATAAAAAATCAGACAACAATTCTTGCTGCAACGATCAATATCATCAAGAAGGATCAAGCGCAAATCAACGAGACTTTCGCAGACATAGAAAAACAATTTCAAGAGATAATCCACAAGATCCAAGAATACGATGCTCAAGAGAGTCAGAACGTATCGCTCAATTGATCACCATGATATCCATCCAGCTGACGCTAAGAGCATCCAGTTTACAAAGAGTGCAAGCACTACTTATCGACGTTCTTGTTGATACACACCACGGAAAACTCAGTCAAATGTTATTGCCAGTCGGACAGATCAAACAGGAAATACATCAAATAAGGTCTCATTTAGTACCACCACTTCAATTACCCATCCAGGATGACGATCCAACTGCCTTTAATAAATTGATGACCATAAAAGGTGCCGCCACTAGGGACTAAATCATCTTAAGTGTAAAGCTGCCATTAACGAACCAAGAGCTATTTCACCTCTTCCGACTCATACCCATCCCAATCGTCATCAACAACACCATAGTTGCCATCCAACCGAAGTTCTCGTTATTAGCTGTGAACAATCATAGAGACCATTATTTACCCTTTTTCTCGGAAATACTCGGAACATGCATCGAGAGTAAGATAAATTGCCTCATTTGTCCCAGGCTACAAACTATTTTTACGTCAGCATCCAGCTACTTAGCATGCGAAATCGATCTTTTCAACAACAAGAGCAACACTCCTTGCCCCTTAGCACGAGTAGTTGATGAATATGTGTGTGTGAAGCTTCAAACAATGAACCAATGGATATTCGCATTTAAGTAACCCACCAAACTTAATGCAGTCTGTGGTACGAATTCATTCCAGATCACATTGGAACATGCTGGACTGCTTGAAATTCAACAGGAGTGTTCCGTAAGAAATGCTCAACTTAATCTACACAGCTATGACGTTTTCAACACGACTACACAGCGTTCACAGACTTCAATATATCGAAGGATACATCAGTCTTACGCCCATTGAAGTACTATGATTCAGCACCTTACACCACCGATATCAATGACCTCACATCGCTGCAGAGAATTCTGGCAGATCAAAGAAATACAGAGCTACCCAATGAAGTTAAACAATCGATCCAACATCCGTTGGCAATCAGCTACACCACCTTAATTATGCTGACTGTATTTGCTGTTATCATTTTCTGGAAGGGGCAATTCCAATGCCAGAAACGAAGTAATTCCAACAACTCAAAACCGACACTGGCACCACGACGTCTTTCAAATGCAGATTTCACCATTGATGTATAAACCAGCAGTTGAGGTACCCCTCGACGGGGGGGAGAATGTACAAATACATCACATCCTAAAAATTCAATACTTACCTTTTATCTTTGTATCAAAATTCATACAATGTATCAAAATTCATACTCTTTTGTATCATGAATGTAATGCACAAGCCCCACATGGACATGTTGTCAGCATTTCTTTAAAGTGATATCCAACATTCCATCACAAGCGTCAGCAATTTTCGCTGTAGCATTTATTCGTGAGTAAAGGGAGTCAAGTGTCGCTTGATTGTTCCACAAGCGTCATCAGTTTTCCCTTCAGTGATAAGAATTCGTTGTCTTAATGTGGGACTTGTGCGATCAGCACTTTGATCTTAATTTTAATATTCATTTTGTGAATAAAGTTCAGTTGCCGTCAAGCATTCGTGGCGTTCTTTTCAATTTTGTGCTCCATAGTTACAACCCCGGTCTTTTTGCATTCGAGTGGTGAAGTGAGTGAAATTCTTTTGGTGAAGTTATTGAAATTTGTGCTGAACGTAAGTGTGATTTTTCGCTGGTGCACAAGTCGCAAGTACTTGAGTACCAAGTAAATTATAACAGCGGAGTTCAATGGGTTTATGCGCTCATTGAACTTTTTATCTTTATTTAATGATTTATCGACAGAATTCAACGCAGTGGACTTCTAATCAGCCTATATCCAAGGTCAAAGTTGCGGCAAGATTCGCGACACTACTGAAGAATTTGCCATCTGTCGCTACTTTTATGTACTGTATCTTTTCATGGTATTTGTTTTATTTTGTTAAATATATGTTACTAAATTTTACCATACCTGCTGTTTGGTGTTAGTACGGTTTACTCCTATTCGTTAGTTAAAAATGTATTTCTGTAGTTTAAATTAAAACTGGTTTCTTGGAAATCGTCCAACGACTGTTGGACACCAACGCAGCAGGAAAAAAAAATCCCGTTTGCCCCACCAGCCGGGAGGTAAATTTCTCGTAGGTGGCCTTAGCCAGCCAACAGCCACCTCAGAGTAGACTAAGAGTGTTGGGATATGTCTATAATCGATAAGAGGTCGCTTTAGACTTACTTCGGGAAATCTCAAATGAGTCTTTAGAATCATTACGAATTGAGATTTTTACAAATTACGCAACAGAAGTCCAAGTCCGATGCGTGTATCTAGCAAAATATTATGTTAATCTGCGAAGAATAACGTTCTGAAAAGAATTGTGAGCTCCCGTACGACCCATTTTGCACACAGCTTTCTCATGTACAAATATTCGTGAATGATATGATGTACACGTTCAGATGATCTCGATCAACTTTACTTTACGGTCATTCAAAATTATTTTGTGAACTTTTTTGATGTTTTCGTCGATGACAGCCTCTTTTTTGGCGGCCACTGCGTTCGCCGTCTTCGGTGCTCATTTCACCACGTTTAAACTTAGCATACCGATCAAGATGGTTGATTTTTCTAGTGCAGACCCTGGAAACTCTTCATCAAGCCAAGATTTTGCTTCAACTGTATTTTTTCCCTTCAGAAAGCAATATTTTACCAGCACACGAAATTCTTTCTTTTCTATCTTTTTTCAAATAACAGCTACACTCATAGCGCAATATCTCACAAACTAATGGCCGGACTGCTGTCTAGTTTTGACACGTATCGTTTGAAGGTTGGTACTGACTAAAAATCATATGGATCTAATACTAGCACCGCCATCTGTGTATCACACCGGGGACTTTTCAATTGGCCTGTTATATATACATACATACGTATATATATATATATATATATATATATATATATATATATATATATATATATATACATATATATATGTGTATATTTATAGATAGATGTATTTATATACATATAAATATATATATATATATATATATATATATATATATATATATATATATATATATATATATATATATATACATATATACATATATATATATATATATATATATATATATATATATATATTTATTTATATACATATATATATATATAGATATATATATTTATATATATATATATATATATATATATATATATATATATATATATATATATATATATATATATATATATATATATAGTTATATGCATATAGTTGCATCTATTCAACATTGGTGCTTGCTCGTGTCAGCATCGCAATCGGTAGTTACTTGCTCTAAATATTTTGAATTTTAGCTAGTCAAGCTTCTAAAAATTAAAAATTTGTTATTAACGTCGTGAGAAGTGTTAGTGGATCAGAAACTCATTCCTTTTGTCAACACATAAACAATTTGTAATCTTCGTGAAGTAAACTAATATTGAATAAAATGAGCTCCATATTAGAGTGCCTAGAGTGCAATGAACCCATTGCAGAAAACAGTGACTCACTAGACTGTATTGTCTGTAAAAATATGTGCCATTTCTTCTGTGTTGGATACAGTGAAAGCAGCTTCAGAAAACTCACTAGGGATAAAAAACGAAATTGGCTTTGTAGAAATTGCAGAATCGCTAATGATCCTGCTGCTAAAAGTTCAAATGAGTTCAATAAGGAGATAATTGAAAATTTGCGGGCGATGAAAAGTGAGCTCCAATTTCAAAATACGGAATTCACTGAACTAAAAAAATTTTTCAAACAAGAACTGGCAGAATTTAAAAAAATCATTGGACTACTGTTGCAACAAAATTGATGATTTTAATGCAAAAATGATGAGTTACAATAAAAAAATTGAGGGGCTGGAGGCGCTGTGCAATAAGTTATCGAACGAAAATGAAAAATACTACGTGCAAATTAAAAGCCTCACATTGCAAGTAAACCAGTTACAACAGTCGAAGCTGGCAACGGAATTGGAAATAAATGGGATTCCATTGACCCCAAACGAAAATACAACCGCTGTTGTTCACAAAGTAGGCGAGCTGCTCCATATTGATACTAACAAAAATCAACCAATCTTTTCAATGCGAAAAATGATTAAACGACATCAAACTAACGCATCCCCATCAATTGTAGTACGATTTGCTACGGATGAAGCGAGGGCTGCGTGGATGGCAGCAGCTAAAGCGAAACGTGAGCAACTCATATGTTCAAACATTCACGGAAGCTTTAAGGCAGACAGGTTTTATGTGAATTTTCACTTAAGTCAACACTATAGACGGCTACTTTACACAACCAAAAAATTCGCAAGAGAAAATAGTTACAAGTATGTATGGATTAAAGATGAAAATGTATTTATTAGAAAATCAGAGCAGGGAAAAATTTATAGGATTAACTTTGAAGAAGACTTGAATTTAAATCTACTCCAGTGAATTTTAAGCAAATTGATCCTATTTGAATAACACTTTTTTCTCTTTCCAAAATGTTTGATATTATTAATGAATTAAAAACAAGCAACACTATGTATTTAAACGATCCAAAGCTTAGTAAATATTTTATTTCCGATTTTCAAAGCCTAAAAATATTTCATCTAAATATTCGAAGCATTGCTAAAAATTTTGACGAATTATGTTTGCTTCTTTCTTCTTTTGATATTGTTTTTGATGTCATAGTTTTAACTGAAACGTGGCTTGATGCCTCTGATAGTTTTGAACTTAGTGGCTACAATAAAATAATCAAACCCATAAAAAACAATAAATGTGATGGCATTATAGTGTATATAAAAACTAATTTAAATTTTCAAGTTTTAAATGAAGAAATCGGCAATTACAATTCACTTAATATTGTTTTTGATATGTTGAAGGAAAAATTACTTATATCTTGTATATACCGATCCCCAAATGATAAAGATGCAGAATGTTTTGTAGATGACTTAGAAATGTTTTTGGGGAACTTTAAAGACATTGGAAACCAAATCTTGATAGGAGATATGAGTATAGATATAAAGGAAGAAAATCTAAATCAAATTGGCCATGAATATTTGGCGACACTAGAACAACACAGGTTTATAAGGTCGTTGTATGGTTGCACTCGTAAATCAATTACTCGAGAGTCCTGCATAGATCACCTTTTCTTAAAGTCAAAACCAGATAATATTTTTCAGGCAGCAATTTATACAACATGCGTAACTGATCATTTTGCTATTATGGGTCATATTAAATGGTTTAAAGAAGAAAATAGAAATAAAGCTTTAAGTGAGAATCAAAATAAAGATATTAAAATCATAGATTATTCACTGTTCAAAGAAATTCTGTCGCAAGATAATTGGGAAGATGTATTTATGGAGACAAATGCCGAGAAAGCTTTCTCTTTATTTTATAGTAGAGTAGTTTATGTATTAAACTGCAGCTTAAAGATTGCCGTAAAACCTTCTAGTAGACTGAAAAGGTTGAAGCCGTGGATAACTAATAGTTTGATTAAGGCTATAAGAAAACGGGATAATATTGCGAGAAGAATGTCTAAAGAACCGTTTAACGTAAACTTACAAACTTTTTACAAAAACTACAAAAATATTTTAAAATCTTTAATAAGGAGAGCAAAAAGTAATTATTATAGAAATAAATTAAGTGAATGCGGCAATGATAATAAAAAGATTTGGATGCTAATCAATGAGTCAGTGGGTTGTAGAAATTCGAAGTCTAATGTTACAACCACTGATATTTTCACCACAGAGGGAGTAAAAGTGTCTCATAGTGATCCTCAAAATATTGTTGAGCATTTCAATAAACATTTTGTAAATATTGGAAAACATATCTCAAACAATATTAAATCAAATGTTTCAGTAAATCATATTCGAAAGTCTTCAAACAGCAGTTACAATATTAAAGACTCCTTATTTTTAGTACCAGTTACCCAAGAAGAATTGAAACAACAAATTTCAAAATTAAAACCAAATGTTTCTCCTGGTATAGATGGTATTCCATCTAAATGTATTAAAGAAAATGCGCAAGCACTAGCTGGCCCACTTTCTCATGCCATTAATCTATGTTTTTCACAAGGATACTTTCCAAAGGAACTGAAACATGCCCTGGTGATACCCTTACATAAAGCAAATGATAAAAGAGATATGAACAACAATAGACCTATTTCTCTTTTGTCATGCCTATCAAAGATTATTGAAAAATTAATTAAACAAAGATTAGTAGATTACCTGGAATCGAAGGAAATATTATCGAAATGTCAGTATGGTTTTCGTAAAGGTGTCAGTACTGAAAATGCTCTTTACTCAGTAACCAAAACAATCATTCAAAATCTTGATAAAAGTAATAAATGTCTAGGCATATTCCTAGACTTTCAGAAGGCTTTTGATACGGTGAATCACGAAATTTTAAAAGAAAAGATGCATAGAGTGGGAATACGAGGAGTTGCTCTGGATCTTTTTTCGAGATATCTAAAAGACCGGACCCAGGCGGTGCGTTATAACAATAAAATAAGTAAACCCCTTACAGTTGATACAGGTGTCCCGTAGGGTACAGTCCTGGGGCCAATTTTATTTCTAATTTACATAAACGATGTTCATAAATTGATATTACCTAACTGCTCTCTTTGTTCTTTTGCTGACGACACTGTCGCACTTTTCTGGGGTGATACATGGAACGAAGTGGTTGTAAAGGAAAATGAAGGGATGAAACAAATACAAAATTGGCTTGTAAGCAACTTAGTGAGTTTGAATGTAAATGGGCTTTTTCAGACGCAGCGTTAAAAGTGAGCGTTAAACAGGTTATATGGGCAAGAAGAGTGAGAGGCGTTGAGGGGACCTGATGGTAAAAACAAGCCAACATTTTGTAGGGTGAACGAGCGTAACGCACATACACAAACGCATTTTGTTGATCATTTGGTGGGGGAAATTTTATACAAACGCCGTAATCATTCCGAATTGAACATTCGGTGAAGAAGGTAGTCGTCATGAAACGATTGCCTTTCTTTAATTTGCGTGCAAAAATGCATGCGTGGATGTGAGATGCTACGCGTTATTTAATAAATTTATAAAAGCGGAGGCCATGTTCAATTTCAGGAAACAACACCACTAATATCACGATTTCAATAAAGTTAAATTGCCTATTGTAAATCCATAGAAAATTAACAGTACGCATAATCTTCATAGAATCACATTATAATAAGCCAGTTGACAACAAAACAAGAAAAATAGAAAGGATATTCAAATTTGGAATTTATTTTTCAGAAAGCGGAAAAACACGGAGGTTCTAATAAATCCAATGAAGTTTGAATCGACAAACTTTAACAATCATAAAATACATTTTTCATTCCAGTTTTTGTTACCTCGTGCACAATTCAAGGCTAAAACATCAATTCTCAATCGCTTATCTCTCTGTCTTCGCTTTCATGTTGTCCGCACGACGTTTAACGATCAAATGATCCTTTTGACACATACACTCGCAAGACGTGTATCGTATACAAAAATAGATTGGCTGAACTATGCAACGTGTAAACATAAGGGCGTAAGCGCGAAACCTGTTTGGATATGGGTTTTTACCATTCCCGTGTGAAAGAGCCCAATAAGACGGTGATGATTCCTTTCGCACTTACTTCTATTGGGCTACCTAGAAATGAACTGAAGGTAGTATTACACATCCCCGACTGCTCTTACAAGAGAAACAGAGATTGTGTCTGCCCGGTTCTCCCAGTGTGTCACAGTACCAAGTACCTCGGTATCATTATAGATTCTCACCTTCGCTGGAGTCAACATGTCTCTTATTTAGCTTCCAAAATAAGGAAAATAATCTTCAAATTTGTTCAGTTGAGAGATATATTATACAAAGATGAGCTTAGGCGTGTTTACTTTGCTTTGGCACAATCCTTATTGGAATATGGATTGATTGCGTGGGGAGGTGTAGCGATTACCCTCGTTTCGCCATTGAAAACAATTCAAAAGAAAATTATTAAGATTTGCTTAAAGAAACCGAAAAGATATCCAACTGATCTAATATATAAAGAATTTAAAGTCTGCATGATTTATACCATCTAAATTTACTAAAATTTGTACATTCAAATCGTAAAGTTTTTCCATTTGTAACCCATTCAGTGCATGCAACTCGTCGCCAGGTGAGCCAGATTCTTTACGAACCTCGTTATAATACAACTGCAGCCTCATTACACCCTTATTATTACGGACCACGTCTTTTTAACCTACTCCCCAAAAGCATTTCTAACTTAAATAACATCAACTTATTCAGATCTAAACTAATTAACTATCTAACGGGATAGTGCATAAATGTTCACGAATAGAATACAGAAGTAATTTATCCTCTGTTTACTTGTTCTTCTTTTATTTCTGAAAAAAGTTATTGTAAAATAATACACATGAAAATTAAATAGGCTGATAAAAATTGTAAGCAGTGATGCTGACATAAGCAAGCCATTTCCTCGACACGAGCAGTGCTCAATGAGGAATGTGCTCATATAAAGACTATAGATATAAAGGTTTTTGAATTATATTTTTGAATAATTGTTACTTCTTTTTCTTAAATAAGATAACACATGTATTATATTTGTATTTTTTTGAGCAATAAAATAGAAATAGATATAGAAAATAGAATATATATATATATATATATATATATATATATATATATATATATATATATATATATATATATATGTATATATATATATATATATATATATATATATATATATATATATATATATGTATATATATATATATATATATATATATATATATATATATATATATATATATATATATATATATATATATACTGTGAAACCTAGTTAAGTGGGTCCTAGATATGTGAGGAATCTCTCGTACTGATAATTAAAATGATGTCCCGACACTTTTGCATTGAAGTATCTTTTCAAACCTCTTTAATTGAGATTGCTTTCGTAGATATTTTCATTATTTACCCCTATAATTAACACTTTGTAGTTCAATAGCATGTATGAGTTAGGCAATTTACCAGGTTTGGACGGGTCACAAACGTTTGAATTCCATTTGGACATGCTTCGTTTTTCAGTACTTTCTCAGATTTTGCACAGTGAATACAAGTGGAAAAAATGCCGAGACGTAAATGCAATTCATTAACAGCCGCGGATAAATTCAAAATTTTATTGAACTATGAAAGGAAAGTCCCGCGGAGAACTGTGTATGGAGCTCAATTTATTAAAGTCAACTTTTTATGGACTTATCCAAAATAAGGAGACAATTCGTTCCAAGTGTAGTGTCGGAAAAGGAAAACTAAAACGAAGACGAACTTGGAAAATAACTCTCGACATGGATAAGGCAGGTACGGAATAAAAACATTCCAACAAGCAAAGTCCAAGAATTCGCGACTAAGCCCGATATTGATAATTTTTCCGGTATTTATGGATAGCTAGAGGATTTTAAGACAAGAAACGACATCGTTTTCAAAAACGTTTGTGGAGAAAGCGATTCTGTGGACAGCGGCAAATGTAATCAATGGATTAAAAAACTTTCAGCTTCATTACATGATTATCCTCCCGATAACATCTTCAATGCCGATGAAGCAAGCTTATTCTTCAAGTGTCTTTCCTGACAAGGCCTTCATATTGAAAAGTCAGTCTTGCCATGATGGTAAATTAAGCAAAGATCGGAACATGCGAGCAAACATGTCCGGAACTAGGAAACTATCACTTCTCTTGATTGGGAAATCAAAAAATCTCAGATGCGTCAATGGTATCAGAATCTTGCCTGTTGGTTATCAAACAATTAAAAAGGCCTGGATAACTGGTGGTATAGTCGCTGATTGGTTGAACAAAGTCAACGTTAATATGAAGGCCCAAAAGAGAAAAATGGTTTTGTTTGTCGACAATTGCACAGCTCATAATAACATGCGTGAATTGCACTACTTTAAATTATTGTATTTACCTGAGAATACTACAAGTAAATATTAAATTAAATTGATCAAGATATTACCACCAACTTTAAAGAGTGTTACAGGAAAGAAGTTTTGCAATATGTTCCCAAATCTATAGAAGAGAATAAACCTTCCGAAATCAACACCATCCAAGCTAAAAGATTTGCAAAAAAGCTTACAAGGGAAAATGGAAAATTGTGGAACATTCGCAGGATTTAACCAGATTTTTAACACTACGAAAATGTTTACATGGACAATAATGTACTAGTTTCAGAAGAGTTCATTGACGATGACATTATTTCTACGTCCTCTTTTTCTTCTTTGTAAATAGAAGAAAACGAGGAGCGTTTTAAAGACACTTTGAAACAAGTTGGGTAGATAGACCCACGCTCATGTCTGAAGGGTTTTGTAATCAAAGTCTCAGAAATGCAGTCACCTGCAACGAATGAAGTCAAGAAATATGTCAGAGATGTGCACGTTTAAAAGAAAATCCATTGTTTTTCTACTTTCAACCTTCGCCATTTTGTTGTAAACCAACAAAAATCACTCAAATCATGAATTCCCAAAAATATGAATGTTATTGCCCTTATTTTTCAATTTCAAGAAGATTCGATTGAAAGTCCATAAAATACCAAAATCATGTGTTATTGTTGTTGTAACTGGAGAAATTTCAAATGACTATAACTTCCGTGTATATCATTCAATTTTCATCAAACTTACAAAGTTTAAGGATCTTTTGTAGGACTACTTAAAAATCGAAATTCGTTGAGTTTAAGTATGCCTAGACGATTTTATTTGGGAAAATGTGAAATTCCAATATCATACTATTATTGAGCGAAGTTTGACTTTTAAGGTATTTTTTGTTGTTGTACTCATAAACACCTACATACCTCCATAATTTTTTAAAGATTTTTCGGATAACAGGTGTCCAATCCCGTGGGGGGGACACAAATTTTTCATGTATTTTTCCTCCCTGTGCGCCCCTTGAAGCAAATTAAGACTTGTTTTGAAAGTTCTTTCATTTGATATCCATATCGGCTACCTATGATGGAATTTTCTTTCGGGGGCCACTCCCCTATATGGGGAGACCCCCTTAAATACCTCATAAAATTTTTTTGTAGTTGAACTTTGAAGATATCACCACTTTACACCTGCATACAAAATTTGATGTTTCTAGCTTAAGTAGTTTGCGAGAAAAAGTTCTGTGACGCACGGACGGACGGGCAGACAGGATGCGTGTAATGAACCGGCCCTACGCCACTGGCGGGCAATACATATACAAATTGCCACCATGTGGCTTCGGCTGCCGGTGGAATAAAGGGAATCCATACGTAAGGTGATCAAACGGAACAGTGTATATCGTTTTAGTACTAGTTGTTCAATATTAGTAGGTCCATCGACGATAACCCAGAATCAGGAGCGACAGGAGTTCGAAGCAGGCTGAATAGAGGAGGCATTCAGTCAGGATAGCGAAGGATTATTTTCTGGCCAGTGCAATAATCACATAGGATGATAATTAACAATCCGCACGCTCGGAGGGATTGGCTTTATGGAGTACTCACACCACTCACTTCAGGGACAGAAGCAAAAGACAAGTAGGTGTTAAATTATTAAGTGAAAATACGCCTTGTGACCTGACTTCGCTTCGTCCTTGACCGGACATTTAGTACGTATTATCACCAAAGTGCTGTAGACTAAATCAAAAAACATTCGCTAATAGAACTTCTTGAGACAATGTTCGCGAAAATCTTGTTGATCAGGGCGCAGGCGGTGATAATAAACAGTGAGTTTTCACCGATGAATTTATCAGTCAAACAGTACTGCAGTGCAGCCCTATCAGAAGCCTTGAAGCTGACCTGTGACAGCCACTACGCCATGGCAGAGAAGTGACGACGGATTCCTTTATATGACTAACATATCGCAGGATGTAGTTGGCTGATCTTTTTACGGTTGAGTTGCATTTGAGCGGCATTGTATCCAGTTCGAGAACAAATAATCAAGAGTGAATTGATGCGCTGTTGATGTTATTTTTTTTTGCTGTGACATTGTTTGATTGATTGAATTAACACTCTCCAAGGTGATTTGAATATGTACTCATACAATACATAGAAATTGGAAAGGAAATTGTGCAGATAATAGAAAATTCGGTCGGCCGGCTCCCCGTAAAACAGCCCCAAAAGACGCAAAGACTCTCATCCAAATGGTGCCATTTACTGTACGAGTATGTTTTGCCTCGTTATCCGAATCTTCGAAATGTAAAAATGAAAAAGATTCCCGTCTTCATCATTAAATTATAAAATTGTTAGGTGGGCTGCATTGAACCGAAGTGTACCGTTGTGGCAAAGTATGAAAGACGCGGAATCATGTCGCCAGCATATTATATAGGAGAAGACTTTAAAAACTATGAATGCTATCAATTGTTATAACGCGTTTATTAAAACCAAACATATAAAATATGATTTAAATTCAAATAATTTCAATTCTTTGTACGCGTCAAGAGAAAAGGATTTTCGAAAGCACGAAGAAACTTGTGCTATTCGATTACTCTTTCCATCCAAAATCCCAATTATTATTGGTAGATATGCCCGCGAGTACGAACTGCCTTATTTGAACAAGAGGAAGTTTCTGGTACCTCAGGAAATAACAATGGTACAATTTCTGCTCATTGTACGGAATAGATTGAAATAAGTTATAGTAAAGCATTATTTTTGCCTGTTGACAACCGCGCATTGGTGCCAATGAGTAAATCCACCCCAGAAATTTATGAGCAATATGGAAGTGACCACGGTTCTATATTTTATTTACCTACACGTTTTGCTCGATCATACATTGTAAGGATACCACTGATGGGTTAGAAAGCTTATCACGTTTGTTACCGTTCTAAATTGTGGAGAAAGCGCTGTGATCTTGTTCCGGAGATAAATTAGCTGATATTAAATGTTTCTTCGCTGTGATGACAACGAACGAATTACGCCAGATACCTTTAGGAAGACTGCTAAAACATTTCGAACCAAATGCCTATAGGGTCGGAGGAGTTGCGGTTGCTGCCGCGAATAGATATCTTTACGCATTAGGTGGTCACGATTGCCCAGCCAGCAATTCAGCAGTAAGTCGAACGGAGACCGTTGAACGATATGATCCTGGAACAGATTCTTAGACGTTGATTACATCTTTGAGCGTTGGATGCGATGCAATTGGTGTTGCACTATTACGTGATCGTTTTATAGCTGCTGGGGCTTTTGATGGAAGTCACTTTTTAAAGACTGTGGATTAATACGATCCTGAAACGAACGAGTGGTCTCTCATAGGACCATTGAATTTCCAAATGTTCTTACATCGGTCCCGATATGTTCAGTGGGTTAGTGATATTTTTTCCTATACATTTAATTTTTGTCTTCTTATATTTTGAAATAATATTCCAATTCTTTTTTTGACGTATAATATCTCTTTCGCTAAACTTGCATGAGTTTAAAGAATGGTTTATTTTGTTTGTCTTGTTTTTGGCTGTTGAGCAGTATTTGATTAAGAATTTGAGTGCTTACTAATGAAATTTGCTTAACACGATAAATTATAAATTGAATTACTTGATTTCGGAGTGAAGGAATATTGAGGGGGTTGAAAAAAAACAGCATGGTGATCAAGAAAATTGAAATTCCTATTAGAAAAATTGGAAGCCAGCTCGATTAAATGCATATTGCTATAGGCGGCGACAAATAGACATTAATGATTATTCGGTTTAGGAATTTTTTTTTTAACAACTGTTTGCTTCAAAATAATCAATAACTAACATAACCTCTTGCATATCAATTTTGTTTCATATCAACATGATATTACAAAAAAAATTGAATTGTAACGGCAGGTTAATAATTGTATTTGAAATAATTGAAAAAAAAACTAGTTTTAGTCTACTTCCTTATATTTTTTTTTATACTTAAATGAAAAAAAAAAGAAAACGACAGGGAATTGAATAGTGTTTGGTTCTTAGTTTAGTTAAATTTTATTTTATTTAGAAGAGAGTTCTCAATTATATTGGTATCCGTCTTAGAAATAACTAAAACAAATAATTGTCGTCAAATTTATTTTTAACTCTCTATAAATTCATGAAAATATTTTGCCTTTTTGTAAATTAAGTGCAAAACATTGTGTAGATTACTTTATAAAAAATTTTTTTTTTCGGGTGGAGCTATCGATAAAAAATTTAGCAGATTATATAGATTAATCTTTCCTGGATATAAAATCACCATTGAATTTTTCAAGTCCTTAAGCAAAAAAAAAATTTTCAATCAGATTTTTATTCTTGTATGGTCATATAAAATGCCTTAATTAAAGAAAATTTAACAATTCAGCAATTTATTAATATTTGATATGCAATGAGAGTTTCTCGAACAGAGCCAATTATAAACACCAAAATAAAACAAGAGCAGCAACAAGATCCTATTTGCAGGATCTTGAGCGACCAAATATCCTTTTGTGGAA
The DNA here is from genome assembly GCA_963969285.1 of Odontomyia ornata. Classification (NCBI taxonomy): domain Eukaryota; kingdom Metazoa; phylum Arthropoda; class Insecta; order Diptera; family Stratiomyidae; genus Odontomyia; species Odontomyia ornata. The sequence goes on from OZ017742.1 coordinate 174,498,159, forward strand.
TAGTTTAAGGAGCATATAGGAAGAAAAGCGAAAAAACAAACAGTTTAAGAGGTTCTGACGGATTCTAATTTTTGTCTGGAAGAAAATACAGAAGTAATGTCAAACGTATTTAGTAGTTGTGAGATTTAAGAATTATATACATATATATGAAAAGCTAATATTAGGTAAAAGATATCCTTTGTAAATAACGTTGTCCAGATATACAGAAAGTACATTGTTTAGTATTATATTTCCTTCGATAATAATATGAGCTACTAATTTAAAACTAGACTTTCCTTTCCAGTCCGCCCGTTTCTTTTCAGCAGGAGGGAGAGTGAACGGTAGGTATGCAGCTAAAAGCGTAGGGTTTTAAGAAATCCGCGGATGGCCGGTTTCGCGTCGCGTGCGGTACGCGGTACCTTCATATGCTTTGCATTTTCCTTAGAGTAGAGTACTTCAGGGTTGAATTAATGTAGTATATTTTTTGGTACGGCGTCGGCGAAATTCGGGAGCGCGAAATGGAATTTAGTTTTTTGTAATTGACTGGTATAATGAAGAAATACGGAATAAAGTAAAGCAGGTGTTCAAAAAGCAAATATATAAAAATAAATTGCCTTTTAGTCAGACGGCGTTTCGTCTGGCTTCTCAAAAAGACCTGTTGAACAACTGATAACATAATTTTATTGTTAAAGTATTTTATAGTACAATTTCACAAGTATTCAATTTTTAATATCGCAAAGTCCGTAGCGCGGTCATTGCCTTAGTGCTGATTCGTTGAGAATTCCTAGAGTTCATTGCAGCTTGTCACATGTCGTGGTCAGCAAAAAGTTCATGATCGCCGTGGAAATGCAATTTTCGGAATATGCATATTACACGAATTAACTTATTTGTAATTTGGACATTGATCGCGCGCGGAAATAAAAAAATGTTTGGAATGTGCAGATTGCATATTAAGTCGGATTAGGTGCAGTCCAGAGTTCGTTGAACGTTAATCGCGCGTGGAAATTAGAATTATTGATGCGCGCAATTCTATGCGAATTTTCATTGAACATTCTCCCCGTCCTTGAACTGTCCCAGTTCAAATGAAAATGAGTCGTCTTTGATGACCTTGCGCTGCGCGGGAATGTGTTTTATTTCCGTTCGTCTGAATTTCTTCAACGTAGTCCAGATGATCAGAATAATTGTTGTGATTGTTAGGATATAGCCGAGTGTATAGTGATGGATGTGATGATTGTTTATTCTATCAGAAGGTAGTAACTGTGGAGAATGATGCGTTGAGAGTTGCTTTACGATTTCGTTCCAGTCAGAAGCCTTTGTGTTGATAAGCAAGTCGGTGGATGATGATTTGATGAAGTCGGTTTTGTTGAAGGTTATCTGTGTGAAATTGGCTGATGGTGTAAACGTGCAGTTCATAACTGATGTGAATGTGTTTAACCCCCTAATCGTCATGGTATCGTGTCTGATTTCACACTGAGGTTCTAGATGTAGAACACCACTTTCTTGTAGTGTTTGTGTGGTGACGTCCTGTCCATATATTGTGGCAAATACTCTTGTCCCCCGTAGCGCATTGTTGGTGGGCTTGGATCTAAAAGTTCGTGTTGTTGATAGGTACCCCGGTACATTGCCGAGAAGATGGTTTCTTGTGGTCTAAGAGAGTTATTTCACATTGGTTGATGCTGGATCGCCGATTGTACAATGGATGATGTTGAACACACAGGAATGTGTTGTCCTTGGTGAGTGTACATTCATCCAATTCGTGTTGGTTGATCGGGTAGTTTTGGTTTCTCTGGAGATTTACTAGCAGATATCGTGTAGATGGTTGGATGAGATATGACTCTTGAGCTCGTCTAATGGGAACAGGTATCAAGTTGAACAGTTGAAATTCTTCGGAATTGATTAGTGGCAACTTCAGCTGATAGATTACAAAGGATTTGGTCATCTTGGCATGTACCGAAAACGTCTTGTACAATGATAGATCTCCAACTGTTCGACTGATCGGGATACTTAGACTTGGAGGAAGTGCCTTTCGTATGAGCGTTACTTGTTCTTGAAGTTGTCGCGGAGTGTGAAGTAATGGATTGATGATGCCGTGCTGTAGATCAAGCAGTATATCCCATAATGCCCTTTGTGTTTCTTGGTAACGGTGTAGTGCCATCATGGTGCGGAAGCAAAATTTGATGAAAGTTTGTTGCTGAGATACACTGCTTATACCGTCTGACAGTTGTTTTAAGTAATCCTCTATCACCTTAAATTGCTCCTGGATATGGTACGTCTCTTTTTTTAAAAAGGTTTGTGGTGGTCTCGAGAAGTGAGGTTTGATTCTCCATGAGGGAGTCTAGATAATGTTCGTTGGCTCGTGATTTTTCAATTTCATTTTCAAGGTATGTGGCGTAGTCTGAATCTAGAATACCGAAAAGTTTATTAGCGACGTTGCCCACAATGTCCAGTGGTGCTCTTCTTCTTCTGGTAGGGTATCTTCTGCCTTCTCCTCCCTTGTGAAGGATTTCGTTTAGCTGCTCAATATGAGATAGTTGGTGTGTGAACTGCTGTAAGGTTTGAGTGCACACTTGACCTTGAATAGTGATTCATGCGCACAGCTTTTTCATGTTGAGTATACCCTTGCAAATCCCATTTAATTCTTCCCAGTAGTGTTTTAAATCATAGAAGGAATTACGTTCCATTTGTTAGTTACTAGCTTTGCTTGTCCGGTTGCTTCGAAGTAAATTCCAGGGTCCTTCGTGAATGTATCAACAGTTATAGGCGGAGATGCGGTGCTAAAGGTAGGCAGAACGAGTAGGGTTATTAAGGTTGCTGCTAGCATGAATGTAGGGCGAGAACGCTTTACAGGAACTTCGATATTTCTTAATTCTGGATGGTTCTTCTTCCGATTTTCATCCCAATTTGAGTTGATTGGAAGAAATCTACCTTGGTTAGGATGCTGTTTTTTGAGTTATTTAGGCTTGGGACTTTCTGTGGATCCCTTTTTTTAGGGTTTTGTACTAAAATACAAAACCCTATTGCAATCACGACCTGTGTCTGTCTGTCCGTCCGTCCGTCCGTCTGTATGTCACGGCACTTTTTCTCGGAAACTATAGGGGCTACAGCCATGAAACTTTGTAGAAAGGTCAGAAGTGGTGACCTCTTGAAAGTTCAAGAGTGGAAAATTTTTTCAAAGGCGTTTAAGGGGTCTCCCCATATAGGGGGGTGACCCCTCAAAAAAAAATTTTCACCATTGGTAGTCGAGTAGGGTGTCATTGGAAAGGTCTCAATGAGATCTTTTCAAAACAAGTCTTAAAATTGTCTTATAAGTACCGAGGGGGGCAGGGGAAGGGGAAATGTACGAACTTTTCGCGTACCCCCCTCGCGATTGGACACCTTCCATCCGAAAAATCTGAAAAAAATCATGAATGTAGGCCTTAATGTGTACAACAACAACAAATACATGAGAAGTCGAAATTCACTCAACTTTGTTAGTAATAGTATGATTTATCGATTTTGTGTTTTCTTGAATAAAATCTAAACGGTACCTTTAAACTCAACAAAATGACTATTTATAAGATTGATCTTTTCGGAAAGTTTCATAAAGATCGAATAGTATTTACCGAAGTTATAGCGATTTGAATTTTCGTGTATTACTATGGAGCAATATGCCCTGTATTACTATGCAAACATATTGCTATGGAGCCATATGCGCTTTTTACCGACTTAGACACTACAGCTTTGCTAGAATTTGCATGAAAATTTCAGGAGTGATAGGTATCATGAAGATGAGTACATACAATTGCTCCTTGAGCTCCTAGCAAAAGGGCTTTGTAACCATTCTAGGATTCGAAAAAGTAGGCTATGAATCGATGATTACAGTACAGAGGAGTGGCCCCTGAAAAAAATTTCCTGAACGGTAGCCAATATGAGTATCAACTGAAAGTTCTCTATGAGAGCTTTTCAAAACAGTTCTTAAACTGACAGTTTTTGCTTCAGTGGGAGCACAGGGGGGGGGGGGGGGGGAAACACATGAAAAATGTGTTTCCTCCCTCGCGAATGGACACCCGTGATCTAAAAAATCTGAAAAAATCATCAAAGGAGATATTTATGGGTATAACTATAACAAATATCTCAGAAGTCAAAACTCGTTCAACTTTGTTAATAATAGTATGATCCTCGAATTTCACATTTTCTCCAATTAAATCGTCTTTGACATGTTTCTTGATTTTATTCGTTGCTGGTTACTGCATTTTGTAAGTTGAGTACAAAACCCTTCTGACATGAGCATAGGTCTTGTCATGAACGCATCCGAAACTAATGGCGATAATGTGTTCTGAGTACACATCTATCGACATTTCTTCTAAAAGCCACTCAAATTTATTTCTTTTAAAAGCCACTTAGATTTGTTACAACTAATTGATATTAGCTAATCACCAAGCTCAATTTAATCCTTAATTGATCTTTTCTTAATTGATCTTGAAGTCTGATTTACTGAAATTGAAATGAATATAAACAGTTGTTGAGTGAGATCTTTTCTAATGTTCGTCTAATGGAATTTAATGAAAGACTTTTAAATCCTAATAATGAAATTCAAATATAGAGTAAACAACGAACGAAAGTAATATTTAATTTTTTTGACGAAGAATGGTAAGAGGAGTTGAACTGTGACTTTCGTCCGAATAAGTTGGTTTTTTAATAAAGAGTTTTGTTCCGATCAAGTTTTGTCCGAGTTTAATTTCAAAGTTCACGTTGAACCTGATAATTGTCTGTCTACCCAACTTGTTTTATTTTGTGGTAGGGAGGTGAAGCTATTTATGCACAGAGCGTGGGACTCCCATGCTCGCAAGAAAGCGACTGCACTACCCACTAAACACCTCCCCTGTCAACCTGATACCTTAGTAGTGGCTGGCGTGGCTTAGTTGAGATCTTCGCATGCCTTTGTTGCACAATACCAGTATACCCTATGTGTACTGGCATGCGCTGGGAGCTTGATATGATGTGTATCCTATATATACATCAAGGCTCCCGGGGAGAGAAAGATATTCCAGTATGATACTTATCTGCTACTTTATACTCGCCAACTAGATCAGTAAAAGAGTGTTTTCGTTATTTAATGAATTAAGTTTTTATTTTAATCCTTGTTTGGTTGTATAATAACACGTTCAGTTGACTATATTAATATTAATAACATATTTCGCTATTGAATTCTTTTAATAATTAATTTATTACAGAGACGTTTAAAGTTCGAGCATTAATGGAGCTTGTAAAATTTTCGCGATATAAATTTATTTTGGTTATTTTTGTTATTTCAAGGAAATGTATGATATTGCTTGATATCATATTTGAAAAACCAATCAATTACAGCTTTAACTGTTGCTCGGGCTGACGCCTTGAGCACGCAGTTATATTAACGAATCGATTGATTATAATCCGATCGCTAGCCCCGGGCACAAAGCCTTGGGACGCTAATACTCGGGCTGATGCCTTGAGTACGCAGTCAGATTGATAAATCAATCAATTACTAGTTCAACTGCAGGCCCCGGGCATAACTGCCTTGGGGCGCTGATACTCGGGCTGATGCCTTGAGTACGCAGTTGAACGTATCCTAAATTCACTTATCCCGGGCTAAGTGCCTTGGGATAGAATAAGCTCGGGCGCACGCCTTGAGCCAGTGAATGGAGAAATACTTCTCGATTTTCTTGTGTCTTTAATTTTCTTTTATACTATAATTATGCTGACTCTATTGCAAACCAACTAAAATAATGAAGAAAATTTACCATTTCAAAAAAGATCAAAGTTCAACAACAAAACGGTTTAACGTATTTAGTGCCATCTCTCTGTGACTGGTGCAACCACAAAGCTAAAGCTTTCGCTCGATTTGCAATGCATGTAACCAATTCGTTCCGCTGGGCGGTACTTTTGATTGCGAAGTCTTGTGTGTATATGTTTGATACTTAATACGAGTATGGATACACACCCACTTCTGCTAATCCATGATACGACACCGCGCCCACAGATGCATTGATTACAATTTGCAGCTTTTTGTATATGTATGTTGTCATTTACAGTACACAGAGAGGAACGACGGAACACGAACCGAGCAATATTTGGATTGCGGTTCCCGTAACACCTTTACAAGAGGGCAGAGTTTGTGTATTGCTCTTCGAAAGATGCCACTTTTGGTTTTGACATCTGCAACTCGGCAACGTCCGTCACTTCCTTCAATTGTTTTCACTATCCGTCCCAGTTGCCACTTCAAGGGAGGGGCATTATCATCCTTGATGATAAAGAGCATGTCTGGTTTGACGTTGTCACAACCTAGGGTCCACTTAGCTCTCTGTTGTAGTTCAGAAAGGTATTCGATTGCCCATCTGCGCCAAAATTTGTGGCGGATGTGCTGCACGATTTTCCACCTGGTGAGTAGGTTTGGATTAGTGTCACACGCACGACTATGTATTGTTGTAGTGAGTGGTTCCCCAATAAGAAAATGTCCCGGGGTTAGTGCTGCTATATCGTTAGGGTCGCCTGATAATGGCTGTATCGGACGTGAGTTGAGCACAGCCTCGGCCTCCGCAGTGACGGTGCATAGCTCTTCGTACGTTAGAGATGCAGATGAGATAGTATTTTGTAGTAATTTCTTTCCCGATTTGACTGCCGCCTCCCAAATACCCACGAAGTGTGGACTGCGCGTTGGTATAAAGTGAAATTGAATCCCTTTCTGAGTTGCGGCTGCGTAAATCTTCTCTTAAGAACGCTCATTTTACAGTATATTTTCTAGCTCCTCTAATTGGTTACGAGCCCCAATAAACTTGGTAGCATTGTCGCAGTACACGTTTTGGCAGCAGGCACGTCTAGCGATAAACCGCTTCAAAGCAGCAATGAATCCGTCGGTGGATAGGTCCGAAACCACTTCTAAGTGACAAGCCTTTCTTGTGAAACAGCAAAACACGCAGATGTATGTTTTCGTTGGTTTCTTGCCTCGAATTCTGTAATGGATGTAGACCGGCCCACAGAAGTCGATGCCGACGTTGACAAATGGGCGGGCTGGCTGAACGCGTGTATCAGGAAGGACTCCCATGATTCGTTTGAAGCTTTGTGGGTTTAGTCTAGAACATTGAACGCATTCATGCACCACTGCAGATGCCAAACGCTTGTCTCGATTATGCTCGGGCAGTCCTAAAATATAAAAGGGACTCACAGCACCCGGGGGCGCTGGGGCTGGGGGATCGCTATTCTGGCATTTCCTCTTCCTCTCTCCCCTCTCGCTAGGAAAGGGACTCCTCAGCTTGAAGGCGCCCCACGGCGTAACAAAACGAGACCTGGCCCGAAGAAATGTGTCAAACGGTTCCAGGCTTGGTTCTCAGGTTGACAAGGGAGGTGTTTAGTGGGTAGTTCAGTCGCGCATGGGAGTCCCACACTTTGTGCATAAATAGCATTCACCTCCCTACCACAAAAAAAAACGCTTGTCTCGAGGGATCCAGAACTGCTGTCGTGCTGTTGCTCGCAGAGCTTGAATCGCCATATGTAAGTTATTTCTGTGAAGATCAGTGAGTAATAGTTTAGTGAATGGATGTGAAGTAGGTAAAATTGCGGGATGTTTTTGGATGTGGTATATTGGCATTTTGTAATCTCCCTCCGACTCTAAGAATGGAGTTATCGTCCAGGAACGGTGTGAGTGTGAGGAGTTTGCTCTTCGAATCTATTGGTGTTTTTTGTTGTAATCTTTTAATCTCGGTTCCAAATTCCCCGACCTGCATGAATTTAATAATAAGTGCGGGAGCTTTTTCTAATTCTGCGACTGTAAGGAGTCTTCCTTCCCATGAATCTTTCCTTGCCTTGAAGCATTGAGTTGCCCGCAAAACGATTCGCTTAAGATGTGTGAAGGAGTTCCGATGATCGATTCTGTCGATAAAATGCTCCTGGATAATGCTAGTTGTGAGAACGGTGTGAATTGTCTTTCGCTCTGGAAGCTCTCCCGAATCTGCGATAACTTCACATGGCCAATGAGTCTCGGGTTTTCGTAGGAATTCAGGTCCATGGTACGAGAACGTAAAATTGATGAGTACGCCAGGCCGTGTTCCTCTAGAAACCAAGTCTGCAGGATTGAGTTTAGAATTCACATGTCGTCAGTCAGATATGTTTGTTAGTCCTTGTATTGATGAGACCCTGTTGACCACAAAGGTGTGAAAGAATGACGGTCTGAATCGGACCCAGGTTAATACGATCTCTGAATATGCCCAGTAATGTGTAATGTTTATGTCTATGTTGAGGATTTTCTTAACACGATTCGTTAAGTGGGCCATGAGAGTTCCAGCACACAGTTCCAGTCTTGGTAAGCTGATGGTTTTCACTGGGGCAACTCTAGATTTAGAACAGAGAAATATCGTCTTTATGTCTCCCCGCCTGTTTGCGCTACGTAGATATATTACTGTACCGTAAACCCTTTCACTTGCATAGGAAAAGGCATGCAAACAGAGTGTGGCATCTTTCGTTTCCAAATATCTGGGTACCCGAATTCTGTCCAGGTCTGCAAGCTCCTTGCGAAATTGAAGCCGTCGAGTGTGGAGTTCCATTGGCATGGCTTCATCCCAGTCGAGTTTTAGTGACCATAACTTCTTTTAAAAAGATCTTTGCTAATGTTATTGCTGGATTCACGAATCCCAATGGGTCGAACAACCGTGATACTTCACTCAAAATCGTACATTTTGTCAACTTAGTTGGCTCGTTCCAAATGGTAACTATTCGGAAATGGTCTAGCTTGGTATTCCATGTTAACCCTAATGTTTTCACGGTGTCCTCTGTGTCTCCATCGACCGAGAGCTCTATTTCTCTATCTTCGCTTGGCATTGATGCAAGGAGTTGCTCGTGATTCGCACACTATTTACGCAGATTAAACCCTGCTGACTCCAAAAGCGTTTTCAGCTCGTGCTGAATCTTTACGGCTTCTTTGAGGCTGTTGCTTCCAGTCATTAGGCCGTCCACATAGAAGTCTTTGATAGCTCTCGACGCTAGTGGATGTGACTCCTTCGATGTATTGGCCAATTCCATCAGGCATCGAGTCGCTAAGTATGTTGCGGCAGTGGTCCCGTACGTCACTGTCTTTAAACGATAATACCTTAGGTCATCGGAAAGGTTGTGTCTCCAGACGATGAGCTGTAAATGGTTGTCTTCCGTTGTTACATTCACTTGGCGGTGCATTTTCTCAATATCCGCTGAGAAGGCAAATTTGTGTTTCCTGAAACGTAGAAGGGTTGAGAATTAGTCATCTTGTATTTCGGGGCCTTTCAACATGATATTGTTGAGTGAGATACCGTTTGATGCCTTTACTAAAGCATCGAATACGACTCTTAACTTAGTGGTGCTGCTGGATGGCTTTAGTACACAAAGGTGCGGCAAGAAAAAGTTAAGCGCTGGTACCGGTGACTTAACTTCTTCCATTTGACCCAAAGCGGCGTATTCCTTGATGCAATTCATTTACTCCCTTTTGACATCTGGGTGTTTTTGGAACTTCTTTTTGAGAGCAAACAAGCGAATAATTGCTATGTCTTTCAATTGGCCAAGCACGGATGGGTTCTGACACAGAGGAAGTTTCACTTCAAAGCGTCCGTCATCGTTTCGTCGAAGATTGATCGTAGGCTCTTCAGTACTAGAGGTCGTTGTCAACGGTGCTTCTTCTATGGCCCAGAACCTTTCCATGTGTTTTTCAAGATTATTGATACCAATTCCACAGAAGTAATTAGATGTTTCGCCTGTCGCGACACGGCCAAGCACAATCCATGCGAGGACGGTGTTCTGTAAGGTTGGGAGGTTTCGTCCTAACCTTATCTGTCCAATGGAAAGAAAAGCACAATAAAACTCTGCTCCCAATAATAGGTCGATTCGTTTCGGAATGTTGAACCTTGAATCAGCAAGGTGAATGTTCGGTGGAATTGGCCATGACGAAACATCGGTTAAATGACGGCGGTTGAGTAGAAGCAATCGTTGGTATGACGTATGCCTCCAATCGAGTTGAATATCCGGAGTATCTTGAGGAAATGGTCATGCTCACTCTCTTCGAGACATATGTTTCTGTTTTCCCGATTCCGCAGATATTGATGTTGGAGTTTGATCCGGACATTTTCAACCTCTTTAGCATTCGAGCACTAATGAAGTCGAGCTGAGATCTGGAATCTAAAATGGCTGTAAAAACTTCGGTTGAACCAGCATAATTCGTGATGTTGACTGATGCTGTGCCCAATGAAATATGCTTGCTACCAGATGTCTTCTTGGTAAGGGCTGCTAAAGTGGTGTCACTAGGAGTAACCGATTGGAAGTTTCTGGTTGTCATGGCTGATCTCTTTGTCTTGTTAATTGTCTTCTCATGGTGGAGCAACGTATTGTGCCTGCCTTAACACTTAGAGCAGCTTCTTGATGGACAGCTACTTATACCGTGGCCTGCCTTGAGACAGTTAATATACAGCTGAAGGCCCTTGATTTTGGTAAGTCGATCGTGTGGGCTTAGTTTAAGTAACTGGTCGCACTTAAAAACCTTGTGGTTCCCAGTGCATATTCTGCAGCTTTCGTCCGAGCTAGATGAGACAAAAGATGTTGATTTCACTCGTGGATATGAATGTCTCTCCTTGCCTAAAGCCTCCATTGACTGAAATCTAGTTTCCATGAATGTGAGCGGATTCACTGACAACTGTTGGTTGTCATACCAGCCTGTCGATGAATGACGAAACCAAGATTCGTTGGTTGTTATACCGTGCCTGTAGTGTTTCCCACACGATGGCATAGTTACCGTCAGAAAGGTGGAAGCGACGAATTAGGCGCTCAGCTTCACCGGTCACATTATATTTCAGGTACCACATTTTCTGAGTGCTCCCAAGTGGTTGGTCGTGAATCATCTGTTTGAACAGATCGTGGAACTATTTCAACTTAAGATAGTCGCCATCAAACCTCGGAAATGTAATTTTTGGCAAGCTGACCCATGTCTTTGTGGCGGGCGCAACTGTGGCGGGTGCAGTTGTGGCTGGAATTCTTGCCAGACATTGGTTGAGGAAGATTATCGCCTCTTGGATCACATCTTCGGTGTTGAGATAGTTGCTTGAAGTGCAGCCAAGTGCTGTCACATTGTCGCTCTTACAGATGTCCTGATGCAGTTTTCGGGCCTCAAAACCGCTGGAGAGTGACCAACTTAACTTCATAAAATTGTCTAGGTTGGCCGACTTTGATGCTGTCGATTCCTCGATAAGGTGCGTTATGGATTGCGTGACAACACCATAACGCCTGATAAGTTGTTTAGTGTTCTGAAGGTCAGACGCAGTGGAGTCCTTTGGCCCTTGCACATCAGCCTTCACTCCTGATGATGCATCTGGTGCGGACGTTGATGATGCTTCCAGAGTGCGTAGAAGTTGTTGCATATTCTCCTCTACTTTCGAGTATTCCGCGCTGACCTTGGCGAAATACTGCGCTTGAAAGTACGGACGTTGCGGATAAGTCCCTGCGTGGGGTTGCAACTCCTGTTGGGTTGCGTTGAACCTTGTCCACAACTGTCCCAACTGTGCTAGCTTAGCCTTCAGGTATTCGGGAGTCTTGCTGCTGGATGAATCCTTTCTGTAATTACTGATTATTCGCTGGAGTTCGTCTCCCAACTCCTTCTGCTTGGTTGCCAGAAGCGATAACTGTGATTCCTCCATCCTGATCCTGAAGCTGAAAGTAGATTAAAAAAAAATAAAAAAATATGACGTTGATCACGTCGGGGTCACCAAATGTTCAAAAAGCAAATATATAAAAATAAATTGCCTTTTAGTCAGACGGCGTTTCGTCTGGCTTCCTAAAAAGACCTGTTGAATAACTGATAACATAATTTTATTGTTAAAGTCTTTTATAGTACAATTTCCCAAGTATTCAATTTTTAATATCGCAAAGTCCGTAGCGCGGTCATTGCCTTAGTGCTGATGCGTTGAGAATTCTTAGACCTCATTGCAGCTTGTCACATGTCGTGGTCAGCAAAAAAGTTCATGATCGCCGTGGAAATGCAATTTTCGGAATATGCATATTACACGAATTAACTTATTTGTAATTTGGACATTGATCGCGCGCGGAAATAAAAAAATGTTTGGAATGTGCAGATTGCATATTAAGTCGGATTAGGTGCAGTCCAGAGTACGTTGAACGTTAATCACGCGTGGCAATTAGAATTTATTGATGCGCGCAATTCTATATGAATTTTCATTGAGTAGTAGGTTTCCCTTCCGTATGTGTGAATGTTGACTCGTTTGAAACGAGCATTTACTGGTGGCTGAAACACGTAATTGAGCGTAATCAATTTTAAGATCTGCCACCGAAATCCTCTCCGAACGAGCTGGCCGACAAGCAGACACCGCGAAATGGATTACGGATGGTTGACCGGTTGGTACCGTTCGTGGGCACGACTCAGACTTCACGTCTAGAACCGATGAGAGGCCGGTTAAAGTTTCGTTCAAGCGGACGTAGACAGGAAAAAATCATTACACGCGATTTTAGTAGGGTTTTGTGAAATTATTTTACAAAACCCTAAAAAGTATCAGAAAAAGCATTAGAAACATTACATAAATATTATTAGGTGTCAAATATTGATAACCCTGGTACAATTGATCAAATTTATACAAAAGAGAAACAACTTAAAACAACTAGCACTTAAATACATACCAATTGGACTGATTTTTTGAAGCCATACGTTTTGTATTGTTTTGAAAAATATATACATAATTACATAAAATATGCGCTATTAACCTCTATAAATGGAAAACGTTACCTTTCGTCCTCATTTAGCGGGAACCCCTATTAATAAGATAATTGTCATTTTAAACCTATTTGGGAAACTGGGTGAATGAGAAGCCTCTATAAGTGATAAAAAGTCAAACGTCCCTGAAGATCCCAGTTATACAGGTTATATATTGCATATATATAAAGGTATATATATATATATATATATATATATTTATATATATATATATATATATATATATATATATATATATATATATATATATAACATATGTGTGTGTGTTATATATATATCTTTATATAATCGGTCATTTTGGTATGTGTTTGAGTGCTAGTTGTTTTAGGGTGTTTCTTTTTTGTAAAAATCTGATCAAATGTACTAGGATTATCAATATTTGACATCTAAAAATATTTATGTAAAGTTTCTAATACTTCTTCTGCCTCACGTATTGATACTTTTTAGGTCATTGTAAAAAAATTTTTTTAGTTTCGCGACCTGTTTGTTCGTCTGTCCGTGCGTCACAGCTAGTTTCCTCAGAAACTATAAAAGCTACAATGCTCAACCTTTGTGAAAAGTTCAGAAGTGATGGTCTCTCAAAAGTTAAGGCTTACCGAAAATTTTAAAAAATTTATTAATAACGAATCAGCCCTTGCAAATTTTTTTCAATTAAAGGTAATTGAGTGGGGTATCAAATGAAAGGTCTTGATTAGAACTTTTGAAATCTGAAATAAAAAAATCATTTTATGAATTAGGGGGTCCAGGAGGTGGCAAAATTTACCAAAAATTTGTTTCCCCCCCTCACGATTGGGCACATGTGAGCCGAAAATTCTGAAAATTATCATATTATGAGTACAAAGGCAACAAATACCTCAGAAATCGAAATTCACTCAACTTTGTTAATAATAGTATGATTTGTAAATTTTACATTTTAACCCATAAAATCAAAACGGTACCTTTTTACTCCTTGAATTTGCAATTATATCGACTAATATAAGGTATTAACGTTCACAAAATTTAATTGAGATCGTGTTATAAATTGCTACACCAATGCAACCACCCTGCCTGTGTTGGCGTGGTGATCGTACCTAATCACACGAACCTTGATATCTAGGGGGGAAAAGCGCTGCCCTTTAGAAATAAGAAGAACCTTTATTATCCGTTTTACATTAGCAAATCTTTATTTAACAAAACGTTTCTTTTCACGCACAAATGCAAGTTTTCATTAACTAATTAAAATTCCATTCAGAAACATTAACTCTCGACATTATCTGTTTTAAAAGTATCCGAGTTGAAGAACTGTAGCTAGCACGTGCGGCTGATGTCCATTGCTGATGATGGCGAACCCCGTAACATCGTTCGCATACCGTGGTGCACGCGGATGTAAACTGGGGGCAGAGCTTCACCAACTCCGAGCACTCCGTTTCCCGTGGATGCCTTCACTGTCTACGTAAAAGAAAAGAATCAGAGTGGTTGTTAAGTGAAAGACTATTACTAAACGTGAATTAGTCATTAAAAGGCTAAAACCTGAGTTTCACCGGCTTGGGCCTAAAGAAACTCCGTTTTAGCTCATTAAAGACTATTTCCGAAATTTAATCTGCAGTGTAAGATTAATAATCTACGCTTAATTAGCCATTAGATGGCTAAAACCAGAGTTTCACCGGCTTAGGCCTAAAGAAACTCAGTTTCAGCTCATCAGAGATCGTTTTTCGGGTTCCACTTTAAATATGGGTTGGCTAAAACCAGAGTTGCACCGGCTTAGGCCTAAAGAAACTCAGGTTCCGCTCGTTCTACTTACCTTCACTCCATTGGTTCCGGTTGGCGTTGCTTTGTGGCGAACTTCAAATGTGGGTTTCCACATCAGAAGTTCGCTAGCTTTCGTGTGTCTTGCGTAGAATAAACTGCTCCGTTTCCCAATTCGCCACTAGCTTAAATACAAACAAATTGCTTGCATTGCTAGTGAGAGTCGTAGACCTTCGATCAAAAACGCTGAGTTTGTAGATGTGCTAATTCCCCTTAACCTGCTTTACAAATTCATCCCTCTCTTGTTCTTCAGGAACAATCTTGTTGTATGAAAAGGAACGCTAGCTCCAATCTCATGCTTTTGGCTCTTTTCTTCCTCAGTATTCATATATCTGAATACTCGACGACTTCCCCCCATGCAATTTCTGAGTTGGTTGTCGCGGCGAATTGGTACTCAGATGAGCGGATTGCGCATAGTACACACATTCAACTGTATACATGTACTCCGAATGCTCTCAACATGGCAATTGTATGGACTACCATGTATGCGTGCGGAATTCGCCGCAGAGCCAATTTAGCGACTTGACCAATGAAGCGCAAGATATAAGTTCTTATATACATGAAATTGCGATAATGTACTATGTTTAGGGTGTCGCCGTTCCCTAAGTATGGGCGGTGAAGCATACATTGCATGTTGGCTCGGCCGATCAATGGTTGGAATTGTGAATAACTGTTATGAATTTTGTTGTAACGTGTCGTAAGCGAGGCATGAGAGCGTGATTAATTGTCATGGGTTTCTGAGCAATTGTATTCAATTGTTATCGTAACAATCGAATGATAATCAAGTGAGTTATAGCGATTTCAATTGTATGGAATCACAACAACAATAACACGTGTTCATGGTAGATACATATTTCAAATTGACCTAGGCACTTTTTTTGTTTCAGTTTTGATGAACATTTAAGGAAAAGTGTTTAACTTGAATATTTTCAATCAGCCGAGCATTCAAAAAAATTATTTAAGCTAGATCAAAATGACAGATGCAGTGTGCTCATGAAAGAAACTGTGCATCTTTTGATGAATGGTTCAAGTGATCGATTCATGCTATTAGAAAACTTTTTTCTAACCCTAGGATTTACAAAGACCTTCATCCTCAACATTTGGCCGCTGCGCATTTTCGTAGCTGCAGCAAGTGGTAATAATCTGGTTCCATCCTAGGAATGTTTCACAATTCTCTATCTCCCCTTGTAAGCTTTTCTTGCAAATCTCTAGCTTGGAGGGTGTTGATTTCGGAAGGTTTATTCTCTTCTATAGATTTGGGAACATATTGCACGACTTCTTTTCTGTAGTAAACTTTAAGGTTGTTGATAATATCTTTATCAATTTAATTTAATATTTGCTTGTAGTATTCTCAGGTAAATACAATAATTTAAAGTAGTGCAATTCACGCATGTTATTATGAGCTGTGCAATTGTGGACAAACAAAAACATTTTTCTCTTTTGGGCCTTCATATTAACGTTGACTTTGTTCAACCAATCAGCGACTATACCACCAGTTATCCAGGCCTTTTTAATTGTTTGATAACCAACAGGCAAGGTTCTGATAGCATTGAAGCTTCTGAGACTTTTTGATTTCCCAATCAAGAGAAGTGATAGTTTCCTAGTTCCGGACATGTTTGCAGGCATGTTCCGATCTTTGATTAATTTACTACCATGGCAAGACTGACTTTTCAATGTGAAGGCCTTGTCATGGAAAGACACTTGAAGAATAAGCTTGCTTCATCGGCATTGAAGAGGTTATCGGGAGGATAATCATGTAATGAAGCTGAAAGTTTTTTAATCCACTGATTACATTTGCCGCTGTCGACAGAATCGCTTTCTTCACAAACATTTTTGAAAACGATGTCGTTTCTTGTCTTAAAATCCTTTAGCTATCCATAAATACCGGAAAAATTATCAATATGGGGCTTAGTCGCGAATTCTTGGACTTTGCTTGTTGGAATGTTTTTATTCCGTACCTGCCTTATCCATGTCGAGAGATATTTTCCAAGTTCAAGATGCTTAGCTGATCGTCTTCGTTTTAGTTTTCCTTTTCCGACACTACACTGGGAACGAATTGTCTCCTTATTTTGGATAAGTCCATAAAAAGTTGACTTTAATAAATTGAGCTCCATACAAAGTTCTATGCGGTACTTTCCACTTTCAGAATTCAATAAAATTTTGAATTTATCCGCGGCTGTTAATGAATTGCATTTACGTCTCGGCATTTTTTCCACTTGTATTCACTGTACAAAATCTGAGAAAGTACTGAAAAACGAATCATGTCCAAATGGAATTCAAACGTTTGTGAACAAACTTGTTGTGACCCGTCCAAACCTGTTAAATTGGCTATCTCATACAGGCTATTGAACAACAAAGTATTAATTATAGAGGTAAATATTGAAAATATCTATGAAAGCAAATCTCAATTCAAGAAGCTTGAAAATTCCTAATGACAGAGATACTTCAATGCAAAAGTGTCGGGACATCATTTTAATTATCAGCACGAGAGGTTTCTCACATATCCAGGACTCATTTAACTAGGTTTCACAGTATGTATATATATATATATATATATATATATATATATATATATATATACAGGGTCTGAATAATAAATAACCGCACTGACCTCAGGAAATTTTTTATTGGCAAAATATGTACAATTTTTCTTTAGAAATCTTCAAATTAGTCCCCATTGGAGTCGATAACACGCTGATACCGGATTTTCTAATCCCTGAACGCTCCCTGGAAGTCGGCAACATCGATGCTGTCTAGAGCCCTCGTCATAGCACGTTGAAAGTTTTCCAGAGTCCCGAACCGCGTCCCCTTAAGGTGTCTCTTGATCTTGGGGAACAAAATAAAGTCCGCTGGTGCCATATCCGGGCTGTAAGGAGGCTGTGGCAATGTTGGCCTCGACTGTTTGGCCAACTGCTCGGTGACGAGCAGGCAGGTGGGTGACGGAGCATTGTCGTGATGGAGGATCTACGAATCGGCAATCTCCGCACGGACTCGGCGAACCCGGGCGGTTAGTCGACGGAGCACCTCTCTGTAGTACTGGCCGTTTACAGTTTGGCCCAGTGGAACAATGCCATTCAGGTCAAAGAAAGCAATGAGCATCGACTTCACCTTCGATTTGCTCATGCGCGCCTTTTTCGGTCGTGGTGACGCTGGTGTGTGCCACTCTGAACTCTGCTGCTTCGTCTCAGGATCGTATTCGAAAACCCATGTCTAGTCTCCTGTAATAACGTGGTTAAAAAACTCTGGTTCGGTTGCTCGATCGTACGCTCCATTTTCACTCCGATGACGTAACTGAACACGCACTCCGCTCTCGCTCGATGCTATCTCTCCAAGCGCTTGGAGGCAACTGCTGCAGCCTGGTTCGCTTTACCTAGACCCCCACCACCACTAAGCAACAGGTACCAGTTAGCAGACGCTTTGACGGCGCGGGCAGGCTCAGTCCGGTTACTTATTTTATATATATATATATATATATATATATATATATATATATACATATATATATGTATATATATTTATATATATATATGTATTTATATATATATATATATATATATATATAAACATAGATATATATATTGTATATGACTATATTGTAGATATATATATATATATATATATATATATATATATATATATATATATATATATATATATATATTGTATATGACTATATTGTAGATATATATATATATATATATATATATATATATTGTAGATATGTATATATTGTAGATATATATATATATATATATATATATATATATATATATATATATATATATATATATATCTATATATATATATATATATATATATATATATATATATATATTTAAATATATATATATAAACAAATAAATAAATATATATATACATATATATATACATATATATATATATATATATATATATATATATATATATATATATATATATATATATATATATATATATATATATGTATATATATATATTGTATATGATTATATTCTAGATATATACATATATATATATATATATATATATATAGTATATGACTATATTGCAGATATATATATATATATATATATATATATATATATATATATATATATATATATATATATATATACATATATATATATATATATATATATATATATATATATATATATATACATATATATATATATATATATATATATATATATATATATATATATATATATATATATATATTGTAGATATATATATATATATATATATATATATATATATATATATATATATATATCTATATTTATATATATATATATACTGTAGATATATATATATATATATATATATATATATATATATATATATATATATATATATATATATATATATATTGTATATATATGACTATATTGTGTATATATATATATACATATATATATATATATAAATATTGTATATATATATATATATATATATATATATATATATATACATATATAGATATAGTATATGTATGTACGAGTATATATATAGTCTTCTATATATATATATATATATATATATATATATATAGATATATATATATATATATATATATATATATATGTATATATATATATATATATATATATATATATATATATATATATATATATATATATAAAGTTGTAATGTGACGCCTACGCCCGGGAATCGAAGTGATTCCGATCCCGAACCCTTGCAACCGGCCAGATGGATATGTCCTCGAAGTGTCAGCGGACTTCATCTGTCGTGCGGATATCGTTGCGCAGAAAATATTTTTTTTTTCTTCTTCTGTCCAAATATTTAGATCTGTGGATATAAATATTCGAAATATAAAATTAATCCAAACCCCGACACATTTCGAGACATATCCATCTGGAAATGCCCCTCCACCGTGGCCATCGAGAAAACTATGCCACTGGCGACAACTGGAGAGGCACATTGCCGTCATATGGCGTGCCATTCCACACACAGCTGTTTTGTCCGATGTGACAACCGGGTGATTTTGACAGCCACATGGAGGCGAAGGAGTACAAATGGACGAAGAGTGAACAAAGCGTCATTATGACACTTTGAAGAGTTTTTATTCATTTTCTGAACGAAATTGCTTCGGAAACCATCAATAAATACCTCAGCATAAAGACCAGATCATTCTTCGACGAACATAGCAACTATTGTGATATACGTAATAATTGTGATGCAATTTTTCGTCAATTAAAAGTTTAAGAGTTAACCTCTCTCTCTAGGTTAGTGTTGTGTCTAAAAGAAAAGAACGCGCGTCCCGGCTGTGTATAATGAAAGAAAAAGACCGGAGGAAATAAACAATTGGCTTTTAAAGGCCGCTCTTGTTTGTGGATAAAGAGGTAAATTTTTCTTCATTCGAGTTACATCGACGAATGATTTACCAAGTTTTGTTTGTAGTTCCTCGCCCCATGAATTGGATGCGCCGAAAAACACCGACTGGCGAAATTCGTTGCGACGAGTGTAACAAGGTATTTACAAAAATTTGCTATTTAACACAACACAATAAAACATTCCATAAGGGCGAGCAACCATTCCGTTGTAATCGATGTGGCAAACGTTTTTCCAACGAAGTCACTTTCGACACGCACTATGCGAAGCACAGTGCAGCACAAAAACCCCATCAATGTCAATTTTGTCCGAAACGATTCCATCATAAAACTGATCTGAGAAGACATATCGATTCGCATACAGGCAGAAAAGCTTACGTGTGCGAAACCTGTTCAAAAGGCTTCACCAGACGCGATCATTTGCGCAAGCGGGGCGATACGCACAAACCAAAACCTCCAAAACCGTTGAAAATTCGAACGGTCAAAGTGGAGAGCTAGGAATTGTTTATTTAAATTAATTTCAATTGTTGAAAGCTCAATATTAGTTGACAAAAGACTATACTACCAAAAAAAAAAAAAAGGGCCGTCTAAAATTGCCAAAAAAAAAAAAAACGAAGCTAGAATGTTATACTCAGGTCAGTCTTGGAGGAATTTCTGCTTTTCGCAAGTATTGCTTTGACAACCAAAAAAAAAAAAAACGAAAATCCATTTAGAGAAAAAGCCATTGTCGTAACTTTGTGAAATAAAATATCCTTAAAAACATTTGAATCCTCATAGATTAACTAGCTTCTATTTAAATAATTATATTAAATATACATTATTGCGATTCAAAAGTTAATTATTTTTTTGTTAATTAAGTATACAAACTTGTAAAAATTAAAGTAAATGAATGAAAATCTCTTTAGCTCTTGTTTATAGCATTTTGAGTTTGACAGAATAGTTTTTAACGTTTTTGTTTAGAATTAATGTTAATTCTTATTAGTGTTTATGCGCTGGGAAAAATGACGAATATATCCCTAAATAGTCAATAATGGTTCCACTGAGTATACTTAGAACGGAATGATCAAAAAAATTAGTTACCAACCTCAGGTTTAAATCAATTATAAAATAACATAAAAAGTAGACATATATTTTTCAATTGAACAATCAGGAACTATTAATAAAATTATTGAAAAAGATTCTAAGAAATTATGCTTAACTTGTTTCTTATATTTTTGTTAGTATTTCCTGAGTTTCTTTAGTCGTTTAAAATAAGACAAGAACTATTTTGTGACAACTATCAATGCTGAGATTACTTAATTACGACGAATGAATATAGATATTTTTTATACAATGTATAATTTATCTTATCCTATCCAGAACAATAGTTGAATAATTTACAATCTTAAGAAAATATTTTTAATTACGAAATGAAATTATTTAGATGCCATTTAATATTTTTGAATTAATACGTTACTGCACTATTTTTAGATTGACTAGTACATTTCTATTGAATCAAACATGAACCTAAAGATGCAAATATTCGACTTGCCATTTTGTCTTGCATGTTTTTAAAGGAAAACAATTTCTGGGCTTATTAAACTTTCAAAAATTGCCTTGAATTTCAAATTAGATTATTCTCATTTATTTTAGATATTTTTTTCTCAAAAAATGTGAAAATTTTGTCTGTCATATTATTATTTTGAGAACTTGACTCAACAACATAAAAAAAACTTCTTTACTTTTAATTTTTGATTTGGTATCATAGATGAAACAATATGAATTAATTATTATTTACTATTATCATTGTAAACATATTTTGATTTTGGAATGAGACAACAGCAAAGCGGAAGAGATTATGAATTAAAAATGAATTGCTAATTTAACTAACGACTTTCCTTTTCAGTGACTCGTTCTTTTTCAGGGGGAACAGAGAGTGTAGGGTAAGTATGCCGTCGCGAGGGTAGGGTTTCGACAAATCCGCTGAAGTCGGTTTCGCGTCGCGCGCGGTACGCGGTACCTTTGATTGTTTTGTCGTTTATTTAGAGTAGGTTTCGTCGGGTTAATTTAAAGTAGCATACTTTTCGGTACCGCGTCGGAAATTCGGGAACGCGAAACGAAAATTAGATTTTGTACTTTGACTGGTAATGGAAGAAAAATACGGAGTAACGTAAAGTAGGGTTCTTCTCCGTATGATTTTGTTTTCTGTTGATAACGCGTTTTGAAAACGGGCAAGTTCAGGTGGCTGAAAATATTGTAATTGAGCGTAACCCATTCGGAGACCCGCGACCGAAATCCTCTCCGAACTAGCTGGCCGACAAGCAGCCACCGCGTAAATGGGTTACGGTGCACGGATTGGTTGACCTGTTGGTACCATCCGTTGGCACTACTCAGACTTAACGTCTAGAACCGATGAGAGGTCGGTTCCGCGTTCGATTTGAAAAGTAGAAAATCATTACAAATGGCGCCCAACGTGGGGCCTAAAACATCCTAAGGGGGAAAGAACTTCGCGTCTTATGACGAGTTGGTCCTTTACGGAGGATGTAAGGTACTTTGGTACTCGAGTCCCACTATCAGGAGCAGTGGAGTTGTGTGATACACACTAGAAGTCGCTTCACGTGAGTTGTAGCTTCCGCTCTCCTTTGTTTGATTTTTTTTTCGCGACAGAATCCTTCCGATGTGTTGTCCCAGGCTAAACCCCTGTAAGGACCTTCTATTTTCTTGATGGAACTGCCAGTCTGATGGGTTTACCTATCAGCATGGACTCTCAAGAAAATAGAAGGCTACCTTGCCTTTATGTCGCGGAAGGATTTTAATTATTTCGTATGCGTGATAGACGAGTGGTATCGGTTCAACGTTCGGTGGCGTATGCTGGAGTTGCGAAGCCCGGAATGCTTCCACGCGTCGGGAATTTTGACCGCGTACAAAATCGTTACGGTAGCTCTACCACTTGTCTCGTCGAGTCACTTTAACGTAGTTTAGAGACGGTTTTTTGTAATGTATGTGGGTTTAGGGGATATAATTTCGTAAATCGACCGAAAGCACCCTTTCTTCGGCTGATTACCACGCACTCTCATTTCCCGTTGAAGAGGTCGACTGCTGGAAAGGAAAGTGACTGTTAAATATTTTTTTTCCCCACTATTATTAGCTCGCCACTATCGGCCACTAATTTAGTTTTAATTTTTAATCATACTTAATGAGTTAAAAAAATTTAATTTAAGATCGATTTCTATTGCTTTAGCATTAATGTAATTAAATAGGAATGATAAATTGGAATCAATAATACGACGATTAAAATGGAAGATAACCTTAATTGTGTGAAGTTGATTGGTATGCAAGGAACCGTAGGCGGTGAAGTTCCGGCCGCTAGTGTCGTGTCCGAGGGGACCCCCATGCCTTCCGCCCACTCCATTGACACCCTCGTGGTGTTGATGAGAGATATGTCGGAGAGGATTGGCAACCTGGAGGGAAAGCTCCAGAATCTCCCTATGAGCCAACCACCCAGTCGCGTGAGAACTCCGCTTGGCTGGGAGCCCAATCCCAGTGTGGCTATGCCCCACTCTCGACCATCCGAGCAATGGGCCCCACCTCCAAGGAACTCGGGAATGGATCCCAGAGCTCCCGAATACAAACCACGATACAGTACCGGACCTCCGTTGGTACCTCCAGCCCCCGAGGCAGTTCAGTACAACAGGTCAATCGAGGATGTGATTCCCCCCGGGAACGCATTGGCACTTTTTCGAGACCCGACGCCTCGTATCATGGAGAGTTGGCACCTGAACTTTACAGGGTTCAACGATATGATATCGGCGGACCGGTTCCTTTTCTGGATTCAGGCGTTGGTATCCAGCACCCTGGGAGGTGATTCCTCGGCCTTCCTCCGGCATGCACATCTTTTGTTCAGCGGCGACGCTGCCGACTGGTACTGGAGCTTTAAAGAATCAACGCCACGTCCCACTTGGCACTCTTTCAGTGCAGCCTTCCGCAATCGATTTGAGGATGGCTTCACTGAGAGAGAGCTAAGGGAGCAAATAAAGAAACGGAAACAAGGCGCTCACGAACCGTTTGACCAGTACTACACAAGTATAGTGAGATTGAGCACTCGCTTGCGAAATACCATGCCCGAGGACGAACTGGTAGAAATTATCAGAGAGAATATGCGCTGGGATCTCCAGAACAGCCTTCTGCATTTTCCCATCAACACCATACAGGGATTGCGCCTCCATGCCCGTAGACAAGAACACTTGGATGAGCGGCGTGGTACCTTCCGTCCACAACCTCGCATAACGGGACCAAATCCCCGAAATCATCACACCGCGGAGTTGATGGCAGCGGACCACCTGCTTGCTGATCCAGTACCAATACCGAGGAGCGGAGCACCACCGGAGCTTGAGGACCCAGCATTGATTGATCGACCCTCACTGGAAGCAATTACAAGCCCGACGGTCTGTTGGAACTGCCGACAACCGGGACATCGGTTCTATGCATGTCCAGCGGAGCCGACGCTTTTCTGCTACCGCTGCGGGAAGGCCGACACATATGCACCTGATTGTGCAAATTGCAAAGGGCGAAAAAACTTGCCAGCGAGTGCCGCGACCACCCGTCGGCACTCCTAAACCCCGGACGAACCAATCCAGACCCCATCACTAGCTATGACCCAGCTCCCAACATGACTCCAACTCTGCTGACTCGCACCGCTAAACACAGTTCTCCCGAAGTTCCACAACCGACGCCGTCCTCCGCCGAGGCCAACGCGCAGGGAAATGATAGCGAGACGAAAGTTCCTTGGCATGTAAAACCTTTTCATGTCAGGCTGCGGAATTATTTGGCTACTCGACAGCGCATCTTCCATGAGGAATTGGCCACAACTGTCCCACCGCGAAGCAAGCGAGCCACGCGTCGGATGCGGAGCTTCTGGAGAAAAGTCAGGCAGTCGAGGAAAGTGTTGAAGGACATATACTTAGACGAATTATTGAGGGATGATGTTCGGCCATATGCGTCAGTACACCTCCTGCAAAAACGAGTATCAGGCTTAGTCGATACGGGAGCCAGTGTGAATTGCATATCTGCCGAGTTTGCAGGGGAGGTACTGGCAAAGCACGCGGACCAAATCCGTCATTTCACCTCCTGGTTAAGCACGGCGGACGGAACTCGTCACTCTGTAGTGGGAAAAATTATGACGGATGTCACCTTTAAAGGAGTAACTAAACCCATGGAATTTTTCATTATACCTCAGTTAACCCAGAATCTTTACCTAGGAGTGGATTTCGTTCGAAAATTTAACTTGGCCCCGGCACTATTTCCCGGTACGACCCTGGAGTCCATCACCACAGCTCCTGACCAATCTCAACCCACTAACTTACTACGACATACTCTGGATGTAAATCAGCAACTGCGTCTAGACTCGGCTATATCGGCTTTTCCATCGCACGAGAAGGAAGGTCTCGGGCGGACTGTCCTGGTGTTCCACACTATAGATGTGGGGGATGCTAAACCCATAAAACAGAGACATTTCGCCATATCTCCGGCGAAGGAAAAATCGTTATATGCCGAAGTGGATCGAATGCTAGCATTAGGCGTAATCGAAGAATCACAGAGCGCGTGGGCTTCCCCAGTCACCTTAGTTGTCAAGCCGAACAAGGTCCGGTTATGCTTAGATGCCAGACGCTTGAACGCCGTCACAGTCAAGGACGCATATCCTCTACCGTTGATCGAAGGCATTTTGAGTCGATTGCCTAAAGCCCATTTCATCACGAGCTTAGACCTCAAGGACGCCTTTTGGCAAATTCCTTTAGACCCCGGTTCAAAGGAGAAAACAGCCTTCACAGTCCCCGGTCGGCCCCTATATCAATTCGTGACCATGCCATTCGGATTGTGTAATGCCCCCCAAACAATGACGCGCCTTATGGATAAGGTGATACCACCTCACTTGCGGCACCAAGTTTTCGTTTACTTGGACGATCTGTTGCTTATAACCGAGACCTTCGATGAACACATCGACCTGCTTCAGGAGGTGGCTCTACACATCCGGAGGGCAAGATTAACCATCAACATAAGGAAGAGCCAGTTCGTGATGACGGAGGTGAAGTATTTAGGTCACATCATTGGGCATGGCCATATCAAGACCGATCCGGAAAAGACTCAAGCGATTGTCGTGTTTCCACTACCCAAGACCACCAAACAGTTACGCCGATTCTTAGGTTTATGCGGGTGGTACCAGCGTTTTGTACGTGACTATGCCACCATTACCACTCCTTTGACCGACATGCTGCGTAAGGGACGTAAATTCGTCTGGGAAGAGCCCAGCTTGCGAGCCTTTGAAGAGCTAAAGAAGAGTCTGACTACAGCCCCCGTACTGCACAGCCCGGACTTTGACAAACCGTTCGCAATCCATTGTGACACGAGTCAACATGGGGTGGGAGCAGTCTTAGTCCAGGTTGCACAAGACGGCGAGGAGAGACCTATAGCCTTCATGTCTCACAAGCTGAACCCAGCCCAGCGAAATTACACGGTCTCCGAGCAGGAATGTCTAGCCGCGGTGTTGGCAGTGAAGCGCTTCCGAGCCTATGTGGAGGGACACACCTTTGAAATCGTTACGGATCACGCTTCTCTGAAATGGCTAATGAGCCAGACTGATCTCAACGGCAGATTGGCCAGGTGGGCACTGAAACTACAGGCATTTGACTTCACAATCCGCCACCGAAAAGGAAGCCAGCATGTAGTCCCCGACACCCTATCCAGAATGTTCGCCCCTGAAGGAGCCGAGTTGGTCCAAGAGGACGACAGCCCCCAATTGATCGATTTGGACCATCCTGCCTTCAAGTCAGCAACCTACACACAACTGATTCACACTATCCAGAATCAACAGCCCCAGCTTCCTGAACTGCGGTTGACGGATGGATTTATTTATAAGCGGATGGGACACGCATCCGGAGAACCCATACAAGAAGAAGAACAGTGGAAGTTGTGGGTGCCCGAAGAATTAACCACTGATCTTATCAGACGGGCTCATGACCACCCATCAAGTGCGCACGGCGGATACGGTCGTACACTTAGGCGGTTGAAAACCTGTTTCTTTTGGCCTAAGATGGCACAACAGATAAAAGCGTACGTAGCCTCTTGTGAGCTATGCAAGTGCACTAAAGCGCCCAACACCATTCTTCGGCCACCCATGGGTAAGGTTGAGGTCCCCGAACGCGTGTTCCAGCGCTTGTACATTGATCTTATCGGTCCTTACCCTCGATCTGCTTCTGGTCACACGGGAGCTGTCGTGGTCCTGGACCAGCTCTCTAAATTCCCTATCATAGAACCACTACGTAACATGCACACTGGACCTATAATCAGCTTCTTGGAGAACCGAGTCTTTCACGTGTTTGGAGTTCCGGAGAAACTTGTCTCCGACAATGGGGTCCAGTTCACCTCCAGCAAGTTCCGAGACCTAATGTCCAAATACGGCATCATCCACCAACGAACCACCGTCTATTCACCACAAGCCAACGCATCCGAACGACTGAATCGTACGCTCATAGCGGCCATTCGCGCCTATGTCCACCCGAATCAGAAGGACTGGGATCGCAAATTGTCCGCCATCACTAGTGCGCTGCGCTCGTCGTACCACGCCACTACCGGCATTTCGCCATATTTCGCATTGTTCGGGCAGTACATGATCTGTCATGGGAGCGCTTACCGGCTATTGCGACAACTGAAATCGCTAGAGGACCCAATTGTGGTTCTGGAACCGCACGAAAAGCTCCAACTTCTGCGAGATCAACTGCGGGAGAAGATTGAAGAAAGTAGACGGATGGGAGAGGAGCGGTACAACTTGCGATCTCATCCTTCCGGCTTTAAGATAGGCGACGAAATATATCGTCGAAACTTCCGGCAGAGCGATGCCACCCGACATTACAATGCCAAACTAGACAAGAAATTCATGAAGTGTCGAGTCCTACAAGTACTAAGCCCCACCCGATACCTCATCGCGGTCATGACTGGTAAAACCCTGGGAATCTACCACGCAAAAGACCTTAGACGATGAAGTGCAACTATTTCCCACGAAAAACCTTGGCGTACCCCAATCTTTGCCTAGACGAAGACCTCCGAATAACACCCGACTCCCTACTATATAGTCACTGTCGAGTCTTCACGAACATGGTTGTAGCCTATCCTTCGAAACCGACCTTCGACCCGCCACGGCCCTAACCAAGACCTTTCATATAGGAGACGGGATCGTAATTACTTCGATTTTGGGGGGAGGGGGGGGGGGGGGAATGTGTAATGTGACGCCTACGCCCGGGAATCGAAGTGATTCCGATCCCGAACCCTTGCAACCGGCCAGATGGATATGTCCTCGAAGTGTCAGCGGACTTCATCTGTCGTGCGGATATCGTTGCGCAGAAAATATTTTTTTTTTCTTCTTCTGTCCAAATATTTAGATCTGTGGATATAAATATTCGAAATATAAAATTAATCCAAACCCCGACACATTTCGAGACATATCCATCTGGAAATGCCCCTCCACCGTGGCCATCGAGAAAACTATGCCACTGGCGACAACTGGAGAGGCACATTGCCGTCATATGGCGTGCCATTCCACACAGCTGTTTTGTCCGATGTGATAACCGGGTGATTTTGACAGCCACATGGAGGCGAAGGAGTACAAATGGACGACGAGTGAACAAAGCGTCATTATGACACTTTGAAGAGTTTTTATTCATTTTCTGAACGAAATTGCTTCGGAAACCGTCAATAAATACCTCAGCATAAAGACCAGATCATTCTTCGACGAACATAGCAACTATTGTGATATACGTAATAATTGTGATGCAATTTTTCGTCAATTAAAAGTTTAAGAGTTAACCTCTCTCTCTAGGTTAGTGTTGTGTCTAAAAGAAAAGAACGCGCGTCCCGGCTGTGTATAAAGAAAGAAAAAGACCGGAGGAAATAAACAATTGGCTTTTAAAGGCCACTCTTGATTGTGGATAAAGAGGTAAATTTTTCTTCATTCGAGTTACATCGACGAATGATTTACCAAGTTTTGTTTGTAGTTCCTCGCCCCATGAATTGGATGCGCCGAAAAACACCGACTGGCGAAATTCGTTGCGACGAGTGTAACAAGGTATTTACAAAAATTTGCTATTTAACACAACACAATAAAACATTACATAAGGGCGAGCAACCATTCCGTTGTAATCGATGTGGCAAACGTTTTTCCAACGAAGTCACTTTCGACACGCACTATGCGAAGCACAGTGCAGCACAAAAACCCCATCAATGTCAATTTTGTCCGAAACAATTCCATCATAAAACTGATCTGAGAAGACATATCGATTCGCATACAGGCAGAAAAGCTTACGTGTGCGAAACCTGTTCAAAAGGCTTCACCAGACGCGATCATTTGCGCAAGCGGGGTGATACGCACAAACCAAAACCTCCAAAACCGTTGAAAATTCGAACGGTCAAAGTGGAGAGCTAGGAATTGTTTATTTAAATTAATTTCAATTGTTGAAAGCTCAATATTAGTTGACAATAGACTATACTACCAAAAAAAAAAGGCCGTCTAAAATTGCCAAAAAAAAAAAAAAAAAACGAAGCTAGAATGTTATACTCAGGTCAGTCTTGGAGGAATTTCTGCTTTTCGCAAGTATTGCTTTGACAACCAAAAAAAAAAAAAAAAATTAGAGAAAAAACCATTGTCGTAACTTTGTGAAATAAAATATCCTTAAAAACATTTGA